>CAWUFW010000540.1:0-647993 GCA_963921515.1 Calotriton arnoldi | reverse complement strand
TTTGCCGTTTTTTTTGATGGCCTCAGGACTCTGAGCATTTTACCACTGCTAGCCAGTGCTTAAGTGCATATGCTTCTCCCCCAAACATGGTGACATTGGTGTAGAACTTATTGGCCTATTTCATTTACTAGTGAGTCCCTTGTAAAGTGGTATAACATATACCCAGGGCATGTGGGTCAAATGCTACTAGTGGGCCTGCAGCACTGATTGTGCCACCCACATAAATAGCCTTTCAAACCTGTCTCAGGCCTGCCACTGCAGGGCCTGTGTGTGCAGTTTAATGCCACTTCGACTTGGCATTTAAAACAACTTGCCAAAGCTTAAACCCCCCTTTTATTACATATACGTCACCCCGAAGGTAGGCCCTAAGTAACCGTAAGGGCAGGGTGCCATGTAAGTAAAAGGTAGGACATGGGTGTTTGAATCTTTACATGTCCTAGTAGTGACAGACACCAAAATGTGTTTTTCACAACTGTGAGGCCTACCCCTGTGGTAGGCTAGCACTGGCATTTCCTTACACTTTTGAGCTGTAGTTCCTGATCAGAGAGGAGTAGCTTTTTCCTGTTTCATATCTTTTGAATGGTAATGTTAAATGCAACTTCATCAGGGAGGAGGATTTAACATTACTGTTTTAGAAATGCCTCTTGTAGAGAGTGGTCATTTCCCTGCCCTAACTGCTTTGTGTGCCTTGACAGCCTGTCTTAAATACACGTTTGGGGTGGGTGACAGTTACTGTGAGACCTGGCCCTTTTTAACCGGTTTATCCACAAACGTTTTGCCTTTTGCCTCCTATTTTTCTGACCCTGTTTTCATTGACTATAGGATTCTGGGCACTTTACCATTGCTGATCAGTGCTAAAGTGCATATGCTCTCTATATTAATTATGATAGGATTGGTTATCCATGATTGGCATATTTGATTTACTGGTAATTCCCTAGTAAAGTGTGTACCAGTGCCTGTAAATCCAATGCTACTAGTGGGCTTGCAGCACTTGTTGTTCCACCCACATGAGTAGCCCTGTAAATGTGTCTCAGGCCTACCAATGTAGTGTCTGCGTGAGCAGTTGTAAACTGCCATTTTGCCCTGGCAAGTGCACCCACTTGGCAGGCCCAAACCTTCCCTCCTCTTCCCTTTCCTTACATGTAAGGCACCCCTATGGTAGGCCCAAGGTACCCCCATGAGCAGGGTATGTGAAAGGTAGGACATGTACTGGTGTGTGTGACTTGTCTTGATAGTGAAATGCTGTTTATTTTGTTTTTCACTATGGAAAGCTTATCTGTCCCATAGTCTAACATGGGAGTTGCTTTGTAACATCTTACAAGTATAATTTTCCATAGGGACAAGATCGAGAAATGGAGTTTAGGCTCTCTGAACTCAGAATTTATTAGCACACCTTTTGGTGAAGGTGGTTTTTAAATTCTGTTTGAAAATGCCACTTTTAGAAAGTGAGAAAACCACAGCTGGTATGCACTCAATTCAATTACAAAAATATGTCAACCAATTCAAACAATGAAATGAACACTTGTAGGATTTAGTGTGCACCTGAAGAGGAGGTACAGCCCAGCCCCTACTGGAAAAGTAGAAAAACTAAGACTGTTGTCATAGCCTTCAAGTGCACTACTATAAGATACTCCAATGGAGTGTGTTACATGCTACTCTGTAGGTGATCAGATATCTCTAGTGAACACAAGTATCAAAACATAGATAAGAGAACAAGATTTCTAACCATAAACAAAGTAATACGAAAGGGATAGTTGATAGCTCAAAATAATCTTCTTTTATTGAGCAACCTTCATTGGTCTCCAAATAGAACTTCAATCAGTTGTGGAGAATGGAAGTTTATTTATTTATTTGTTTTTGGCAATTTGTAGAGCGCACAAATACCCTTGGGTGTCTCGGCGCTGCGGACTGTATAGAAGATCGAGCCAGAAGTAGGACGCCTATTGATTAAAAAGCCATGTTTTTACCCTTTTCCTGAAGGCAAGTAAGGTTGGGCAAGTTTTGATGTGCAGAGGGAGGGTGTTCCATAATTTAGCAGTGGCGACAGTGAATCTTCTGTCACCCCAGGAAACTTTTTTTGTACGAGGGACCTTCAAAAGGTTGGCTGTTGATGAACGCAAGGGTCTTTTGGGAGTGTAGACACAGAGAGCCTTCTTCAAGAAATCAGGTCCTGTTTTGTGGATAGCCTTAAAGGCAATACAGAGAGCTTTGAATTTAATTCAGCTTATTATGGGCAGCCAATGGAGTTTTCGAACTACTGTTGAGATTGGTTGATACTTGGGGGTGCCTGTTATCATTCTAGCGGCCGAATTCTGCACCATCTGTAGTCTGTTAGTGACGTTTTTCTGAGCGTTGATGAGGAGGCCATTACAGTAATCAATTTTTGACATTACTAGGGTGCTGATAAGAGTTTTTCCGGCACTGGGTGGCAGAAAGGGTAGGAGTTTTTTTTAATCATCCTAAGAGTATAAAAAGACAAAGAGACAACTGCATTGGCGTGTGATGTGAAAGCCAGCTTGTCGTCGAACATGACCCCTAGATTTCTAACTTTCGAAACCGGGGGAGGTGGTGGTCCCAAATTGTCAGGCCACCAGATAGGGGACCAGACCCGGATAGAGATTACCAAAAATCAGTACCTCTGTTTTATCGGAGTTTAACTTTAGGCAATTGTTAGCCATCCAAGTACTGATTGCCAGCATTCCATCTTGGAAGCTGGCCGCAATTGCTCAGTTGACAATATCTCACAGATAAAACATAAGTCCCAATGCATTTCGGGCATAAACACCTGCCCTTCTTCAGGAGAATCTACAAATGAGTAAACATAATAGCTCGGTATATATAACATAAACGAAAACAAAGACAGTACGAACATAGCGAGAGCACATATGCGAAAACAGCGAATGTTTACGATTGTAACCGATAAAGAGCAACCTCCGAGGTCTTGTAATGACATAAGTGTTAACCTAAAGAATGATAAAAAGAGAAGCCAGAAGCAACGTCCATCACCAAGTGAACAACATAACACTAATTCAAAAGAAATTATCTGTGCCAGAGGACCGAATCTAATGGACAAAAAAAGGGAAACTAACGATACTAAAAAATCCCGTGTGTCTCACCACGTGTAACTGTATTTAAATAGTCATGCAACGTTTGGTGCACAAAGCTCCTAAATACCTGGAAGTACTGTGACTGCACAACTGGAATTGCAATGCCAAGCGTATTCCTGTCGCACTGGAAATTGGAAAAAACTCCTCGACGTTAATCATATGATGGATGCCGAGAAGCCCAAGAAAAAATGTGCGGGAAGTGTGAATGCCCTAAAAACATGCTGAAACCCACCTCGAGTGGGACACGAGAACCAATATCTCGAAATAAACGGGCCGTGAACGAAGTGACCAGGTCCACGCGACCTGCATACCAAAAGTAAAGAAAAGTGCCGCAAGTAAATTTAACTCGGCGCAGCCAGAATCAATGGGTAAACCAATACATAAACCAGTGTCTGCCGGCGAGTGAAGCAAAATGCTCATGCTTACCGGAAAGTAATGCGCCAATTCTTAACAGGGGTGGAAAGAGCCAAACCGAAACGCTGCTCCTGCACGCGTCCGTGATCATGCGAATGGTGATTAGACGTATAAGTGCGTAACCCGGAAGTTTAATAGACGGAAACAGTCTTAAAGGCGCAGTCCCTCTAGGGCACGCCAGTGCAGCTTACCAGTCGAATAAAGTTACATGCAGAGAAAGTGATAAAAGAAGTGCGTTGAAAACTGTGTCAGGCAGGGTGAAGGTGTATTCCCAAGGTAATAAAGTCAACTGGACTTTTCCCTGACCCACTTCTAATCCTGTAACCACATTCTCCATTAGGTCTTGTACATTTAATCAACTTTTTTTCCCTCTTCTTAGTTTTACACCTTTGTACTACATTTTTCTTGACGTTTCATTGTGACAATTATGCAATTTATGTATAGTTTGTCTTTCACGAAAATTAATAGTTTGGTACTGTTTTCTCGCATGTTTTTTTCTAAATCACCTGTACTCGGCCATGTATGTTCCATTTTTGACCTGTGATGATAGTTAGGCTTGCACAGTCTTTTGTATTCTTACCAGTGATTCGGATCTATTGCAACATGTGTAGTCATTCAAGTCGTACATGTGCATCATGTTATGTCAGCATTTGCGATATTTATTTATGTTGCCACATGAATACTTGTGAACATTGTGATTATACTCTTAGTATGTTTACTTTAGGGTTATTGTATAGCATTATGACCTCTTGATTATATAGGATCCACTGATGCAGCAGTTGACTTTATTACCTTGGGAATACACCTTCACCCTGCCTGACACAGCTTTCAACGCACTTCTTTTATCACTTTCTCTGCATGTAACTTTATTCGACTGGTAAGCTGCACTGGCGTGCACTAGAGGCACTGCGCCTTTAAGACTGTTTCCGTCTATTAAACTTCCGGGTTACGCACTTATACGTCTAATCACCATTCGCATGAACATGGGCACGGACGCATGCAGGAGCAGCGTTTCGGTTTGGCTCTTTCCACCCCTGTTAAGAATTGGCGCATTACTTTACGGTAAGCATGAGCATTTTGCTTCACTTGCCGGCAGACGCTGGTTTATGTATTGGTTTACCCATTGATTCTGGCTGCGCCAAGTTAAATTTGCTTGCAGCACTTTTCTTTATTTTTGGTATGCAGGTCGCGTGGACCTGGTCACTTCGTTCACGGCCCGTTTCATTTTGAGATGTTGGTACTCGTGTCCCACTCGAGGTGAGTTTCAGCATGTTTTTAGGGCATTCACACTTCCCGCACTTTTTTTCTTGGCCTTCTCGGCATTCATCATATGATTAACGTCTGAGTTTTTTTCAATTTCCAGTGTGACAGGAATTCGCTTGGCATTGCAATTCCGGTTGTGTAGTCACAGTACTTCCAGGTATTTAGGAGCTTTGTGCACCAAACGTTGCATGACTATTTAAATACAGTTACACGTGGTGAGACACACGGGATTTTTTAGTATCGTTAATTTCCCTTTTTTTGTCCATTAGATTCGGTCCTCTGGCACAGATAATTTCTTTTGAATTAGTGCTATGTTGTTCACTTGGTGATGGATGTTGCTTCTGGCTTCTCTCTTTATTATTCTTTAGGTTAACACTTAAGTCATTACAAGACCTCGGAGGTTGCTCTTTTTTATCGGTTACCATCGTAAACATTTGCTGTTTTCGCATATGTGCTCTCGCTATGTTCGTACTGTTTTTATTTTCTATATATACCGAGCTATTATGTTTACTCATTTGTAGATTCCCCTGAAGAAGGGCAGGTGTTTATGCCCGAAATGCATTGGGACTTGTGTTTAATCCGTGAGATACTCCACAACTGATTGAAGTTCTATTTGGAGACCAATGAAGGTTGCTCAATAAAAGATTTTTTTGAGCCATCAACTATCCCTTTCGTATTACTTTGTTGTTTATTGTTAGAAATCTTGTTTTCTTATCTATGTTTTGATACTTGTGTTCACTAGAGATATCTGATCACCTACAGAGTAGCATGTAACACACTCCATTGGAGTATCTTATAGTAGTGCACTTGAAGGCTATGACAACAGTCTTAGTTTTTCTACTTTTAGAAAGTGGGCATTTTCTTTTCCAGCCTGTGTCTGTTTTTATATTCAGCGTCTGGTAATGGAGTGAAAGGGCTGGGGATGTGCATTCACTCTACACAGTCACGGGGAGTGTGGGGGGTGGGGAAGGGTTGAGGTGTGCCCTGGTGACTCATTGCTGGGCTGAATAGAACTGGTCTGCATTTGGAGTGGTGGGAGGAGTTTCGCTTGCAGCTGAATGGGCTGTGCCTCCTTTTCACAGTGCGGTCTCCTTCCCTTGTGGTCATGCTGCACCAGTGAGGACAGGGCTGGTGTGGACTGGGTTCAGAGACCCTTGCCACAAAGAACAGTAACAAAATGGGGTATAAGTTTTGGACCTAAAACCCCAGGACTTTAGATTACTTCAAGGAGCAAGAGGACCCTGCCAAGAAGAAGAGTGGAAGTACTGTGTGAGGAGTGCTGCCTTTTCTGTGTGAGGGGTGGTCATGAGAGATGGTAGGGGTTGTCTGGAGGCTCGGAGCTTTTTCAACTAGTTTCCTCCACTTATTTCCCAGTACTCCATGTGTCACTTCTTAGGCGCCCTTTCTGAGGGCCTCCATGAGTGAGTGGTGTGGTATCTGCAGAATATGCTTGGCACATCTGTGCTGTGAGTGCTCCTTCTAGCGCATCTTGCCTTCGTCAGTGGGCAGGGCGTCTCTATCCTCAACTTTGCCTCCACCTTCTTGGCTGACAGTAAGCCCGTCATGTGCGAGTTATCCTGTCCTGGGGAGAAGCATCATTGACCAAATCAGTGAGGCTGTCGAGAAGAAGGGAACAATTGATCCTTCATCTAGGTAAACACTGGAGAGAATTTTTCAGAAAAAAAGACACTTGGAAAAACAAGTTGTAAAATAAACAGCATGGATCATCCTGCATATTTACACATTGTCCGCATACCAATAAGGTGCTATAGCTAGTTTGAACTAAGTGGCAATGCCTGCAAAATTTCTCTATGTACCAGGAGTGTCTAATGATAACTGTATCCAGTGGATTAAAATTTTTAAGATGCCTCTAGTAGCAATTAGTCTACAAGCTGTAGTGCAGTATGAAAGTAAGCACTGTTATGATCATTTGGGAACAAAAGGCAGGGGATTATTTGATCGTATTTCACTGTTGTAATGGAAAATGATAATGAATGTGATGTGTTCATCGAAGTAAAAAATATAATAGAGCTACATTTTGATAACGCCATGAGTATCCTTATGTTGCATAATATAAACAATGCAAGGAAGGCTTATAGGATCAAATCAAGAGAAGACAATATATACACCAACACAACGTAACAAGCATTATCAAGACGTATGTTAACTCATGGCCTGGGTTTTTTTTGCAAGTGAATGATTAAAACCTTTGACACTAAACCGTAATTAATGCTATAACAAAGAAGGCTTAACACAAAATAGGGCGACACAATAATCCCAGGACATTGGGGATGTACAACTCGAATATAAGGAAGAGCTCCTAAAAAAATAGTTTTGCAATGATTGTATCAACTGCTTTTGGATTGATCTCGGCCAAATCGAATCAAAGTGCAATCAAAAAGTGCAGTAAGATAATCTAGTTCTCATCCTTTATATGTATGAAGACATACTCTGTGTCAGGTGAGAATAATTCAAAATTTGTGTTTTTTTAAACAATCTGTTTTTCAAATACTAAATCATAAAATCATGACATTTCATTAGATGTAGGGTCAGAACAATAGCACGCATCAACCCATGCCACATGAGTAAATAAGTCCATCAATTTGAAAGGGCCTTCGTTCGTGTATGCACTGTGTACCAGTTGTTGGGCTGATGTGGGTTAGTGGTCGACTTTTCAGCCTCTTATAGTATCAGTCCGCGAGACAGTCCTCCGGACTCGGTGTCCAAAACCCGTAATGGTCAACCCTTAAAGATATTGCAAAATGATTCCTTCAGAAGGCAACCGATTGCTCTTAAGAGCAAGTAGAGTAGTACTTCCTGGATGTATTGCAGTTCATGTTCTGCTTGGAGGAGGAGATCTGATCTAGTGACTGCGGTGCTGCTTTCAAGCTTGTGGGCCCTTGACAAGAAATAGCTCGTTTCCCAACAAGTCACAGAATCTTCCACTGCTTAATAAAAAACAAAAGTGTGCTATATACACAGAGCTCCATTGCTTTCTGTACATCTTTGAGCCATACCAACATATACACATATGAAGCAGCTCAGTAGATAGACCTACATCACAGTTTGTGTTATACACCAAAGTGCCAAAGGTCTTACCGAAGGTGGTGTGCCACGCCATCATTCAAACTGTACATTGCCTTTGGTAGAGCCAGGCTACACAACGGTGCGATCATTGACCAGGGAGCCCCCTTCACCAAAATCCTAAAGTATTGTCACCAAGTAATTTTTGACTGGTTTCAGACTCTACTGTTCAGTCCCATTTATCCCAGTTATCATTTTCTACAGGTAGAGCTAAATGATTACTGTAACATTATCACCAGTTTTAAAAGGGAAAAAAATGGTTGACCGAGCTTTCAGCCCGTTATTACTCAAGTGCTTCTTTTTCCCATTACCTAGACTTAGCATTTCCTATGGGACTCCATTAGCAACTCATCCTAGCCCACTTCAGGAATGATCTTGACGCACCTGTGCCACTTCTTGGCCATTTTCCCCTCCTAAGAATAATGTAGAAAAACTATGCACCCAGTGGGCTTCAACTCGAAGTGTGGTTTTATCTTTTTGTGAATACCCATTGCTTAATATTATGGAAATGTGTATCCGTTCCCAGTCCTTCATGTTTGTTATATGTAATATTTAATGCTGAAAATAAAACTTAGAACAATGGCCAGGTGGTGTCCGTTTAAGAGCAGCGCTCTTCTTTTACTCCTAGCTGCAGGTATGTTTTAATGTGGACTCTTTCTCATCTTGCTACCGCTCTCCATCCTGGCCGCTTCTACCACGTTTTATTTCCATCCATAAGAAACAGATGTTGCTGTCAAATAGTGCTTAGACATCCTTTGCATTCAATTCAAGAATATTATTTGGCCTTTGCAACCCCACAGGAAAGCATTAACGTTGGGTCATAAGCCTGTTCTTGGGGAGAGACTGACTTCTTTAAGATAAGAGGCAAACTGACGTGAAGGCTAAGTTGAATATGCTACTTTTGTCATTGAAATTCACATCACTGAAAGAATTAGATGCCAGCAAGATAAAGAGCTGTGGATTCACTTTGGAGGTTATACATAACAGGAAGGAGCGTACCTTAAATTAATTTATTTGAAAGAAGCTCATAGTGACGATAGATTAGGCTTTAACTGCACTGCATCTGAGGAGCAGAGAAAGCTGCATAGCTGATGAGTCCTGTGTTGGACTAGAAATAGGAGTGTCACTCTCGGTATGCCAAGTGTGGACCGTATGTGGGGATGCCAGTTAATGTTTTATATGTGGGGGCTTTTGTGATACTGGATGAATGCAGCATGCCCAAACCTTTGTAGCACTGTGCGCCATATTTCAAAGGTGGTAGAACTGCGCGTTGCTGGTGAAGTACTAAAAATAAAAGTACGTGCATGTCTTAATTTGAGTTCAAAGGCCAGTGTGCGCTCGCCGAGGTTTACACCTGTTTACCCCTGAAAAGCATAGTAATTCGTATAGCAAATAAGAGTTAGCAGATGTCAATAAACAAGAAAAGAATGTGCTGAAGTGAGGTATTAATACTGAAGAAACTGTATGTAGAGTTGAACAAAGATGAATTAGTTGACATATACTGTTGTGGTCAGTACAGTAACCATGTAGTCTGCAAGTTGCAGACTACATGGTTACGTACTGACCACAACTCTGAGATGGTGAAGTATGTGCTTAACTAACGGGTGGCAGAAGAGTATGTGCTGTTGCTTGCAAACGTTAAGACCTCCTTTACAGAATGACACAATACACCCACAGCAGTTGCAATGTTTGAATTTGTCGGGGAGGTTATATTCTGGCCTTGCTTTTCCTCATTCCCAACTGGATGCAAATTGCCTGTGCAATAGCTAGGCCAGGAAGCACCTAGGCAGAAACAGTAAAGACTTGGCTAAATGAGTTGAGTGCTGAGATAAACCCTGACGTGGTAAAGCCAAGCTGTGGAAATGAACATCTATTGTCCTGACCTCACTTCCTTTACCATTCACACATGTGTAACCTTTGTCCACTTGCAGGGTGAGGTCAGCTGCTCGATTATGAGATATTAAAATACATTAATTTATTAGGCCCAGACAGAAGCAGGCAGGTCACAAGTTTTGGCATGCCAAACTCGTCTGACCCCATAAGGACGGAAGATGAAGCAGTAGAGTTTGGGTGATGGTATCATTTGTTACTTAAAGCCCTTGAAGATGATAGAAGTGTGGTATTAAGGGCTGCATGAAAAAACATATACCCTTTGTAAACGGCAGATAGTGAGCACAACCCTTCATCCCATCTGCAGGAGTCATCCGCAAGGGAGGGTTTTCTTAATTAGACATTTTTGCGGCAGAGGAATATTGCTAGAGTCCTCTGTGTTCCTCCCATATGTAAGCACGAGAACATCACCTAGTGGATTCTCTACTTTAAGATTTGTTGAGGCAAATGTCCCTGCATCACCATCACAGGATTCTCTTAAGCTGTTCAAGAATTTCTACAGCTTGGAATTGGATCTCAATGGCCCATTTTAATCAAGCCACATTTGGTTCTCAAACCATATTGTGCTCTCAACAACTTTTTACCAGTGCGTTCTCAGGTTCTGGATATTCAAACTCACTAGAAGGGCCTGATTTTTCTATTCCTTCCTACCATCGCCAAGTTTGATGGCCTTCTTCCAGTGAGTCTAGCATGTGAAAACCCTGGGTTTGCATGCAACACATCCTGTTGTGTACTGCAACAGAGGATTGAACCAGGCGTCAGTTTAACAGCAAATTACTGTGCATTCGCTGATGCTTCTTACGTGATATCCCTGGAATCCTTGTCTCCTGCAGACATTTCTCCTTACCTTAATGAGCCCAGAGACGTTTTCTCGAACAACTGAGGCAGTTAAGACATTTTGATGCTCTTTTTATACACATCCCTCTGTGGGTTAAATATGGTCCTTTTTTTTTTTTCTCCATGCACAAACCATTTACGCTTAAGACATCTTGTCACTTTAACCTCTCAGCATGGAATGAGGAAAGAAGAGCGTTGAGCTTTTTTCTTTGAAAGATCTGCATGTCCTTTTCCATAGAGGCAAACCAAAGAATTTGATTTAATTTCACCCAAACCAGGAAATATTAACTTCTGCTTACAAAGAATGATCACATTGTAAGAAGCAGGTCCATTTTTTCATGACCTGAGATGTTTCCCAAGCAACAAATGCTTTGAAGGTGTCATGGAATATATTTAACCTGTGATTCAGGGTTTAAATGCAGAGGACCACTAAAATGACTTAGTCCAAAATGGAGCAACAAGGCAACTATTACTCCATCTGTGGGATCACACTGCACCTGCCCATGAAGCCCTTAACCAGCTAACAGTAGACAAGCACACAACCTTCAAAGCTCTAAAATACCAACAGGGCAATCTACAGCAAGGACCCTTCCTTCATCTAAGCAAAGCTTGAAAAAATAGTCTCAGAAGAGAACTCCCTTCTTTCGAGTGACATCTTAGCTGACTGTTCTATAAAAGAAGAAATCATAATTGATGTAACCTTCCACATATAGGCAGCAAAACTTCTCCCCGCAAAGACCATAAACATCTGGAATTCAGGGAGGCAATTAAGACACTACTGTTTACAAACTGCACAATTAGCAGATGGATAACCCTAAACTCTGGATCAAGCCAGCAGAAACTGAAACAAATCACCCTACTGATGGCAAGCTTAACTATATATGTAACTATCACTAACTCATGCACTCCGCTACACGCATACACTCAACTGCATGTTCGCAATGACTTGATACAAGCAGCCACTGCCACAAATGCATATCATTAAAACATTTTACAAATTGACCACACTGCCTTCATATGTCTTCATCTATGCATTGGTGCCTTTTATAAGCTTAAGATTTATTTCTCCCGCTCATTTCACTTCAAAACACGCTAAGGCGCAAACAACAAAAATATGGTAAGAGCATAACACTACCCACCACTCCAGAGAGAGACAGTCTCCACACGTTTTGTCATAAATACAAAATGTTAGCACTCTAGTTATTCATTGGAACACTGTAGCAAGACGCAGTAGCACACTGAGGAGTTAACTGACAGACTGGTGCTGTTGGAAGTACATATCGTACTCAAAATATCAGACTTTATTTTCACATGTTTGAGGAAGATGGTGTGAACATGTAGAAATTGTGATCTTTTAACTTCTGAAGCACCTTGCATAACTTGTGTGAAAAAATCAATAGAGAAAAATGTTTTCTCTCAAACATGGTTCATCAAATCCCAATAGGGGCTCGGCATTTTTCATATGATAAAATCACCTGAGACCTCACCAGAACTCCTAAACTTTGTAAAACACTACAAGAAAATAATTTATATTGTAACTCAAAATCTATTATCACTCTTCATATGTGTTCCTTTTTGCGACCCTCAAAACCTGGCATTGAGTACAGTGCATTATAGTGAGGACCATGACCCCGAGTCCTGTAATAGCTGCACAACATGTCCATGTTGTGGGCAACCAATCTGGCGGGGAGGTGAAGTTAGGCTTTGCCCCCACCCCGCCACCCACTCCCACATGTCCTTTGAGTCATGTTGTGCTCACCCTGAGCCCTTATGTTTTTTAAATATTTTTTTAAGGATGGCCCACTCAGTATAGCCTAGTTGACTTTAAAGTCGGAGCATATCTGGAAATCAACAGTCTAGATATATTTATTTTTAGCCCCTTCAAAGCCACCAAGAACACCTCTTTAAACGTAAATTTCTCAAACGGCTGAATGTGTTTACACCAAATAAAACCAAACCCTGACTGTGTTAAGTTCTGAGTTTTTGCTAAATTTGTTGTAATTCTTGGCCCCACTTGACAGACCACCCCTACCTAACCATTCCAGGAAAAAAGCTTGGTAAATGAACTTTTTTGTAGGAACGTTTTTTTTTCCTCGTACGGATTCCTCAAAGTGTACCAAAATTATTATCAAAACAAACTCCTCCTGTGGAAACTCTCCGACTTAATTAGAACTACACAGTGACAACTGCCACCATGTAAAACAAATATATATAAAAATCTGCTATGATGCACTGCTTATGACATCACATACTACATCACTGATGACATCTGAAATCTATGGCGGTGTAAGTTATATGTACATCATTTACATATATTTGGTTAATTTCAGTTTTGTTTTTTTCATAACCTTTTTTGATGGTATTAGAAGACCTATGTATAACTCCACTTTAACTTCTGTTTTTTCAGTTAATAGCCATCTCTCGCTCCCTCTAACTCCAGTTGGCTAGTCCTGTGCATTTCAGAGGCCTATGCCATCACTTTATGTTCATTCCACAGGAGTTAGTGACAGTGGTATCCCAGGAGAATGTATGCCATTGCAGGGATTTTGTTTTACCAAAGGGCGGGCTACCGTATGAAATTTTTGTACAGATCGTTCTTTTAACTGGGAACGGTTGGTCTGTAAGACAGCAAAAATGTATATGCATTGTGTGTGTGTGTCTGTGTGTGTGTGTCTGTGTGTGTGTGTCTGTGTGTGTGTGTGTGTGTGTGTGTGTCTGTGTGTGTCTGTGTGTGTGTGTGTCTGTGTCTAAGTGTGTCTAAAAGTTTGCCTGGAATGACAGGGCCCACACAGGTAAGTAACATTCGCCAAATTTATTGTAATAAAAGTTTGGAAAATCTAGCCCAGCGGTGCCGCTTGATTCTTACTGCGTTGAGAGAAAGCAGTAGAATGACTACAAATACATGTGTGTGTGTTTAAAAGTTGCAATGAATTTTGTAATATATTGTCAGTCTTCCTTAGTCTCCCCCTTCTACCTAGTAATAGTTGGAGCAATGGGGTCAAGATGGAGACTCCATCTACCGCCGACCCTCCTTTCTGTCCATGAACCATCTGGACTCTGTTTCAAATATACGATAAAGTGTTGTACTATATATAAAACTGTGCTGTCTGACCGTTTTAACAACATGATTATTTTTCAATTGTCAAAATTTGTTTGATGCATTGAAGATTTTAGTGCATAAGTAATACTTTTGATACTATAAAAAAAGATCAAATATGAAAATAAAAAGATTTTTGATAATTATGCATAATGTTTTGTGATTGATTACATGTTGTCCTGTTAGGTCATTGGTTGTTGCATATTGTACACTTGCATTTAGCGTGTTCTTTTCCCCTCCATCAAGGATTCAGTGCCAGCAGACTCAATTATAGCTTCTACGGCTCGAAAGAGCTAATGTACCTACTGATGTGGGCCCTCCACCTGACAAAGAGCAAAAGGATGGATCTCATGGGAAGGAAGGTTGAGAGAAAATGCGGCAATTCAATGGCGTATAGCTAATTCTAATGCATTGATCAACATGCATGCATATCAACATTGGGAAGAAGTTGGAGAGCTGTTAAAACACCTGCCAGAGCAATTCCAAAGGATGGCAAACCACTTAGTGGAGGAGGAGGGGAAAAACATGGCAAACATGTCTAAAATCAGCCCTAGACGCTGCTGAAACAGCCAGCAGACAAATGGCAATCGGTATCACCGAAAGGAGGCATGCATGGCTGTGAATCTCTGGTTTCAAGACAGAGGTGCAAAATAACATTCTAAACTCGCCTTTCAATGGAGAACAGCTATTTGGAAGTGTGGTGTATGAAAAACTAAACCAACTAAAGAAAGACAATGAAACAGCAAGGTCTATGGGTGCACTGCAGTTCAGAGGCATGCGTAGAGGCGCACCCTCACAGAGACCAATGGGCAGAGGTAACCACCAACCTACAACCTCGCATCAAGCTTTTCAACAAACCTACCAAGGAGTAGGCCAGGGACAACAACAGGGACAGCAGAAGAATTGGCAATACCAACAGGGTAGGCAATCCTTTCGCGGGCGCCCTCGGGGAAGAGGCCAGCCACAACGAGGGGGACCACAAACAACCACCAAGTGACTGCACTGAAAAACTTGTGCACACTCCAAAAACATCACGGAGTGTGCTACACAAAAGGAAAACAAGGCAAGCCAAAAAACAGAAAAGCAACATATTACACCAGTAGGAGGCAGGTTAACATACTTCCTCAAAGAGTGGAAAAAGATAACTTCAGACAAATGGATACTAAATATAATACAGTACGGTTACTGCATAGAGCTGGCAAAGAAACCTCCAAACAAAAGACCAAGCAAAAAGATACATTCCAAAAAGGAATTATCTCAATTGCTACATGAGGTACAAGAACTTCTGAACAAGCATGCAATAGAGCAGGTACCACACAAGGAAAGGAACAAGGGCATTTACTCCAAGTACTTCCTTATCCCAAAGGTGGACGGAACTTTACGACCAATACTAGACCTAAGGTTCCTCAACAAATTCATAAAGACTCAAAGATTCAAGATGACAACACTGCAAGAGGTAATACCTCAGCTGCAAACAGGAGACTACATGGCAACCATAGACTTAAAGGATGCGTACTTGCACATTCCCATGAACAAAAGACACGAGTCTATTAAGATTTGTGGTCAACAAGACACACTACCAGTTCAAGGTGCTAGCTTTCGTACTAAAATCTGCACCAAGAGTCTTCACAAAATGCCTAGCTGCAGTAGCCGCTCACCTAAGAAGACAAGGAATTCATGATTACCCGTACCTAGACGACTGGTTAGCAAGAGCAAGCTCCTACAATCTATGCAAACAGCATATACAGCAAGTAATAGAAACACTAGTTCAACTAGGTTTCTCAATACACTGGGACAAATCAACCGAACCAGAACAACAAAAGGTGTTCTTAGGAGCACAAATCAACACAATATTAGGAAAGGTGTTCCCAAGCGAGAGTAGAACATTAGCACTACTGAAGGAGACACATCTATACCACAGGGGGCAAGCTCTGACAGTGGGGAATGATGGCTTCATGCATTCATTTAGTCCCCAACATTCGCCTACACATGTGACCGTTCCAGAACTGGCTTCAGCAGCAATGGTCACAGGCAACAAGGAGTTGGGAGGATCTAGTGGTTGTCACGCAGGCAGTTCATCAAGAGATGGCATGGTGGAACAAAACAAACATAGCACAAGGCAGACTTTTCACAACACCAACTCCGACAGTGACCATGACAACAGATGCGTCCCTAATGGGATGGGGAGCACACATGAACAACCTCAAAGTGAGGGGATTGTCGACACAGCAGGATGCTGTGAAACACATCAATATCTTGTAGTTGAAAACCGTATTCTTAGCCTTAAAAGCCTTTCAGAAAGAGCTATACGGGAAAAGGGTGTTGATACAAACGGACAACACAACAATGTTTTACATAAACAAGGAGTAACTCAGTCGGTAGCACTCAACGCTAGCTCAAGAGATTTGGAGATGGGCAATTCCAAGGGAAATAGACATGATAGCAATACACCTACCAGTGAAGGACAATGTAGAAGCAGACAAACAACATCATCCCACGAGTAGGAACTAAATCAAGCAGAACTCCAAAAAAATTCAGGAAATGGGGGACACCACAAATAGACCTATTTGCAACACCCCTCAATGCAAAATGCCAAAACTAGACTGGTCAGGGATATTTGCTTACGCTTTCCCCCCAATACCATTAATGAACAAAGTGATCAGCAAATGCAAGATCAGCCAAATGACAATGATTCTCATTGCACCACAGTGGGCCAGGCAAACTTGGTTCTCGCAAATAATGGAGATATCGTAAGGAACAATGCACAAACTGCCAAGAAAGAAAGACTTGCTAACAATGCAAAATGGAAAAGTACTTCAACCAGAGCTTAGGCCTAGTGGCATGGCTCCTGAGGACTTAGAATTTGCACATCTTAAACTACCAGAAAGCACAATGGCTGTTCTAAGAGAAGCTAGGAAACCAACAACAAGGAAATGTTATACAGCGAAGTGGAAGAGATATACACAATGGTGTCTTAAAAGACGTCTTTCAAAGAAGATTACAAAGGAGAGAACAGTGCTAAAGTACTTGACACATTTACTGGAAAGTAAATTATGCTATACATCATTGAAAGTGCACTTAGCAGCAATTGTAGCGTATACCAGAGGAGAAACTGGGAAAAGTTTCTTCACTTCACATGTGGTCAAAAGGTTCCTAGAAGGAGGAAAAAGAATTGCACCTCCAAAAATGGTGCCAGCACCCACATGGAACCTGAACATAGTTCTAGCACAAATGATGAAAGCACCATTCGAACCACTGCACAAGGCAACGCAACAAATGCTCGCACTAAAGACTGCCTTTTTAGTGGCAATAACATCCTTGCGTAGAGTTGGTGAACTACAGGCAATAACACTACAGGAACCTTACTTCCAAATACAGAGTAACCGGATTGTCATGAGGACAGATCCTCAATTCATACCAAAAGTGGTATCAAGATTCCACATAAATCAGAGTATACAAATACCAAGTTTCTTTCAAAACCCAAAGACAAAAGCAGAAAGAGCTTTGCACACACTTGACGCAAGAAGGGCGGTCATGTACTTCATTGAAAGAACCAAGGAATACAGAAAAACAAAACAGTTCTTTGTATCCTTTGCAAACAGGTTTCTAGGAAGACCAGTAACCAAAAACACCATTGCAAGATGGATAGCGCAAGCCATACAGTTATGCCACAGGCAAGCAGGACAGACCTTACAAGGTGCCCCGCGGGCACACTCAAGTAAGAAAGGAGCAACTATTGCCTTTCTAGCTAGTACTCCAATTCAGGACATCTGCATGGCTGCAACCTGGTCTTCAGTGCACACATTCACAAGACATTACTGTGTGGACATTCAAATGAACAAAGAAGCACAAGTAGGACATAAGGTCTTACAACATCTATTCACAAACCAAAGCTCATCTTCCACCCAGCCACCACAAGACTAGCAAACCGCTACAAAGTCTATGCACAGCATGTGAATCCAGAAAAGATTCACGCTGCAAAACGAATAGTTTCTTACCTGTCGGTGTAGTTTTGCAGCTTGAAGAATTTTCTGGATTCACTAGCGAACCGACCCTCCTCCGCCAGGAAGGATGAGAATAGGAGAAGAGGAAAAGGAAAAAAAAAAAGAATCTGAAGATGGCGACCGAAGCCCGTCGACATGTCAGGAGGACACCAAATGGTGGTATGTCGACGCCCACCAACAACAACCAAAAAAACAAGCATTGGCATAGTCAATAGGTCTCGCCTTTGGGACCTTATGTGTTTAGCCAGAACTTTTGGCTAAGTTGTAGAGCATTGTGGCTGCTGTGCATCATGCTGAAAAGTTATAATAAGTGTTAAGCCTTTTTGTTACTTTTATACAAACCAAGACGACATATACAAGTGAACAACCTGATTAAAAAATGATTTTAACATAAAAAATGTCTTTTAGTTTTTTTGTAGTTGCACTGCTGGCAACTTCTTCCTGCCTGTTCTCATGCTTGTTTGTTATAATTTTTTTTGTTATGGGGGAGCGGGACATAAATAACGGGGGAGTGGAGGTTGGAAAACAGTAATTTAATTAGAACACGAGCAGTGGACGGACACTAGGGGAGAATCAACAGATGCCAGATTCCGAGGGCAGACTGACGTGATGCTTAGGTGATGTTTAGGTGATGCTTAGGTGTGTGTATTTATGTGGCACTGAGTGGTAATATGTGGAGTGTATTTATATTGCATAGAGTAGAGTGTAATTATGTGGTGTGTTATTACGTGGCACTGAGTGGTATTATGTGGAGTGTATTTATGTTGCATTGAGTAGTGTGATTATGTGGCGTGTAATTATGTGGCACTGAGTGGTATGTGGAGTGTATTCATGTTGCATTGAGTAGAGTGTAATTATGTGGCACAGTGGTATTATGTGGAGTGTATTTATGTTGCATTGAATAGAGTGTAATTATGTGGCGTGTAATTATGTGGTACTGAGTGGTATGTGGGGTGTATTTATGTTGCATTGAGTACATAGTAATTATGTGGCGTGTAACTATGTCACTGAGTGGTATTATGTGGAGTGTATTTATGTTGCATTGAGTAGTGTAATTATGTGGCGTGAAATTATGTGGTATATGGGGTGTATTTATGTTGCATTGAGTACATAGTAATTATGTGGCGTGTAACTATGTCACACAGTGGTATTATGTGGAGTGTATTTATGTTGCATTGAGTAGAGTGTAATTATGTGGCGTGTAATTATGTGGCACTGTGATGCTGTGGTTGCGCTGAGTGATGCTGTGGTTGCGCTGAGTGATGCTGTGGTTGCGCTGAGTGATGCTGTGGTTGCGCTGAGTGATGCTGTGGTTGCGCTGAGTGATGCTGTGGTTGCGCTGAGTGATGCTGTGGTTGCGCTGAGTGATGCTGTGGTTGCGCTGAGTGATGCTGTGGTTGCGCTGAGTGATGCTGTGGTTGCGCTGAGTGATGCTGTGGTGGCGCTGAGTGATGCTGTGGTGGCGCTGAGTGATGCGGTGGTGGCGCTGAGTGATGCGGTGGTGGCGCTGAGTGATGCGGTGGTGGCGCTGAGTGATGCGGTGGTGGCGCTGAGTGCTGCGGTGATGGCGCTTGTTGCTTCACGATGACACACCAGCAGCAACCCAGACATTTCTACATCTAAAAATACACGCTAATGTCTTGTTCATGTAGTGCTCGCCGCCCGTCTTTGTACAAAGCTGCAGCGTGAATCCATCACTGAAACTGTAGTGAATGTCAGTCGGTGCGCGCTGTTCTGGCTGTGACAGGCGGGTTCTCACGCCCTAACCCTTCTCCGTGTGCTCTGCTTTCCCTTTATTGCAGATATTAGTGAACATCGGAGGCAACTTCGACTCTGAGCGAAACACTTTTATATCACCCAGGAAAAGGATTTACAGCTTTATATAACAGCCCTATATAACAGGCCTAACATCACAACCTATGCTGCACACGCCAGTATTTAATGAGGTGCGATTTAAAAATGTTATGTAATCCGAACTTGTAAAATGTACATATACCCATAGGGTTTTCGGGCGCTAGTGAGGAGACAAAGTGACAGCAGTAACAGGAATAACAAGCGCAGAGTTTAACAAGAAAAAAACGCGAGCACCATCTGTTTGCAATTAACGCCAACGCGATAATTGGAAACAGATGGGATTAAAGCTCGCTCCCACGGACCCTAGGCCATGGAACAAACAAGGCGGGACAATCACCTGCCTTGTACCAATTGCGTGCTGTGTTTTTAAAAAAGACACCTGCACAGGCCAATTGCGGGCTAATAAAAAAAAAAAAAAGCACACGAGCGTGTGTTCAGAGCTCAAAAGCCCTTACTTAATGCCTCGCAGAGCAGCGCATGCTCGCTGGCTCAGGCGAGACCTAAAAAGGAAAGAAAGAAATACTACAATTCCAGACCCAACCACTAGATGGCGGAATAATGCACAGCATGTGAATCCAGAAAATTCTTCAAGCTGCAAAACTGCACCGACAGGTAAACTATTTGTTTTCCCCCTCCAGCATTTTGTGTTCTGGAATCCTTTACCAGCCATTTAGAAAGATCAGTAGTGGGCGAGCAGAGGTACACTTTACCAAGTGTAGAAGTCCCAGTCCCAGATTTTGAATGGACACAAGTTAAGAGAGGGAACATGACTTATAAGCCTGGAATCATCAGAAAGGCCCTTTTTTAGGTCTCGCGTGGCGTGGCAGCGCATGCGCTGCTCGCCTCGCGAGATTTATTGTTGACAAGGACTTTCAGAAGAGGGCTTTAAGCCCCGCCCCTCATTTCCATTGGCTGGTGTCACCGTTTATGCTAAACGGTGGCCTGCCATTGGAAATGAGGGTTTTCTGTAGACGCCCTTTCGCCTCCGAGCCGGACTCGGTGGCCTGCTTTGCTTCTGTCGCAAAGCACTTTCTTATCTTTATGGGGCCATGTGTTTCTAATTTGAAACACATGGCCCCATAAAGACAAGAGATCGAGGCTTGTTTTTAGCAGCAGTTGGTGGTCTACGGTGCAGAGTGCAGCTGATAGGACAAGGCTTACTGGTGCTGTGACAACAATTCAAGCCGACTATGTTCTTGAGGTCATCCCAGATGGCGATTAGCGCTGCTTCCATGTTACCTCCAGCTCTGAATCCTATCCGCCAGAAAGAGTTTGTTTTGCTGAGTGAAGTCACAGATCTAATTGAGAAGGCAGCCTTCTCTTAGTTTTTTTTTTTTCCTTATGAATGGTCCATTGGCTATTGATCTGCATTTGCTGGGCCCTGCTGTTCCCGCATTATTCTCGCTTTGACCACCACTTGAGCGCTCTGCGAGGGAGGGGGGGTGGGGGGCGAGGTACAAACTGGGACTGAAACCGTCAAGCGCGCCGCGCGAGTGCTCCACTTTGTGTGTGCACACACTGTGCTGCAAACGAGTCTTGTCCCACACACTTGTCTGTTTTTGTAAGTTGACAAGCCCCAGCACCTTGGTTTCACAGTGAAAAAAGAGTGTTGAGATATTATGTAGTAAACTCGAGTCTCACGCCTTGCCCATGCTGTCTTGCTTATTCCCGCTGAAAGCGGCTGTTTCACTTGCCTGAGCACATTCGAGGAGTGCACGTTTGAGCCCGTGTTCGGGAGACTGCCCTCCCTCCCAATGTAACTTTAATCAAATCCGTACGATTGGGTACCATCTTTTTGCATAATCATATTGCAGGATTCAAGCATAACCATCATGAGGTAATGAAACACTCTCCCTCGATGAATGCATTTGAAACAGTAAGTAATTTCTAGCTACTTCAAGCACTATAGGCTCAACATCCTGTGATTCTGGGCAAATCACGTCATCTCCCCATGCCTACCAAAAATGAATGTGTCCTTGTGTAACGTAACTGGTGCTCAGGTAAAGCACTCCAATACCTTGGGGTCAAATTCGCGCTATATAAAACTGCAAAAAAAAAAATCATTACCACTCAACACAATTCTCATCGTTTCTCACCGCCTCCCCCCGATGCTTGCTCCTCGGCTCTCCAGCTTCTATTTCACAATTTTCCTTGACCCTCGATCCAAAGTTCCTCCGTTACACCCCTCTACCCTGCTCAAAGAGAGTCAAAGCAGGCACAACTATGGAGCGTGGCCTCACTTTGACATCACCATGAGTACGTGAAATGCACTTCATAAGAAAGTAAAGTTACGCAGTGCCCCTGCTGTGAGCAGTAAGCCTCCGCTGCTAGCCCCCTTCAGCTGGCACTGGCCAATACTTGGTCTGGGTGCTCCAAGCCTCCAATCCAAGACGCCACTCGGTGGCACCCCATGCCAGCGGTGAGCACTGCAATGGTAGTGGCATTACACCCAAAAATATACTTGCGGGGACTTGGATAGTCCACAACCCCTGTCGCCTGAGTGGGGTGAATAGGGCAGTAGGACAGTCTGGGGTTGCAGGCAGTACTCAATTTGAGCCGGTGGCTGTCTGTCGGTGCCACCGGTACTTATTTTTCCGCACCAGATATTTCCCTAGAGCAAGAGGGAAACGCACACATCGCAAAGACAGAGGAAGAGAAAGAAAAAACGACACAAATGGAGATCTTTGTCGCCAAATGTGTTTTTTTATATATACTTATAGTGCATTAAGCAACTTGTATCAGTGTAATGCATTCCAGTTGGAGAACATGTGCAATGAAGCCATACAGTCGCGGTCAAGCATCCCAGGTTTATTGTTTTTTTTTTTTTTTTAATACTGGCTGCTTGTGCAATTTGGCAAAGCGTCCACTGCATTTCTGCAAATGACAGCAGATCTTTGTCCCAGGCTCTTCTCCCACTGCTCAATGTCTGCTGTTGCAAAGATTAGGTAAACAATTCAGGGCCAATACTAAACCTTCCCAGCAAAGTAAAGGTCTCAATTCCCTTGAAAATGTTTGGGGACATTGCGAGTTAGGCCTCTGGTTTGTTTTGAACTGACACCAATTAACATGAGATCTCAAGCATCGGTAAGGCAGCTTTAAAAGGCCACTAATCTCTAAACAAAGCTGAACAGGGTTTTCATTCTTTTACAGTGTTTATTCCTGAGGCGACCTTGGTTGGGCAAGGGACCTGCCCCCGCAAAAAACAAGCATTTGCAATGCAATAGGTCGCGCATTTACGCGAGTTTAAGCTATTGCCATTGTAAATGACACTGCCTTTTATTTATGTTTTAAAAATCAAAATAAAAGGCATAGCCATTTAGAATGCCAATAGCTCAAACTTGCGTAACTGCGAGACCTATTGCATTGCAAATGCTTGTCTTATTCTGGCATTCTGCTCTCATCCTTCTAAATGGCTAGTGCCACTCCATTGTCTTCAATGAAGCTCTCAACATTCCAGTGTTCTAATATACCGAACTGTATGATGCCCCTTCCCATGGATTGCTGTTCTATTGTTCCTGGGCAGCCTCTAGAGCAGGGCTTCCCAAACTTTTTAGCACCACTGCCCAATTTTTAGAATGACAAACTTTCGCGCCCCACATAGCTTTAATGAATACAAGGCGGGCAGCTTTTTCTTTTATTCAGTAAATATAACTAAAGCATCGTGTGGTAGCACACTGTCATTTACAGACTTCACATTTTCCATTGAAATGACCACTAAATTTGAAGAGACCTAGTTTTACTGATAAAACTATATTGTGCACAAATAGTAATGCATGGAAATTGGGTTTCAGGGAATACTTATGATTTGTGCATCGCCAAGTAAAGTATCTGGACTTATTTTTGTTCTAGAAAATTTGTTTCCATCATACTTCATAATTGCAAAAAATATGTACTTCATTTTTGTTTTTCTATCTGCTAAATGTGCACAGTTTATTTACAGGTATTTACATTTTGTTCTGTTACAAAAAAATTACATCATACTGACTTTTCTTTCACACTCCCTGTACCTCAACACGTTTGTCACGTAATTCACTTTACTTTTCTGTCCCTGACTGAAAAGTGAGAGGAGTTTGTAAACACCAGACCCCATGTAAAAAAAAACAAAAAAAACAGCTAAATTTATCAGAAGACATAGCCTGACATTTGGCCTCTGTCTTTGAAGGGCTGCAAATGTGACAAGAAATACAGAATATAAATGTATTTATTTATTTATTGCTTGGACTTTTGCAACCCACCGCTTGTGACCCACAGTTAGGGAAACACTGCTTTAGAGCATATTCAGTGACTGGTTGCATAATGCCCATTCTCGTGTGTTGCCTCTGCTTCTGGGTGGGCCCACCCCCCGGGAGCATATATTATGTTTAGTTGTATAATGTCATTCCCTTAGGTTGCTCATTAATTGTAATGGTATTGTGTTTATATAGCGCTTGCTACCCCTGACAAGGCATCAAAGTGCTTTTTGGAGAATAGCACGCTACTCCGGAACACAAAAAGGATTAGTGGTGAATTAGTATAGGGAAAAATGAGTTAATTTGAGCAGTGGACATGTGAGTCTGTTAGTTGGATTGAAAAGGGTAATGGAGGGATAGAAGAGGGAAGAGTCTAGAAAGTGTTTATTGGGAGATCATAATAGTAAGAGGAGGTTTGAGATGGGTAAAGGAAAGATGGAGGAGGGAAGAGTCTCTAAAAATGGATTAGAGAGATCATAGTAAAATGACTTTTGGGATGAGTCTAAGGAGGGATACATGAGGGAAGAATTTAGAAAGGGTTGTTTGGGAGATCATAGAAGTAAAATGAGGTTTGGGGCGATCCAAGAAGGGATAGAGGAGAGAAGAGTCTAGAAAGAGTTATTTGGAGATCCTAGTAGTAGAATGAGGTTTGGGATGAGTCAGCGAGTGGAGGTAGGGGATATATTGAGAGGAAGTGAATATGAGAAATAGAGAGAGGAGGAATGAGGATGCATAGACAAGGAGGAGGAGAGGAAAAGTGAAAAGAAGTCCACTGGGAGGGGACGGAGTATGCGGAAGAGGCAAAAGAAAGGATGGAAGATTAGGTACATGCATAAGAGAAGAACGTATAGGAGACAAACAAGTCTGGAGGTGCTGGAAGTAGGTGTGCGGGGGAGCTGCAGTACCCCAAAATTATAATGGTGGAGTTCAGCAGGTGAATGAGCAATAAAGATGCCTGTAAATTCCGTTCAAAGACAGACATCAAGGGGGCGTGGCTTGGCGCACGGCAAGATGGCCGCATAATACCGCGGCTCGGCCGGCCACCGATATAATCCTGCACTGATCCTATGCCTCGAGAGCCATTGACCCTGCTAAATCGCTGTGCGTGCTGCCCTGACTCGGCCGGACGGCCCGAGAGCGAATTCTGAAGCGGAGAACAACCCTAACGCGGCTTGTGCAGACGATCCTGCCTGGCGCTGCGATCGAGCCAAGATGGCGGCTCCCGGCTGCTGAGCGCCGCCTCGGGGCTGTGGTGCTCCTGATCGCCGCTCTGGCTGCTTCCTACCCCTAAGTGGTGGCGGCCGGAGTGCGGCGTTCGCTGTGCGGCCCTCGGAGAAGACTGCCATCGACAACTGGCGATCCATCTGCTGCACATCGAGAGCACTGAGGTGAGCTGCATACGCGGCGACTCGCGTCGCGAGGCCTGACGCGGCTGTGGGGTAGACGGAGAACTTCGAGAAACGCGCATCGGAGGGTGCCGGCGGTGGCGCTCTGATTGCCTCGGTGGTGGCGGTGCAGCGGCGGGATAAGCACAGTAGGCTGTGAGGGTGAACTGCGACGGCTAGATGTCAAGCAGGAACATGCCGGCGCAATAACAAGGCTTCCTGGAGCTGCTAGTATCGCTACTTATCGGATTGAAAGCTGAGTGGGCAGCGTCATCACCCTTAGTAGTGGAAAGTGGCACATCACAAATTGGGACCCCTCCAGCCCCTATCCTCGCATGCCAATAGACCTGCACGTCGTACTGTTGATGCCGGTGATGCTGCGGTGGACATCGGGGATTGCCGTGCCTAAGGTGTAGTGTTGTCTGCCTGAAAGTGTGTATAATTCTCGGCAAGCACGTCAGTGCCCTATGCGGTACAGAGGTTGTGATGATCCGACATACTCATCAACTAAATGTATGAGGATACCTGGCGAGGCTGAAACCCCAGGCTGAAGTGGATTTCGGCTTCACTGAGAGACTGCAACATTTTCACCCGCTTGGAGCTGGTGAAGGATCTTCCCAGTCATTTGATAAACTATCAGCTGGGGTAATACTACTGTAGGAGTGCTGGAACGGCCACATTATGGGTAAGCCGGACAAGGGCCAACCACGTCTAACATTCGAACTGCGCAAATCCGGTAAACCCCAACATGCCTCAGACTCGGAGCTAGACAATGCCACCCCAGCCTCGAATACGCTGGAGAAGACTTTAGCCGCTATAAATACGAGCCTACAATCCATAAATGAAAACATGGAGGCCCTAAACGGGCGAATTGATAACATCTCCACCAAACTGGACAAGCAGAACCTGCGCATTGGGGAAGCGGAACAGCGAATCTCGAATGCAGAGGACGGCTTACAGAAAGTCGAGACAAAAACAAACGACATGGAACGACTATTGGCGGTCATTCAAGCAAAGAACGAAGACCTTGAAGCGCGCTCTAGGCGCAATAATGTACGCATTTTGGGACTTCCGGAATCGACCAATGTTGGGCGCCTAGAAACCTACGTCGAAAATCTGTTCCGTGAGCTATGTGGAGATGACACACTATCCAGTATGTTTATTGTGGAAAGGGCGCATCGATCACTGGCGGCGCGGCCGTCTCCGGGAGCACCACCCAGACCAGTCATAGCCCGCCTGCTTAATTATAGGGACAGAGATGCTATACTAAAAGCTGCCAGACAAAAAGGTAATGTTAATTATCAGGGTAATGCACTATCCTTCTACCCTGATTTTACGACAACGGTGCAGGCAGCGCGTAAAGAATTTCAGGCGACTAAGAAAATTTTATTCACAGAAAAGATCCCCTACGCCATGCTCTACCCGGCACGTCTTCGCATCGGACTAGATGACAAGGCCAAGATATTCACGAACCCCAAACGGGCGCATGACTATGCCAAAACATTGCGACGCACAAAAACATCGTCGCCTGACACGTCAGATGTCGAGTGATAAGGGAAACATCATGTCACTCATGGCTACACACTGAATGTGGAGCTACAGGATGATTCGACCAACATCATGGTCTAGGGCTGGCGCCTGGCTGAATGCGTTGTCAATGCCGAATGCACTGGCACTACTGTGTTGACACTAGTTATTGGGATGGTATCCTTTTTATATTGTTGATTTCTTGTTATATTCGTGTCCTTACACAAGCGGGTACTGACCGCTGAACGTATGCCTTCACTATAAAACGGTATAGATGGCTCGAGAGGTATATATGGACCATCGGTGGCCACCTCCCCTACTTACTGGGGAGGCTGGTTGTGTCGCAATGCCCCACAAATGGGTAACCCCCACAATATTGTACTATTGTTGGTTCTCGTTCTGGGGATAATTTGGGTGGTTGGGCATGGCTTTAGCAAAGTTAGGGTGCTGAAGTGGGTGGGGGAGGGATTGGTATTGGTTCGTTTTAATTTTGTTCGAAGTGATCATAGAAATGCATATGATAAGGCTCTACTTACTAGGGATTACAAGGAGATGTTTTGTACTTATGACTCTGCTACCGATTGCATGCGATGGCTGGCGATCACCACTTACTATCAAAGATAAGACACGAGATAGTGCAGTATAACGCGAGGTTTTTTGCACTAGGTCTGTACCTACAAGCCGAATTGGTAGACATTTGCCCATCTGGATGGGGGGTGGGGTGTGTGACTCATGTTCCCATAGAGTTGTTATGTTAGGCCATGCACACTAAATATACTTGCTTGACGTGGAATGTAAGGGGGCTAAATACTCCCAAAAAATCCGGCAAGTGCTGGCTTATCTAGATAGACATACAGTGCAGATAGCCCTATTGCAAGAAACGCATCTGACCAAATCTTCAGAGGCCAAAATTGCGACTAAGTGGGCTGGATATAAATTGGCCTCATCATATTCCACATACGCAAGAGGGGTCATCATTTTGTTTAAACGTGGTCTGCAATTCACGGCTTTCAAGACATATGTAGATGATGAGGGCCGCTGTGTTATGGTCCATGGGAGACTAGGACAAACCAATATCACCGTCATTAATATTTACGGCCCCGTAACAGATGAACCGCAAATATTTCTGCGCATGCTCACGGTGCTGCGCACATGGCCGGAGGCAGCCATTTTGTGGGGCGGGGACTTAAACACGCACCTGGACCCTACGCAGGACAGATCAAGCCCACAGGGCGCGCGCACTGTGAAAGTCGCTCAGTGTATTCGAGATGCTATGCAAGAGATGGGACTGGTGGACACATGGCGGCTCCGTAATGCAGACAGGAGAATGGGCACACATATCACACCGGCGCATAATACCTGGTCCAGATTGGATTATTGGCTTTTAAATGAAGTAAGCAACGACTGGGTCACTGGGATAGAAATACTTCCACGTACACTGTCGGACCACAGCCCGGTAAAGCTTCATATTAGCATACCCACAATCACACACCGCCCATTCACATGGCGATTCAGAGCCGAGGCCTTACTAGACCCTATTTACAATGACACCATCAGAAAGGCAATCACACAATTCTTCGAAATCAATGTGGGAACAGTAGACAGTGCAGCCATCTTGTGGGAGGCCTTTAAGGTTACAGTGAGGGGAGTGTGTATCGGCACTACAGCAGGCATACTGCGTGACATTCGAGGCCAGCTCTCTATCATTGAAAATAAATTAGCAGGACTGGAACGGGACTATACGGCTACTCCCGACAACAATAAACTAGCGCGTATAAAAGAACAATTATTGGAATATGACGCTATGGCGGAAACCGAGACCCGCTATCTCTCACGTCGTTGTGTCGCAAGAGCATACGGTGAGGGAGGCCGGCCCGGCCGTCAACTGGCCACTAAACTCAAATTCCGAACTGAACACACCCCCATAATGAAAATAATAGACGCACAGGGGGAAGAACACTACACACCTCAAGCGATTGTTGAACAATTCAGATCCTGTTATTCCACATTGTACACATCGCATGGGAGTTTGGATGACACAGCGCTTGACGACTATCTCTCTGATATTGCTTGCGCCTGGCTAGCAGATAGCCACCGGGAATATCTTAGTCAACCAATAGGCGAAGAAGATATTAAAGCAGCGATTCGATCGTTACCAAACAAAAAAGCCCCGGGTCCAGATGGACTCACAGCGGAATTTTACAAAGAATACGCTGATCTTCTGACGCCCTATTTATTAGAAGTATACGCTGAAGCACACGAAACGGGCACTCTTCCCTTGTCCCTAAGACAGGCCTTAATCATCACACTATTAAAAAAAAGACAAGCCCCCGTCTCAATGCGATTCTTATCGCCCGCTGTCACTAATTAATCTGGACGCAAAAATATTTGCAAAAATTTTAGCCACCCGCCTACAACCATTAATGTCCTCCCTAGTGCTTCCAGACCAATCCGGCTTCATACCGGAGAGATCCACGTCACACAATTTGAGAACGCTCTTTGCCATGTATCATGTCCTGACACCGGACCTGCCGGCTGCTGCGGTCATGCTGGATGCAGCTAAGGCATTCGACTCTATCGAATGGTGTTATATGTTCCATGTCTTGAAGCGAATGGGATTCCCGCCCGTGTTTTTACGCTGGGTGCAACTCCTCTATACGGATCCCTCGGCAAGGGTCAGAGTGGGGGTCACACCTCGACTCCCTTTTCCATTAATAGGGGCACGCGACAGGGCTGCCCCTTATCACCACTGTTGTTTGCCCTTACACTTGAACCTCTAGCTTGCGTCATTCGACAGCGTCATAGGGAATCAGCGCTTAATTTCAATCACCGCCCTGTCGGCATATCCTTATACGCTGATGACATGGTGCTTTTTCTACGTGAGCCACATAAAAATGTATCCCCCATATTACGGGAATATATCCGATTTGGTTTATTTTCCGGTCTCCAAATAAACTGGGACAAATCAGTAATTGTGCCCCTGACAACGATTACTACGGCTCCACAAACGGAATATCCGCTACTCTGGTCCGCAGATCCTGTAAAATATTTGGGAGTATGGGTACATCGTGACCCAGAGATTGTAATCAGGGAAAATTTTGGCACAGCATGTGAGACGCTGGAATCACAGGTTGATAAATGGTCCTCGCTACCCCTATCCTTGGCTGATCGCATTGCCATAATCAAAATGATTGTACTACCACGATTTCTCTACCTTTTTAATAATATACCGATTAAATTGCCAAAACGGCTATTCCTCAATATTCGTACTCAATTACTTCGGCTGATCTGGAATGGAAAACAAGCTAGAGTAAGCTGGCGCACGCTCACGCTGGATTACGCACAGGGAGGATTTGCTGCCCCTGATCTCTATGTATACTACTTATGCGCACAGGCACAGTATGCCTACTACTGGCATAACCCACATGCTTTCACGCCACACATAGCAGTGGAGGACGGAGATGCTCACCCTACACCATTGGCTGGAATACTCACACATACACGTAGAGGCACACCACGCACTGAAATAAATACAGTAGACACCACTATTGCGGCCTGGCAAACTATTGGCAAAATTACAGCGAAGTTGCCATTGTATGCTCCGGCACTGCCGCTTGCACACCATGCCTCCCTCTCAGTAATGCGAGAAACAGGGGCGATTCGATCATTACGAAGTGTGGGTATTCAACACATGCAAGATGTTTTCGTGGGAGGTCAGTTTCTTACAGCTGAAGACTTCCATCACGTGACTAATCAATCATTGTTGTTCCAATTTACTGTTCACCGCTTGAAACTAGCGCTTCAAGCTCATTACGGCTCATTTCCAGAGGAGCCGCCCACATCACAATCGCTACAGCTTCTACTAGTGGCCCCTTCAAAACGTAAACTAGTGACTAAACTGTATAAAGCGGTACGTTCTGAAATTGTGAGAGCTGAGGATGCTAGCCTAGAAAAGTGGAATAGTAAACTCGATCCTCCCCTAGATCTGGTAGCCTGGGAACAAATATGTACTTTAACTGGTAAACTGACACCAAATGGTAATCTCAGAATCATTCATTTTAAATACATTCACCAAGTTTATCATACACCTCTGAAACTGTATAGAATTGGTCTTCGTGACACGAGTGACTGCAAGCGATGTAGGCAGCCTGATGCAGACTTCTGGCACTTGGCGTGGCACTGTACAGCTGTAGCAAAATTTTGGGAGGAGGTCGTACTGTGTCTGCAGACTATGTCCGGTCAAAAATTGCAATGTGAACCTCTGATGTGTTTATTGAGCTATGTACCGCAGGTTAAGGGCACAATGGGGAAATTCTTAAGGATTGCTTTATTATTAGCAAAACGACGGATAGCAATAACATGGGAAAGCACAGTGCCCCCTAGATGTGATTACTGGATAAGAGATATGGTTTATTGTAAGGAAACTCTTGAGCTGTATGCGGAGGAGCTGCCATCATCCTCCAAGCCTAAAGACATTTGGGAACCGCTGCGACAATATCTCTTAACAAATTCCCAACAGGACCCTCCAGCTACTCCACGAAGCGATATCGATGTATAATATGTAATCCCTCAGCTATGTTAGATACAGATAGAATGTTAGCCACACCATTGTCTATACCTACAGAAATAGCATAAATCACTTCTAGTTAGTTTGTGTTGATTGTTGTGGTTGATGATATATCGCCATGTGGCGATTTATGTATCAGAATTATGTGAAAATTAATAAAAAAATAAAAAAAAGACAGACATCAAATGTCAGGCGATGCATTCTGATAAATTGTTGCCTATTCTTTTAACATGGAGGTTGTTAACTTTTTTTTTTTTACTCTGAGTGCAATGTGAGAGGACTTTGCAAATTGAACTATGTGACAATCTTGCTGATGTGAAAGGAAAGGCTATAGGATGTCATTTTTTTTCTTCTAACGCACAATAAACTTTAAATAAATAAAAATGGGGTTGAACCGATAGGTTAGCTTGGAGGTTGGTTGATGGTCACTAAGAGGCCAGCCCTGCCAAATTTCTCATGTTCATGCAAGATGTGCTGCTGCAGCCTAGGTCCTCATCTTGAACTCTGAGACCTGTAGTTGTGCCTATTCCATTATAAAACAGAACTAAAAGTCCCAGAAATCAAAGAAGAAACCTGGACTGGAACAGCACGTCATGCAAGGATCTGGGAAACATAGCAGCTTTGAGGGCCTGGCAGAGGTTTATAGGTGTTAGTAGAAAATCTCTTAAGAGCTTTGAGGGTTGTACAAAAGAGTGGATAATTGATTACAAGGGAGTCGTCTGGACCATAGCCTCATGCATTTTAACTATTAACTCAGTCTGGGAAATGCTATATGTTTTGAGGCCGGTCTCCTGTTGGTCTAGTACTGCTTCACTGCAGGAGTTCTTATATTTCTTCCATATTTGCATTAGTGCTTTGACCTATAAAGAACATCAATACAGAGCGATAGGGCCTTCTTTCAAAGTCATATCTCAACCACTAATGCTCGTGGGTGGGAGTCTGAGAGAACATGCAATGGCTGATTGCATATTGCTCATTCTGTTGAGGTTACTGAGCCGCTCTGGGGTAGCCTCCCTTGGCATAGACCACATCTGGTTGTATAACTCCCTTTCCAGTGGGTTTCTTCTCTGCTGCTTCTGCTGATTGCGAAGTTTACACAGTCAGTGGGATCATGCACTACAGAGGGTTGCATATCTGGGCTCTCCCTGACCACTATAATGATCATAGGTATCTGCATACTTGGGTCTATTCTCAAACGTTTCCAAAATTGCCTCACGCTTTTGTGGTGACATGATTTAAGCTGTCAAAGTAAGAGCACAACTTGGTCATCACGCAGCCTGAAGAAATACTACCCATTTAGGCCACGACACACATTTTACCATAATGCTTCCATTGAGTACGGTGCTCGCCACCCTGTAATTCCATTCAGTGCATTGTTAGTGCAATTAAGAGCTATATAAATGTTACTACAGGACAGGTAGACGGAGCTCTCTGTGTTCAGAGACTCAGTTTACCAAGCAGAGAGGTGAAGTTATTGAATGGACACAAGTTCAGGAATGCAGGGGCACCATATATCTATTGGGTTCAGTTCTCAATGGATTGAATGGATTCACTGGTACTAACATTCAGTGAGAACAGTTGTAATGGGCCTCAAAAATTCTAGGAACACCATTGACATTATCAGAAGGGCACCAAACGGGGTAATAGGCACAATTCTCATGGTTTTGAAACATTAAGTGGTCTCAGTTTTCAGAGTTACAACCATTCAGCGACCAGAACTTTCATGGATGCAAATGCACCCGATACTTAATGGATATATTGCATGGTTTTCCGCCTTCACCAACTTCTGCATCAGACTGGCCAGGTCATCTGATGGCCATGTGTCCGAAGCCCCCTAAGTGTGTATTTTGTCACGGCATCCCCCATGCACAGAAACAGAAGTGTTTGTTCCGTATGTAATAAACGGCCACCTTGTCCTTACTTTAACCAGGCGTCCTGGGTTTCAGGGAGAACCCAGGACGCCTGGATTCGGTCAGTCAGTGGTTGGGCACGTGTTCAAACTACTGTTGCGCTCGGTCTCCTCCACCCTCCCCACCTCTTTCCCTCAGCCCCATTTTCCTTCTGGACGGGCTCATGAAACCTCTAGTGCTGGGGGTGGTTCATAGTCGGTGCTGCTTGTGGAGATCCGTTGGGTGTCTGTTAAAACAGCGCATTCCTCGCCTCGTACAACGAGCCCTCCAAGGGCTCGCTGAACCTCTAGTCTGGCGATACAACGCTCTCCTTGCACATCTCAACTGGAGCTATAGAACTGGCGAGGCGGTGTCCCAGCAGCCCAAATCCACCTCAGAGTAAAGAGAACACCTAGCTCGAACCCCGCAACACCCTCAAGCAAAAGGTATCACCTAAGGCACATTGCAGGCACGGCAGCGCTGCCCAGCAATGCAGCACCCGTCGTGTACACCTACACCAGAGACAAGTGACCACACTGACGCCACACCCACACACTCCTACAGTCTGAAAAGCTGCAGAGCTACTGTGCACACGCCCTTTTTCTCCCGTAAGTCTCTAATCAGCTCTTGCATGTAGCTCGGCACCTAAGAATGATTTCTGAAAGTTGAGTGCCTCCGATCATTCCGTCGCAGCTGCCCAGACACAGTCGTCAAACGATGACCCTCGTGAAGCGAGATTAATGGCAAAGTTCTGAGACTCACTCACTCTGCAAATATCCGGTACACAAGGATGCAGTTTAGCCAGCCTACTGAACCAGTACGAAGCCTCACTAAATGACTTCACAGGAGACTCTTGTCAGCCATGCGAAGCATCGCCTAAATCACTTCACTGGATGGACCCATTTTTGAGCCCAGGTACCGTAGATGTCCACCATGATCCAGCCAATGGGAAATTCCATAACCATGGGAAGAGGTCATACAGATGGCAGCGGTGCTCTGCAGAAAAACTGCTAATGCACACGTTCACGTCCTCCGCCGTTCATATTTCAGTTCGGCTCCTATGTCTTCATATGGTCTTTTTACTGTTCTTTTTGTACACACATGAGCTACTTTGGCGTCCCTGTACTTTCCTTTTGTGAATTTCTTTTGCTCCAGTCTCTTGCAGCTTTAGAACTATGAAGGGAGGGCGTGGGGGGGGGGTTACAGAACATGCAAGGGACAGAAAGCAGCAGCCTCATTGCCTTCTTCCCAGGTATGTAAAGTGCCGTCGTAAAGCATGTGGAGGCGGTGACCTGGAGCTCTGGCCTTCGACACAAAGCATGCATCAGTCGGAGTGACTGGGCCATTTTTCTATATGAATACTCATCCCAGCACGTCCACTTGCTTGTTTGAGTGTTTGCCATGTGGATGTGTAATGTGTTTATTCATGAAGATGGTTCTTTTTTTTGCTGCCGACCATCGCCTGCCGTTTACATTTGTCCTTTCCACACACTGCTCCAGGATTACATGTTTTTACAGAACGTTCCCATGAGGCACAGGGTCATGACTGATTTGCATATGGCTGGGTCTGAACTGGGGTGGTGAAGTGAGCTAAAGAATGATGATGGATTCAACCCAGATCTGTGACTGGGGGTGAGTGTCTGAAACATTTCAGCGCTCTGTCCATCATAGTCTTGTTTGCTTTACAGAATGCATCGCCAGAGCTTTAAGTTGGATGAAAAAATTTGGGGGGGGAGGGGTCTCTAAGGGAGTGGCTGAAAAACAACTCCGCTAAAAATCTGTGCTTAGCATAGTGTGCCGAACGACTGGTATTTTGCTGTTTCTATCATTGCATCCAGATATATAATACAACAAGTAACATTACACCTACAACAAGCCAGGACTATTGGCTTTGCCAATGGTTGCTAGTTGCATAAAATAATAGGCAACGACTATGGCTTCGTTGTATAAAATACTGAAAATGTCTCCATTCTGAAATGAGATTGTGAAAGAACTATAATGAAGTACCTGCTTTTTAGAACTGCCGGTGCTGAGCACCGGCAGGACCCGGCCCACTTAAAGCCCTGCGCATCTCATAGAGTTCGAGGTGGGACTCGTGCTACCTTTATCCTTTCCTATTCCACCTTCCTCAGTACTTCAGGGGTGCAGTGTTTATTTGCAGCGAGCCAGTGTTTGCCTGAAGATCACTTTCTGTCCTTCCATAAGATTAAGTGCTGTTGCAGATGCTTTCCGAACTAGAAGCCAAGCGCTATTGACCTTGCAGTCACTTTCACTACCTAAAAGTTGACTTCCTTGTCAATGCATGCCGTCTCGGTAGAAGTTCCTATACGTGCACATTTTGTAACATTCTACTTATCCAACACTTGTACGTGTAGTGGTGCCAGCTTAGCCTAGGCCTCTTGAATACAAGTCAGTGGCTTACTTAACCCCTTTCCTATCCCATTTCAGGGTGCAGACAAACATGGCATCACCCCGCTCCTGTCTGCGTGCTACGAGGGACATACCAAGTGCGTGAAGCTGCTGCTAACCAAGGTGAGTTGTGTCTCTGTGCTTTAACAAAGAGCCAGCTTCAACCTGATAACGATCCCATGTGAATTATTTACAAGACGCTCGTCTCTTGGTGTCATGAGGATAACCTCCCCTCTTAGCACGGCAGCTTGTTAACAGACACCTGGGCCGTGCAGAGGTTATCCAAAGGTGTTAAATTCTGCCTGACCGTGAGGCTTTTAACATATTGCCAGTGGTAGTAGTCAGATAACACAGACAGGGTGTGCAGCTGGAAAAAATAAAATGTGTTTTTACATTTGAATTCAGTGGTCGAAGTGCGTTAAAAAAAAGTATGGGAATTGTGATGCTGTGTGCAAGGGGGCGGGGTGAGTAAGCGTCAAGGCTTTAAGTGGGATGAAAAAACTGGAGGGTCTCTCAAAGGGGCGTGACCAATGTAATTATGGGTGTGGCTTAGAAACACGGAAGCTAAAAATCTGTGCTTAGCATAGTGTGCCGCCCGACTTGTATTTTGCTGTTTGTCATTGCATCCAGATATATGATACAAGTAACATCATACCTACAACAAGTCAGGACTATTAGTTTTGTCAATGGTTATTTGCAGAAGATAAATAAGCAGCAACTATGGCTAGTTGTATATAATATTGAAAAAGCTTCCACTTAAAGCCCTGGTGACACCACGACAATGTCACAATGTTGCTGCTCCTGAGTTTCAGAAAGAGAAGGGAAATCCAGAGAGAAAACGACTCTTTAAAGGGTTTAACGCTCACCTGGCATGAAGTCATGCCATAACTTCTCCACAAGTGAGAAGTGAGCAGTGTGAGCACGTGCACATCGATGTGCCTGCTGTCACTGCAGTCCGGAAAAAAACGGACCGCCTGTGCCAGGGCACAAAACCGAGCCCGATAGAGACCCGGTTCGAGGCCCCCTTTAAAAAACTGCCGGTGCTCAGCACCGGTGAGACCCGGCCCACTTAAAGTCCTGGTAAGCGTGTGGGTGTGGCTAAAACCAAAATATTCTGTAACTTTTTTTCGGTGTTTCACCTTATGGTAACTACATATAAACTAACGCACAGGTTAAATGAACATTAAATACAAGTTATGTTCATCAGTGGGAAATGCACTATCGTACATAATGAATCTTCTGTTAGTTGGTACAGTTTTTGACTGGTAGCACTGTGAACATGCAAGTCATTATTTTAAACGTGCATTACACATAGTATAAGAGAGGCTGCTAGAGAATGCACAAAAAGGTTTAAGCTGGTGTTTCCAAAATATAGATTTTTTTTGCAGACTATGAAGTGAATTTTTTATTTAAATTTTTTTTTTTAATTCTTTTTTTTATAACTGTCTTTTAAAAGCACATACTTCACAGCTTAGCTGGTAACTCCCTTACAATTCCCCTCAAAAAGAATACATTTGTATAATCAGGAAGCATTTTATTTTAGGGGTAACTGTCTTTTAAAAGCACACACTTCACATCTTAGCTGGTAGCTCTCTTACAATTCCTCTCAGAACAATTAACGTGTGTCGCCAGGAAGCTTCTAGTGATAACATTAATTAAAGCCAATACCAGCTTCCACACACCCTTTACATTTGAAGATTGAACCGTTGCTCACATATACATTTCTTTCAGGCAAGCAGACACCCTGGCAAGAGGGCTTGTTTATCTGTGTGCACCTCCCTCGGTTTCACAGCACAGGAGACTCGCACATCAGCTGAAGCGTTTCAGCTATCGGAAATAACCTTCTTGGGACGGTTGTATTTTGACAAAGTAGGGGAAATGTTTTTCTAAAATTTAAAAAGTATGGGTACGTCGTGCCCCTCAGGCCCCCCACACACCTTTCGACCACTGTTTGAATTCATTGGCTTAAACATGCAAGCAGAGCTTTCTGATTGTTACTTCTAACCACAGATTCCTCACATTGTGAATATTCCCCAGGCATCCTACTGGGTCTGAAAGACAATAAAGCAGTACTCTTTGTGATGGGTGGCACCCTGCAGCTATGCATTGACTTCGTTCCACTCCAGAAATGCCGATTGGTGCCACATTGAAGGGCCATGCGCGCTGATGCCGCTCCCTTTTTTGTCCTCTCCTTCAGACGCAGAACCAGAGCTCTGCTCTTTTCGTATGTTGCAGGATTTTTCTCTAATTTTTTTTCTCAAATGTTACCATTGTGCAAGGGATATGCCTCTTCTCTAAAAGGAGTTTAAACCTTGTAGGGACTGTCACAAACCAATGTTTGTGACAAATCGCCACCAGGTCTACATGTGGTGCTTGGGGTCAAAACACGATTCCAGACTCTGCGATGACTGCGCCCAGATGAACACAAAGGCTGTTCAGGATCGCAAAGCTCCATTCCGCAATACACCTCATGACTCCATGGCATGACGGGTCAAAGTCAAGAGCAAGGTTTCATTCCCACTCCTGTAGTTTTACCCGCTGCAGATCAAAATCTTCGGGTAAGTCAAAGAACACAGGAAGTCCAAGTGGGAATAGGCCAATTTCAACCACTGGAGAAGACACGGGTGTCGACGTGCCATGCAGTCTCGCTTCGGAACTCCTGAGTTGCTGATTCAGTCTGGTCCAGATGCACTCAGACTTTCCAGGTTCGTCAGCAACGTCACAGCAAGTCAAGGCTTTTAGGGAGGCCCTGCTGTACATTTTCTGCATGCTTTCTGTTCCCTTTGGTGTGCCTTTGGGCCACAGGATACACACGGGCCTTCAGTCTGACTCCCACTGGTAGGTTCACCCTCGGCTCCGTTCTCCTCTCAAACCCACCTCTTTTTCCACACCAGCTTTAGTACTGACTCCGGTCCTGGTGCCGCTCTCTACGCGGATTTCTACAACATTGTGTGTCATATTGCAGTTCCCTAATGGACGAATAAGCCTATATGGAAATTGTTTCACAATAATGCATACATCATTATTGGAAAATTGCAGCACATTTTGTCCAACAATCTTTAGAGCAATTCAATAATCAGTCACTGGTATACATTGTAAATAGGTATACATTGTAAATATGAAGCCCGTATCGTACCATGAATAACTGAAACATATCCTATGTTGCAATTTGTTTATTTTGCATGTGGTTTATTTTAAAGTGCCTTATACCTCATTTAGTTTAAACACCTATACAAAGACATTATCGAAGTGCATGCTGCACGTTTTTTAAGTGCATGCAGTGCCATAATCCTTGTAATATTAGGTGGGGTATTTGTACATATTTCAGTTGTCCTTTAATACATCTTGAGTTGTTTAATGAGAAACGAAAATGCAGTCTAGGCACCACTTTATTTGTAGGCCACAGGCTATTGTAATAAAATAAAAAAATCAGAACATTTTAAACTTTAGTTCCAATATAACCTTCTCGGAAGATAAGGGTTCGACATGCTTCAGCCTGTAAAGTTAAGGCCTCATCCGAACAATGTTATAAGGAACCTTGTAAGACATCCAAAAGTGAGGGCAGTCTTGCTAGACTCTCAAAGGGCTGTCTCCTTTATTCGTTAGTAGAACTCTGAGCCTGTATAGGGAACACACAGATATGCGAGTAAAATTATTATGAAGATGCTCAAAGATGGCAGCCCATTTACCGGATTCTTTCTTTGAAGTGATGGGTGATTGCGGAGTATACTCAGATTTTGAGGCCATGGGCTGGATGGATCATTACTCCCATTATATCTTTGTCCTCAAATTACAGTTTTCTTTTACTAAAATAGTGCATGTATATTTGGCATGAGAAATTAGTTGACTTGGAGCTCTGTTTCCGCATTATTGAAAGGTCAGTAGAAGAATCAAGGAGTTTTGTCATATTGGTGATAAGCTGAATTATGCCTTCTGAATTCTTTCCTCTGGTGTTCCCAAACAACATAAATTGGACCAACAAGTGGTTTTCTAACTTTGTACTTCGTTTTTGAGAGAGGCAGTAACTTTTTTCGTATCAGAGGCATTTTTGTACTAACGCCAAGCCAACCTCAAGATCTAGAAGTGTCTGTTCTAGTTGCTCAACACTTGCAAACAAAAACTGGGAACGTTTTTCGCCAATCTTGTTGAGCTGTTCATTCATGGAAGAAATTGCTTGATATTAATTTTGTTGAGAATTGACTCTTAACAGTTGATTGGGAATCAAAAAGGAAGATTGTCCTAGATTTTCATGACTGAGCATTAGGAACCTTCAAAGTGGAATGGAGCGAAACTGTGGGAGTGAAAAGTGGGTTTCTTGAGTCAGTAATACCTCAGAATTCTTTTGCTGAGGCCCCATCGAAAGTTCTTATTGAACCTCAATATAGCAATACCTTTCTCACCCAACCACCAGCTGCTTTGCAGTTGAATCCCCACTCTGGACATTATTGAACAAGGGATAGCTTTGCTGAAGAGCCTGTTGCAGGCACTGACTGAGGCCCAATAGTTTGTATTATGAGCTCTGATGAATTAATCCTCCTGGTGCTTTTTGAACTTGTAAGTTCAATAGACGGGTTGATGAAAGACCCCCACCAGATTTTGTTTTATAGTGCCCATAATGGCCGGTATAGAAGAATGAGACACTGCTCTGATTCATATTAGTGGCATCTAAAGAGGAATAAGCTGTGCTGTTATCTTCTATGAGTTGACACATTTTGCCAGTAATTTGTGTGAAAAACGTTTCATAGAAACCATTCTCTCCTGTGGAACACGGCCCTGGAGATCGGGGTGCTTCTTTTCTTGGGCCTCTGAAGTAGATTTTGACTTCTGGGGTGAATTTCGTAGGGCATAAGTCTTCATTGGTGCAGGTAGTAATAAGCCCTAAATATGGCAGAATAATTAAACTGCACTAACAAAACATTATGGCCCTGTAGAAAACCCTTATTAAAGCAACACAGATAAATGTTGGATCCCATTTGCCTTTAGCTACTAAAACATTATTCCAGGCTAGACCGAATTAAGTGTTTTTTTTTTAACTGTAAAATTAGTAAATGAGAAAACATTTCACCCAAAAAAACTATGAAGAGAGTAAACATATTGGCAAGATGTTAGCCTTGTTGACCAAACTTAAATGCAGTAATAATGCAGTTTTGGAAATAATTGATCCAGACACAAATTTGCTAGTCAACTAATGCAATGACATTCAAAAGGTGCTTCTCCAGCATTATAGGTATTTATACCAAACTGCAGATTTTGTCTCTCAGTAAGCAAGAATTAATTATCTGATGGAGACTATTAGTTGTAGATTCCTTACCTTAGAACTTCCCCCAGGCGTCTGTCTGGATCTGGAGATTTTTCAACAGCAGTACCCCGGCACGTCGGTAGGTGGGGTTGGTTAGCCCCGTCTTCATCGTGGGCCCCGGGATGACGTCGCCCATGCGTGCTGTCAGTTCTTTCTTTTTACGGAGAGAACTACCCCTTGGGTATTTTTTGGCTAGCCTTTTGCAACTTTTTATCAACTTATTTTTCGAGTCTTGGACCGGTGCGTCCTGTATGTCCCAACGTAGGACTGGCTTCAAGTCTTGCGCCTCCTGCCACCAGATGATGTCCGTGATGTATCCGCGCCTCATGTGTCTCTGGTGCCTGGAGCTCGACCACGACCCGGAATCGTGCTCAGAGTGCCGTGCCATGAATCTGAAGGCTTTGCGGGAGCGGTCCCGAAAGCTGTTGGAGGCTCAGCTCCGCGTAGCTCTCGTTAGAGAGGAAGGTCCTGAGAAAGGTTGCGCAGCCCGCTCTCCTTGTCTGTTAGACTTGGCATCTTTGGCATGGTTCCCCCTGACTTTTTGCCTCGATCTCCTGTATTTTTGATGCTGTGCTGGATTTTGTTTTTGCTGGCTTAGATGCTTTGGGCACTGTGCCACTGCTGATCAGTGTCAAAGTACAAGTGCTCCCTGTGTAAATTGTTATTATGATTGGTTGTCCCTGATTGGCATATTTGATTTACTGGTCAGTGCCTAGTAAAGTGCACTGAGGGTGCCGGGCTGGTAAATCAAACACTACTAGTGGGCCTGCAGCACTGATTGTGCCACCCACATGAGTAGTTCTGAAACGGTAACTCAGACCTGCCACTGCAGTGTCTGTGCGCAGTTGTTAACTGCCATGTCGACTTGGCAAGTGCACCCACTTGCTAGGACCTAACCTTCCCTTTTCTTACATGTCAGTCACCTCCAAGATAGGCCCAAGGTACCCCTGTGGGCAGGATGCAGTGTATGTGAAAGGTAGGACATGCCCTGGTGTGTGTGGCATGTCCTGATAGTGAATTACTGCCAATTTCGTTTTTCACTATTGCAAGGCTACCTGCTCCCATGGGACAGAACGGGGAGTTTGTTTATAACATCTTATAAACATAACTGCCCCTGGGAACAAGGTAGGAAAATAACGTTTAGTATGCCTGAACTCAGAATGTTGAAATGCATCTTTTAGTGAGGGTGATTATTACATTCTGTGTTTGAAAATACCACTTTTAGAAAGTAGGTATTTTCTTGTTTAGTCATCCAGTGTGCCTCTGCTAGGATGTGGATTAACTGTCTGTGTTTGGAGTGTCAGGGGCTGGGGAAGAGCAGTCGCTCCAGAGAGCCTGATGAGTCCGGGCTGGGCTGAATAGACCTGGGCTGCATTTAGAGTAGGGGGAGGAGTTTTCCTTTCGCCTGAATGGGCCTGGTCTGCGTTCAACAATGCTGTCTACACCTCCTGCCAGGAAGCTGCACCAAAGAGGACAGACCTGGTTTTGACTGGGCACAGGGCTTCTCTGCACAAAGAGGACAAAGACAGTTTGGGGTATAAGTATTAGACCTAAAACCCCTGAACTTTAGGCTACTTCTGGAATCAAGAGGAACCTTTGCCAAGGAGAAGAGCTGGAGAAACTGAGGAGAAGTACTGCCCTTGCTGTGTGTCTGGGGTTGGCCTGCAGTTGCTGTTTCTGCCAAGGAAAGGAGAAGGACTTTGCTGTGTGTTGTGTCCCCTGCTTGAGGAAAGTCTCCAAGGGCTTGAGTAGAGCTTGCCTCCTGTTTTAAAGTCTTAGGAACACACAGACTTCACCCCCAGCTCCCCTTAACTTCCTTGCTGGGAGTTCTGACCTGTCAAGAAGTGCCTGTGACTGTGTGGGGCCTCTGAAGGTTGTTTCTGTTGCTGGGAGCTGGAAAGCAATACAACAACAAGAAAATCGACTCATTGCTCTTCTTGCGACAGTTTTTCCGACGCAACGATGTGGTACGAGAAGAATCTCACTGCGCCGCTGCTGAAACTGACGCAGCGCCTGTCGCTGCTGCAAGAATCTATGCATCGAGGTATTGCGGCTGAAGAAACCGCCGCTCTGCGCCGCCGCATCGTTCGCCGCCGCATCCCATGTTTCCACGCATCATTCCTGTGCGGCAAGTTTTCCCCGACGCATCACCCACCGATCGAAGTCGTCTCAGAATCGATGCATCGCTTCCCCCTACAGACCGGACCAGACTCATCGCTCTCCTGTGTACAGCGGAACTGTCGCATCACATCCACGAAGGTCTCAGGAATGACGCATCTTTGTTTTTCGACGCTTCCCATCGCTTCGGCTGTTTGGCTTGGTGGATTTTGTCGCAACGACAGGTACTTTGCAAGAAATCACGCATCCATAGTTTTCTATGGACTCAGTTGCTAAAACCTTTTGAAAGTCATTTTTCTTAATACTTGTATGTTGGATTTTTGTCCTTTTGGTCTTGTTAAGTTTAGATAAAGATACTTTATTTTTCTAAAATGTTGTGATGTCCATTGGTACAAATACTTGACACATTGCCTTTGGGATAAGCATGTCTGCTTGTGCCAAGCTACCAAAGGGGTGAGCAGGGGTTATCTAAAGTGTGTATCCCCCTTACCCTGACTAGAAGCAAGGGTCCCTATTTGGACAAAGGTACCTACCTCTGCCAACTAGAGACCCCCATTTCTAACATCGTCTCATTCCAAGTCCTCGGGGAGGTCAGGTAAGCACAAGAAGAAGTCGAAGAAGCATAAGTGTTCTTCGATTTCACCCTGCTGGTCAGCTGACGCAACGCGGGACTCCGCGTAGCCTCCTTTTGAGACGAGTCTGCGCCTACTTGCTTTTCCGGTAGGCGGGGCGTCTCCTGCCCAAAGTCAGAAGTTTTATGAGGACCTCTACCTCATTTTTGGGCAGCCTGGCTCTGCTGGTTTGACTTTGGGCCCTGTGGAGTTGGTTGTGGGCCCTAGGCCTTCGCTGGCAGCTTTGGCCCAGACTCCTGAGGGGCCTCGTGGATCTGTTCACAGATTTGAACCAATGCCGGTCTATCTTACTCAACCTTCCCTGACGTCTGCCCAGGCGACGACCCTCCTGACGTCGCCTCTGAGCCAGACCGACGTAGATTTATATGCAGGAAGGTACTTTTGTCCCTGTGTTCATCCCTGGGGTGGATTTTGTGCCAGGAGGTGGGGGAAGAGGACTTGGAGCTGGACCCTTTAATTGCCCAGCTTGAAGAATCTATGGACTGGCTGACGGACCTGGGTGAGGCCAGTGGTTCGGACACCACCCCGACACTGGCTTTCTTTCTCCCCCCTACCGTGGCTACGGAGGAGGGAGCTTCCTACGCCGTGGTGGTGAGAAGGGCGGCCGAGGTCCTTGGCCTTGAGCTCCCTTTGGTGGCAGTCAGGACTAACCTCCTGACAGAGGTGCTTCAGCCTGTGGCCACCACTTCAGAGCCCCATTTGCCCTTCAATGGAGCCCTCACTGATGTCTTCTGGGCACTTTGTCCTATCCACAGGAGCCCTAGTGCTGGGCTTGGACCATCGCCTGCCGCCACTGCCCCAGGCGACCCAGTGTTCCTCATGCAACATCTCTCCCCTGAGAGTTTGGTTGTCCAATCCTCATCTTCAAAGGGCAAATTCCCTTCTGCACCCCCAGTTAGGGAATCTAAGAAGCTGGACCACCTTGGGAAGAGGATGTTTTCTTCCTCGAGCTTGGCATTGCGGTCCGTGAATACTGCATGCCGATACTCCCATACTATCTGGGATACGGTTGCGCGGGTGCTGCCTCATTGCCCGAAGGATGCCCTGGGCCGTTCTCTCCCAGGTAGTTGCGGATGGTAGAGATGCAGCTAAATTCACCATACATGCCGTAGGGCATGCCCAGACGTGCGTCCCTTGCCCACTTTGCCACTGGATTCAAGCTAGCCTGGTTGATGAGGGGCATTACCCCGAAACCTGTGCCAGGATGCCTGTTTCCGGTCCAGGGAAGACCTGGCTTGGCAGTTCGGGCTGGACTGTACCCATGAGGCACAGGGCCAAGACTGATTTGCATATAGCTGGGTCTGAACTGGGGTGGCGAAGTGAGCTAAAGAACGATGATGAATTCAACCCAGATCTGTAACTGGGGGTGAGTGTCTGAAAAGTTTCGGCACTCCGTCCATCATCTCCTTGTGCTTGCTTTATTTCCATATCCCCGTCCTGCCTGCCCAGTCATTACTTCTGGTTCAGGGTGGGCCACGACGAGCACTTACAGTTTACCGTGCTCCCCTTTGGCCCTACCATTGCCCCTCAGGTGTTCACAAAGGTGAAGTTGGTGGTCGCAGCTCATCTGCGAAGATCAGGGGTACCAGTCTGCCCCTATCTTGACTGCTTGTTGTAGGCGAGCCCGTCCCAGGCTGTCGTCACCCACGTGCAGACTATGGCGGACCTTTTGCACTCGCTGGGGTTCACTATCAACGTGCCGAAGTCACACCTGACTCCATCTCAGACGCTCCCTTTCATCAGGGCGGTACTGAACACAGTTCAGTTTCGGGCCTATCCTCCCGAGCAGCGAGTCTGGGATATTTGGGCTATGATACTGATGTTTCAGCCTCTGTCCCGGATTTCGGTGAGAATAACTGAGGCTGCTGGGCCTCATGGCCTTCTGCATCCTGCTGGTGGATCATGCCAGGTGGCATATGCGGGCTCTGCAGTGGGACCTGAAGTTCCAGTGGGCGCAGCATCGGGGGAATCTTTCTATGTCCAGATCTTGCAGGGAACTGCACAACACCTGCAGTGGTGGCTAAGGAACCAAGATTGGGTCAGAGTGAGATCCCTCTCCCTTCCCCAACCAGATCTAACAGTGGTGACATATGCGTCGCTCCTGGGATGGGGCCGACCACCTGGGAGAGGCGGAGATCAGAGGCGTCTGGTCTCTGGTGGAGTCCAGTCACCATATCAACCTTCTGGAGCTTCAGGCGCTCCGACTGGCACTGAAGGCATTCCTTCCCTCTCTCAAAGGGAAGGTGGTGCAGGTGTTCATGAAAAACACCACCGCCATGTGGTACTGCAACAAATAGGGTGGAGTGGAGTCGTGGACCCTTTGTCAAGAGGCTCTCTGCCTCTGGAAATGGCTGGAACATCAGGGCATAACCCTGGTGGTTCAACACCTGGCGGGTTCTCTGAATGCCAGATCGGGCGAACTCAGCTGTCAGTGCCTGGTCGATCACAAATGGCGTCTCCATCCGGAGGTGGCGCAAGGTCTCTTTCAGCGGTGGGGAGAGCTTTGATTACATCTCTTCACTTCCGAAGAGAACGCGCAATGTCAGCAGTATTGCAAGTTGGAGTTTCCAAGGCGGCGCTCGCTTGGCGACGCTTTTTGTTGCGAGTGGAGCTTCGGCCTCCTCTAGGCCTTTCCACGTATACCAATTCTTCCCAGAGTGCTCAAGAAGATCAAGCACGACTGGGCTCAAGTCATTCTTGTGGCTCCGGATTGGGCAGGAAGAGTCTGGTATTCCGGCCTTCTGAGTATGGCCATCGATCCTCTGATCAGACTGCCCCTGCGGGGGGCGGGGGATCTGCTATCGCAGCAGCAGGGGACAGTTCTTCACCTGAACCTGTCCAGCCTCCACCTCCTTGCATGGAGATTGAGTGGCGGCGATTGACCGCTTTCGACCTTCCTCCAGAAGTCTGTGATGTCATCTTGGCAACCAGGTGTCCCTCCACTAAATCAGTATATGCCTATAGATGGAACTGTGTGTGGCATGGTGCACAGCAAAGGATGTTGATCCCCTTTTCGCCCCTCTTTCAGAGGTTCTCTTGTATATACTTTCTTTGGCCTAGCAGGGCTCTGCGATGGGCACCCTTAAAGGTTATCTTGCAGCTATCTCTGCCTTTCTGAGACTTCCAGATCAGCCTTCCTTGTACAAGTCTCCCATTGTAAATAGGTTCTTTAAGGGCCATTTTCACTTGCTTCCTCCGTCTCCTCTCATATTGCCCCAATGGGATTTAAATCTGGTTTTGACCTTTGTTAGCTCCCTTCGAGCATCTTCATAATTGCCCTCTCAGACTTCTCACTCTTAAAACTGCTCTCCTTATTGCCATCACCTCTGTTCGCAGAGTTAGCGAGCTTCAGGCTCTGTCTTCCAAGCCTCCTTATCTGTCCATCCGGATAAAGTGGTGCTTCGAACGAAGGCTTCGTTCCTCCCTAAAGTGGTCACGCCCTTTCACGTGGGACAATCCATCACTGCCCACCTTTTACCAACCCCGCAAACCTCCAAGGAAGAGGAGAGAGACAACCTCCTGGACCCAAAATGTGCGTTGTCTTTTTATCTTGATTGTACCAAAGACTTCCAGATGGATGATCAACTCTTCTTTGGCTATGTGGGTGCCAAAAAAGGTCGGACTGTGCAAAAAACGACCATCTCTTGATGGGTTGTCCTCTGCATTAAAATATGCTATGCATTGGCGAAGAAGGAACCTCCTGGGGAGTTGCATACTCACTCCACCAGAGCAACATAGGCAGCAACTGCGTTAGCACTCGGAGTCCCAGTCCTTGATATCTGTCAGGCAGCGACGTGGGCATCCCTGCACAAGTTTATCAGACACTACTGCCTGGACCGCCAAAACCAGAGGGAAGGGTACTTTGCCCGGTCGGTGTTATAGGACTTCCTGGTGTAATCGTGGTTTGCAGACACTCCTCCGGGGTTGGTATTGCTTTGGTATCTATTCTAAGGTAAGGAATCTACAACTAATAGTCTCTATCAGATGAACAAGATACTTACCTTCAGTAACAATGTATCTGGTAGAGACATATATTAGTTGTAGATTCCTTACTGCCCATCCATCCTCCCTGCTCTGCGAACGGATTTCTAGGGATAGGAACTCCCCTTAAGGGCCCTAGTCTTGGCGCACATGTGGTCAGTGTCTTTCATGGCTCTGCGCTTCTGCCGTGGAAAGTCATGTTGAGAACTGACGTCGGCGTGCATGTGCGGCGTCTATATAGGTCCTGCAACGTTATCCCGGTGCCCACGACAACGGATGCGGACCAACGTCACCTACTTACGCACAGGGATACTTCTGTTGAAAAATCTCCGGATTCAGACTGATGCCTGGGGGAAATTCTAAGGTAAGGAATCTACAACTAATTTGCCTCTACCAGATGCATCATTACAGAAGGTAAGTAATTTGTTCTTCTTGCTTCCATTCTTCTTCTAAAGGTGTGGAATGAACTACTAAAAAGCCTGGTTAGTTGTGTTACGTTTCAAGAACTTGAAAAAAACCTGGCTAGTTTGAAAGCTAGTGGACCCGATGGTATTTCTATTGAAATGTTAGTGGGTTTTTTCCCCCAACTCCAGGATCTCCTTATCATTGTTTAATCTAATTATTCACTGGGCTTCTTCTAGTTGCCTTTTATTTGGACGCAATAGTGGTCAGGTTTTTTTTTTTTTTTAAAAAGGTCAAGTCACTAAATAATCCTAACTCTTGTAGACCGATTAGCTTGCTCAGTGTAGACTATAAATTATCTACAAAAGTATTGGCCAAAAGGATTACTCCCATTGCCCAAAATTTGATTCATATTGATAAAAATGGATTCTTGCATCACAGATCAATTACAATAAACACCAATTATCTAATTCTGACCATTGATTTTTCAGTTAGTAATACAAAAGCTGTTTTAATCATAATTGATAGTGAAAGTGTTTGATCTAGTTAATTGGTCAGCTTTGTTTCAGTTTCTCTGTACCTTTTTGTTTCCCGCCTTTATCCAAATTTAAAAAATCAGTGTTCGAATGCCTCAACTAGAATAGTAATAAATTCAAAAGAGGTTAGTTAAATTACTATTTCTCGCCTTGTTCTTTTTACATTCCTTTTCGAACCCTTGACAATTCTACTGAGTAATGATTCTGTTTTTCCTTTTGTTCTTTGTGTGTCTAAACTCAAATATTTTGCTTACAATATTATACTTTGTCAGCAGAGGCGACCAATGTCTAAAAGGCCTTAGATGGAATCAATGATTTTACTTCGATGGGTGGCTATAAGATCAACCATAGCAAGTCAGAGATTCTGCTATTTAATGCAACAGAATGAGATCTCCCATACCAAATAAGGAGCCAGTTTTCCTTGGTCAGTACGATTCATCATTTAGGCATGATATTACTTGTTGTTTTTCTGATTTATTCAAGCTAAATTATGGGTCCACTATAAACAAGGCACGTGAGCTTTTGGACGGTTGCAGTGATTGCCCTTGTCAATTACAGGCAGAGTCGCCTTAGTCAAAATGCTGCCACCACTTATTCTGTTTTTATTCTCTAATGTACCTATAGAGGTTAGGAAGTTATTTCAAGTAAATTGATTAACTGATTATAACATTTCTTTGTAAAAATCAATGCCCTCTCATACAGTTTACAATTAAATAAGGAACCGGGGATTGACATTCAGATTCAGGCCTTTTTTGGGACATCGAAATTACCAAAAAACCTGATAGAAGGCTTTACATGCATTTGTTTTTCAAAAACGTGAGATCTGTTACGAATATAAGATCCCAAAATGGCACTCTTTTATGACTTGCAATGGTTGCACTAGTTTACTTCTCCCCAATAAAGCAATCAAGAATTGGAATAAAAATAAGATTAAACCAGTAGCGAAATTTATATTAAATAATTCTTGTAAGACTTGGGAACTGAATAATCCGTGTACTGTCAGTCTTTGTTTTAGTTTTTTTCCAAATCAGTATTTGTTCAGCACTATTCTCCATCTGTTGGTGTTGCTTTACTGTTAAAATTAATTTTATAAACTAAATTAACAGGAGTTGGATACTGGTGTAAAGTTTTGCATCAAAATCTACAAACTTTAATTATTCCCAGCTTACTCGAAAAACTAAAGTTGCTAACTGTGATATCTCCCCTATGTAATGGTTTGAGATATTTGTTTGGACTTAAACTGGTTACAGCTGCTAATTTTAAGAGAGTAGAATCCTCTTTGATATGGATGCTGTATTACATTTCAATACAATATTCCCAACTGTGTCAGAGCAATATTTTAGATGTCATTTTGATTTGGTGGTTGACTGGTTGGGTCTGCTCCCTCTTCCCAGTCAACAGACAGATAGCAAGGGATCATCGCCCTGCCCCGGGCAACCCTGCAGTTCTCTTAGTACCCTTCCCCCAAATGTTTAGTGGTGCAGGCGTCCATGAGCAGCCCTAACCCCAACACTTTTGTGGTTACTCCCCCGATATGGAGTCCATTCAGGTCATTTGGGAAGCAAGTTTTTTTCTTCTAACAGCCTCACTCTCCATTCAGTATTCGCCAGCTGCCTCCTGGGTTACTATTCCAAAGCCCTTTTGGACTCGGTAGCTCAAGTCCACCTTGGTGTCCCTAAAGTTCTCCAACCTGTCCTTGCCCAGGCCATTTCAGACCGTTGCAATGCTGCCTATTTTGTATAATTCGTTATTGCTTGGACACCACCAATTCCATTAGGCGAGCTATTGGCACCAGTTTTGCCATATGCGACAGTGCGTGACACTGATCATCTGTGTTCTCAGGTGATTTCCAGTCCTCCCATATGAACATGCCCTTCGAAGGAACTTGCTTGTTTGGTGGCAGCGCTTGTGCTGCTTTAGAGCGATTTAAGGAGAACCGAGCAACTGCAAGCTCAATGGGCTTATCTGCCCCACCTTGCCAACTACACCACCTTTACCGCTGCTTTTGCGTATTTGGGAAATCTGACACACATCACCAGGCTGTCCAGAGGCTTCTGGTCTCCAATAGAGTCCTGCCTCCATATCAGTCTTCTGGAGCTGAGGGCCATGCACTTGGTGTTGAAGGCCTTCCTTCCATCCATCCAAGGGAGGTTAGTTTAGGTGCTCGCGGACAGCGCTCCCACCATGTGGTACTGCAACAAACTAGGTTGGAGTGGGGGACCCTGTGCCAGGTGCGCCTCTGGAAATAACTGGACCACCAAGGGATCTTCTGGTGAACCACCTGGCAGGCTCTCTAAATGCCAGGGTGAACAAACTCAGCTGTCGAAGCCTAGCCGATCACGAGTGGCAATTGCATCTGGAGGTGACGCAAGGTCGTTACTGAAAATGTGGGGAACCTTGGCTTGATATCTTAGTCTCTGCTATGAATGTGCAGTGTCAGCACTTCTACGTGTTAGAGTTTCCAAGGCACGTCTTGGAGACTTATTCCACCCCGAATTCGGGATTCCTGTATCTATTTCCACTGATACCACTCCTGCCCTGAGTTCTCAAGAAGATCGGACAGACCGGGCCTTAGTCATCCTAGTGGCTCTGGATTCAGAGAGTATGCATCTAGAACTCCTGGACTTGAGTCTGTCTCCGATCCGGCTGCCCCTCCGAGAGGAACCGCTGTCGCAGCAGCTGGCCTAGTTTCTGTACCTGTGCCTTCGCAACCTTCATGCTTGAAGATTGAGCGGCGACAGCTGAACACATTCGACCTTCCACCGGAGGTGGTTGATGTCCTCTTGGCAGCTAGGCATCCTCAACTAAAACTGTATACGCCGGTCATAGGACAATTTGTTGTTTGGTGCAGTAGACCCCCTCCAAGTGAAGTTATTTGGCATTCTGTTATTTGTTTTATCCTTGGACCGGCAAGGCTTTGCTCTGGGCACAGTCATAAGGTAACTTTTGGCTCTTTCTGCTTTTTTGCGGTTGCCAGATCAGCCTTTATTGTTTAAGTTTCCAGTTGTTATGCATTTTTAATAGGATCACAGAAGTTTTTCCTCCCTTTGTCATGCCACAGTGGGACCTTAACTTGGTCCTTACGTTTCTGATGTGCACGCTATTCGAGCTGCTTCACAGCTGCCCTTTATGGCTTCTTACCATCAAGACTGTGTGCCTCATCGCCATTACATCGGTGTGGAGGGGGAGTGAGCTTCACACAATTTGTTAACCCACTGTACACCACTGTAAAATTGGGTTACTGTTTGGGGGGGGTCATGGAACCCTGTCAACCAGCAACCACTATCCTTGTCAGCGTGAGGCACAAGCACACCCCAAACTAACCTGTGCTCAAACCTGTGGGAGCTTGGCACAGAGCAGTCAGGCTTAACTTGGATGCAATGTGTAAAGTATTTATACAGCACTTCAAACAATAATAAAGTGAAAACACAAGAAAAATGCCCACTAATTTAGAAGAATAAAGTACATTTTAATAAATAAAATGGGGCCAAAATGACATAGATCCAATCAGTAGAACCGGAGATATGCAATTTTAAACATTTCAGTGAATATACCACCTAAAGAGAGACAGTCACAAGATCTGGTTGACCACGCTAGAGCGCGGGCTGGCTACAGGTACCTACTTGGGTCCACTGAACACACTCTCTTAATCCTGATTGCGTAGATATGCATCACGTATCCGAGGCGATGCAAGGTACAGGCAAGGAAATGCGTCTCGTAATGGTGGTCCTGGGGAGCTGCGGCAGGCAAGGCAATGTCATTGCGTGAAGATGCATCGTGGAGCGGCGGTTCCGAGTAGCTGCAATGTGGAGATGGGCCGGCAGAGTACCTTCAGGCTCACTTCCAAGGGTCCAGGACTGGGATGGCACCACTTGGCAGGGAAAGGCTCATCTGGCAGAGCCTAGGTACAAGTTACAAGAGACTACCCCTTGGAGTCACTCTTGTGGTCCTGGGTGCAAGTTGTAGATACATTCCTTCTAACCCAGGCAGGAGGGCTGTCCTTCCAGCAGAGGGGCTGTCCTTCCAGCAGAGGGGCAGTCCTCCTTCCTGGCAGTCTTCCACAGGTCCAGAAGTGTACTGAAGAGTTGTTTGAGGTCCAATAATTATACCTGCTGCCGCCTTTGAAGTGGGAGATGCTTGTAGAGCATTCCCTTTAAATGCACTGGTTTTCTGCCTCCCTTGGCTTTAGACTAACTACAGAGGGTATGCATTCCTTTGTGTGAAGGCAGGACACAGCCTATTTAGGTATAAGCGGGGCTGTGCCTGGCTCCGCAGCTGCCCATCCTGCCATTGATGGCCATCCAGGCACACCTAAGCGCTCTATTGTGTGTGGTTGTCTGGGAGGAATACACAGTCCTACTGCCAACTACACCCAGGCATGTGACCCAGGAACAGGCTGCAGGCTCTAAATCGCTAAGGCAGGAGCACGCCAACTTTCTAAAAGTGGAATTTTAACAAATTTAATTTAAAATCCGACTTTACCATTAAAGATAATTTTCATGACCATTCCAAAGACACCATACATGAACTGTATCCCTGCTCCCAATTGGAAGTTATGGCTTATTAAATATAAGGTAACTTTAATTTTATCCTATGGTAGAGGCAGTCCTTGCAGTACTGAAAAACCAATTGGAGAGTTTTTTGCTACCAGGACATGTAAAACTTAATAGTACGCCGGCAATGGAAGCATGGAGTACTCTCTGGCATGATGTTCTTCTCTTGGATTAGACGCTTACTGAAGATTGGGATTGATACCTATACCACCACCTAATTACGAGACCGTTGCATATACGAACGATTTTGAAGAATATACTTACTGAAGTTGTACTTTTTTGACCAGTAACTGATTGATAACTGTGATGGGCATCACTGGCCTTGTTTTGAAAATACTCGTCAAAGCTCGTTTAAGCAGCCCTGAGGAAGTCTAAGGCACATTCGCCAGACCACAAAACATGTGTTGGCTGCTGGCTCTTTATTTTTGGCTGCCAGTTCATGTATCTACGGTGTTGATGCAAAAGGTGAAAGTGTAATAAATAATTTGAACTATGGATATTTTGGATATCCATTGATTGACTAATTGAGTGCTCAGGACTTTTCGTCCATAAAAGTATATGTCCTACTTTTTAAATACACTGCACCCTGCCTTCTGGGCTGGGTAGGGCCTACACTAGAGATGACCTATATGGATTAAAAGGGAAGGTTTAGGCCTGGCAAAAGGTCTACTTTGCCATACTGAAATGGCAGTTTACATCTGTGCGTGCAGGCAGGCCGGCCTGAGATAGGTTGGTGAGGCTACTTAACTGGGTGGCACAATAACTGCTGCAGACCCATTGCTAGTATTTAGTTTACAGGCCCTGGGTCCAAGTAGTGCCACTTTACTAGGGACTTACAAGTAATTTAAATATGCCAATTGGGTATGTGCCAATCTTAAGATGTTTTTACGGAGTGAGCATATGCACCTTAGTGGTAAAGTGCACAGAGTCCTAAGAACAACAAAACGAGATCAGAAAAATATGGAGGAGTAAGAAAAAAGTTTAGTGGAAGACCACCCCAAGGCTATAGGTCTAACATGGATGCATTTCTGATGAGTTTAATTTTCATAAATCTTTTTTTGTACACCTGATGACTTGCAGTTCTTTATTGCTACAATTGGTCCATCTTGTAATTTGGAAGTTTATGAATTAAGTCATGAAATATTTAATATCTTAAGTATTGTGTGGTATGTTGGTGATTTTATGGAATGCTTGTTCACCCTAGGTAAAGAGTAGTAGGTTTGCAGAATATTTTTTTCCTTTCTCCTGAATTGTGCTTTTGGGGTGCAGGAGCAACATGTTTTGTAGCTGTAGTGCCCTCAAATTACTGCTTTTAGAATGGTAATTACGGTTGTCTAATTTTCGAGAGCGTGGGCCCCACTTTTGCGCCCCAAATATTGTAGACCTGCTATCATGCAGACGTTCTTAAATTCCTGTCCACGGTGCCACTGGAAGTGCCTACGTCCTAATAACACCATGCCACTGGCTACATTTTGCAATCCCTGCATGCTTCAAGAATTTGATTTTGTGACACCAAGTGAAATAACGTTCGCCTAGTTAATTAGCAATAATACCTGTGCAATTTTCCGACCCTTTGACGGTAAGCCAAATACGGGAATAAGCCTTCTTTAGATACAGGGGCATGAATGTGATAGGTGTCCGTGTCAGGCAATTGAAGTATCCAGTTTAGGTCTGTCTCAGTTTAGAGCACGATCCCGAAGGTAACATTTGACAAGGTCACAGTACTTTTATGAATCACGATGAATTTTCTCAATTAAATATGATGACAGCTGAATTAGATTGGTAGAGGACCTTTCTGTATAAAGGATCCTTATACGAATTATCTGTACTTGTATACGTATTTTACCTGTATTTTTTTACTAAATACAAATACCTAACGGTGCAGTTTGTCCTGCGCAGTCAGTTCCACAAGTTTCTTAGACATATTGCTTCCTTTTGGTTTCTGACAGTCCAATCAAAAGGAGTGTCAAAAAGGGACTTCCCATTTTAATCTTTAATCTTCACACAGAATATAAACACTGACAAAATTACACCAGACTTGAAACGAAAGTAGAACTTTACTCAAGTAGGTGCCATTCCTTGGCTTGGTGTAAATCAGTTCAATAGTTTTTGAGCACTTGGTGTTTAAAAACGTTTTTGGATAGGTTTAAATGGGTTAAAATGTCAGATATCTAGACCGTTCGATGATTGGATGGGTGAGCTTTTCTCTCCTATCCATTTCAGGTCTGTGTACCCGAAACCTGCTTTGCGAACCAAAATCCCTCTAATTGGCTGGCTGCAACTTAGAGAAAGATTTTGGAACCACCATTGCAGGTTTCTGACTCTGGGTCCTGAAAAATAAAATGAAGGAGCTTTTAGGGGGCAGAGAGAGCATCCCAGAGGCCACCGTGCCCCTGCATAAGTCAAAATGCTTATTAAAAAAGGCATTTTGGGTTTGTTACCCTTAGTGCAGCTTTAAAGGTCCATGAACCCTGCTTTAAGGTCTACGAAATCCAGGTAAGGGCTTGTGGACACATGATGGACCTTCCGCCTGTGTTTGTTGTTACGGACTGGGTCTGCAAACCCTCTTGATCGTCCCACGTAGGTGCATATGAACCTGTGTAGATTGTCAAACTCAGAGCAAGAAAAAAGGACCGCCTCCGCATGGCTGTCCAAAGGCCATGCCCAGTAAGTGGTTGGCCTTCCTTAGTAGATTGGGAGCAGTGCGAGGCCCTACAGCTAACCCTCACCCCACTCAGCTGATGGTCATCAGTACCCAGAGTAAGGGTTTGCAAACGCCAGCGTGGCTCCAAAGGTCTTTTAATACAACTTAAGTTATGTGAACGTTCTGAAAGGGCTTCTGGACCCATGTTGGACTTTCAGCAGCGTTCGCAAATCTGTTGCTGGTACGTGAACACTTCTCGGGTACAACCTGGGTCCTTGACCCTTGTGGGCTTGAGAACCCAACGTGGTGGTCCTTGAACCACCGTCCATCACCCCCAGTCCCCGCCCACTCCCTAAAAAAGAACCTAATAAAACATGGATGCCAGACTGCTTTGCCGCCAAAGGTCGTGCACAACGGGTTGGGAAGGTGGCTAACCCTTACTGCAACAAGCCAGTAGCAGTGCGCAGTGGAATAGGGTGTAATTTCATAGATGTTGGATGTTATATGTGATCAAAAATATGCAGTCTCTGAGAAAAAACAAGGATAAACTGAAAATATGTTGAGCTTTTTTTATAACACCTTGATGATTGCTCATAAAAGGCAAGTTCATGTTAAAAAACGCAGTTAAAGTAGTGTTTTGGTTATAGATTAAAACTGAAGAAACGTAAACCAATTTGCATACCAGATGCACTGCATACATTTCACAATATTTGTGACAATACCTGAAAGCACCATAAATTTAAAGAATACATACTTAAACCACTAAATAATACTTGGCTCATGGTTGTCTCTGTAATGTTAGGGATACTGTGATACAAAATATAATCTTTAAATTCATTTATGCCGTTTGTAATTACATCTGTTACTTCGAGTGTAGTGATGTTTTCACTCTTTTCTTTTTTTTTTTCTTTTTTTTTTTTCTTTTTACAAAATGCAGTTTTGGGATTGATAACTTTGGCATTGTTTGTCGTAGCTGCAGGAAATTTAGCACATTGACCAACCTATGGAATGGCAAGTTTCATGCAGATCTGTGCATGGAAAAAAATGTTGAAGGGTGGGTAAAAAAAGTGTTTTCTGTTCAAGATACTATCGAAAGTTTTGCTCTCAGTTACAGCATAAACTGCTTAACTGATTTAAACCAGGCTTGGCATGAACAAAGAACTTCACTGAAAATGTGCTTTTTCTGTACGTTCAGTATTTTTTGAGATATTAATGATTTCAAAAAATGCTACCAGTGGGTATTGAAAGGCTGAGATTAGAACCATGTTAGTTGTGTAGGTCTAGAACCGGGTTAAAGGCTTAGTCTTCTACTGGATCGCTGTAGCAGTTGTATGAAGGTATTTTCATGATATGCACATTAGAGGAAAGCACATAGAATTGATCTAAATTAGAGCGATTTATGAAGGCAGTGGTGGTTTTAGGAATCGCGTACGATTCCTCGTTTTTTGGACCAACATTTGATACAACTTTTACAAAAAAATGTTCTCCTTTTGGGGATTTCTCGTAGTACCATTGACCCTCTGCTGTACCAGAGGATATCCTCATCAACTCTGTACCCTGAATATGTAAGCAGGCCACTCGTCTGAAAGGTTCTTGCTTTCATATCATTAGATGCTGAACAATATGTAGAGCCTGGAACACATCGGAGTGTAGCAGGGAACAACCTGACATCCACCTTGTGCTGTTGAGCAGCCATAGTGCAAGACAGCCATTCTCCTTTACCCCTGTTTATAGATTGATTTCTTGAGACTGTTAGAAGGTAGGCCTTTGCATGTACAAAAACATCTAGAAGTTTTTTTTTTTTGTATTTTCATTTGAATAATCTAGAACGTTCACTCCATGTACCAGACTCTGTAAAAAGGGCAAAACAAAGTCCTCATGCGAGGACCGATGGGGACGGGAGATGTTGCAAAATGTCAGCTCTTGGAGCCCTTCTTCTAGAACAATTCGATCACAGGTGGAGCAGGAGACATATCCATACTTGGGACTTACCCATGAGAATTTGCAGTCTCCTCGAGTTAGTTTTAGGCATCGCTAGAAGACTTGCCAAATCAACGTGGACCCCTGTGCTGTTAACAGATGATCTGTGCTTGGTATCTAGGTGGCATGTGCAGTCTGGTCTCTAGCTACAAATTTACATTGAGGTAACCAGATTGAGAGAAATAACCTGTATGGAGATGATTGCCTGCAAGAACAATTAATATGCTGTGGGCACTCGTGAGCTAATTCACTTTTTACCTCAGTTTAGGAGGGTGCATGTGGAGGAAAGCAAAATGTGTATGTAGCAGATGTCAGCGGCTGTCTGCAATCAATCCACTACTTGGTATCCAGTAGAAGACGTGCACTGAAAGGTGACCAAGTGTTTCCCTCGGAGCCCAAGTTTCCATCAGCACCTGGCCACGTCTTCCTCCGCGAGGCTAATTGAAGTGTTGTCTGGAGTCTCAAGAGGGGACACGGTCGATGCCGACGAGGCAACCTGTAGTTTTTAGCCGCTAAAAGCCCTCTGAGTAAAAGCATCTGTGACGGGATAGTTAACGCTGGAGTAGTTTAATCTAGTAGCAGCAGGTGTCTGTGTTCTAGCTCGCTTCTGGAAGCAGCCTGCAAAACGTGTAAAACTGCAGAGGACTTGTTTCCCTCCTGATTTTTTTTTTTCTTTCTAACAATATTTGGAGAAAATAAGGATTTGTAACATTTTCCTTTTTGATCACGCAAGAAAAACTGCAGTCTATTGACTGCAAATATACTGTGCTCTGATTGCGTTGTGGAAGGGATGGATTGACTGTCACCTCATGGGAAGTCTGGGCTGCGATAAATGCTTTGGTGCTTGTCCCGGCTAGTTTGGGGCTGCTTCCCTGCTGCTTCAGGACCATGCACTGCAGATGTTCATATTCCTCTTTGTATGAGCTGAAGGTACAAAACTGTTTTCTAATGCTGAATTTAGCAGGATGCATTCTGTGTTTCTTCTCGTAGGCACCTTTGAAAGTCTCGTGTTCAGTATGCAGAGCTGAAGATTCCTGCATCTAGCATCATCCAGCCCTCTCGGGTCTTGTGGGACCAACAAAAAAGTGGCCTCTGATGTTATGTTCTCAGCACTTGTGATGCATATGGCCACCAAAGTTTTCTGGTGCTGAAGTAGTAGTAGTGTTCGCAGCCTAACTGATGCTGAAAAAGGACCTTGATTTTTGACGTTTCTTGCAAAGATTACCCAAAGAATTCAGTCATGTTTCTCTATGGGGAAACTTGCATTTTCACCTCACGTCAAGTGCATTCTTACTGCCTCTTCGACATCTCCATGGAGTGCAATGCACTGTTGAGAAAGTGGACTGAATGGGATTTAGCTATGTTTTACAGTGTCGCCACAGATGGCTCCAGCTGTCTTTCAGTGACCGCATTAAATAAAATACTCTGCTAAATCAACCCTTGTTTATAATCGGATTACTTTCTTGTCCATCTCAGTTCCCTTCTTTTCATTGGGGGTTTTACGCCCTATTCCGTGTTTGTGTTTTACCCTTGCTTTTGATTGGCTAGGGTGTAGCTTACCACTGTTAACATCATGGAACTACTTTTTTTTCCTTCATGTCATTACTTGTTTAGTATTACATAGGAATGTGGGTCTTATTTTTCAGAACACACTTATGCTCTTCAATTTAATACTTTACTTCTCCATCCCTCCCCACCCACTCTCCCGATGCTCCACAGCAACATGCCTAATGGAAGCCATCTAATAGCCTTAGAGATCTATGGGGTTATTAGCTATTGGCTTTGTCAGTTGCTGCAGAGTTGAATACTGTTAATCTTCCCCAGCTTCGGCATTGCCAATAGCTGCTTCCGGCCTTGTTAAAAGGATAGAAAACATTGTTTTAAGATGGCTGCATGGCATAATGTGTCGTAACATCAGAGTAACAATGCATGCGATGCAACGCCCTGGCCATCTTAAGAGTAAAGAATGCAAACTTTTATACTTCTAACATAGCTGCGGAGGCTTTGGCAAAGCCGATCACAATATTTGTTGAACACTGGCTTGCAAGACCTCTTAGCCATGCTTTTTTTTTTTTTTGGTAATATGGGGCTTTAGAGTTGGGTGTATTCTGCTGGGGGTCTCTGATCTCAGCTTTGCACTCTAAACTCATTTCTCAACATGTATTCTAGTGCTGTTTATCAAGGCTAATTCATTTAATGTGTTCATGTATGCCGTTTGGACAGTTCCTTTTGCCAGAACTGGGAGTGCGCTAGTAAAATATTTGCTCTGTCATGAAAATCACACTAAAAAGGTGGCACGTGCAATTTCCGATCTTTTGTCCTTTTCAGTGTAGAAATAGTGAATCATTGAAAGTTAGAATTTTTATATGTTGATATAATATTGTAAATTACTTTGTCAAGGTTGTATCACCAAATATGCGAAGGTAATGATTTATGAGGCAACAGGTGTTCTTGTCTGCATGGCGACATGTTCTTTTGTGATGACATGATAAATTATATATGAAGCATTGCTTTTATGGTGTTCCAGAAACTCTGACTAAAAACACCCTATCTTGTGTAGATTCTGGGGATATTAGAAGGCTAGAAGTTAAAGGTATCCTCATACACTCTTCACATTGCGCAGGGGGCCCATGCCGCTGGTTGCCAGCATGGCGCAAAAAAGGCTTTGTCAATTTAAAATGGCTATACATGGGCCATAGATGCAATGCCCCTGGTGCCAAGATACTAATATTAGTAATAGGGCCCACCGCCACATGATTTGTCACTCAAATATCTACTTTATATATGTTTTGGAAGGTCTTCTATTTTTCTCCGAACCTAAGCTAATGAGTTCTGAAAATCCACACATTTTTGTCTGGAATACACTCAATTTTGGTAACCACATATTAATTCAACCAAACAAAAGCGTTGAATTTGGTACCTGGACTGTACACAGGAGAGCTACTTAAAGGTAGCTGGAGAGTTACCAGTAGCTCACAAGTTACTTTGGGAGAAGCCTGAGCTAGATAATGAACCTGGCAATCTCTATAATTTCAACTGGAAAGAGAGGCAACAAATAAACATGTATATTCAAGATTTGATGCAAAGTTAAACTAGTAAATCCTTTTCATGTATGTTTATTTTTTATTCAGGTTCTCCATCCAAAACTACAAGCACAGCAAATGCTTTTCACCTTAAAGACTTCCTCAGGGCAGCTTACTCCATCAACTAATGTCAACCAACTGTACACGAAACATCACAAAGCACACTCAAACCTCCGGGACACACTTGCAACAAAGTATGCATGTATCCCGCAAACAGTCCACCTCAAGAACATATACGCCTTAACGTTGTGAGGTATAAGGGTCCAAAACCCCAAAGTAAGTCGTTCCAGCTGTCTTCTGCACAAAATTCATGTGTCCCTCTCCATCCAAAGTTAAGTAACTTAACTTCGGATCGAGAGGGACTCGTGAGCTGATGGAGTAAGCTGCCCTGAGGAAGCCTTTGTTAAGGTAAAATACATTGGCTGAGCTTGTAGTTTCGGGTGAAGAACCCGAATAAAAGATAAACATACATGAAAAGGATCTACTAGATTTACTTTGGAACAAATCTTGTATATAGGCGTTTGCTTGTTGCCTCTTTCCAGTTGAAATTTTCCTAATGCATGGCCAATAAACAGCTGGCCCTTAGAGGTGGGCAACTTGGTTGTGATAAGTGACAACTTCATGTGGTGCAGCATCGGTCCCCTGGCTGCCATAATTTGTTTAGAATCTCTATAAATTGTTCCTTTTCCTCTCAGAGGTCCATTCTTTGACAGGAGGTAACTGGGTCTGTTTTAGTGGTAAGACCAGGGAAATCCTGCTCCTGTGCCCTGTCAACCCTACTCCGTTCCCACTACGTTTGCCTGAGAAATATGTGTTCGAGGCATGTGTGCTGTAGATACACATGCTTTGGATAATCCTGCCATCTAGTGTTGGGTCCGGATGTTTGCAAGTTGTTTTTCTTCGAAGAAGTCTTGTCCAGTCTCGAGGTAAGACTCCTCCTTTCAGTGATAGTGCACATGGGCATCGACTCCGATGTTAGATTGTTTTTTTTCTGCCATCTGGTTCGGACGTGGTTTGCGGCACTCTGGTTCGAAACCGTTCTTCGGGATCCTCTGGTGGGCAACCCACTGTACCCTCGTCGGCATTGTTTCGTACGCGTCTCACCATTCTCCACGTGTCTCAAAAATAGGAAAACTCTGTCTTCGGTATAGAAGACATCGTTGGCGGCCTTCGGGCCTAGCCGTGTCGGTCGACTTACACTCTGTTCCGTAGTATCCAGTATTCTGCCGATGGAACGGACTCCATTTCAATTCTGTCATCGGTGCCACTCCAAGTATCCGCACACGACCTACTTAAAGTCTGCAACTTGTCTGTCACCGGTGCACAAGGAAGAAGACTGCAACGCTTGTCTATTGTTCCGAATGAAAAAGACTTTGCGGGACCCTCTGGCTCGACGAAGGGACATGCAGCGGCTGAACATCGAGCACACCCCGGATACCTACGTAGAAGATACCGAGCAGGAGGAAATGGAGGCATCGGAAGAGGAGGAGGCCTTCTCTATCCATGAATCAGACTCTGATCTGGAGATTGAGTTGGAGTCCGAAGAAGTTCCAGCGGGGCACGGTGCCGTGACTAATAAAGCCCCTTTGCCTCCAAACTTCCTTTCACCAAACAAAAGGCTTCTGGGCCACCACTGCCTGTTGCCCATGGATGGCACCGAGCGACGGCTTCCAACGTCCCGCCCTCAGGCTCTGCACCGAAACAATCAAGCCTTCCAGCTCTGGGCCGAGACGATACCCCTTCGGTTCTGAAACATTCTGGACTGAAAGAGAGAAAAGACAAATCCAGCTGGGCACCAACATTTTCGGCACCAGAACAAAATGACGCTCCCTTAAAACCACCGGAGCCGATTTTGGAGAAAATGAAAGAGAACCTGGATCCCAAACAAAAGAAGATGCATATTAATCCTGATACTGGACACATAACAGCTAAACCAGTAATAACTTCCAAAAGGAAGGCAGACCCTGAATAACATATCCCTCTGAAGAAGAAAAAGGACATGGCTACCAGCCCTATTAACATTCCTCAAACCCCTCCACCTTCTTCACCAATTCCCATTATACCAGATATAGATCCTCCTCACATTACACCATCAGGTTCTCCTAACACAAATCCTGATTTAGGAGAAGATAATAATTATAATCAGCCATCAACTGATCCATGGGATGACTATAACATAGATCCACCTCAAGATACAGACCCTGATCTATATCCAGCAAAACCTTCCCCTCCTGATGATACTGCATATCAGGAGTTGATTGCTAGGGCAGCGAATTATCATAGAGTACCTTACACAAAGAAGACCCAGAAGAGGATTTCCTATTCTAAACCTTAGGGGAAACGCACAAAACAACACAAATATTGCCTATGCTGAAAGGGATGATGAGGCAGACTAACCCAGTTAGAGCACGCATACTAACACCTAGGGTGGGCAAAAATATAAACCCCCACCATCTGACCCAATTTCTATTAGGGGTCAGTTGTCTTTGGATTCTTTGGTGGTCTCTAATGCCCGTAAGAGGGCAAACTCACAAACATCAGGAGAGACACCACCTCCAGATAAAGAATCCAAGCTAATAGATGCGTCGGGGAAGAGAGTAGCTGCTCAATCAGCCAACCATTGGCGTATAGCTAATACGCAAGGTCTGTGGTCCAGATACGATAGAGCTCACTGGGATGAAATGGAACAATTATTGCAATATCTCCCATAGGAACACAAAAAGAGGGGGCAGGAAATAGTACAGGAAAGTAAAGTTATTTCTAATTCATCTATCAGGTGTGCAATAGATGCTGCAGATACTGCAGCTAGGGGAATCAATACTAGCATTCTGCTAAGAAGACATGCATTTCTCCAATTTTCTCCTTTTAAACCAGTAGTTCAGCAAACCATTCTTAATGCACCCTTTGATATGGAACACCTTATTGGGCCTCAAATAGACCAGTTCCTTGAAAAGATGAAGGATACTGAAGTGGTAAAATCTATGGGCGCACTACAATCTTTCTACCAGAGGTTCCTTTTGTCGCTCCTTTTACAGAGGAGGTTCCAAAACTAATACCACAGATGCGGCTGCGTCTTCCTACAAAACACAAACATAATCATCCCCCCTCTAGAGAATTCTACAAAGGTGGTTACAGAGAGAACAATTTTAAGGGAAGAGGTAGAGGTACACCAACCCACACCTCTCAGTCCACTAACAAGCAGTGATTTCACTCCCCCCTCCCCCCGACCCCCCCTCACCACACCCTACAGCTGCCGCCCCCACTTCCCCGGCCATTCATCACCTGTCGGGGGAAGATTACAACAATTTTCTCACATTTGGCAGTCAATAACAGACAAATGGGTTTTAGATAATGTTATTGCCTGGAGCTTACCAGCAATCCTCCCAATATTCCACCTCGCAGTCACAAACTCTCGCCACAACACCAACAGCTCCTCAAGCAAGAGGTACAAGCTCTTCTAACAAAAGGAGCTATGTACTATTTACAAAAACAGGGGGGGGGCACACTCTGCAGTTGTAACGCCTCTCTGAGACCATTTGGCATTGGGCAATACATCACAAAATTCATCTTCTGGCAGAACACCTTCCAGGGATGCACAACTAATTAGCAGACCTCCTCAACAGAATGCTGCAACAATGGGAACTTCATCCCCAGGTTCTCCTTCCATACTTCCAAAAATAGGAGTTTCCACAGATAGATGTCTTTGCCACAGCAGAGAACTCACAATGCCCAAACTTTGCCTCCAGATTCCCACACCATCTATCCAAAGGCAATGCCCTATGGATGAACAGGTCAGGGATATTTGCTTACGCTTTTCCACCTCCACTTCCATTTCGGAAAGTCGGGCAAACCTCTCACACTAATTGTAGTGGCTCCCACATGGGCTCGTCAACCATGGTTCACCACACTACTAGACTGTCAGTGGTTCCACACCAAAATCTGCACCTCACTTCCAACCTTCTCACACAGAACCATGGAGAAATCAGACATCCAAACCCCAAGGAGCTCAATCTAGCGATCTGGCTCCTGAAGTCATAGAGTTTTAATACCTAGACCTACCACCAGATTGTATGACAATTCCTAAAAAGACAAGGAAACCTACCACTAGAGCATGTTGTGCAGCAAAGTGGGGAAAAAAATGTTATATATTGTAATAATAACACAATTGATCCATTAGATGCATCTATACAAAATATTACTTGTTACCTTTTGCATCTACAGTGAGTTGGCTTAGCCTACACATCTATTCGACTACACCTTACGGCAGTAGCTGCATATCTACAAAACCGACATCTATCCTTATTTAAAGTTCCAGTAATTAAAGCCTTTATGGAAGTCTTTAAAAGAATAATACCACCTAAGCTACCACCTGCACCAGTTTGGAACCTTAACATTGTTCTCACAAGGCTTATGGGTTCACCTTTTCAGCCATTACACAATTGTGAATTACAATTTCTTTCATGGAAGGTTGCCTTTCTCATTGCTATCACTTCATTAAGGCGTGTTAGTCAGCTACAGGCATTAACCTCAGAAGAACCGTTCTTTCAACTTCATAAAGATAGAGTGGTTCTTCGTACAAATTCAAAAGTAGTTTCTGCTTTTCATATTAACCAATCAGTTGAGTTGCGTGTGTTCTTCCCTCAACCTGATTCAGTAGCAGATCGGGCTCTACACACACCGGGCAGGGATGTGGAATTCCTATAGCCCGACGCCCGGGACATATTGTTTGGGGTCAAGGGCAACAAGTTTTCATGTGTATTTTTTCCTTGGGACAAGTAGGCCCAACCCCCTGCAGCACAAACCCTTTGGCTGCCAGTTTACAGTACCACATTATGGATCAGGGAAGGGCACTGTCTACAGTTAAGGTAATATTTTTGTATATATGTTAATGCTGTACAAACTTGTATTTATAGTTCATTAATTGAAAGCCTTTATTATTAGGGTGAGCGCTCCAAGTAAATGTTGTTAGCTCTGACTGCACTACTGACAGTAGTTCCAGTATAAAAATGAGTACACACGTTTTGAAAGTTAAGCAATATGAGGCTATGTATAATGCTCTCAGAATGCTCTCTGATTTAATGCAAATATTTGCAGAAACTTGAAAGCAAGATTGATGATTCTTTGCTTTCAAAATAAAATGTTGATTAAAAAAAAATGAAAGCAGGAAAAAAACATTTAGCTAAACTACTGTAAAATTCCAGGTACCATTTCTTTGCAGCATCATTTAGTAACATGTGTTGATGCATGCTACTATTTCCCAAAAATATTCATAATGGAAAATCAGTGTAGCCAGTTTCAATAAGATTATGGGAAACAAAAATAAGCAAGCATTGGCAAAGCCAGTAGGTCTGAAATTGGTGGTCAGCTTTTTAGTTTTGTCAATGTGACTTATTTTGGCATGGTTTTTGTAAAACCTTATTGGTGTGGGAGCTGCCGGGCACTCACCATTATAACAAACATTGGCAAAAGCAAAAATCGTTTTTGGTCTCAAAAAGCACACACTGCCACAGTAGTTACTGGCACTGAACAAAACTACTTTGTGTGCCAATATGCTCCTTGTGAAAGAGCAGAACGCTGTCACTCACAGTGAAGCTAGCCGATACAGAGAGAGAGAAAGAGACAGAATTTTAATAAATGCAAAGGTCATGGTCAACGCCAGACCAAGTTAGGGGCCCAATTAAAGAAAGTCTCAAAAGTGAACCCATGGTATATGTCCTTGCATTAAGTGCAGCTATACGGCTTTCATCAATTCCCAAGAATTTACAGAAGTAGGACCAGAAATAGTACTCCTAGAAAATATTTGTGTACTGTATTTTAGCATAAGCAAATATGCATAAGTAGATTTGCTCATGTGAAAATCTGAGTGTTTGCAAGTTCACTTTCCCTCCAACCACTGTTTTCCCAACTCTGGAAGAAGGTTTACGTCTGTCATTGTCAGGAGTAAATTTCCAACATTTCTCAGAATGGGAAAAGATTAGAGAAGAGTTGTTGAAAACCCTTAAAACATGCAAGTTAGTAGGTTTGCACAGACTCAAAAGGGCATTCTAACCCTGCTACTATTGCTTACCACTACCTTCATCCCCAGTATGTAGATCTGTGGAAACGTGGCTACATAAGGGAATTGCAGGTATTCAAACACTACTATGGTATGAGCCCTGGCATAATCGGAGAGGCTATATCAGAGCTCTTATATAATGAGATTGCTGCCATAATTTGTCGCCACCCTACACAGCACCAAAGGGACAAGTGGATTTTGTTACAGGACAAGTAGATTTATGAAGCAACCTGCCCCATGGACAAGTAGATATTTTATTAAATTCCACACCCCTGCTCACACCTGATGTCAAAAGAGCACTATTATACTATATTGGTAGAACAAAAGATTTTCGTAAAACAAAACAACTTTTTGTTGCATTTGCTCCACCTCATAAAGGAAATCCTACCTCTAAATCCGGCATTTCTAGATAGATTGTTAAATGTATTCAAACTTGTTATATTAAAGCTAAAAGAACTAACTATACCTCCGGGAGCACATTCTACTCGCAAAATAGGCCTTCTTAGGTAACATTCCCATAACTGACATATGTAAAGCAGCTACATGGTCTACACCACACACATTTACGAAACATTGTGTGGATGTATTAGCACACCAACAAGCGAATGTAGAACAAGCAGTGCTAAAAACACTTTCTTCAAACAACTGCAACACCGCTTTGGGAGAATAGAGCCATACAGTCTATGCAAAGCATGTGTATCTACAACACACATGCCTCGAACGGATTGTTACTTAACCTGTAAGCATCTGTTCTTGGCATGTAGAGCTGTAGATTCGCATGCGCCTTCCCTCCTTCCCGGACACTTATGGTTGTTGCATTTCTTATTATTCACATTACATACACATTGACATCTCTGTACTACACTTACTCCATTCTCGCCCTCTTGCGGGAAAACAATCTAATAATGGAGTTGATGCCCATGCGCACTATCACCGAAAGGAGGAGTCTCCTTACCTCGTGACTGGAAAAGACATCTTCGAAGAAATACAACTTGCAAACATCCGGACCCAACACTAGATGGCAGGACTATGCAAAGCATGTGAATCTACAGCTCTACATGCCAAGAACAAATGTTTACAGGGTAACATAATCCTTTTCCTCTAATCCCCATTGGTGCAGTTTGCAACTTGGAAGTTCTTTGATAGGGATCTGTCATCTCATCCTCTCCCTCTTTCCCTCCCAAGTTAAATGTCTCCAGAACTGCTTTCCACCATCTTTGCTTGCTAAAAGAATTCTGGTAATGGGCCACTGTTCTCAGAAGAGCTCTCTAATCCACAATGTAAGGTTCTGCTCGGATCGCTCCTACAATTTGTGCACAGGCCTCTTTAATGTATTTCTCTCAAACCTTGCAAATCCAAAATTGTGTAGCCCGCCTGTTTGATTTGGAAAAAACCTGACCGCAGGTCATCTTAAAAACTATCTTCCTAATGCTCAAGGCACTTTATGGCTGGTCCCCCAATTGCTTCTGAGTACTTTTCGTTTCCTACCTAAGAACAGAAACCTCCAGTCTGCCAATTGATGTTGTCTGACTATCCAGCTGACTATATACAAGAGATTTGAGGTGCAGGTGGCGCACACATTTCAGAAAAGTCCTAACCACTCCTCTATCGTCCCTAGAATTTGGATAATCTTTCTTCACTGCATTCCCCCTTGGCTAGTCCACAAAATCCTGGCTGCTCACACTCCCAAGATCTGCTTGCCGCCTTCTTCCCCTAGCACTTAGGACAGAACTTTGTTTTTTCTTTAATTCTTTTTCAAAGAAACGTGTTTACCAAGCAGTATATATTACTGGCAGTATTGTACAAATAATATAAGAGGCAATCTCAAAAGATAGGTGATACAAAATGTCCTAAAATAAGACGACTTGTCATATAATAACATATGGAAAGAAAAGCAGGATAAAAGCGTTATCGAACAGTAGAGACCTATTCCTTTCTCTATGTACTTCATCCTCTTCCAAGCAAAGACCCACATTTCTTGAAAAGTAAGGATTACTCCACATGAAAAAGTTCATGGGGAATCTGTAAAAGGTACCCTCAACTATCAGCAAAGACAGCAAAAGTTGTCAAAAGTATGATAATCTAGTACACTTAAGGTAATCATAATGTGCAGCAGTGCCAGTCATCCCTTGTCCCAAGACCTATTTTGACTATGTTCTTTTTCTAAAGCGTTGTCTCCCTCAGTACAGATTAGATAGCGGCATCCTCAGCAAGTCCAATCTTTAGCACCGGAGGATGTGCAGAACTCCACTCTGCAAGCCGCTAAACTTAATTGGTATTATCTCCAGAAGTACTCTTAGGTCATTGGTTGGTGGTTAACAGCCCTTTACCAAAAAAACTAAAATAAGTATTCCAGAAGAAGGGATTCATGCTTAACGATAATTACTACAACTAAGTACAGTTTACAATTTCTGGGAAAGCCATTCATGATATCAACCAGTAGAGACGGTGCTTGGGGACTTTCCAGCTTCCTTGTGAGGTAAAGTGGCCACCCTTTTTATGCCCATAGTTCTGCCAGCACGTTGCCCATCTAAGTTCATGTTCTTGCAGAGGAGATTCTCCAATCTTCAGATTATACCAACGCTAATGTTCTATATTGACATACCGAAAGCCATAAAATGAATGCATTTTGTTGCTAAGGTTGGAAAAAACCCACCCTAGAAAACATGGATGGCAGATGCAGCCCAGTCTTTATTTCAGGAAATTTGTTTTTTACTCCGGCATTCTCGTGCATTTTTCATCAGAGCAAAGCATATGTGGTTAGGTCGAGCCTAGCGCAGCGCGCATGCGCTGCACTAGGAAAACGACCTCTTGGAATCACTCTGGACTTTTTTTGAGCATTTTTTCTATTGGGCTTTGCGTGCGTGCGTCTTTGTAAAAAGACAGCACGCAATTGGGCAAAGGCGGGTGCATGTCCCACCTTTCCCAGGAAATGTATCCGCCCACGGCCTATGGCTTGCGGTTATGAGCAGCGGCGCGCAGTGTGCCATCTGTTGTCAGATTTCACACGAGCGCGCGTGCGGACCACTCGCAGGACGCTGCATTCCTCGCAACCCACGGCGTTTTGCCTGCGGGAGCGAGCAGCTGCAGTGCCTCCTTGTTTTTAAACTACATGATCGGTGCTGCCACGGTCCCCAGCTAACTTGGTCTAGTTCCCTGTTCCGCCCTCCTTCTTTCATGCCTCTCCGGTCACCTCTGGCCCTCTCCCCCTGTATCTTGCTCTTCGTCTGTTTCTCTCCTCTCCCGTCTCTCTCTAATTACCTCTCACTCTGTTTGTCTCTCTTACTCTGTCCCGTCTTATTACTCCGTTCTTCCCCTTTCTTTGCTGTCTCCCGAGTTCCCCTTCATTTTCATTATCGCCGAATGTAGCATCATTGGTGTGTTGTGATGTCACACTTAATGGATAAAGGACTTTATCGCATGTTAGTATAATGGTATTGTGTTCGTGTGGCTGCGCCTTCTCTTTTGCTTCTAAGCGCCCGCTGATTGACAGAGAGGTGTGTTTACTGTTTTACCTGCTCCCTTGGGTCGCACAGTCACTCAGCTTGCAGGATACCGGTGAAATTCACTCTCCCCTCACTTCCTGCACACCGACAGCCTCGAGCTCACCATGACATGACTAGATGACGTATCAGGACTTCGTGCACCAAACTATTCCCATAGAAGTTATTTCCTGCAAACACACATCTTGCAACCAAAGCTGCAGCCGCCTGCAGTTACTCCTGACGGGGCCTCCCTGGTTACAATGACGCGTTGTACAAGTCTGATATAACATAATAAAGACAGAACATAGCACCTACTCTGTAGGTACTAAGACACAATTCAATTAGTGGTGCACCTTACATAAATGACTGTGTAATATCATTATGGGGGTGCTCCAGAAGCAGAGGGCTTGGGCGAGGTCACCCCGGCTTCAAGCAGCGATTATTCCATTAAGTCCAGACCGCAGGCCCATCTGCGCCATCAGGCCTCTGTGTGTGATTCCATGACTGTCTGCGAGGGCGGGGGGAGTGGCTGCATTAGCACTCGGTGTGTGATTCCATGAGGGTACCTTCCAGGTCACTTGTCTGCATTACAGTAATGGCTGCTGAGCCTGGCTGGGTGTGTTGGTAGCTGAGACCACTTATGTTTGTTATGTCTGTAAAGCACCATTGACCTCATGTATCATTACATGTCACTTATTCTTCACTACAGTCACTACTGTATCGCTGTAATTCAATGTTTTTATGACAGCCACATTAATTTCCATTGTAAATAAAAGAGTAAACAACTATATCTTTGACAAATTTCTTTGTTCTTGTGCTGTTTTCCTTCCTTTTTTTTGTTTTTTTTAAAATCACTTGTGTATAACGAATTGAAATTTCCTTTTGCATTATATGCATAGATCAAAGCAATTGTAATCCCCAACAGAACCACTTGTTTTATATATTATAAATACCCAGGTTCTGAGGGACACAGGGTCACCCCATTATCGCTAATGATTTGCAAGTGCTAGCAGAGCAAGAGCCTTTTTTCAAAACCCTGAATTTCAACGCCTGCCATACCATGAAATGACTACTGTAATGGTAGAATGCAGACATCTGTGCTAAGGCTCTACAGTGGGGAGATAAAAACACCAACAGCAATCCGAGAATTACTTCTGCAGATGTTTTGACAAAACCCCTGTTTAATAGCATTCGCAACGAGGTGGGCAACCCCTCCAACATTGCCTCATGCTTTAACTATTCACTGCATCAAAGGGAGTGTTATTTATATGAGAAGAGGCAAATTGTAATCAAGGTAATAGGCAGAACTCAGCCCATCACCTACAAGTCAATTGGCCTTGTACTCTTGGAACACCCCTTCCCCACCCAAGAAGAGAGGAACCTGGGGGATACTTTTTGACTCTATACTCTTGTTCGTCACCCAAATTAACGGAGTGGTCAATGGCAATATCACCAATAGCCAACACAAGGAGATGATGGACGGAGTGCTGAAACTTTTCAAACACTCACCCCCAGTCACAGATCTGGGTTGAATCCATCATCATTCTTTAGCTCACTTTGCCACCCCAGTTCAGACACAGCTATATGCAAATCAGTCTTGACCCTGTGCCTCATGGGAACAGTCCAGACCGAACTGCCAAGCCATGTCTTCCCTGGACCGGAATCAAGCATCCTGGAACCGGTTTCGGGCTAACAGCCCTCATCAGCCTGGCTAGCTTGAATCCAGTGGCAAAGTGAGCAAGGGACCCACGTCTGGGCATATCCTGCCAACTTAGGGCGAACAAAGCAGACACATCACCAATGGCCTTCATAAAGTTCCTCCGTTTCTCGAAACTGATTAATGTGGAGCTGACGAGCCCTTTCTGTGGCACCGTTAAACTATTGCAAGACAATCTATGCTGACCTACCCACAAAATTCATTTCCAGGGAGCAAAGTCTACAGAGCCAAGCAGCGCGAGACTGAGCCCAAATATCCACATACTCAACCACATTAATCCTACCTTGAAAGCCCTCCACTGCCTTCTAGTAGAAGCAAGGATCTAATTTAAGGTCCTATGGGGCCCACAAGGCCTACTGTGCAAAGGACCAGAGTATCTACTGAAATTTACCCTACGTTGCCCTCCAGCCAATAATCTCAGATTGGTATCTACCCTTCTGATTTATCAATGATCATTCAAGTGATCTGAACACAGATGCAGATCCCAGGGCTTGCCTGGCCTTAGACTGTGGAGTGCCCTCAACCTCTCAGTGATTCGAACCCAACGTCTTACGATTCAGGAAACTCCTACAGCCTGAACTATTCAGACTTGCTCTCTAGTGGAACTCTTCGATGATCAAGATTTGTACTCCAAGAACATCCTATAGGGGCTATGTCTCTCCCATTTGACTCCAAGCAGCCTTGTTTCTTCACATAACTCAATTTTGTCAGTTGTTCTAGTGCTCTGAAGTAACCAAACAGTGACTCGTAGTGCTTTATAAAACTCACAATAAATCCACAATTGAAGTTTCAATCAATCAATCAATCAATCATGTCACTTATAAAGCGCACTACATACCCGCGAGGGTCTCAAGGCGCTGGGGGAAGAGGGGGGTGGTGCTGCTACTGATCGAAGAGCCAGGTCTTGAGGAGTCTTCTGAAGGCCAGTAGGTCTTGGGTCTGCCGAAGGTTGGTGGGGAGGGTGTTCCAGGTCTTGGCGGCGAGGTGGGAGAAGGATCTGCCGCCGGCGGTCGTTTTCCGGATGCGGGGGACTGTGGCGAGGGTGGTGGAGCGGAGCTGGCGGGTGGGGGTGTAGAAGCTGAGTCGTCTGTTGAGGTAGGCTGGTCCGGAGTTGTGGAGTGCTTTGTGTGCGTGGGTGAGGAGCTTGAAGGTTATCCTCTTGTTGACAGGGAGCCAGTGCAGGTCTCTCAGTTGGGGTGTGATGTGGCTGCGTCGGGGGATGTCGAGGATAAGACGTGCAGAGGCGTTCTGGATGCGTTGCAGCCGTCTCAGGAGCTTAGCCGTCGTTCCTGCGTAGAGGGCGTTTCCGTAGTCCAGCCTGCTGGTGACGAGGGCCTGGGTGACTGTTTTTCTTGTTTCGGTGGGGATCCACTTGAAGATCCTGCGGAGCATTCGGAGGGTGTTGAAGCAGGATGAGGAAACGGCGTTGACCTGCTTAGTCATGGAGAGGGTGGGGTCGAGGATGACCCCTAGGTTGCGTGCCTGTCTTGATGATGGAAAGCTGGTTCAGAATTAGTGTCTTAAATGCAAGGCTTCAGTAACCTTCTCTGGGGAGAAAACCGGAAGTTGTTTAGGCCTATACCTTTCTGTAGAAATGGCCCAGAACCTTAATCTCTCATTGGCTAGTGGTTTGAGAAGGCATAGGCATTTGACAGAGGGTGTGTATGGTGGTTGTTGTAGGTGAGCTAGCCTCACTGATGATTTTCGTCTGATTGGATGGCTAAATATAGGGCTCCCCTTTATACAGGCCATTCTCTAGTAGTGTAATGCCTTGTGTGTTTTGGAATATTGAGACGCGCTAGTAAATTAATTTGAACCAGGTATTTGGAGTTAATGACCCTTGTTTTTAACACCGTTCTGAAGCTTACGGTGCTTGAAGTGCTTCTTTCCATTCTGCTTTCTTCCACTGACAGCCTTGATGGCTATGGTTCGCCGATATCTGCTTTGCAGCAGTGATTTCCGAAAAGTATTTACTTGAATCTTTCAGCATGGTAGTTGCAGCATACCGAGTGACCTTTAGTTTGGAGCAGTTCTGCCGCTGTCAGCTTGAGAAATTCTACACTGTGGTGTAAAGTGGAGCAGTTGATAGTGCATACATGTGCTTCTTCCACCGCTGTCGCCAAAACGTCCGTCAATCCCGTCTGTCATCAAGTTCCTGTCCCAGAGATTGAACCACCTTAGAGATGAGGACTCTGACCAGACTGTCCTGAGGAAGAGTAGGACTGCGAACAATTAGGGTTAGCTGCAAGTAATGTGGACATTATGAACAATGCAAGGCTAAAGTAGTGTGAAGTGATGCCATATTAAGAACATATCCCAGGCAGCTCGATTCAAATGTTGTGAAGTGTTCGACGCGGTGCACTGATGAAGTTCTTAAAGCTGCAAGGGATGCAAATTGCACCAACAAGATAGAGCCTCTTGGTCCTTTGAGGACTGCATATTTTTCAAAGGTCTCCTAATTGTAAAATGACATGTAGGTAGCAAGCATTCACTACTCAGTGTGTTTAATGGTTGCTAATTTTAGACTGTATGAAATGTTTGTTTAAATATTTTTGCATCAATCGACTGTTAACATTTGCAAGCTTCTTAAAGGCTGCTTTGCCTCTCTCGTTGGAGCCTTAAAAAGTGAATACTAAATTATTTTCAGAGGGCCGCTTTTTTTAGTTTTCTGGTGGTAGCCAACCATATGGGATATCTGAAAACGGTGGACAAATGAGGGATTTTTTTGGGGGGAGGGGGGTAGAATATCAAGACAACGCCCTCTGTACCACAAGCAGTGGAGTTTTACTGAAAGTGGTCCTGCTGCCTGGAAGATACCCACACAAACAAACGGATTATTATTGTGTTTCCTTGTGTGCCAACAGAACCGCCTACCAGCATGCAGCCAAAGAAACGAGTCTGCTGTAGACGAATAGTTTGGGTCTATCTGGAGGTTTGAGCTGGTGATGCTTTCCATTGCTCACATTGCGCACCGAGGCTTAGCTGATGTCCCTATGCAACAGCGGTATCTGCTTAGCTCTATTGTATTGTAATTGCATTTGTATAGCGCTTACTACCCCTGACGAGGCGTCGAAGCGCTTTTTATATGTAGTGTTGGTTCTGGTGCATTAGTTTGTAACTGTTGTCACAAACTCATATGATTGCAGACTCTCGTACCTGTACTCGACCTGTGTAGAGTTTTCCTCCTGCACAACTTTCCTTGTCTACAGAGGCTTGAATACAGAGGGAAGCCATTCTGAATCCACCCGTTGCTCACCCCAGTGACTAAGCGAGTTAATGCCAGTTCTATAATCCCATTGAGATGCACTGGCTGTGCCGAGGTCTGCTGCCAGAGCATCTCCACTAACATCTGCTCACACTTGTCACTTCCAAGTGGCTTTGATGTGGCTTCTGAAGGCATCCCATCCTTGAAGGATTGTTTCTCCATATTACCTTGACGGATGATTCCTAGCGTTAGACACGGCCTACATTGTGTGCAGGCGCAGGGGAGGAAGGCTGGCCTGGCCGTCTCTGAAGCGAGGGAGCCTCCAGTCCGCCTATCTTTGCCCCCTCTCTTTCATGGATTATTCATGAGCTAATTGAAAACTTTTGTTAAAGGATTCTGCTTCGGTTAAAAAAACATATGTTCTCGCCCAGATCAGCCACAATATCATTAACTTGGGGGTGAAGGCAGCAAAATGAGCCGAAATCAAAGTGTTGTATTGCCGTGCTGAAAACATGTATTTTGCACAAATCGGCTGAAGCTTTAGGAAAATGTATGAATAATTTAAACTGCAGATACTTGTGCTCTGATTCCATGCTGGTGGTACATGAAGTTGATTACAGGTTCCCAGTATCGGCCGGCGTAGACTAGCCTCACGCATACTGTCTTCATACTCCGCTGGGGCAAAGATGCCTTAGTCGTTCTGCATTTTGTGCCGTGAGAACGCTAAATGCAAATAGAAAGTTGGACCAAGGGTAACCTAAGAAGAGAATGGGCGCTAGATAAGAGGTGCGTGTATCATGGCGAAGGCTTCCAGGTGGGTTTGATGAAAATTGAAAGATTTTTAGTTACTTACGACAATACCTGCTGCATCTGGTTTGTAAGCCCCTGACATACCAGTAGGAGCCCCTACCCTGCGCAGCACCTACTGCTTCAAATGTAGTCTCAATATTTCAGCCGTGGTTTGCAACCTGCCTTCTCCAGCCAGTCCGTGACACTTGCTTTGACGCTAGGACATCAGATTTGAGCTTTGCTCTTAGGATGTTGCATTCCCCAGGGGCGGCTGGTGACATTTGAAAGTGGTGGGCCTAAGACAATTGTTGTACTTCACTGCGTAGCGAGCGAGCCTGAATCACCTACGGGGGGTTGTCCCCCCGAGAAATTTTTGACGCCCCTATGAAGGAGCCGCCACTGCAAACATGCATGTTGCATGAATTCCTCTTTCTGTCAGCTGTTCATTTTATTAAGTTTATATCATAAATTGTACTCTAGGGTTGTGTTTGTAAAACTGACGTTTGTCAGAATGTGTAATATTCTCGCTTTGGTGGCGATCCCAGGCAACACCCTACCCAGGACACTGCATTATTAACCCAAACCACTGGCATGTCAACACACGGCACCCCAAATCCAACCCCATCACTACTGCCCCTAATCCCACAAAAGCACCTTAAAGGACATTCATTTTTCACTGCCTCACTACGGTCCACCCCACCAATACTTCCACACCACTGCATCACCACCCACTGGAAGTACATCACCACCCCTGGGACCATGTTCCATCTCTGAGCCGCACTACCACCCAACAACAATGCAAAACCATCTTAGAACCACACTACTGCACTGCAACCACCAGTGCACAATCACCTTTATAGCACCCCCATCCATTATTCTCACACTACACCACACAGTACCACACTATGGCCCCAACCCTGGATTAGCTTCGCCAGTATGGCAAAATCACATCCAGCACCACCCTACCTACGTCATCAGTGTGCTAACACTCATACTGCCCAACTACTAATGCCACATCACCATCCTATAGCCCCAGAACAGTTCAACCCCCAACATCACCAGCCAACTACCCTACAACTGCATGCCTATCAGAGCACTAACACACCACAGCAACAGTCACTCTTGTACCCTACAATTACACTTATAGAACCATTCACGGAACCAAGATGTCTGGCTATTTTTACAGTGCCATCATTATTTCGGAGAAAACTGACTTTCTGCTTGCTGTACCTCGTTCCTTTCTTGGTAGGGTGGCTGGACAACAGAACACACTGGAATGTGCTGGGCGAGCCCATGGAGGGCGAGCAACCTGCTCACGGTCACACTCTGCGTCTGCATGTAGCTCCGACCCTCTGTAGCCTTTGCAAACCTAGGCAGACCCCCATCGGGAAGACAGTGTCAGGGATGGAGAAATGCGTGCTCTTGGTTTAAATGCGGGGGCCGAGTGAGAATGTATAGGGGCCTCATGGGTTGCCATGACCAGGTCACAAGACAAGCAGGCCCCGAAGCTTAAACCCAGAGCTCGGCCTGTTTACGGGCTTCGCCGCCATTCTCCGACAGCTCTTTGAGCAACTTAAACGAGCAGAGGGAGCTCCGACTGACCTCTCAGAATAGGAAAGAAGGCAAAAAAGAGGTCTCTTTTCTGTCTGCCTGCACAAAACAGAGCTTCCAAATAAGCTCCCTCTAAACCGCACAAAAAGGGCGAAATAGCCTCATTAGCTCATCACAAGATGGGCTAGTAAATCCTTTTGCACTGCCTCAGGGAGGGGATAGTGCATGGAATCTCTCCTTCAGCCTCGGGGGGGTGGGGGTGGGGGTGTGGTGTGTGCGTGTGCGCGCGCGTCACTCAAAATAAGGGGCATACAAACAATGTATTCACTTATTTAACAGTTTCCTATAGCGCAGTCAAACCCCAAGGGCGATAGAACACATTAGGTAAGAACCATTTTGTAGAAGACGTGAATAAGAAATTAGAATAAAACAGACAAGAGTAAACAAATCAATGTTATAAGCGAAGAAAGTAGCACTCTGGAATCTCTGAAAGTACTGCTATAGACACATCAGGACTTTAAAACGTTTATTCAATATGAAGCAAGGGGGTCGCGCGGGGGTGGGGGCCGGGGAATTAAAATTTTAAAAAAAAAAGAAAACTTACCTGATTGCCGGTCCGCGCCGCCTCTGCTTGGCCCTTGGCGCCTTCACTGGAGTGGCAACCCCACAGCCAATACTGGCGCTGCTCCAGCAGCGCCAGAATAGGCTCAGAGCAGGGTTACTCACCGCCCGCCTGCCCATTAGGAGACCGAGGGTTGAGCCTTTGATCAACCCTCGCTCTCCTAATGGGCATGCGCCAGCCAGACCAGACACTAGTGCGCATGACTGGGCACGGCGGAAAAATTCGCCGACCTTCACCAGTAGTGCGCACTTGTGTCCCTGGTGACGGTCTGACAATGCATGTCAGTCAGCATGACGCCGGACCGCCCACCCCCTTCAGACTCTGAAGGGGGTGGGCGGTCCGACGTCATGCTGACTGACATGATTGTCAGTTCTCCCTCGGCGTCTGTGAACTTAAGTAAAGTTCACAGACGCCGAGGGAGCTGCGGGCGCAGGCGGCTTGTGGGGCAACGCCCGAGCGCCCTAATGGACGCACCGCCACTGGCATTCCCTCTTTGCAAAGCCGGTCTCTTCTAGACTGCTTCCTTAGTGTTGGACACTCCTCTGTGGGCGCACCTCCGCATGACTGCTGTTCAACGCAAGGGTTTGGAGACAACCTGCAACTCATGGTATACAATAAGGAGCTCCTTGTTGGGTACCATGGGTCCTGCTCTTTCTCTGCCAGCATTTTGTGATTAATGTGCAAAGGAATATCGTCCTCTCACTAGTTTGTTTGAGGAACCAAGGATTGATTGGCAAGGGCTAGGTATGCAATAGTTACATTTATTTATTTTTTATTGCATGAATATGTCCCAAATATAAGAACAAGAAAAAGAAAACATGCCACAACAATTAACCAGCTCATGTCATTACAATAGAACAGTGTGGGTGCTTCCGAGCTAAGTGTAGTTGTAACCGGTATAGAAAAACTTATTACATGTTATGTACATCACAGAACACATAGTTTCCTACTGGTCCACTAGCCCGGTCTCTGAATTAATTTCTTTTTAGGAAGATGTACACTTGTGATGAGAAAATATGGTGTCACTCACGGCGCAGGAGAAGCAATAGCTGAAGTGGGCTGACCCATTGCACCAGGCTGTATGCTGTGGTGGGTGAATACAAAATGTGAGTGGCAATGGAACAGAGAAGTGGATGCAGAGGGATTACTCAAAGTGTGTGTGAGATTTTGTTTAAATAATTATTTTAACAGCTAGATCAGTCCTAAAAAGCGGGTTTGTACTTCTAGGCCCAAGATTTAGTGATTCTTTCACCTGTAAACCACTTAAGAAATATAAAAGGTGCTAGGCTTAAACCACCCTACATAATTAATATGGAGTTGTTGCTTCCTCTTGGTGCAGTGCCCCCAAACTCTTCACTTTAACCAGTTTCAGTCATAGCTGCCAAAGCTATTTAGAAATAGCAGCACTTGTCTTTTCCTACTGTCAGTTGTTGGAAACGATTTCTTCCAAAGCAGGAGCACAAATTTGAAGTATTCCTCAACAGCGCATCCTGCCACAAAGTTTTGCTTTACACTTAAGGCTTAGTAAAATGGATGTGAAAGGCAATTATTAAAAGGCGCTAACTGATCAGTGGCCTGTTAACCTCCCCCCGAGGTTATTTAACGAGGAAAGTGCACCATATTAGCCAGCATACCAGCCCACATCAACAACGCTGCAATCGTAAAAGAGCATTCTAAAACGGTGTTCTTCTGTAACTTGAGAGCTGCTATTCTGTCCATGGCAGTGCCTAAAAACCACAATCCGAGAATGCCACCAAAGCCCTATGCTTGGCATGTGTATGGACCTGTTTCCCAGTGGCTCAACTTTTCGATATACCAGATAAACACTTCATTAAATGATTGAAGGGGTCCGCTGGGGCATTAGCCTACCGCATATAAGCTCAAGCCCTTACCACTCTCCTCACCCCCGCTGCTCAATCTTTTGAAACTCTATTCTTAGACAGGCAGTAGTTGTCACTAAGACTTCCGTTCAGGACTACCCCCAAAAAATGGGTCCGAAAACATTTGAGAGCAACATAGTGAATTTGGTAATGAATTGCACAATTAATCCTTATATACCAGTACCTACCTCATTCTAGAAATATGCTGACCGTTTCAAATAACACAACCTTTAAGCATGCAACGATCGTACACAAATATATTATTGGAGCTAAAAGTTGGCAGTCTACATACTGGCAAGAGCTTGAAATGTAATTAGATGTGTGTCTTTGCCATCAGCTGATATCACTGTTCTTTCCCATCTAAGAATAGATGCCCGAATAACCTTCCGTATTCATAAGATTCTCATGCTGGCTATTGCAGATACATTAACCTGACCTGAATTGGTTGCTTTCAAGAACTGTAAGTACAGTGTTGAAGAACGATCTTCGTAATGAATATTAAATGAGCAGGTCACGATTTTCCACCCCTTTGATTGGTGTGAATATAGGGGTGGGAGCCTGCACGGAAACAGGGGCAGGGCTCATTCTGGAGTTTGGCTTCCCTTGCAAGAAACTTTTTTTGTTTTGTTTTTGAAGCAGCCTGTGTTCCTTAACGGAAGAATTGCTGCTTTAATAAAAATCCTGTGTCCGAAGACATTGAGATGGGGGTTGGAGGAAGCAGGCAGTGGTCCCCTGGAATACTGCAAGGTTCTCCTAATGCTGTCCTGACACCATTCCCAAAGAGGAAGCTGTTAAACTAGGACTGCTTCCGGGTGGAGAATGAATTACCCCTTCCTTTGAGGTGTCTGCAACTTTTTAATAGCTTGAGGCCATAATGGCTTTGGAAAGTGGATTATTAGTAGTGGTAAATATATATCTACCACTGGCACATCTGGTCACACTAGACCGGGGCAAAGTCAAAGTTTCAGGCCGACCGTGATGGAGCCCTGCACAGCTACCCCTCTTGGTAGGCCTTGGTCAAAATTTTATCTTCAGACTTAAAAACTTTTCTGGAGCTTTTTCTGCCGGGGTCTTTTGATGCTCTTCACCAGTCTGGGTTCAGTGAGGGTTTGCCGGCTTGCTTTCCAGGGAGCTCCCGGTCAAACTCTGGAAGTCGGACCGCTTGAGCTTTTCAGCGGGAGCTCCCTGGAAAGTAAGCCGGCAAACCCTCACTGAACTCGAATTGGTGAAGAGCATAGAGGGACCCCAGCAGAAAAAGCTACAGAAAAGTTTCTAATTCCGAAGGTAAAACTTTGACTGAGGCCTACCTGCGAGGGGTAGCCGTGCAGGGCTCCATCGCGGTCAGCATGAAACTTTGACTTTGTCCCAGTCTAGCGTGACCAAATGTCCCAGTAGGCGCTATAGGTTTCTGTGCTATGTAGCGCTAAATCTTTAAAAAATCATATCTCCGATTCCCTACATTAGATTTATTTTTGTTTTGGTGTCATTTTAAAGAGGAAATATTTTTATATTTGTATAAATTGGTGTTGGATTTTTATTTGTCTTAATTATTGAATTGGTGTTTTTAAATGCTTAACATACCTGTCTCCTAAGTTAAGCCTACCTGCTCACAGCCAGGCTACCCAAGGTTGAGCATGGGAATAATTTTCTGAGACCTATGCTGTTAGTGGCCATATTGCCAGTGGTAGATATATATTTACCACTACTAATAATCCACTTTCTAACATATGGCCACAGACTATTGATTAATCTCTTTGCAATTCACAAAATATGATGGGTGGCCCCTTTCACACCCCCTCTTAATTGCAATTCATGATGAGTAGCAACGTTCTTTTTGTGTTTCAGAAAAACTTTTCAGATTCACCAGAGGGATATTTATTACGTTATAAAAAGCACTTTTGCAGTTTCAAACAATATGATTTTGTGAATCAAAGGGTTTGTTTTGTACACCAGACTCTCTTTTTTTTCTTTCTGAGCTTTTGGAAACCTCGCTTGATTCATTTCTTTTTCTCTAATAAGTAAACGTCAACAGAGCTGAATGGTAGCAACAGTCTCACTCACCTTTTATCAGGAAAGCCCTACCAGTGAATTTTAATGTAAGTGCTGTAGCCCAGTCCTCTTTGGGTGTGGGCTTTGCCACAGTGTGAAAGCAGTGGATGGACACTGTAATGTAGGTCCCCGGACAGTCGTTCACCTCGTACTAATTTGTGTTAATGGATAGAAATGGGTACCATGCTGTTTAGACACAGGGCGACCTATTCACCTTGTAGAGGTCTGATCATTTAGTTCTAGTACAGCAAACGCTTGCTGCTGAGCAGGGGCACCACACCTTGAAAACACTTAAAAGCAACATAACCTCCAGTAGTCCATGGACACGTAGTAAGGACTGGTTCTTGAAAAGGTGGGGAACCTGGTTCCCTACAGACATGCTTGAAAAATAGGTAGCCAAGTAGTGTGTACTTAGCATGACTCTGTCTCTATATACAAGAATGGTCGGACCTAGAAGCAGTGACAATGAAGAGGTGGAATCATACTTGTAGCCTTCTACATTGATAATATAATAAATTGAATGCCTCCTGTATCTGAAAGAAGACTTCAGAATGCAGTTTGTGAAAGCGTATAATATTTTTCAGTTTGACAGTGTTATGGTGGCGTTATAGCTCCGTGCGTTAAGATCCCGCACTCGTGTGTTATTTCCTCCCAGCACCTACCTCTACCCCACATCCCTTTGTGCTGGAAATAATCTCCAAACTTAATAATAACCAAACTCTCATTTCCCTTAAGAAGTTAGACCAATTAGGCAAAATGTTCCATAATGCGCCATATTTTAAAAGGGTACCTGCTCCTGTGTTGAAAGAAGATTGTCCAGTCACATGGCATGTCTAAAAAGTGGCCTGCAATTGCATGAGCTGATCTAGGTTGTTGACTTTGCAGAGTGCTTTAAATTTGACTGCTCTAAAGCTAAAATGCAGTTAGTGTGTGATGGCTTTTTTCACAAGTCACCTCGCAGCTTCGGTATTTATTGTGATTGTACAGGAGGTTGAGCGCTAGAGTTAATTAGGTTACTCGCAAATACATTTATCCAGCATTGCTTTCTTTCTCAAATTCTCAAGCAACCTTCTGTACCTCTTCCAAGAGACTGTTATTTTTGCGTACTTGTTCATAATCCAAGATGGTGGCTAGAGGTGGACCTACTGAGTCAGCTGAACATTGGGACAGCAGTTGAAGGTCTCACTTAGGGTTTCCAACAAAGAAATACTAAAGTGAACTGCTTTTAGCAAGGATTCCCAGCCTGATCCTGGGATAAAGATCTATTTACAAAGCATGTGGGGCTACAACTATAACTTTTCTAGTGGTTAAGTTACTGACCCTAGTGACTCTGTAGAGGGATGGTCGCCTGGAGTGCAGTGTCCTGTAACTCCTGGCAGTGTTTGTACTGATGGTTAAGAAATCAATAGTAATTAATGGTGGGTTGTGGTTCCTGGGCACAATCTTCTGGCATGCGCCTTGGCTTCTCATTTTAGCTTCTTTTTTTTCCTCTGCAAAATGTCTTGGATGCACAGCCTACCAGTCTGGGCACCCCAAAACTCTGGAGGTGGAAATATTACCAGTAAAACCGTGTACTTGGTGGTGCACTTTGGTTCCAAAAGCCCATTTGTTGCTCATTGTTGACATTCAACTTACGGAAGTGAGTATCCTTTGGTACTAAATGTCTTTGTCACTCATAGTACCGATCTGCTCCAAACCAGAGATATGCAGGGGAAGTAACAATGGACTGATGTCTCTCGGACCACTTTTGTCACCTTAGAGTATTTTACCTTGCTTGAGCATAAAGTGGATTTGAGGACCTCCCCAGACAAGCCTACTTTTTAGGTCTCGCCTACGCAGCGCACATGCGCTGAATTTGAGGGGACCTTTTGGAATCAATCAGCATTTTGGCTAAAAGCGTGCACGTTTTGCATTGCTCTCTATGAGCACTCGTGCACGTTTGGCGTTTCCCTTGCAGGAGCGAGCAGCGGCGCCATCGGTTAGCAATTATCGCGCCTTGCTGCTCGCTCCCGCAAGGGAAACGCCAGACATGCCCTCAGCGTCTACAGGCGCAGGCGCCATATGTTTTTTTTAATCATCGTGCGCCGTACCCGCTTTCACTTTCATAGAAGCAGGCGCGCTGTCCCAGACTCGCCGGATACCTCGTCTCCCCGCCCCCCACACTAAGCAGGAGCAGCGGGGCCAGTGCCACCCAGTCACAAACGCCATCTTGGAGGAAGAACAGAGGTCGGCAACGGCAAGGTAACTGGCACGGGAGCATCTAAATGCAGCGTGTGCGCTTGAAAAAGCGTTTCTTCACCTTGCCGTTTCTAAGTTGGTTTCCACTCTAGTTTCTTTTAGTTCTGCTTCGAGCTCCGTTGCGCTATGTTGTTTTTGCCCTAGCGTGGCACTGTCTGTAAGCAGAGTTTGTTTTAAAATGCGGTGCAAGCACACGTCCGTTGTGGTATGTTGTTTTTTTCTACTGTTCGACTTTAGATTTGTTTGTTTATTTAATTAAGAGAGTATTCTCGCATCGAGCCACAAACCCTTAATTTCTGCAGCCACCTTAAACTAGATGAGTGCTAGAACACTCCTTGAACTCTGACACCTCTGTTCTCCCAGAAGTCAGGAATGGGACGGCAGGCACCAGAACTAGCTCCAACTCCTCAGGAAGAAGTATCGACTAGGGAGACGCAGCTGGCTGTGGTCCGGATGCACACATACCTGGGCGGTGGAGTTGTCCACCCTCACACCTCTAGCACATGCCAATTAATTTACATTTCGAAAGGGCTCGTGCCCCGTGTAAAGAAAAAAATACACGCCACACCACCCCTCCCCTGCTCTTTTTAACAGCCAGCCTAACTAACTTCCCTTTTACTTCTTCTGTTCTAACCTTTCTGTTGAGCAGACTAAAAGCTTAACATATGGTTTACAATTGCCCATCACTAAACTACGAATGTCACCAAAATGTTTAACACAACACCGAAGCATTCAATAAGTAAACTCACAATATAATTGAACACCTTTCTGCTACACGATAGCCAGCTGCCTGTGTACACACATGGGTACCTATTGCGCAACGCAACCCTTTTTCAATTGAACTTATAAGTCTTAACTTTTATCGGATAAGTTTGACTGCCGCATTTAGTTGGCAGCTTTTTTAGTGGTGCATGCCTGTCATAAATAAAAGTAACCATTTTTCTAGCATGCCTAGTCCAGGCCTATAGGCAATGCCATTGTTCAGTAACATAAAGTAACAAGTGTTCCACAAAGAGAGTATGAAATGACTTGCTTTTGTAAGTAGCTGCCATTATAAGCATATTCCTGACTAATGCCCCCATTCCCGACATTGGCCAGAGCCTCCCTCAAGCCTTGCTTGAGGCACTTGCATGATAACAGATGTACTCTCATTGCATAAGCTGCAATGCACAATGCTTAATTTATTGTCTGTGACTGAATACAGCTTTGTTTTGGCATTTCTGCGTGCGTGTATGTATTGCCTCCGAACACCCGGAAGTGCTATAATGTGCCTATTAGTGTCAAAGATTTATTATTAAAGAAATGCACTTTTTGGAAATTTGAAGGGACTTTATCATATTTTCATTAAATAGCACGGAAGCCCAACCTATGCTGTGTGTGGCCGTTCACCAGTGGCACGTGAAGTAACAGATGTTGTAGCACCAGGATAATGTGCTGCATGGCTAAATACCTACAAGGTCCCAAACGCGAGACCTATTGGCTATGCCAATGCTTGTTTAAATTTGTGTTGTAGAAAGCATTCAAGAGTAAAGCCCATTTATCTGAGCTGCTTCGTCTTTGTTTTGCCCAGGTTTGTTGAAAAGTCGCCACTTTTAGAGGGTTTGCCTTTACATTAAGTGGTCATTCAAAGCCTCTCTCAAATGCAGTTCAGTCTCTAGGCCTGTTCACGTTGTTGACGTTTCATTTTGGAGAAGAGAGGTGGCATCTACCAGTGATGGAAAAGAATGTCCTACACAAAAGCCCATCGTCTTCCACATTAGTAGAATGGGAAGAGACTGTTCTCCCTCTTGCTCATTCATTCATTCGCTCATTCTTTCATTCAATCATTCACTTGTCTTGTCCCCGAGGCTAACCTCCTTTGTATTCAGTGTAGGGTATATCAGCCAGATAATACCTAGAAGTCTTTCGCCGACAAGCACGTGTTATGAACACTTGGCAAGCACGTGCCACCGGAAGTTAAGGATTTTCAGATTTCTAATAGCATGTGTTATTAGGCAGTAGCTTTTGAAAATCTCATTACCCACAAGGCTTCTTCTGATTTCCATGATTAAAACATGCAGCGGCTCAGGGTTTAAAGGGTTAAGAGACGATAACGAAGTCTTTTGTTGCTTTTTGGGTCAGTGAAATGAGCTTTCGCGAAGGCTCTGATGTGACGTTTTCTTCTGTCCTTGCAAGTTTTCCGAATGAATGCAGGCAGCGCTTTATGCTTTGAAAAGGAGGGGAATCTGAAGCCGCAGATTGTCAGTGAGCAGTGAGCGCTCTTATCTGCAGCGACCTCTGGGACTGCAAGGGATGAAGCGTATTCGAAGAAACATGGGCTTTGTGGACATAAGCCCCAGGCACAAAGCGCTAGCTGCAAATTCAACAGCGCCTCGAGCGCCTCCAGACCCCGAGCTTTGTCACCTTCAAAGCTGCTTCTGACCTGGGCCTGGCGAGGGGGATGAGAGAAGTGTATGGGGGTTTAGCTTTGGAAGTAGTGCTCCAGACGCAGGAGTGAGGATTATAAAAGCAAGGTAATTCAAAATCCCCATGAAATACACCCGGACAATGTACTGAGCAATCAGAGAAGGGGTTGGACTCTCCGTTCATTGAACTTTAGTCCCAAGGAGGGGGTCTAAACAAAACATTTGGGATTGCACATACCGACTGCCTTTAAAGCTTAAAACGTACCAGGGCACCAATGCCACCCTCTTTTATTCCCGTCTCCCTCCTTTCAGAGTTTTGTGGGGCCGCGAGACTGTGGCACATTGTAAAACAAATAAAGGCTTGAGAACATGGAGGGTTACTGAAAGTAACCGACATGAAATGGGCTTACTAGAGTTGGTACGGCAGTGTTTCTGGGGGGAAAATCTACGTGTATTTACAGCTAAGATGATTTAACATTGAAAGATGTTACTTACATTACACGCCAGGCTCACTCCAAAATGGACGTTCTATAAAGATCGAAAAAGATACTTTACACTGTTGCTAACCTGGAAAAAAGAAATGATGGAGCTGGTTTTCTGTCAGTCTTGTGACTAGCTTCTCTAAATTGATTTTTATAGCAGTTTTTAATTTTAAAATAGGTTATAGCGTACAGTTGTGTACTTTTCCCTATCTTCCTATTCTACTCTATCCCCATTCTGTGTCCACAGAGATCCAGTACAGTATTGAGTCAGACCCATCTGGCAGCAAATAACACACCACTAGCCCATCGAGTAGGACCTTCATATCCAACTCTAGGACGGATTAGTACATTTAACCCCCAAAGCATCATTTTGAGTCTGACCCTAGTCTGAGATGGTAACCTCTGCTTCATGTGGAGGGCACCCTCCAACGGCTGGCAGTAAGGCTAGGCCCTTCTGATGGTAATTCATACAAACTGATACAAACTCATTTAACATCTGATAAAGGGAAGATGAGAGGTGTACTTAAGTCTAATCGCCATTATAACCCTGTAGTATGGGCTCCTATTGATGATACTCTGAAACTATAGGCCCTTCTTACATTCTTTGAACTATCCAAGTTAGAAGGCACGGCTACATGGGAGGTAGTTTTATAGTGCTAGGTATTCTTCACCTAAACACACACATCTAAAATAAACAAAACAGTTCACTACGCGAAATGTAGCCGTACAAAATGGGCTTAGTGGGCCTACCAAGTGAGTTTTTTTATATATATATATATAACATAGGCTCTTTGTTGTAAAATACCCTACTGAGAATGTTGGTGATTGTATGATTACAAGAATTTACTCTTGGTGTAAGAGGTTTCCTAATATGCCAGCAAGAATTTTTGTTAAATAACAGTAGACTTCTCCGCACATTATTAGTGGTGCTAACTTAAATTCGACCAACAAGGGTGGTCCAAAGATGTTTAGTACATTTGTTTTAGAAATCACTCGTCTCATTAAATGGACATATTTGGAGAAGAACCCTGTTTATTTTTAGAGTTGGTGTAGTGCGCCTACTCTGCTCATTTCGTAGGTCCGCTCAAAGCAGTAACTACTAACAGCTTCAAGAATTTTTACTTTCTTTGTATGACATATCAGCAAACACTTTTTGTCACTAAAACACATATAAAGTGCCACCTATTTTGGGCAGCCCAGGTCTGTTTTGCTTACAGAATATTGAAAATGCATTGTGTGAGCAGTGTAATATACATCAGTTTTTCCTGAGAAAGGATCTTCAGTGGAAACGTGCTCTAAGTGGAGCAGCCCGTCTGTGCCATGTGCATGTAGGCTTTCTTAATTCTTTCAAAGAATAAAGCAGCCAAGCAATGAAGTCATCTAGCAGTATAGTTTTGAGATAAATATGCTTGTATCACGTGTGCTGTCTGCCGTCTTGCAAATACTACATTTCACCATGAACCACAGGAAAAAAGTAGTAAAGCACATCTCTTACTACCCACTGACCTTCACGAGGCCATACTTCTGGCGCCATCTAAATGTTTGTAACATGCTGGATGCGGGGATTGATGACATGTACACTTTTGTACGTAAATGCATTTTACTGTGACTCATTTTCGTTCTTGTGTTGTTCCTATACTCTGCCTGGCGTTTGTGATATGGTAATAGTCATACGTTTCAGATTCTTGTTTGAATAAATACCATGTTTTTGTGCTGAATGAGCAAACATTTCCAATAGAGGTAGTTAAGAAATGGATCACGTATTCTTGGGCTATCAGTAGGTATGTTAAGTTCATTTATTTACATCGTGGCAATCCGCAGAGGGTTTGTTGTGTAAGTGGAACTGTTTACTGAAAATTACATTTTTTCGTTTCCCGCAGAGTCTATTCTTCTTCAGCAAGTTTTATTTTGTACACTGCTTGTTAAACTCCCCTAAACGTTTTGACTCTCCTTGCGTAAAAGATGCAAGTCTTGAAAACCATTCCTATTCAAAATAGAGCTTTTGTTTTCAGTCTCTTTCGGTACTAATGACCAGGCAGACTAACCAGGGTAATTATACCATTAGCCCGTGACTTTGGGATACCCCTTCTAATATTTGTAGTCTTTGGGTGAGTGTTCTTGATGGAACGGTTTAATGCATACGCCCTTAAAGATTCGGATCAGTCTGCTGCCAGTGAGCTTTCACCTTTGATCGCATCTGGCCTTAGTCTCTGGGAGCACTGCACGCACCTGTTGAAATGGAGAACATTCAGGGGTGTCTTTTGACTCTTCTCTGTCAATGGTCCATCCTACAGAAGCCATGATGAATGCTGACTTTTTTCGTTTGAGATCCCTTTCCAAGGATTTTTCCTTAACCTGGCTATCACCAAAAAATGTGGTTGGTCTTGGCAATCAAACTTAAGTTGTAAAATACCACTTAAGTGTTGAGGTGTCAGTACCTAGTGAAGAGGCTATAACATTTCCAAAACCCTATAGCTAATTCAGTCACTGGGTGAGTCGCAGAACTGTGCGCGTCCACTGTCTACTGGTCGAGAAACAGATACGTTTAAGACACTCTTCGTATAGTTCATCAATCTATGAAAAATGTTGTCCTTGTTTTCTTAAGAAGACCTCCTCTTACTCTTGTACTCGAACAACCTTACTAGCCTCAATGCCACATTTCTGCCATTCACGTGTATCTAGTCACTTTTCTTTGGCCACCGTTTAAGAAATACTTATCAGTATGATTTTAGCGATGTTGAGGGACACCTTAGATTTCGCAAAAGCTAAATGTCTGTTTTATGTTCCTTTTTAACAGTTTAGCCAAAAGCTCCCTTCGGACGATGGTATGCTTTTATAAAAGCATTAAAAAAAAAATCATTTTTGGCAAGATTGGCTTTAAACCCATTTGCTCATTGTGTCGCTATTTGCTTTCTCTCTGGTTGCTTCAGGAGTCTAAGGGTGAAAAATGGTCTGGCATTGAGGTGTATAGTCAGTAATGGTTTTAGGGCATCGGGTGCCAAGCGCAAGGTGGTGCCCCTTTGCATGACAGGCTGACCTGAGATAAGAGCAACTCGCAGATATCTTTGTGTGCACAGCACGTTTCAGGGGATAATAGCAGCATGATAACGCTGGTGGTTAATGCATTTGATGTAAAAATGTGGAATTTGTCTAGTCACAGTTTTGACTCGTGATAAAGTAGGATAGAGGGTTAATGTTCCAGCTGCAAAGCTGAACATGTAACTTGCAGATCAGTTTTATATTTTATATAGATAGCGGAGTGGCTTACTGCTATTGTCACAGAGATCCTTTTGTTACTTGGAGGTCATAAGTTGCAGTCCTTCTAATATAGCAAATTGAGAGATGAATTGGCATCAAAGCTCTGCATGTAAGTTGCAAGGCATAGGTTTAGAACCTTATTGTTTTAGACTCTATCTTTATTTTTTCCTAAGGTTGCTAAAAAGGGTTCCTTTGGATAGTAATTTTATTTTATTAGTGTGACTTCCTGCCCCCCACCCCTCCAATCCTTGGGTTACATTTCAAATCTGGAGTTTATGGAGTGGATATACTAACACTTTGCATCTGGTTTGCATCGCAAAAGTGACACAAACCTACACTAACGGGGTAGAGTCCTCCCTGTCTGCCCTTCCGGTAGATGTGCCTAAATTTGATCGTATCCCCCTTCCGATTTTGGCGTACGCTGACGACGCAGTATTGATGGCCAGATCGGGTTTAGCACTACAAACGCTAATAACAGCCTATTCCGCCTTTATGGCCTCCCTTGACCTAAAGGTCAATGATTCGAAATAGTTTATAATTGTGTCTGGAGCCGCAAGAGGTGAGAGACATCCCCACTTCCAGTTGTCAGGCAAGAAAATTGAGATAGTTGACTCCTTCTCATACCTTTGAGTGCTTTTTGATAAAGACCACTCGTGGTCTAAATTAGTGGCAGCAAGAGCACAGGGTATGCAAAGGAGTGTTAATGCAGTAAAAAGATTTGCTAGGAAGTTGGGAGGTAGCCCACTGGATGCAATTAAGAATATATATTCGGCAAAAAACAAAGTCGGCTGCAATATATGGGGCAGGAGTGTGGGGCATGGCAAATGTTGCACCGCTACAACAAATAGAAGATTCCTTTTTTAAAATCGTGTGTCCTTACCGCAATCAGCCCCAAATTATGTCCTACATTGTGAGTTGGGGCTTCCTTATTTGAGCGACAACATAAGACTGGCTCCAGTCTTGTTGTGGCTATCAGTATGGCGGAGGTCTACAGTGGATTTGACTCAAACTATTATTAAGGACTGTTGTAAATTAGATTATTATAAAAAAATTGGATGGTTAAATTATGTAGAGACCCATCTGAAAGCGTTAGGGATGGGAGAATTATTTCAGGACCCTGAGTCCTGTAAAAGGGTTTCAAAGGAAATAATATCGGATCTATTTATTAACAGATCTAAGTATGTTCGAAGAGAATAGAAACGCACTTATCATTCCTCCATTCTTTATGTTTTGGTACCACCAAGTTTGGGGGAAGGTTTTCAGTATTTATCACGAATAAACAATGCGCAGCACAGATTTATTCTTTTGCGTTTCCGCATGAACATGATCCCGCTATTCCTGGGATACCCTCAAAATAAATATAAATTAGCAGATCTCTCACCCTGTCCTTGTAACAATCACGCAGTACAGTCAGATCTACATATTGTACTATTTTGTAAGATCTATATAGAGGAAAGGACAACATTTATACTCCCTATCCTGAGGTACCACAATTTTAGGCAGTGCCGGATGGCTATGTACTTTTTAAAAACTCTACGGGACCCATTTGTATGTTGTTCTGTTGCCTCATTTTTGTGGGCTTGTTTTAGGAACAGGAAAAAGGCGGGACGAGATTTTAGTTGTAACAATTAATTGACTAGTTTTTAAATTTAGAACTGCTTTTTTATTTAAATGTTTTTATATGAATTTATATGGTTCACTGCTATTGTTTAATTCTTATTTTAAATGTGTATACATGTGTATATATTGTGTTGGAATTTTAGATAATTGTGCTTTTATGATCAGTTTTAAAAAGACCGAATAAAGCTGTGTGACTGACTGACTGACTGACTGACACAAACCTGGTGCAGTGTTTTGGGGTTTGCTTTCCAGTGAAAATTTTGCATTGCAGTGAAAAGTAGCCCTAAAGTAACACAAAATAGCACTATGCGCTACTTCGCGCCAAGAAGTACCATGGTTGTACAAGGATATTTCCATGTACCCACCCATGGATTTTGAAGCCAATCCCTATCTACAACTTTAGTAGAAACATAACTTCTGCTTGGGGCAAGCGTAAAGTTGGAGAAAAGATCATTTTCTCCAAGCCTTTTCAACCGTGCATCGTACAGCACACATACAAAGTGCTAAAGTATTAAACTTTGTCAAAGCATAGATTTTTGTGCTGGAGTGATACCCTTCCAGTATAAAACCTATGCTTGAAATCAATCTCACACCCTTGCTCTATGGTACAATGGTGTGAGCATTGGCAAAAGGCAGCCTAAGGTACACCAGCACTAAAGGAGAGAGCAAATTCACAATATGTTAGTAGATACAGTGGTGGTGTGCTCTCTCCTTTTCACACAGCACAGCAACTTTGGTTACTGCACTTCGTGAAAACTAAGTAAATCTGCCCATTAGTTTCTCCAAACCAAGCACTCTTAACATATAGTGCCTAACAGCATGGATGAAATATAACTCCTACACCTTGTAGTCCTCATTGTCTTAAATAACATTTCCTATACATTGATCTACATACACACTTGTATGACTATTTGTCTCTGTATAATATGTTTGTGATGTAAATCGCTCCGACACTCTTCATTGGAATGAGTAGTGCTTTAAAATAAATGTCATTCGGACTAAGGAGAGCTGAGGGTGTCATTGGAGGGTGATAGTGAGGGAATCCGCGAAGGAGGTCATTGGAGGAGGCCAAAAAACTTTAGCCCACCAACGCTAAAGCGGCAGAACATTTTTTCTCTGACCTAAGACCGTGACTAGGGGTGTGCAATGCTTTATTAGACCAGCGTTGGGTCTGTGTTTTTCCAGATCACCGGTCCCTCTCATAGATCGCAGTTTCCTGCTTTAAAATCGTTATACCCAATGATATTTTTGACCTGCACTTGAGCTAATACATACAATAAACTTGCCTGAAATACCACAGTATGTCTAGTCACTTTTATATTTAATGTCCCGTCATCAAACTATGTCTATTCGTGTTTGCAGATCAGCGTTTTATGCAAGTAATGTTCCTTGCTTGTCATTTTCTCCATGGTATCTTTGCACTTGATGGGAAGGCATGCCACTTTTACATTTATATAAAATAGTGAAAATGGCTTTTTATATTCTTCTAGCAAAAATCCCAATTTTCACGCGTACGTCTCTCTATGTATAACTTGGAAACCATCGCCTATTTTTTGTAGTTTGTGTGAGAAATGTGTTGCGAGGAAAAAACATAGCAACTTTGCACAGCTCCATCCTACTAAGAGCTAATCCCCTTGACTAGGAGCTCGGATTTAGTGGCCTTGCTTTATATTTAATCTACCACTGGTTGCCGAACAGCCGCTGAACGGCTCTCCTTTTCGCTTCTTTAGCGAGAATTTTTCATTTCTAAACCCTCCGCTTCTTTTCGAGTACCAAATGCGACATGAATGCAGGCGAGACCACTCCTGAGACCTGTTCCAGATATAAATACCCACCTTTGCAGACTGCGTGCGCCCCCTCCCCACTCTCAGAAGGAGTGTGGGTGGCTGATTGCCACGGGGGAGAGGCGCATCAGGAGACATGTCACTTTGAAAGATGCAGTACAAATGTAGTCATTTCATCTGCGCCAATCTAATTTTCTCCCTTTATAAGGCCTGCGCTGCCCGAATCTTTTTTTCCGAAGGTGAAAGCTCTCTAAAAGATTGCAAGCCACAACGAGTAACCGTTCTTTTGTGTTTTTTTTTTGTTTTTTTTTGTTTTTACAATTCCTGTTTCTCTGGTCTGATGGTGTCCTGGCTGTGATCCGGGATGCACCGGAATTGGTGAGCCTGTGAAACGGATAAACAGTAGTGCTGGTTGTGATAGGTTTGTAGGTAATGCAACTGGTTTGAAGATGGTGCTTGTCGCAAGGGTAGCCAGTGTAGTTATGCCAAGATGGGAGCTATGTCACGTTTTTCATGTCCTTTATAATGTGTGCTGCAGGGTATTGCCACTGATCCATATGTGAGCTTAGAAAGCGAATTAGAACTATCACGGATACCTTTGTAAGAGGAACATTTTCACTTTCGTCGGGAAAGAGGGCAGGTGCAAAGCAATATTGGTTTTCATCAGGTGTTCTTTGAGGATGAGTTCATTGTCCATTGTGAACCAAGTGACTTAGTGTTGCATGAAAGTTCATGTTTAAATCAGTCCTGTCTCACGTCATTAAGCCAGGTTTGGCTCACAAAGGTAAGGGAAGATCAACACAAGCCAAATACACTTGATTTTCTCCAGATGTTAAGTGCTCTAGACTTAACGATCAACATTTAGAAATAATCCCCATGCATTTACAGCTGTCTACAATCACTTTTGATCTATCTCTGGGCAAAGCCTTCCCGCCCAAAGAATGCATTTCGAAAATTCAGTCCATGATCAGACTTTGACAAATTTCCAGAAGCACAAACCTCCATTACAAATCTCTACTGGAATCATGCCCTCATGCTGCACTTTAATTATGTTCTCCCTCCTGTTCATGTGGCTTGTGCAAGATGCTCTGGTTTCCCAATGGGTTCAAATAAGGGGATCATGGTGATGCATGTAATGAAAGAATCACTACATTGGGGTGGCTGTGATGGAACATCACATTCAAGTCCTGCGTTCCTAATAAAAATTCTGAAATTTGCTATGCCAGAAAATGCATCCACATAAAAATGGGACTCTCTCTAATAACTGCTATCCAAGACCTGTGGTTGGTTGAAGAAAAAAACTCTTGCCAGTGCTAATCACAACAGACAATATCACCTCCATATTATTATATATCAACCGGTAAGAAAGGTACGAAATCATCCATATTCTCAAAAAGTGCTGTGGGGGTGTGCCATAGCCAGTAATATCTTTCTTTTGGAAGAGTGCCAGCAAAAGCAGGGGGTTCCTGTGAGCAGATCAGAGAAGATGGTCACAAATGGTGGTGGGAGCACCCACACCGACTTCACAAGATCTTTCGGAGATGGGACAAAGAAAAGTTCAATCATTTTGTGCCTCAAAGGCAACAGCAGAACATGCCAATTCCACACTAGCAGACATTGGGAACCGGGATGAAAGGGGGAATGCATATTCAATCTTGTTCAGAACATTTACTAACTATTTCTGTGCAGTTTCCTCATCCCGATATTTCTCAGCAATAGAAAGGTGGAACCATGCACCTCGTACGTAATACATCCTTATAGCCTAATGTTGTCAAGAAGGTACTGATTCACTAATCTTCTGTCTCAGTAACCTCGTATCCCTCTCAGGATGGTTAAACGTCTCTTTTTCAATCAAAATAGTAGCCTTCCACCACAAATCACCCTCTCTGAACTTGAAGGCTTCACTCCTTAACACTTGTAATTCACACATGTAGATGTTCAGCCAGTCTGTGAGTTTAGTCCATGTCCACCCACCTTTGACAACAAACATGTAATATGCAAAGTGAAAATCATTCTGTGTAGTGCGATTAGCAGGGTAACCACCCAGTATGATCGTAGCCGCACATCTCCTGCTGTATCTGCTTTAAATCTGCATGCACTGCATAAAGCAGAATTTGTTGAAAGTCCATATCACAAAGCTCAGATGTTCTGCTAGTGACTGCAACACTCTTCTCCCAATGTATAATCTTGAGTTCACAAGGGACTCCTTCCCTGCTACCTCCAGCATGTGGGTGCTTGTTAGAAATGGGGGTCTCTAGTTGGCAAGGGTTTGCACCTTTGTCCAAGTAGGGACCCTTCCTTCTAGTCAGGATAAGGGAGTTACACTCCTAAAATAACCCCTGCTCACCCCCTTGGTAGCTTGGCACGAGCAGTCAGGCTTATCTTAGAGGTAGTGTGTAAAGCATTTGCACATAACCAACAGTAACACAGTGATAACACTACAGAAGGACACCACACCAGTATAGAAAAAAATATCCAATATTTTTATATACTTAAGACAAGACCAAAAATGATAAAAATCCACAATACAGTACTTAGAAATCTTCAGTTATCAAAATAGACTTGAAATAAAGTTCCATGAAGTCGATAGCTCCGTCTGGGGCTATCACGGCGTCGTGAACAACAAATCCAAACAGTTGTGGCTGACCGCGGCGTCGCAGGCCAGCTACGGTGTAGGAAAGACCCGCAAAACAGTACCTTTAGAAATGCAGGGCGTCGGCGACCTCTCGATGAGCTCCGAAAGCACGGCGTCCGCAGGCATCGGATCCGGAGGTCGGTGCAGGAGTCGTCGGACCCTTGAAGTCACACGCATTGCAGATCGAACTCCTCGCGGTTGAAGTCGGGAGCGCCGGCTTCGGCAGGCGTCAGGGCTGCAGTGTGAAGTGCGGCGTGCAGTGCCCTCAGGTCGCGGTGCAGGCAGTGGCTCGGTGACTGTCATCCATCGGTGAGACTAGGGCTGCGGTGCGAAGATGTGGTGCTCGTTGCGGTGCTGGCAGGTCACGGTGTAAGCAGCGTCGTCGTCGTTGCTGAAGCGCTGTCGTCGACTGACGAACTGGAGTCGATGGCATCGGTAGGCCAAGGCTGCGTTGCGGGATGAGGACGGTGAGTCGTGTAACTTTACAAGCAGTGCCCTCAAACCACGGTGTAAGCAACGGCGTCTATGTCGGCGTGGAGCGGCGGCGTCGGGGATACCAGGGCGATGGCGTGAAGCGAGGCGGTGCGGAGTGTGGTGCCCACAAGTCTGGGTGCAAGCAGCGGCTCGGTGGCGGCGTCAGCTGGCAGAGTCTGTGAGACCAGGGTTGCGTTGCGGCAGTGCCTTCAAGAGACCGAGTCGGCAGCGGCGTCGTAGACGGCGTCAGGTTGCTTTTCTTCTGTTGCAGCACAAAACACACAGTCCCCAGTGCTGAGGGCAGAAGAACTTGAAGTCTTTTCTGTTCCTGAGACTTCTTGAACAGGGGGCAAGCTCTACCTCAAGCCCTTGGAGAAACTCACAAAAAGGAAGTTGCAAAAAGTTAAGTCCAGTTTTTTCACTGCCCAAGACCGAAGCAGCCACTGCAGGCCAACACTGCAAAGTGGTAGTCTCTCCTCACAGCTTCTCCAGCTCTTCTTCTTGGTAGTCTTCTTGGTTCCAAAAGAGTTCTAAAGTTTAGGGGTTTGGGCCCCACTTTTTATAGCCCAAAATCCGTTGTCCTCTCAGGCAGAGTGTCTGTGCTTAGTCCAAACCAGTTTGGTCCTCTCTGGCCCAGCTTCCCAGCAGGAGGCGGAGACAGCATTGTCCAAGGCAGACAGGGCCTATTCAGGTGCAAAGGAAATCTCCTCCCACCACTCTAAATGCAGACCAGGTCTATTCAGCCCATCCCTGACTCATCCAGACTCTGGAGCCACTGCACATCCCCAGCCCTTGTCATTCCAATGCCAGACAGTCAATACACATCCTAGCAGAGGCACACAGGATAGCTAAGCAAGAAAATACCTACTTTCTAAAAGTGGTATTTTCAAACACATAATGTAAACATCACCTTTACTAAAAGATGCATCTTTAGATTGAGTTCAGGCATACTAGACTTTATTTTCCTATCTGGTCCCAATGGGAAGTTATATTTATAAGATGTTATAAATTAACTCCCATGCTTTCCTATGGGCCAGATAGCCCTTCAATAGTGAAAAACGAAATGCACTGTAATTCACTACCAGGACATGTCACACACATCTGTGCATGTCCTACCTTTCGCATACACTGCACCCTGCCCACAGGGGTACCTTGGGCCTACCTTAGGGGTGACTCGCATGTAAGAAAAGGGAAGGTTAGGGTCTGACAAGTGGGTGCACTTCCCAAGTCGACATGGCAGTTACAAACTGCGCGCAGACTCTGCAGTGGCAGGTCTGAGTCACCTTTTCAGGCTACTCATGTGGGTGGCACAATCGGTGCTGCAGGCTGACTAGTAGTATTTGATTTACAGGCCCTGGCACACTCAGTGCACTTTACTAGGGACTGACAAGTAAATCAAATATGCCAATCATGGAAACACCAATCCATAATACAATTTACCCAGAGAGTATATGCACTTTAGCACTGATTAGCAGTGGTAAAGTGCCCAGAGTCCTAAAACCAACACAAACAGGTCAGCAAAAAATAGCAGGAAGTAGCAAAAAGTTTGGGGATAACCCTGCAAAAAGGGCCATTTCCAACAGTGCTTCAGACCATTTTGTTGACTAATAAGTCCATTTGAGTCTATCCACAAGGCAGAGCAGATCTTCAGAGGTTTCCTTGCTACTGGTGCTAACATCATCTAGCAGTTTGCGAGATTCAAGCTTTCATGGTAAGTGCTTTTCCTGCATTTTCGCAGATAAGAATGGGGCTTCACACAAGTTTAAAGTTCATTCCTAATGTTCAGTCAACTTCCATCTCATTAAACCTGTTTTACTGAAGTTATTCTTGCTGAATCCTTCAATTTCCTTACAAGTCTCTGCATTTGTTGGATATATGGTACTATTTTAATTTTTTAGAGACTTAACAGAGGTCAGGCTGTCAGATCAGATGTTAGCTGCATTCAGCCAACCAGGCAGGTGCTACCCCAGGTTGAAGGCAATTGCCAGATTGATTGCTGCTGTCATTCCTTCTGCCATGTTAAAGCCAACAGTCCCATGGTAGAGTGAGCTCATTCTACCAGATGTGATTATGCATTGGCAACCCTCTACGCAGTCAGGGACAGGGCAGCTACATAGATAAATCAGCACACTACTAGGTGTTGGTGGTTGGTCAACTTGTTCCAGTAAGGTAACCTTGTTTTACTTCTCTTCCACCTTTTATCTGTTAGATACTTAATATTTTGTTTGATAACTACAGTTCTACATCGTTGGTATCTTTCATTCATTCGCATACAGCCCTTCTCTCCCTTAGGTCGGGCATATGTTGTACACTCCATCCGTGCACACTTGTGCTACTGAAGTCTGAGCAATAGTGGACTATAGGCAGAGTGAAGTTCTTGGCACATTTACCTCATTGGCTGAAGTTTGGACTGTTTTCAATGAGTTGAATCTGCTACTAAATATACACTTGTTTTCCATCAGACCTGTTAAATGTTGTAGGAAATTACCAGGGTTTCCCAGCCTGACGATGAGAAATGGTTCCTGTGAATGATGCCATTTCTGGAGAACTATAGTCAAAGGTAATAAACTCATTTATAATTGATAGAGACTTCTAACCACAGATTACTTACCTTTTGAATATCCCCAAGCATCAGACTGGATCCAAATGTTTTTGGAGCAGTACCCCTGCGTGCTGGTAGGTGGCATCATTTGGTTCTGCGTCGGCCGTGCCTGAAGTGACGTGTGCGATACCTATATACCTCCGGATTGAGCTACCATTCAGTCACTTTTTGACTAACTTTTTTTGACTTTTTGGCAAACATTTTCTGAGATGTTTTTTTCTGGTGTGAGGATGTCACCTAAGAAACAGGGTGGTTTCAAACCATGTGGGGCCTGCCTCAGGCAAATGTCGATGATGGACCCCCACCTAGTGTGTTTGTGGTGTCTGGAGCCAGAGCACGACTCCAAGGAGTGTGAGGACTGCTGCGTCATGCACCCAAGGCGCAGAGGGAGCGAACCCTCAAGCTCCTCGCTGCCTGCAGTCTGTCCATAACACGACACTAGAGGTCCCGTTTGCATGGGAGGTCCAAGGACCCTTCGCGGAGCCCGTCCCAACGTTCCTCGTCACATTCCAAGTCATTGGGGAAGTCCCACAAGCATAAGAAGTCCAAGTGTTCTTCGACTTCTCTACGTCCATCGAAGTCATCCAACGAGACGCAGAAACATTGGCACTCCAGGCCCCAGGAGTTGGCGCGGTCTGAACCTGGGCCTGTAACGTGCTTCCCAGATTTTTCCAGAGCCGGAGCGACCCCAGCACAGTTAAGGAGTTTTGAGGCCCTGTGCCTCATTTTTGGGCGACCGAGCCCCATCTCCAGAAGGGGTCCCTTCTGGAATCATACTGCCAGGTTCACCTTCGGCGTCTGTCAGGCCCCAAGGATTCCTCGATGGATCCATAGGGGAGCCGCTGGCAAAACCGACTTTCATCAGTGCTAGCTTCAGTGCAGATGCCCATGGCGGTGCCACCCCCGTCGTCCTACCTGACACCGAGACAGTCGGATGGGCATCGTCCGACACGCATCCGGTGCTGACCGAGGACATCTTCCCCGGAGCGGAGCCAGTGCCTTATTTAATAGATAGATCTTGATAGTGAGATGTTTGGGAGGGGTCTATATACTCTTATGGAGAAGAACCAGTTGACTAGGACAGCGGGTATGAGAAACTGGGTGAGGCCAGTGGGTTAGACACCACCTGACACTGGCCTGGTTTCTCCTCCTACCAAGACTACGGATGAGAGAGCCTTTTTTGCTATGGTAGTTCGCAGGGCGGCTGTGGTCCTGGACCTTAACCTGCCCTAAGTGGCAGTCAAAAGTATTGTTTTGACAGGTGCCTCAGCCGGGAGTTTCCCCCTCAGAACCTTTACTCTCATTTTATGAAGCTCTTGCGGGCGTCCTACTTGGAGCCTAGTCCAAATCCTGCACAGGTGCTCCTGTGAATAGGATGGCTGCCCGCGGCCATCGCCACATTCCTGGTGATACCACTTTATTTTACCCAGCACCCTACCTCAAACTTGGTGGTCCAAGCCTCCTCATCCCACATTCACCCTGGCATGTCGCCTACCACTTCATTCGGTATAGAATCCAAGAGGCTCGACACCTTTGGTAAGAGAATGTTCTCTTCCATGAATCCTGGCACTGCGGTCTGTGAACACTGCATGCCTGTTGGGCTGTTATTCCCATACTCAATGGGATTCAATTACACAAGTGCTGCATATGGTCCCGGAGGAGGCCCGGGCCATGCTCTCAGACGGTTGCCAACGGGAATGATGCAGCAAAGTTCTCCATCAAATGTGGACTTGACACACTGACTCACTAGGCAGAGCAATTTTGTCATCGGTGGCCTTGCAGCGCCACACCTGGCTGAGAACATCTGTTTTTTCAAGGGTTGTCAAGACTCCCCTCATTGACATGCCCTTTATCTAGCCTTGGCTTACCTTCAGTAACGCCTTATCTGTTAAAGACTCTATCTAGCCACACATTCTTTACCGGCAACTCATCCTCCACATGAACCGATTCACGTATGAGGGACTCCCCCTTTCAGGGCCTTAGTCTTTTCCGCACCAAGGGTTAGTTCTCTTCATGGCTCCGAGCTCCTGTTGTGGAAAGTCACAACAGAAATTGACGCCTTGCGCCGAGATGGCGCCTATATATGTACCGCGCACGTCACTTCCGGTTGATGCAGAACCGATTTACGCCACCTACCGAAGGTAAGTAACTTGTTCTTTCAGGGTTCCAGTTTAAAAACTAGTTACTTGGTGCCTACTTTTCACACGGAGGCATAGTGGCAACTGGGCTGTTAGTGCAGGCAGCCATTATACTGAAAGATAAATTGGTTCTTGCGATTTGTCCAGATTTCCTCCTTAAAGTGGATTAATTTTCCTGATCAACAAACAAATGAGCGAACTACAAGTGCCAACCCCCCTCAATTCGTCTCACAAGAGTGCAAGCAGGTATGGCATCATGCAAACCTGTATTGTCATGGACTCCTCTTCAATGCCTCAAAACTCTTAGTCTGTACTGTTAAGTACAGTTCACTCTACAGATTTCAGCAGTAATGACCGCAGAATCTTCAGGTTACCTACAGCCTGCCTATTTCTTACCATTGGTTGGCTTTATTGTCACTCATTCACTTGCTTCTTATTCAGTGGCTTGCCTTTACCTTATAGTGATTGCCCCTCTCCCCTCTTACCTATCCTTTATATTGGCTGGCTTGTATCTTTTCACTGCTTACCTGCCTCTTTCCTGCCAAAGATTGTCACTCCTTTCCATGTAGGCCAGTACATCACCCTGCCTACTTTCTTTGCTCCTCCTCATCCCTCCAAAGAAGAGGAGATACTCCCATTTGGACCCAAAAAGAGCATTGTTATTCTGTCTTGACCGCACAAAACGGCTTTTTTCTTTTTCATTCAGCACTCCATGGAGTACTTGTCTTTTCCAGCTCTCTACTACTGTGCTTCTTAGACAACTGCCCCTCCTGCGCTGTTGCTCCTCGCCCTGCGATCTTGTCTGTAAAAGCAACAGAGACATTTTTCTGGAGTATAGCTGAAGAGCATGCTGTAAGGGATAATTTTTGCTTTGCCTCCTGCATTCCATTTTCTGTATGGAAGCAAAAGCTTTATCACACAAATGCTTTTATAGAGCTGAGGGAAGGGTCACCTGCTACACTTAGCTGGTGTCTGAAGCAGAAGGTGTACTTAGCATGACACTTCTGGAGGCCTATTAATCTGCTCCCTGGGTTACTGCAGAGAAGCAAGTGGCTGAATACTTTGGAAAGTAAATTAGGTCATGGCAAGCCTTTCCTTTTACATTCTGCCACTTAACCTTTTAAAAATCTGGTAATAGTTTCCTGAGTGAAAGTATTTAATAAATAAACCATGCCACTTATAAAAATGGAAAACACTGAATTCAGTGTACTTTTATGAAGTTGTGAGATAACATAAGATATGAATTCGTTTTTCCTCCGATATTTTTTTAATTTTTTTAAATTGTTTTTAAACAATACTTTGTACACAAATATTGTCAAAGCCAATATCTTTGCACTATCATAAAGACAAGGCCATTGGCTTATATCACTGCCATCTCTGCAGTCCAGTGAAGGGCCTACTTTGTCTGCTTCCGCTAGTGATCTGACTTTTATAGAGTCAGCATATGAGGTCTAGGGTTTGCTCTCTTTTACCATTTTGGCAGTATTAGCAAATAATTTTCAAAAGCGCCCTGTTTTTGTTGTTTCTAAGCCACTCTGCCTGTAAAACGTTCTTTACTGAGGCCCCCTGCTAGTATGAGCAAATAGTTCCATTTCTGTGCATCTGTCTGTTTAAGGCACTTAAGTACTACTCACATACTTTGTGATTTTTTTTTTTTTAGATTTTTTTTTTTACAAGTTTCTGTTATTAGTCTTTTTTTAGGATACAGTAAATCCTTTCTTTACGATCAGGTCAGTCAAGGGTGCCACATGATTTGCCATGTTCCTTAACATATGACTTCAGTTTACCCAGCAATGTAATCCCTTCCATGACATTGAAGTTTACTGGTATACATGCACATTGCATGCATCCTCATGGATTCTGGCATTGGACCATAGAAATGTTGAAGCTAACCATTCCCCCTTTGCATTTGAATGATGATGGTGAATGTTGTGATTCTAGTGTATCCGTCTAGCCCCAAGGAAAGCTTCTCTCATTTTTTCACAAAGAACAGTAAATCCAGTTTTTCCCAACAGAGGTTATTGGTATAGATCAGCCTTTTCTGACAGAGGTTCTCTAAATCAGCATAGTACCTTTTCCTTATTATCTCAAGTCAATTAGCTATGATGTGTTGAAACTTCAGGACTCCACACTGTGAACATAGTTTTGCTTTGCCACATTTTTAACTTCTAGGAACATGAAACTCCAACATATTGTTAGAGGACGGCCTTGTCATTTCAGTGGTCCTTTAACCTTGGCTTCAATCTTTATTGGCACCTTTTCAGGGGCTTTCCAATAAGGACATGAAGGTTTCCCAAGTTCTGATATTCCAGAGATTGACAACAGATATTTTCTCTCTCTCCTATGAGTATTTCAATTAGTCCCACAGAATCCATGGACTTCAATTACTAGTCTTAGCATTTGCTACTGACACCAATGAAACACAGATTGGTGCAAACTTTGAGATTTCAAGTCTGGTTTCTGAGCAACAGAATACCTAAAACTAAGACGATTGTAAGTCCGACCTTATTGACCAAGTGGTCTCGTTCCATTACTTATGTGTACAGTTTCTCCCTGCTTATCCTGCCCCATCTCCCATAGTAGGTTTTATGCTAGCACACTCTAGCGGCCTGGTAAATAGAATGATCACTGCTTCGGCAGAAAGTTGGGTAGTTTCGAAGGAAACGTTTAATTGAGGCCACTTCTTTATGGATTTATTCTGTGGATTTATAAAGATCTGACAAACACTATCAAACATACTGTGTGCAGCATTGACTGATCAAATTGAAATCCTTGAGCAATGGGAATATTTGCCAGTCAAAATGTCCCCTAGCCTTAAAGTCTGTTCGGGTACGGCCCCCAGTTATACTCGAGGACTTTTTTTACACACTTTTACTAACATTTCATCCCTTTTAGAGGCTGTCGCCAACTCTCCTCTGGGCCAGCTGTGCAACTGTGTTCTTCTATCCGTTGGATAAGCTGTGCGTTTTCTCTTTGCAAGTCCTATTCTAGACTGGCATAAGTATTAATAAGCCATGGTTAAGGCATTTCGTTTGCTGTCGGTATACACCAGCTTTTCTTAAGCTGCAAATGCTGCATGACAGCGCTGCAACACACCACTTGCATAGAGTCTCTAAAGTTGTGCTATTGAGGGAAGAACAACTGGGGAACTTGTAGCCTTCTTTGAAGGGGTAACTAAGATTTATATACTTGCCGCTTTTGTAATAACTGTGTGTGATATCTTTTTATTGCTGTTTATATTGATTTCTGGATTTTAATTATAGTTTGGCTTCTTTATGAGGTCATATTGATCGACTGAGGAAGCTGTTTGGAAGCTCCACAACCTGTATTAATCTACAAATGTAGATATCCTTTGCTTGCTGCCTTTTGACTTTGTTTATTGTTAAATTATATTTTTCTCTCCTACGCACACCCATACAACTGTGTATTCAATATTTTCTGATTATGATCGATGTCTGTTTGCTTCTGCCTATTCAGAACACTCTGTTGCCCAACTTCGCCTGGGTTGCGTGGTATTAATCTGCAAATTAATGTCTCTAGTATCATTTTAGGTATGTGTTTTGACTGTGTACGTGTCCTTCCTAACTGTCTTCATGATTTCCTGAATAAATATAGGTGTAACAGCCTTCTTATATTCGTACGAGAGAGTTCTTGAACCATAATGCTTTGGTATGTACTCAATAGACTGAGCGTTCAGACCCTAGTCGTTTACTTATAATCGCTAGTACATTCCCTCTTGCGTTCAAACCCTTGACACTGAATGAGTGTTACTGGATATATAAAGATGAGAGATAAAGATCGCTGACTAATGTTGTCCTGCTTAACAAAGTTTCTCCATGGAGATTGAGCCCTCTTTCAATCATTTGTGTACATCCAAGGCCCTGGTAAGCTTTGTGTGCCTTAAAAGGCATGGATGTACAGCAGTTACATGTAATCTTTAAGTAGTTGACCCAATGTTGTTCATGGCTTTGTGAATACGATCTCCTTGCCTTATGGACTACAGATGTAAACCAATCGGAAATGATCTGTTCAAGTCTTTTGCGACCATTTGTCAAGTGAGCTGTCACAGCTACAATGTGGGTTGCTGCAAGGAATTCCATTAAGGTTAAAGTTGCTGGAGTCATGTGCATTCAAGAGGCAGAACTTTTGCAGAAGCTTGTTTGATATCAGAATGTGGGTCTTCATTGCTTCATGTATACATTCCTAGGTATTTATGAAGCGTGAACCAGGCTGGGAATCAACTGAGCTCTCAACAACGCACAAAAGGCCTGGGCACATTAAATAATGTTTACAAGGAGATTGGTAGCCAGCACGTTCCTATTGTGTGAGAAGGTTGTTCTTTCAAAGTAATGTATCTTTAATTTCTTTCTGAATTGATAGAGTAGAGTTCTGAATTGATAGAGATGTTAATGGGGATTCCCTATACTAACTCAAGGCAAGCATCATACAGTACATTGATTGGAAAGTTTAACCCTGGTCGGTGGTCTAATCTCCTATGTGTGTGCTATTTGTACATCAGAAACCTAGTGGCAGTGGACCACATTACCCCAGTCATTCTTTGTTGTAAAGTAATCAAAACTTACATTTATCAATCTTCTTCCACATCTGCCATTCCTTGCGGAAATAAATGTTTTCTGCCTCAATCATTTACATCAAGCTATTTCCAAGAAACCACATACCCTTATTTGATTTGTATTTATACTCTATTCAGAGCTGTGCTACCATACGCTTTCTAAAACATTTTATACCCAATGATTTACCCATCTACTTTTCTAATACAACAAAGTGACTGAAGGTTTTAGCGTAGTGAATGGGAGATTCTTAGGAGCAACTCTTGGCCACGCAGTCTTAAGACTTGCTGCTCAAACTTACTCACATTTAGGTGTTCAGAATGCAATCAGTGAAATGAAATATTTGAGTATTTGCATCTGTGATTGCAGTTTCCACCAAATGGAGATGCTAAGGTCGGATCTAAGACTTAAAAAAACAAAAAGCTATTTTACAGAGCTTGCAGGGACTTGTTCAAAGTGTTGCTAGGGGACTTTCTTTTCAATAAAAGATCTTTCTTTCCAACCAGAGAAAATGAGATGTCTTATTGCCATTGAGCCAAAGTCAACTGGCCTGGATCCTGTGATGGATATTTACAAGGCGCCGAGAGAGACTTTGATGTTTAGATTTGGTGCCCGAATAGCAGTGGCAGCACAGTAGATGTGTGCATGTACTGGGGGACAAGGAACAAGAACAAGATGGGTTTAAATATGAATTGGTGAAAGCTGCATCTATTTTGGGCGTCTCAAGTCAGGGTGTCCTTGTTGGAGACAAACTTACCCGTTTTCACGCTTTGGGGACGTTCTTCCAGGATAGACAAACTAGTCCAGGGAAGGCTGGGTCACTGTCAACCTATTCTTAATTAGGAGGCAGTGGCTTGAATTTTCAAGGGCCTTCCTTTTGACAGTTTATGTTGTGGCCATGTTACCCATGTACTTTCTTGCCAGAGGAGGTGGCAGTATTCTGTGTGGCGTTGAAGAGGAGGTCGTATGTGACCGACATCTTGAGAAGACAGAAGTAAACACTGTCATCTGCGGTTTTCCTGCACCGTTCTAAAATAAAGGTATTAAGCTGGTTGAAAAACAAGGAAAATTACTCATGAATGCTTGTTTTATTTTTAATAAAATCTTTATTCAAGTATTTTTTAAACATATATTCCACAAAAGTAAATACATCAACAAAAACCAACACACCCTTCCTACAGGATCCCTCCCCTCACCCCACCCTGATCCAAGGCAAGCTGAAATTGGCAACTTTTTATGAAGCAACTAGGTTTAGGTGAAAGAGCCGAAAAAGAGATTCATAAAGCAAAAAAAAAAAAAAGAAAAGAGCGAAAAACAAGAGCAAAGAGAAGAAATCAAAAAGAATGACAGTCATGTTTATATATACATTACATTACATGAGGGTCTGCCCTATTGCCCCAAACTGTATTCCGTGGATCCTTCAACCCCATTGATCCACCTGCTTAAAGGAGCCCAAATTTCAGAGCCTTTTTTCCGGGCCCTGTGTCCCCTTCGTTCATACACCGCCATTTCCCATCGGTATACTGCGAGGAGTCTGCCCAGCCAGTGGTGTACCGAGGGAGGTTCATGATCTAACCAGATAGTGGCCAGACAGTCTTAATACTGTCATAGCTGTAAACCCAAAAATCTGGATCGACCCGGACATATCTTGATTACTCACACCTAGGACTATCACCTGGGGGGTCAGATCAAGCACAAATTCCAGCATATCTCCCAGCCGCTTAGCAATCTCTGTTCTGAGAGAATCAAGTTTGGGGCATGTTGCGAACATGTGAACACTGTCAGCAGTGAAACACCCACACCGTGGACAATGGAGGCCCGAGGACCCCCCCACTTAGATATTCGTGCTGGCATGATATATGTTGAGCCATGTTTTAAAGCATTGTACCTGAAGGTTAGCTGAGATAAATGCTGACTGACCCAAGAGTAGCGAATCCTTGCATTCCCCGGTCCCAGCTTGCAGGAGGTCCTGCCAGAGGTTCGTATGTCTTATCAGATCATCTCTCATTTCCTTATTTAGCAACTTGTATATTGTAGCTAATGTTGGCTGTGATCTCAGCAATGTTTCCAGTAAAGGGACCCTGGAGAAGCTGACTATTCCTCCTGATTTTTTAACCAGGAATTCCCTTATTTGTAAATACTTTAAAAAAATGGCTGTTCCCCAGCCCGTATTTCTCTTTGATTGTATCAAACGGATATATCTCCCACTGCTCAACTAAATCCCCAATTTTATTTACTCCCCTCTCATCCCAATACTCCGTTATATATCGGTCGTGAAATATAGCTGGGAGTAGATTGTTATTAAACAAAGGGGTTTATCTATGGACCCTAGTAAGACCAAGTTTCTTTCGAAGTGCAGTCCAGACCTTGAAAGCACCAATCAAAATCTTGAATCTCCCACTGTTAAAGTAGGCAAAATCAATGTGGCGCATAAGACCGCCTCTAGCTTCAGTTCCAAATATTAATTCATATATGGAGACATTTGGCTCCTCCTCCTCCGGTTCATCCTTGTCCCTTCCCAAAAGTCCAGCCATCTGTTGAATAGTTGCTGCCCAGTAATACAGTTGGAAATTTGCCGAAATAGCTTGCCTCCCTTTCAATTTCTAAGAGAGCGTCCCATGGGCTAGGAGTAGTTATGGCCAGGTCATCTGCTTAGGCTAAAATCTTGATAGTCCCACCCTTATTATGCATAGCCCGAATCTCTTCATTCCCCTCTATCTTCCTAATTAATGGATCGATATAAAGGGCGAACAGCAGGGGGGGGGGTGGTGCAGGGACACCCCTGTCATGTGCCGCGCGAGATCCTAATTATATCAGACATGCTACCCATCACAGCTACTCTGGCAGTAGGTTCTCGGTACATGATATGTATAGCACTGATAAACCCTTTGCCCAGACCTTTCCTCTCCATAATCGCCCACAGAAAAGGCCAGGAGACCCTATCGAAGGCTTTTTCAGCATCCAACAATATTAAAGCCATAGGATCTCCTGTAACCTTGGAAGAGTCGAATAGGGAGATAGTCCTACGTATATGGTCAATCGTACCACATCCAGGGACAAATCCATGTTGGACAGAAGAGACCAACTTCTTGATAACTGTAGCCAGTCTACTAGCTGGAATTTTAGCATATATTTTAATATCGCTGTTTACCAGCGTAATTGGCCGATATGATCCCAGCTCATTGATGGGTGTCACCGACCCAAGTACAATGGACGACTATACGGCTTGTTGAAATGGCTTTTATTGTTACACTGAGGTCGGGTTTAGCAACTCAGGAGAGGTATGGTCCCTGTTCTGGGTCGCTCAGCACTTCTCGCAGTCTTTGGGTTCCGTTTTCTCTCATTTTTCCTCGTCGGCTTCTGTTCCTCGCCCTTTTGACGTCTGTCGTCCCCTCAGGAGAGAAGAAAAGGAGAGGCTATCAGTGCATAGGCCCTCTGCTCCGGAGATCTACACCTAACACCCAACTCCCACCCCTCTATTCCGTAGTCTCACGGCCTTGCCTTTGTGAGAAGGCACAGTGTTTGCTCACACCGTTTGGGAGTGTTAACTTGTTTATTCAGGGGAGACCTTGCATCAGGTGACCCCTATTTCTATATGCCCTTTCTTTTGTGGTCCACAGTAACAACCTTCTCTGTGGATCTGTATCGCCCGGTGGTGCCGAAGACAAACCAAAGAAGAACGTGAAGTAACCACAAACAAAATAAGGGGTATTCGTCTCCCTTCCCTCTGACGTCAGTGGAGATGGCTGAAGACAGACCTTTTCGGTGCCCCCAGGGTATCCATGGCCATCCTCTGAGGGCGCCCCGTCACAATGGGTTTCCCCTTTTTCGGAAACACGACTGTTAGCCGATTTCCAGGATTCCGAAGCCTCTCTTCCCCCCCCCCCCCTCCCTGATTGTGCCCTTAGAAATATCTCCCGCATAAGTTTAAACATGGTGCAAGTTTTTTATAAAATTCACCTGGGATTGAGTCCGTACCGACCGCATTTTATCTACTGGTATTGAGTTTGATAGCCCTTCTTACCTCCTCCTCCTTTATAGGTGTCCCTAGGTTTTCCCTCTCCTCACGAGAAAGCCGTTCCCCAGACAAACCCGTTATATATTCTTTTATTGCTGTATCCTCAGCGTGGGTATCTTCTGTATATAGCCTCTGATAAAACCTTTGAAACGCGGAGCGAACTGCCACTGGTTCAGTGACTAGACCGTTAGTCGGGTCTCTAATTTCAATGATTCCCCCTGGACTATCCTTTCCCTGGTGCGTACTGCTAATACATGACCTACCCTTTCGTTGCTCTCACACTTTACTACGCCAAGCCATAAATCTCCCTGCAGATTTCTTGGCTGAGATTTCTAGGATTGCCGACTTCCTGACCAATAGTCTCGATTGTGCTATCTCCATATCTCCCCCTTCAGGTGTGTTTCAGCGGTTGCCAATTCCGCATATAGCTCTTGCAGAAGTTTCTTCTCCTTCCTTTGACTCGCCCACCCATACCTAGACGTCTCCCCCCTTATACTGGCTTTGAGGGCATCCCAGACTATATGAATGTTAGTACTCCCTAAATTCTCTTCAATGAACCTGGGAATCCAGGTCTCCATATGTTGAACAAAGCCCTCATCGCTAAGCAAAGCCCTATTAAACGTCCATCATGCCACTGGGGAGGGCTTAGTGTGTATATTCCCTTCCAATACCAGAGGGTTGTGGTCGGACATGACTCTAGGGTATTTATATATTTTGCAGCATTGCGCTAGCTCCTGCGACACAAAAAAGTAATACAGCCTAGCGTGTACTAAATGTGGCACTGAAAAATACGTGTATCCCGGGTCGTTAGGTTCTTGCATTGCCCAAACATCGGACAGCCCATGTAGTGATCATAGCTGTGATAAAGAGCTAAAAACTTTGGGTTTGCGGCCTTCATACCTCAGCCCCCGTGTTTATCTTTTTGACAATTCATATTAATATTGAAGTCTCCACATATTATTAGAGTAAGCGGCCAGCCCACCAACTCAACATTCAGCCGTTCGAACAGTGCCAGGTCGTCAAGAAAAGAGCCATAGACCGAGCACAAGGTAAACATGCTATTTTCCAGGCAACACTGGGTGATCACCCATCTCCCCAGTTTATCCGAACTAGCCCGTGGAAACCTAGCTATCCCTTTCCCTGCCATAACTGCCACCCCTCTTGTCCTTGTTCCTTGTGAGGTGCTTGAGATGAAATTGATAGCCAGCCAGCTCTGAAACCTCCCGTCTGCCTGCTTCGATATGTGTCTCCGGAAGGCACACGATGTCGGCCTTCAGAAATTGGACATCCACACTGACCCTGCGTTTTTTTTGTGGATTATTTAAGCCACAGATGTTAATAGATAATATTCTGAGCTTACTCATTCATCCAAAAGTTCGGTTTCCGACATGCCCAAATCACTGCTCATTGCCAAAATTGCCCCTAAAAACTCCTTTAGATCACCCCCCCTCCCTCCCACACCCCCCCTCCCTCCCACACCCCCTCAATTAGGCAAAAAAGGTCCATGGACCCTTGTGATGCCTCCTGTATCCTGCTGTGCCCTTAGCCGCTCTCCCTCTAAACTTTAACAAAAATGAGAAGAACCCAAAGAAAAAACGCTACATAGAAAGAAAAACCCTAAACAAGGGAGACTAGAGAGAGGATCCCTGTTAATCTCCCTGTTAATCTCAAACCAGAGGAGACGTCCTTATGCCGTCCTCAAACACCCTACAAAAGTGAGAACTAAGCGCTACCATTGTGTTACGCTATTTTCGTGAGACTTGCAGCAGATACTCCTGGGCTTGTATCTCTGAGGTAAACACCCTGGATGTTCCCTTAAAAATGACTTTGAGGCATGCGGGCCTCATTAAAAAAACCTCGGAACCCAGTTTCTGGAAGGGGGTGATTAACTGACGGAGCCTCCATCTCCTTTCTACTTTAGTGTGACAAAAATCCGGCCTCACAAAGGAGTGCCCCACGGCTGACTGCCTGGAATCGGGTCTAGCTTTTTCAAAAACTGCCTGACGCAGAAGAAAATTGCCAAAAAATATAAGGATAGCCCTAGGTTTTTCACTTTGCCCCCCTCTCTTTTTCAGCATCAGAGGGAATCGGTGTACCCTCTGCACCTCCACCTCCCAATTCCAGTGCGTCAATTCTGGAAATGCTCCCTTGAATAGCCGTAGGACAAATCCGCGAATGTCGTCACCCTCGGCGTTCTCTTGAATGCCCAGGAGCCTCAAATTGTTCCGTCGCAGACAATTTTCAAAATCTTCCATAGTAGGTCCGTCATTCTGGCTTCATTTGCTACAGCTTGCTGTCCCGTATCCTCGGCCCCAGCCTCAAGAGCCACAATTCGTTCAAGTGCTGTAGTACAGTCTGCAATTTCAGAGCAAGCTTTATTGATTTTGCGAATGGCCCCTTGATGTTTCTTTGTCGCCATGTGAACCCTCTTATGTTCTTGCCGAGCTTCCGTTTGCATCTGCTTAAGTGTTGAGTAAATTAGTCCCATAGATGGAAGGGTTTCTGTGTTAGTGTTAGTTTTTGATTCTGCAAACCGCTTTGCAGCTTCGAGCTGTGCTCCAATCTCCTCTGTTTCCTCAACCTCTATCCCAAAGTGAGTGGTGGAATAATCCCACTTTAGCTGGCTCGCTTGACTGTGATCGGAGTCTGAGCCCCTGCCTTTCCCCCTGGTGCTTTTCCACTTGAAAGATGGCGGCTGTGTGACTGCTGCGGGAGCCGCTCACCTCGCCACCTGAAATTTGATCATGAACCCATAGAAAAAGCACTAAAGGGAGATAAGGCTCCCGTATGAGGCTGGATCAGGGAATCTGAGCATTGCTAGCCCGCGCGGCGAAATCATTTCTTCGCGGTATCTATAAGACGAAGGGTAAAGCGTACCTGTGGACCCGGGACACTCTACTGCTGCTGGCTTCATCTCAAAGGACGGGACTGCCTCGTGGTGCTCCAAGATGCCCCCCAAGCAGAAACCCCAGCTGAAGGAGGGCGGAATGACCGAAGGGGCTGCTACCTGCCCGGAAGACGCTCACGGAGGGGAAGAGCGCTGACGCTACTCACTCCGCCGGCCGCGAGGAGCAGGAGATCAGCGGCAGGACACACAGCGGTGAGCAGTGTCCCGTCGACCTAGCAACCAGGCCCAAACAAACCACAGTGCCCGGGATGTTTGCTGGCTGTGGATTCGGAGGCGGCAAGAAATCGGCGAGTAAGGACAAAGGCAGCGCTCAGGCCTCCGAAATGACTAAGGATCCGGTGAGTGCTGGAGGACAAGTTATGAGAAATGCTGCAAGTGAAGATAGGCTGCCCTCTGAGGCTTTACAAGGGGAAAACACCAGCATCAACACCAACATGACTAGCATGAATAGCACGAATAGCATGATCCCTGGGCCAGGCAGCGGGGCCGAGAGGGGGGAGGAAGCAAGCCGGAGGGCGCAAGTGAACTCCGCATTGCAGCTGGTCACTCAGAACTCCCAAGAGTCAAACATTTCTGACGTTTCCAATGCACCTGGTAAAATCCTTGGGACTCCGGAGGGGGATACATTTTATTCTCTTACCGACGAGTCGGAGATCTCAAACACCAGCGAAAATGATGGCACAGACGTAGAAATCACAGAAGAGGACAGCTGCAGTCCTCCTTCAAGACTTGATACACAGAGGCGGGCATCCAATCGATAAAAGAGGTACTCATGAATGCTTATGAAAAAAATTTAACTTTAGTCGTAGCGTTACACTAAAGCATCCTAATTTTACGCAAAATACGATTAACATTTGTTTTACTTTTTGAAAAAGGCCTTTTAAATGGGACAAATAAGCTTACCTCTTCTGTTTCCTCAATAGGGACAATTTTGATCATTTAAACATCAACTATTCCCTAACCTGTGATAAGATGCCTTTGATTTACAATAGTTAAGGTTACTTTTGAATAAGCTTTTCGTGTTTTCTGCACACTTATAGTTTTTTTAATTTTTTTAACAAGGCTCGCACATTCCGGAGAACTCAAAAACGCTAATAAAAATAAGTATCATCACTAGTGTTTATTTTTTCAGAAAGAACGTGCAGTGCTGGTAATAAGTTGAATGATGTCACTCAACACCCCTGCTTCTCGACTGCCATGTCTTAAGAAGAAGCATTGTTTGCATTTGTGTACATCCATGCGCCCATAGACTGAGTGTGACAGTGACAGGATTCTAGGTGTGCACACACAGCCCAACATACACATGCAGGCAACACATCCCCCACCTCCTGTGTATATGAGAGAAACTTGTACTATTCTTGAACACATACATGAGCATGAAGCTTGCACTGCTTTAAAGTGAAGCGTGTTGTAGGTAATTACTTGATGACTAGTTTTTGTTCAAATTTGACTCTGCTTTGCTTTTATTCTGGTTCCTAGTAAATTACGTGATTTATTTTAATGCTCTTTACCTGGTGCACAAAGTAATGCTAAGTGCATCTGTAGAGCACATTATCACAATTGGTTTGGTCCGAAGAGCTTTGAGTCCTTGAGGATCGTTATCAAAGTAGTATGAGGATATTGCCTTTAGTTACGTTTCCTATTGTTTAGGCATGAGTTGTATTGAATAGGGGTTGGCACGCTTGGAACATACGAATGGATTCGGTGATGGAATATAGTAAATAGTAGCCAGCATTATTAGGTTATGGATCTGTGCGGAGCATTGTGTGCCAGCGGACATTGCTATTTGTTTTGTTACGCTGACCCTAACATTTGCCCATTTCTCAGTTTGAGGTAGTTATGTTTCAATGTGTCTTAACCCCCTCCTTTGTTGACATTCTGTGTAGATGTATGTGAATGGACGTACCACCTGAGGTGGCAAACGCTTATCTGGCTCGATATTTGTAGATGGGTTGTGCACTTACCTGCCAGGAGTTCCATCTAATGTGTTCTGTTGGAGGTTGTTAGTGTTTGATGCTGTTGGGGGCCCTATCACAGAAATGTAAGGCATATATGAGCTGTACTGAATATGCATGGTATGTTATGGTATAGAGAATCTATGGCCCAGCCTGATTGTCCACCCGAACCATGCTATCATACAGACCCAGCAAACCCAGGCCTCCAGCAGTATTTCCCTCTTGAATGTGTTACCATGCACATAAAGCAAAAACAGGATCAAGCCAATCTGTCCTGTTTTAAGTTGAACCCCACACACTGTGTGTGTGTGTGTGTGTGTGTGTGTATATATATATATATATATATATATATATATATATATATATATACACACACACACATACATACATTTTGGGGGGAGAGACCCCACCTTAAAAAAAATATGAAATTGCCTTTACCACCCTTACCCACCCCAATATAAACCTTAACTCCCTATACCGTTACCCACCCCTGAACCCTAAAAATACCCTTACCACCCTAAACCCCTACTTACCTCTAAATCCTAAAATTGCCTTACCACCCTTACCCACCACTAATCTCTAAAAATACCCTTATCACCCTGTACCCTTACCCACCCCTAAACCTAAAATTGCCTTACCTACCCATAAACCCTAGAATTACCCTTACCACCCTTTACCACTACCCACCCCTGAACCATACACTCTCTCTCTCCATTTCCCTCTCCCAACCCCCTCTCCCCTGCGTGGTAAAGGCTGTGTCCTGTTACCATGCATATATGCTTGTTATCAGCATTTTACTGTGACTTCAACTATTAATATGTCACCAAAACGCTAACTTTAATGTGTTTGGAATTTTCGTATGATGAATATAAAGTTGAAATCTGTGTGTCCCTAAAAGTAGTCTGGGAGAAAAGGTATAGAGGAATGGTGGGGGTCTAAGGGGCATATGCCTCTTCTGTCTGGCAGTCTACACTCAGCACAGAGCAGTCTGCATCTGCCCTGATAAATGCGTTTACCTGTGGGTCCCCCATGCTGAAGGAAAAATAGGAGTAAAAGAATGCACTATTATGTACACTCCCCTTTCATTTCCCTAGGAATTCAGACTTCTGGGAATGCAAAGGTGCCCGAGTACGGCAGGGGGTTCTTCTGAAAGCTAAAGGCCCTCTGTTGGCACTCACCTAGCACACGGTTCTCTGGAGTAGGCTACTAGATTGTAGAGCCTTGCTTACATTTCCTAGGTGGTTTCTCTAAGTAGATGCTATGTGTCTTGCCCGCTGGCATGGCATCGGACGGATTGAACGATATAGACCCCTGCCCATCTTGTACAAGGATTTATGGATCCTACACTGCCACAGGAGAGTAAGTGAACTAGGCAGTGTAGGGCAGGTCTGCGCAGCAGTGTCTGGAGGAGGACTGGCAGGCATTGCTGCAGTAGGAGGTGCCAGAGCATTTTAAAATGTGCGAGCGAGTGAGCAGCTGAGTCTGCGAATGCATGCACACGTGATTGCATGTCGGTGTGGAGAGGTGCTGAAGGGAGAGCAGAATAGGGGAGCACAGAGAAACATTTCACTTGATAGTACCCACTGCGCCGTTCCCACGACTGGTGTAGAACCCTGTCTGCCTCCATGAAGCCTAAAAGATCGTTTAGTTGTTCTTGGAGTTCTGAGAGCTGCACAAGAGACCGCCAATAGACACACAAAGCATTCCTGTCCACCCTCTGTCTCCGAGTCCCAGCCCCACTCCCACGTCCCCCCTCCAGTGCTTCAGTAAGAACCAAAATCATTTTAGACGACAGTACACTTTATTTAAGGCTGTTGTCAGCTTGTCCCGTTGCCCGTTACTGGGGACTCTGAAACAGCTAATCTCTTTCCATGTTCACCTTTTAACCAACTGCAGTTTAGAACAAGCATTTGCAATGTAATAGGTCTCGCATTTACGAGAGTTTGCACTATTGGCATTGTAAATGACAGCTTAAATTCTCTCAAATGCGAGACCTATTGCATTGCAAATATTCTTTGTTTCCAAGCGTCCCATGCTGCACTTGCACGTTGATAGACGCCGCAGCCCCTTTCTTTAGACGAGCCGCGTCTAAAGAAGTGTGCGGCCGAAATTAAAGTGGAAGCGCGGTATGGGGCGCTTTTACCAAAGAAGCACTTGTTTGAAAAATGAATGTTTTTTTTGTAATAGCACCCCAAACGGTGCTTTCATTTTAAGGGCGGCCGCGGCTCGTCTAAAGAAAGGGGCGTAGCCTCTATTAACGTGCAAGCGCGGCATGGGACAATTGGAAACAACAAAAAAGTGAATAAAGAGTAAAAGAAAAAACATGTGGTGGCGTTCGGCGCCGCAAATAAATCAAAGGCGCAGCCTCCACTGTGGCGTGCCGTGCCATAAAAAAAATAAAGCGTTAGGAGAGAACGTGTCCTGCCTGCAACAGCAAGGCAGGTGTATATAATTTAAACGAAATGGTGATCGGAGGCTGTCATTAAAGCCTACTGAGTAACAACACATGTAAGAGGGCCAGTCCTTATGGGAGGTTACAAGATGAGTCAAGGTGGTACTAAGGAGGGACTACTAAGCCTGTTGACCAATGAAGAGCCAGAGTTTACATAGGACAATGACGCAAGCCAATCAAAAATATGGAAAGAGTGGACGGAGCTTCAAGTCCATACCTGAATATAGCATGCCTTGCAGAGCAGCGAATGCGCTGCCCAGGCTAGACCTAAAAACCAGGGCTGTGCCTTTCTGTGCTAACTCCCCATCACACACAGTACGGACAGATTGTTTCAAGAAGGCGATAAATCCGGTCGACTGCTGGCATTATTGGTGAACAGGGAGAAGTCCCATACGTATATATTGTCCCTACGCGAGCGAGCAGAGCTACCCTGATAGCCAGGGACCTGATAAATGATGCATGTCGTGCGTACTTGCAGATGGAGTTTTCCCGCACTCATGAGTTGCAAGAGGACACCTTGGAGCGGTTCCTGAATGAAACTGAGCTGATGAAGCGAACAGTGGACCAAAGACACAGCCTTGATAACCTGCTTGGGATGGGGGAATTCAAGGAGGCACTCTTCGAGATAAAGTGAGGGGAAACACCGAGAGCAGATGGGCTGCTGCCGGAGCTGTACCAGGCACTACCTGATTCAATCCTTGATGCACTACTGAGGGTGTTTGTTGAGGTACAGTAAAGAGGAGTGCTCCCCCTGAGTGTGAGAGAAGAGTAATGGTCCTGATTCCCCAGGGAGGCAGGGACCCTATGCACCTCACCTCCTATAGGCCATTTTCTATGCTAAATGCAGATGTCAAGCTGCTGTGTAAAGTTCTGGCGAGTAGATTGCTGAGGGAGGTCCGCAAGCTGGTACACTCAGACCAGACAGGCTTTTTCCCAGGAAAAAGCACAGTGCATGTTATCAGGAGGCTGTCTCATGTCATGCACGAGATTGCAGAATTGGGAGAAGACTTGGCATTGGCTGCGGTGGATTTGGAGCGCACCTTTTACACAGTTTGCTGCAATTATCTATGTACCGAATGGGTTTTGGTCCACAGTTTGTTGGATTGGTGCATTTATTGTATAATGACCCGGTAGCTAGAGTCCTAACTGTAAACTTGGCACGTGGCCAGGGGGGCTAGGCAGGGCTGCCCTTTATCCCCAGTGCTCTTTGCACTAGCGGTGGAACCACTGGCCCGCCCCGCCGCCTTTGGGAGTGCTTAGAACCATGGGGCATACAGACTATGAATGCGGTCCATATAGTATCAATGTATGCAGATAACTCAATGGTTTATCTCCAGGACCCGTTGCATTCTTTGCCCCTGCTGTTGGAGATGATGCATGTCTTTGCTGAGGTATTAGGGCTACGGACTATCAAACAAATCTCAACTATTCCCACTGGGATGAGTGGGACGGGTTGGAGCCTCTTTGGCTGAAGATCTTGGGTACAGAGTGGAACGCGATGCGTTCCAGTACTTAGGATAGGGGTGACCCAGGGCCGAAAGGAGCCATATGATTTGAATCTAGGAAGGGTGATAGATGGGCTGATGAGGTCCGGCCGCTTCTGCAAAACGCTCCTGCTGTCTCTAAAGGGGAGGGTTGGTCTGACTAAGATGGTGTTTTTGCCATGGTGCCTATACGTTCTGCAAAATGTCATGTGCCCGGTGCCAGTGGTGGCATTTGCTTGATTGGACAGGTTGCTGGCGGATCTGGTGTGAGTTGGCAGGAGAAATAGTGTGCCTGTCCATGTTGAAACTCCCAGATTCTGAAGGTGGGATGGGGCTGCCGGATTATGCTGCAACGCAATTACATCATGCAGTGTGTTGGCTCGACGAGGGCCTGAACTGGGACAAGGCACTCCTGGCAGATGCACATGGCCCTTACATGTTTCTGGAGGTGCTTTAAATAAGGGTGGGAGTTCTGACAGAATTTCTATATCTGCTCCGGCACGTGGCGACGGTGTGGTACAAGGTAGTTAATGAGATCTTCCACATGGCCCCCTTTGTGGAGGACCTTCCGCTGTGGGCTCTTAGGCCCTTTTACAATATAAATAAGGACACATCATTACTGGAGGGGTCTGTTAAACTGTGCCTCTTGGACATTGTCCCAAGGAAGCAGAAGACAAAGATGAAAGCCAGGATGTTTGCGCTGGGAGTGGTGTTGGCGCGGCATCTAATAGCTATACATTGGGTGTCGGCAGGTCCTCCGGTGGTGGCACAGTGAAAGAAGGACTTGACGGAATGGGCAATAGCAGATGAAGTTACAAGGTGAGATGAGACAGCGGAGGACGACTTCTTAACTTGGGGTAAGATGATCAATAGGATAAGAGTCCTCTGACGACAGGCCCCTGTGAAACATGCGGCGGGAAGGGAGGAGGGTGGAGACTCTGGGAGAATTGGAATTTTGTACATTATGCCCAGTGAGATGTGAATTGAAATTGGATCTGAATGGATATTTATGTATATGAAGCACCCACTTGAACGGTGCGTTGCTCGGTTATTCATCAATATCAAAATGCCAATAAAGATATATTTTTTTTAATCCACATCATGCAATTGTATATCTGAACTCCTCCGTGATTAAACTCTGTCGTGAGCACGCATCAGTCGCTCGCTCCTGATCGCCGGCCTGGAAGAGTCTGTTTATCTGCATCGCAAAAAGCTGTGCTCGCTACCATCATCTCTGCCCCGTGCCTCTTTCTTCCTAGAATCTGATTCGATCTGTCCGATTCATCAGTTTTCAGGGAAGTAAGGTGCTCGCGTCAGATGTTGCCTCTTCGGGATTAATGAGCGTTTTCTGACATGCCCGTCATTCAAGTCGCACTGATCCGGGCCAGTCCATCAGCGGAGAGTTTGACAGATTGGTTTCATTACAGTTTTCTGACCACGGCCGCCTGTCCTGGTCTCTCAAGCCTGCTAGACACTGCGTCCGTCAAGAGCATAGCAACGCCAGTGATCCCACGAACAGAAGGTGCTTGCAAATCGCAATTTGGTTTGCAGTCGAGTGCTTCAACATAAGCTCTGCTTGATCTCTTTATCCTAAAATAGGCATTTTGGAAACTTCGCTTTCCTTACTTTCCAGCTCTTCTTTGACGCATAACAAGGAAAGGTCAGGGACTCAAAGCCTGCAAACCAACCACCTAATGCAAATAATCTTCCAAAGCTTTCTTCCTCTCGACAAGATACTTTCCTTGGTGTTTAATAGGACCACATTTTTTCTTTGCCTCTCTACTCGCCTCTTCTTCACAGATTTACACTGTTAAGGTTTTTCCTATCACCCTTGGTAGTGGGTGAGCATGTGCCCTACTATCTTCCATTACAGAGTTTAAAAAAAAAAAAAAGGTTTCTGCTGCATTTTTCACTCAATATAAAACCAGCTTTGGAAAAGTCAAATCGGTCTGTGTAGAGCTGAAGATGCCTGCATCCATACAGGCACTCATCTATTTATGGACTCGGCCACTTGTTATTCATGCACCCGGCCACTGATCCTTGTACTCGTGCATCCGTTTATTTACCCATTGACTCATTCTTGCATTCACCCACTTGCCCATTCACAATGCCACTTGCGCTCTCACCAGTCAGTGCAGAGGCACTCTCAGTTTTCAGCCAGACCTGTTGGCTTTGATGCTAGTCTGTGATAGATGTGACAATACTTCTGGTAGTGTGACTGCTCGTCTGTGAGGTGTGAGTGTGCTGTCAGTAGTGTGATACTGCTCGTGTGTGATGGATATACTACTATGAGGGCTGTAAGAATGTTTCTGGTCGTGTGACTGCTAGTTTGAAGTGAAAGTGCTGTTGGTAGTGTATGAATGCTTGTATGTAAGGGGTGAGAGTGATATCAAGTGTGTCTGCAATTCTATGGGCTGTATGTGCTGTTGGTAGTACGATTGCTGCTCTGTGAGGGATTTGAGTGCTGTCTGTAGTGTGAGGCTGCTAGTTGCTGAAGGATTCGAGCAGGCTCAGTAGTCTGAGTTGATGGATGTAAAATGCTTCTGGTACTGTGTGACTGGTAGCGTGCGAGGGGTGTGAGTATTTGACATTTCTGCACTATGAATAATACTACAACAAACTGCTCGTCTGAGAGGTCTAAGAATGTTTCTGGTAGTGTGACTGCTCGTATGAGAGGAGCACGGGTGCACTGTTGGTAGTGTAAGACTAGTTCTAGGTTGATAAAAGGAGCCCAGTTAAGGATCTCATGGCTGTTGCATCAGCAATGGAAATTCTTGGCAGAAGGCAAAGTCCTACCAGTAATGAAGCCCCGGATTTTCCCTTCTACCAACTGCAAATATGACTTGCTGCTTAGGACGTGGAGGCAAAGTCCTCGCATTAGCCTTTTCTCTCTTCACTGACACTTTACCCTTGATCTGGTGAGTTTCTGGCTTGCCTGGGTAATTGCATGGCCAGGCATATACACTATTTTCTGGTGTCATGATTATAAACTGGCACTCAACTGACAAGAGGTAGCTCTGTCCTGTAGCCCAGCATACACTGTGCATACGTTAACCAACGTATATCGCCAGCATTAATAGCTGGCAGTCAAGAAAAGCCAACAAACAAGCTTAAGTGAAAACGTTCTAAAAAAAATCTGAATCCGTGCATGAGAATATAGCATGCTGAACACTGGGGGCTTATACTCTGTCTCTCTGGGAGCGTCTTCGTGATGGTATGGATGATGACAAAATATTATATGCTAGTAATCTGGAAACACTTAAATGAATGAAAGTAGAACGTCTCGATGGCATGAACAAGTAATACTTCTAAAAGAAAAAGCTCAAATGCAAATTATAAGTCTTTTGCTACGAGCATTAAGAAACTGTTTAGCACAGCTTAGTACTAGGCACCTATGAACAAAAGAAAAATAAAGATGAGCAGAAATACACCTACATTCCCCACGTAAACTATGCTCCAAGGAGTAAAGTTCAGGGATCTCACTGTGTAAAGTTATGACCAGTCATCACCATGGCCTGCTAGCATAACATCGTCATGGAGGACTGCAGTTGTCTCAGTGCATCTCTACTACACTGATTGTATTTAGGTTTCATTTGACTAATTTCCCAAACCTGACTAGAGCGTTGTTCATGTCATATACACTGTGGTGCAGTTCGTTTCATATGGAACTTCTGCCACTGGCCAGATACACACATCAACAGCAGTGGTTCACCTGTCCAATAGCAGGAAGCTCCGCCCTCGCCAGGTTGGGAGGATGCTGCACACACAGCAGCCATGGTTAGAAGTCAGCAGAAACGCTGCCACAAACCAGTTTGGACTTCGGCTGCAATCACCGCAAACGGACATGCACAGGTTATTTGCGCATGGACATAAAGAGGATGTTTGACAGCTATCTTAGAGGGTTCATGCCTGAATACGTTAATTCAGACGTGAATAGAGGCAACATACTATACAGTAGTTATGTTTTCAAATAAACCATTTAAAGTTAAAATGCACAACGTAGTATTTCAACTGTATTGGTATACGGTTATGCCCTATGATTAGAGGTGTGGTTTGGCTCTGTCTGGGATGGCCGTATAAAGCTCTTCACACCACACAGGCTGACTTCAAGCCTCTTGAGTGTGTCCCGGACAACATGTTACGGTAATATTCCAGCGGACCTGGGATATCGAAGGAGCAGGCGGAAGAGAAGGCTGTACTTGGTTGTAACATTCCCGTCACAACCCCTCCCCCCCCACACAAAGGCCTGCTAGGAGTTTGCCATTCCTTTCCCCCAGTCCCTTACACCCCACAAACCCACAAAAGCCTGCTGAGAGTTTTCAGCCTACTGTGTCCTAAAGCTGCGGCAGTGGGCTGCCTATGCCGCTGGGCTAAGGAGGGATGGGGACTGCCAGCCTTCCTTGAGACTAAGATAAGGTGCACAAATGAAACGGCTAGTCTGTCGACCCTGGGACCACTAGTACCCAACGCGAGAATTCCCACCCTGCCCACTGATTTTGATATGCCGTCGCCCCATCAGTAATACTACTCCGAAGCAGGGGAAGTGATTGCAGAATAAAAGCACGGATGAACTGCTCTGCAGGCCACCTTGTGCAACAGCTGTTCTTCTCAGGGGTGGTAGTGGTGGGAAAATCAAAGTCTGACCTTGGCAAGATGGCAGACGTCACCATAAACGCACTCATATAAGAACTCTCCCCGGACTTTTGATTCTGTAAAGGGGAACACCACATCTACCGCATTGGAAGGTAAATCCATGTGGTCTGATCTGGCCTCGTTTCAACATAGACTGCACCAGACTGCGAGGAAATGGTGTTCCTGGAGGATCAGTTAAGCAACAGCCCTGACCTGGGATGAGTCTTCTGGCACCTTCACCAAAAAGTAATAGCCCTGGATGACAGAAGCAATGTTCGCTTCATAGGTATTCTGGAGGGTCTCGAGACAAATGATGTGGTGATGTGGCTGCATTCCAAGCATTCTTCTTTCCAACCCTTCTCAAGCAGTTGATCTTATAGACCTCTAGCCACAGTTTCCTCACCTTAGAGTATTCCCCAGGCATCAGACTGGTTTCATAAAATCTTGAGCAGCACCTCTGTGTGCCGGGAGGCGGTGCCAGTCGGCTCCACGTCATAGGTGCCTATATAGGCTCCACTACAGCACACCAATATCAGTTCCTTTCTTTCCGCGCCATCATCACGGATCTGGAAAAGCTAATCTGTACACTTTTTGACTGCTTTTTTTGTTTTAACCCTGTTCTGAGATTTCTCTCCTAGTGTGCCTTACGCATGTCCCCTAAGAATGAGACTGTTTCAGAGAAAACCAGAATCAAAACTGGAAAAGATTTGGACGGAATGGCCTCACCCACTCTTTTGTGGCATGCTTCCTCATCGGCCAGCCCGTCCCACCATGTGAAGATGATACCAATACGGTGGTCTCAACCTCCTTGTGGGGAGAGAGAGATCAGAATAAATGTTTTCTGGCCATACGTGGTATCCAGATACCTGCCTAAAGCAGCCTCAGTTAAACTCTGGTATTTCCTTTATTCTTGGGTACAAGGGGCTGGATTAAGAATACACCTGAGGATGCTACCGAGAACCTGTGTCTCGAGCATTCTCAACTTATCAACTTATGTTTCAGCCTCCATAAGATCCCTCAGAAGAGGGTCTATGGCCTTCGTCCAGGCAGTCCAAGGTACCCCTATTGTCTGTCCTTTCTGCATTAGTTTTGTGCATGCGGGTAAGAATAAGTCTTACCTGCCTGTCCACCGTCTTCACCTGTGGGTAAAACACCATACATATTGTTAGAACTGGGGGTCTCTAGTTGGCAATGGTTTGCACCTTTGTCCAAATAGGGACCCTTGCTTCTAGTCAGGGTAAAGGGGTACACTCCTAAAATAACCCCTGCTCACCCCCTTGGTAGCTTGGCACGAGCAGACAGGCTTATCTCAGAGGCAGTGTGTAAAGCATTTGTGAACACATACAGTAATCTAGTGACACACTACTGATGGACACCACACAAGGTTTATATCAAAAATAAGTATTCTTTATATAGTTTTAACACAAGACCATAAACGACAAAAATCCACAATACTGTACTTAAAATGGTAGTTTTAGCTTAGTTCAGTTCAGTTCTTAAGATGCGACACTTTAAGTCAATGTACCTTACGATGCGGGACGCTTCCACAACAAGCAATGTTGCAGCGATGGAAATGCGACAAAGTTCTGGTGCAAAGAAATAAAGACGTCAAGTTCTTCCTGATGCGACACGCTTCTCCGAGGTTGCGAGAAGTCTCGATTCGATGCGTCAACTGCAGCGGCGACACCCTTGTTCAGCGATGCGACGGCAACAGCTTTGGCGGCGACCCTCTTCTCCGACGTTGCGAGACGCTTCCGCTCGATGCGACAACTGCAGCGGCGACACCCTTGTTTCGTGATGCGACGGCAGCAGCTCCGACGGCGGCACGCTTCTCCGTGGATGCGAGGCGCTTCTCTTGATGCGGTGCAATGCGACAGCTACAGCGGCGACACCCTCCTTCGGAGTTGCAGCGGCTGCGACGGCGACACGCTTCTTCCTCGATGCGAGACTCTTCTCTTGATGCGGTGCAATGCGACAGCTACAGCGGCGACACCCTCCTTCGGAGTTGCGACGGCAGCAGTAGCGACGGCGACACGCTTCCTCTTCGTTGCAGGACGCTTCTCTTGATGCGGTGCAATGCTACAGCGGCGACACCCTCCTTCGGAGTTGCGACGGCAGCAGCAGCGACGGCGACACGCTTCCTCTTCGTTGCGGGACGCTTCTCTCGATGCGGTGCAATACGACAGCTACAGCGGCGACACCCTCCTTCGGAGTTGCGACGGCAGCAGCAGCGACGGCGACACGCTTCTTCCTCTTGAGTCGCGCTTCCAGCTCCTTGCGACACGCAGTCCCTTCAGAAGGCCCAAAACAGCAGCAGGCACTTCCAAAGGATTCTTGGGGAGCTGGTGGTTGAAGTCTGTTGTCCCTGAGACTTCAGCAGGAGGCAAGCTCTTTTCTCAAGCCCTTGGAGATACTTTACAAGTTGAATAAAAGTGCACACAAAGTCCTTTCTCCTTCCTTTGGCAGTCAGGCAACCACTGCAGGCAGATCCCTCTAGCTTAGGGATAGTCTTCTCCTCAGTTCCTTCTTGGTTCCGCTCCTCAGCAAAGGTTTCTTCTTGTTTTCCCAAAGTGATCTAATTTCCTAGGGGTCTGGGTCCCCTTTTTATACCCAGTTTCTCTTTTGTTCTCTGAAGGCAGAGAGGCCTCTGCCTAGTCCAAAACCAGTTCTGGTCAGTCCTGGAGCACTTTGTTTTTCTGACTCCTTCTTTCCTTTCAGAATGTGGGGCAGAGTGCTCAGCCGCCCGGCAGGGGGTGGAGCCAGCATTGTTGAAGGCAGGCACAGCCCTATTCAGACCCAGGTGCAACTCCTCCCTCCACCCTGGATGCAGATCTTTCTATTCAGCCCTGTGCTGACTCACCCTGTCTCCGGTAGCCACCCCCAGCCCCTGTCACTCAATCTCCAGACAAGGAATACACAACTCTAGCAGAGGCAGGCTTGGAAGTTTAGGCAAGAAAATACCCACTTTCTAAAAGTGGTATTTTCAAACACAGAATGTTAAAACCAACTTCACTAAAAGATGTATTTTATCATTCTGAGTTCAGGGATACTAAATTCGTTTTTCTACCATGTTCCTGGGTCAGTTCTGACTATAAGGTGTAATAGTCAGTCTGCCCATTCTGGCCTATGGGGAGCAGGTAGCCTTGCAATAGTGACAAACGAAAATGGCTGTAATTCACTATTAGGACATGCCACACACACCAGGGCATGTCCTACCTTATACTTACAATGCACCCTGCCCTAGGGCCTACTTTAGGGGTGACCAACATGCAGTAAAGGGAAGGTTTAGGGACTGGTAAGTGGGTGTACTCACCAAGTCGACATGGCAGCCCTAGGCTGCACACAGGCTCTGCAATGGCAGGCCTGAGGCACATTTTACAAGCCGCTTCTGTGGGTGGCACAACCAGTGCTGCAAGCCCACCAGCGGCATTGGAGTTACAAGCCCTGGGCACACTCAGTGCACTGTACTAGGGACTGACAAGTAAACCAATCATCCAATCATGGAGTCACTAATCCATCACGCAATTTATCATAGGGAGCACTCGCACTGTGGCACTGAATAGCAGTGGCACAGTGCCCAAAGCATCTAACGCCAGCAAAACGGATCGGTAACATAGGAGGCATCATAAAAATGGAAGGGAGACCCACGCCAAGGATGCCAGGTCTAACACGTGTCCCCTCCAGCTGAAATGTGGGGAGAACTACCCTACCTCAGGGGAGTTCTCTTCACTAAGGCGGAAAAATCTGGACAGACCATCAGCATTGGCGTGTTCTGTACCAGGGCGGTGTTCCACCGTGAAATCCATCCCCTGTAGGGAAATGGACCACCTCAACAGCTTTGGATTCTCACCCCTCATCTGCATCAACCATCTGAGGGGCCTGTGGTCTGTCTGAACCCGGAAGTGAGTCCCAAACAGGTATGGTCTCAGCTTCTTCAGCGCCCAGACCACAGCAAATGCCTCACGCTCAATAGCACTCCACCTCTGTTCCCGTGGTAGTAACCTCCTACTGATGAAGGCTACGGGTTGATCTAGGCCCTCCTCATTCATCTGTGACAGAACAGCCCCCACACCATGCTCTGAAGCGTCTGTTTGTACTACGAACTCTTGGGAGAAGTTTGGTGCCAGGAGCACGGGCGCCGTGCACATGGCAGTTTTCAGGGCCTCAAAAGCTTTCTGACAGGTGTCAGTCCAAATCACTTTCCTGGGCTGCTTCTGGAAGTCAGCTCTGTCAGGGGCGCAACAATGCTGCCATACCCCTTGACAAACCTCCTGTAGTAACCCGTGAGTCCTAAGAAGGCTCTCACCTCTGTCTTGGTTTTGGGGGGTTCCCAATTCAGGATGGTTTCAATTTTGGGTTGTAGGGGCGCCACCTGGCCGCTCCCTACTTGGTGTCCCAAGTACACCACGGAACCCTGCCCGATCTGGCACTTACTCGCCTTGATCGTGAGGCCTGCCCTCCGCAGCGCCATCAACACTTCCCAGAGGTGGCGCAGATGTTCTTCCCAACTGGCGCTGAACACCGCGATGTCATCCAGGTAGGCGGCACTGAACGAGTCCAGTCCAGCCAACACCTGGTTGACCAACCTCTGGAAGGTGGCAGGGGCATTCTTCATCCCAAAGGGCATCACCCGGAACTGGTAGTGCCCATCTGGGGTGGAGAATGCTGACCTCTCTCTTGCCCCATCAGTCAAGGCGATCTGCCAGTACCCAGACGTCAAGTCAAACGTGCTGAGGTACCGGGCAGCCCCTAGCCGATCTATGAGCTCATCAGCTCTGGGGATGGGGTGCGCGTCAGTCCTGGTGACTGAATTGAGTCCTCGGTAGTCCACACAGAACTGGAGTTCTGGTGTGGCACTCCGGTGCGGCAGCCTTTGGGACCAAGACCACTGGGCTGGCCCAAGGACTGTTAGAGGACTCAATCACCCCTAACGCAAGCATTTTGGAGACCTCCTCCTTGATGCAAGCTCTCACCCTGTCAGTCACCCTGTAAGATTTGTGCTTCACAGGTGTACTGTCCCCAGTGTCCACATCATGGATGCACCAATCTGTGACACCGGGAACCAGGGAGAACAGATCAGAAAACTGTCCCAGCAACTGGCGGCAGTCATTCTGTTGCTCAGGGGTCAGGGTGGAAGAGAGGTTGACACCATCCACTGACCCATCTTGCTCTGTTGCTGACAGGAGGTCAGGAAGAGGCCTCGGTCTCCTCCTCCATCCCAGCATCTGTCGCTAAGAGCATGCCCACTTGGGACCTCTCCAAGTGGGGCTTCAGGCGGTTGACATGCAGGACCCTCAAGGGGTTCCTGGGAGACCGCAAGTCCACCAAGTAGGTAACCGGACTTTGCGCTCTACAACCTCAAAGGGTCCGGTCCACTTATCCTGGAGCGCGCAGGGCTCCACTGGGGCCATGACCCACACTTTCTGACCAGGCTGAAGCTCTACCAGAGTGGCATTCTGGTCGTACCACCGCTTCATCTCCTCCTGGCTGGCTTCCAGATTCGCCTCAGCGAGTTGCCTGAAATGCCTGGTTTGGTTCCTAAAGGCCAGCATGTAACTGTATACATCCTGGGGAGGTTTCCTGGGAGATTGCTCCCAGCCTTCTTTGACCAAACTTAGAGGGTCCTCTTACGGGGTGTCCATAGAGAAGCTCAAAGGGACTGAACCCTAGAGATTTCTGTGGCACCTCACGGTAAGCAAAGAGCAGGCATGGTAAGAGGACGTCCCACTTACGCCTCATAGGTTCTTCAAGACCCATAATCATGCCTTTGAGGGTTCGGTTGAACCTTTCAACCAATCCATTTCCTTGGGGGTGGTAAGGAGTGGTAAACTTGTAGGTTACCCCACACTCCTGCCACAGGGACTTCATATACTTGGAAATGAAGTTGGTCCCCCGGTCAGACACTACCTCGCTAGGGAATCCCACTCGGGAGAAAATTCCCATCAGTGCTCGTCCCACCACGGGGCCGTCACTGTCCTCAGAGGTATGGCTTCCGGGTACCGGGTGGCATGGTCCACCAAGACCAGGATGAACCTGTTGCCCATGGCTGTCTTGGGGTCCAGTGGCCCCACAATGTCAATACCCACCCGTTCAAAGGGGGTGCTGACTACAGGGAATGGCTGGAGAGGAGCCTTGCGCTTCCTCCCACTCTTTCCACTTGCCTGGCAAGTCTGACATGTCCTGCAGTGAGTGTCTGAACTCCTGCGCATTTGGGGCCAATAAAAGTGGGTGACAAGCCTCTCAAAGGTCTTGTCCTGCCCCAAATGTCCTGCCAATGGAACATCATGAGCCAGCCCCAGTAGGAAGGCTCTGAGGCACTGGGGTACCACCAGCACACGGGCTGACCCAGGCTCAGCAACCTTAGGCTCAGTATACAGGAGATCATTCTCCCAATAGACCCAATGTGACCCAGACTGATCACCTGTTGCCTGGTCTGCAGCCTGTTGCCGCAGACCCACCAGAGAAGGGCATTCTTTCTGCTCCTTGCAGAATTCTTCCCTGGAGGGTCCTCCTTCTTGCAGCCAATGGGTCAGCTCAGGCAGGTCCCCCAGTTCAGCTACCTGTTCCCCTGTAGGCTCCAGGGCATCCCCCTCAAGGTCTGCCTCCTCCTGGACCGTGGGAACTTCGGGGGCCGGTTTCCCGCGCCCCCTGCCTCTTCTCGTGACGGCAGGTACCTGGGCCTCCCTCTCAGGCTCCAGGTCCTCTTGAGCACCTTTACTTGCTGCCATGGACCGGGTGGTCACACAAGCCCAGTCAGGCAAACCCAACATCTCTAAATGAGCACTTCGCTCCACCTTCGCCCAAGGTGAGCTCTCCAAGTCGTTCCCTAACAAACAGTCAACAGGCATGGCGGGCCTCACAGCTACCTGAAGAGTACCAGAGACCCCCCCACTCAAAGGGAACCTGAGCCACTTTGCAGTGACTCTCTGTGTTGTCAGCGGCAACAACTGGATAGAATGCATGGGGGACAACCTGCTCTTGAGACACCAGGTGACACTTGACAGCTGTCACACTGGCTCCTGTATCTCCTAAGAGCCTCCACCCTATGGCCATTGATGGTCACCCACTGCCTGTATTTCTTAGTGTTATCAGGCAGCTGGGTCTTGGGGACCATCTCACAGTCTCCTAATGAGACAAGGGACATCTGTGCGGGACCCCACCCCTCTGGGGCACCCATCTCCTCCCCCAGGGCTACACTAGCCATCTGCCGGGGGGCTGCACCAGGGGGTGCGGTCTTTCCAAACTGGCGGCACCTGGGATCACTCGCTATATGACCCAGGTCCCCACATTTGTAGCATCTCAGGGGTCCCCTTGAACAGGTGGACCTGTCGGGGCCCCTGCGGGTTTCGGGGGAGGCTGGGAACCTTTCCCTTGGTTCCCTTGGGGACTACTTTGGGGCCTTCTTTGGAACTCCCTCTGTTTACCCTTGTCCCCCCCACTCTTCTGCTGGGGACCCTGCCCACCCTTGGCTGAGTCGCCCATGTGACCCTTGTGGACCCTGGTACTGACCCAGCGGTCCGCCTCCTCAGCAAGCTTCCTAGGGATAGTCAGCTTGCTATCTATCAGGTGCTGGCGTAGCTCTGGAAAACAGTTACTTGACAAGTGCTCCCATGCAATCAAATCAAGGAGCCCCTGAAAATCATCAACTTTGCTACCCTTCACCCAACCATCCAATGCTCTGCAGAAAAAAGTGACATATTCAACCCAGGTACTGTTCTCTATCTTCGTGCAACCCATGAACCTCTGCCTATACCATTCAGAAGTTAAACCATACCTAGACATTAAAGCATCCTTCATGTGGCGATATGAATTATGGACATCAGAAGGCAAATCTAGCAGTGTGTCCCGCCCTCACTAAGGAACCGTCCCCACAACCCCGCTCCCCAATCCTTCTCGGGACCCGGTGGGAAGACATGGCTACCTCATAGGCCTTGAACCACTGCCCAATGTCATCATTTTTAAAAACTCTTTGACCACATCTTTAGGAATATATACTCTAGATTCCACAGGCATTGACGGTGTGCTGCCACCAGAGGGAGTAATTTCTAAGCTCCTAGCTTTCAAATCCAACTCCTCAAACTTCTATCATGCTCAAGCTGTATCCTCTTTTCTTCCAGGGCCAGTTTCCTAATTTCCAATTGCCCATTCATTTTGGCCAGCTCCAACTCATGCATCCTATTTCTCTCCCTGTCCTCCAGCTCTTCTGTGGACAGACCTTTGGCAGAAACACTGCTACCTGCTGGGGAAGGTGCCTTCCTTTCCCCTGGACCCAATGGCCCTTCCAGCTGCACATCTGCATTATTATCCCCTTCCTCAATCTCAGGGGTTTTCCTTGCTTCTACCCAGGCCCTCAGCGCCTTGTAGAACTCCTCCCTCCTGGTGAGCCCGGTAATTGCAACATTAAATCTTTTGCAGAAGTGCTTCAGCTGCTTTGCATTGTAGCATTCTAGTTTCTCCTCTTCCCAATCAAAATCAGCAGATGCTATGGATGCTGGTTTCATGATGGCTAACTTTGGCTAAAAATGGAAAGTCCTGGAAAAAAAAATCTACCAACAGTATGTGGTCGCGTTTTGGTCTGCACTCACTAGTAGTGTTCACCAATCACTGTACATGAGTCACAAATGCAAGTCCAGAATCCCCACCGCTGACCACCAATGTTAGAACTGGGGGTCTCTAGTTGGCAATGGTTTGCACCTTTGTCCAAATAGGGACCCTTGCTTCTAGTCAGGGTAAAGGGGTACACTCCTAAAATAACCCCTGCTCACCCCCTTGGTAGCTTGGCACGAGCAGACAGGCTTATCTCAGAGGCAGTGTGTAAAGCATTTGTGAACACATACAGTAATCTAGTGACACACTACAGATGGACACCACACAAGGTTTATATCAAAAATAAGTATTCTTTATATAGTTTTAACACAAGACCATAAACGACAAAAATCCACAATACTGTACTTAAAATGGTAGTTTTAGCTTAGTTCAGTTCAGTTCTTAAGATGCGACACTTTAAGTCAATGTACCTTACGATGCGGGACGCTTCCACAACAAGCAATGTTGCAGCGATGGAAATGCGACAAAGTTCTGGTGCAAAGAAATAAAGACGTCAAGTTCTTCCTGATGCGGCACGCTTCTCCGAGGTTGCGAGAAGTCTCGATTCGATGCGTCAACTGCAGCGGCGACACCCTTGTTCAGCGATGCGACGGCAACAGCTTTGGCGGCGACCCTCTTCTCCGACGTTGCGAGATGCTTCCGCTCGATGCGACAACTGCAGCGGCGACACCCTTGTTTCGTGATGCGACGGCAGCAGCTCCGACGGCGGCACGCTTCTCCGTGGATGCGAGGCGCTTCTCTTGATGCGGTGCAATGCGACAGCTACAGCGGCGACACCCTCCTTCGGAGTTGCAGCGGCTGCGATGGCGACACGCTTCTTCCTCGATGCGAGACTCTTCTCTTGATGCGGTGCAATGCGACAGCTACAGCGGCGACACCCTCCTTCGGAGTTGCGACGGCAGCAGCAGCGACGGCGACACGCTTCCTCTTCGTTGCGGGACGCTTCTCTTGATGCGGTGCAATGCGACAGCTACAGCGGCGACACCCTCCTTCGGAGTTGCGACGGCAGCAGCAGCGACGGCGACACGCTTCCTCTTCGTTGCGGGACGCTTCTCTTGATGCGGTGCAATGCGACAGCTACAGCGGCAACACCCTCCTTCGGAGTTGCGACGGCAGCAGCAGCGACGGCGACACGCTTCTTCCTCTTGAGTCGCGCTTCCAGCTCCTTGCGACACGCAGTCCCTTCAGAAGGCCCAAAACAGCAGCAGGCACTTCCAAAGGATTCTTGGGGAGCTGGTGGTTGAAGTCTGTTGTCCCTGAGACTTCAGCAGGAGGCAAGCTCTTTTCTCAAGCCCTTGGAGATACTTTACAAGTTGAATAAAAGTGCACACAAAGTCCTTTCTCCTTCCTTTGGCAGTCAGGCAACCACTGCAGGCAGATCCCTCTAGCTTAGGGATAGTCTTCTCCTCAGTTCCTTCTTGGTTCCGCTCCTCAGCAAAGGTTTCTTCTTGTTTTCCCAAAGTGATCTAATTTCCTAGGGGTCTGGGTCCCCTTTTATACCCAGTTTCTCTTTGTTCTCTGAAGGCAGAGAGGCCTCTGCCTAGTCCAAAACCAGTTCTGGTCAGTCCTGGAGCACTTTGTTTTTCTGACTCCTTCTTTCCTTTCAGAATGTGGGGCAGAGTGCTCAGCCGCCCGGCAGGGGGTGGAGCCAGCATTGTGGAAGGCAGGCACAGCCCTATTCAGACCCAGGTGCAACTCCTCCCTCCACTCTGGATGCAGATCTTTCTATTCAGCCCTGTGCTGACTCACCCTGTCTCCGGTAGCCACCCCCAGCCCCTGTCACTCAATCTCCAGACAAGGAATACACAACCTAGCAGAGGCAGGCTTGGAAGTTTAGGCAAGAAAATACCCACTTTCTAAAAGTGGTATTTTCAAACACAGAATGTTAAAACCAACTTCACTAAAAGATGTATTTTATCATTCTGAGTTCAGGGATACTAAATTCGTTTTTCTACCATGTTCCCTGGGTCAGTTCTGACTATAAGGTGTAATAGTCAGTCTGCCCATTCTGGCCTATGGGGAGCAGGTAGCCTTGCAATAGTGAAAAACGAAAATGGCTGTAATTCACTATTAGGACATGCCACACACACCAGGGCATGTCCTACCTTATACTTACAATGCACCCTGCCCTAGGGCCTACTTTAGGGGTGACCAACATGCAGTAAAGGGAAGGTTTAGGGACTGGTAAGTGGGTGTACTCACCAAGTCGACATGGCAGCCCTAGGCTGCACACAGGCTCTGCAATGGCAGGCCTGAGGCACATTTTACAAGCCGCTTCTGTGGGTGGCACAACCAGTGCTGCAAGCCCACCAGCGGCATTGGAGTTACAAGCCCTGGGCACACTCAGTGCACTGTACTAGGGACTGACAAGTAAACCAATCATCCAATCATGGAGTCACTAATCCATCACGCAATTTATCATAGGGAGCACTCGCACTGTGGCACTGAATAGCAGTGGCACAGTGCCCAAAGCATCTAACGCCAGCAAAACGGATCGGTAACATAGGAGGCATCATAAAAAATGGAAGGGAGACCCACGCCAAGGATGCCAGGTCTAACACATATCATTACAGTCTGTCCTGGTCGTCAGTACCAGTATTCTTTTTGGTTTCCTTTCTTGTTTCTCATGTAAAAACTCTTAATCTTTTTTATGCTAATGCACCCATTGTGGTACATGCTTGAGGTCACAGCACCCTAAGCACATGTGGAAAGCACACTGGTGAACATGTACAGCTAGTAGACCTGCTTACCCTAAAAGACTCGGGGTTTTTTGACAAGCAGTCACACCGGAGAGGAACCTCTCCTGTAGTCACCCAGTCGGTAAGAAAAAGAACATAAAGTCAAAGCATTCTTCGGCTTCACCATGCTGGTCCAAATCATTGAACGAGGTGAGGGAACAACGCCACAAGTCTAGGCCCCACTCACACACTCTACACCTCCCTCCCCCTTCCCCAAGCCTGGGTCCGCTCCGCGCTTCCCTGGAGCCAGAGCGAACCCTTTATGAATTTTATGAGGTTATGCACATCATCTTTGGGCAAGGTGAGCCGACCCCTCTGGAGTACCTTTGAGCCCTATGGGTTCAGAAGGTTCCCCGACTGAGTTTCTGCTGGCGAGCTTGCCCTCCGCACCAGTCGGGCCCTTTGGATCCGTTCCTGGATCTGGATCGACTCAAGTTGTGAGTCCACGACCTTCACCAGAGTTCAGGCCAGTGGCACCTTTCCCAGCGCCTCTGACCTCATAGTTATTACGGACTTAGAGCAGGACCGGTGCCGTGCGACGTCTACACCAGCTTCTGCTGGACCAATGCCCTTAGGTCAAGACCGTGCCTCTTTTTCCTCATAGGCCCCATGAAGAATATGCTTGGGGTGGTTCTGAGGATCCTAATGGTTATCCTGACCCCCTGAGGAACCCTTCGCCCAGGATAACTGGTATGAGGAACTGATTGATGCCAGTGGTCTGGACACCTCGCCAGACACTGGCCTGCTCTCTCCTCCTAGTGTTGCTATGAAGGAAGGGGCTTACTTTGCCTTGGTAAGGAGAGGGGCTGAAGTTCTCGATCTTATGCTGCCCTCGGTGGAGGTCAAGACCATTGTCTTCACTGAGGTGCTTCAACTTGGTGTGTCCCACGGGGAACCATCTCCGCCCCTTCAGTGTTGTCCTGCTCGAGGCCTGGTCCAAGCCCTGTACATGTGCTGCTGAGCACAGGACGATAGCCCGTCACACCGCCTCGCTCCTGGGGATCCAGCTTTCCTCACCCAGCACCCCACCCTGATAGCCTGGTGGTGCAGGCCTCAACGTCCAAAGTTAACCCTGGCAGGTTCCCTACCACTCCACCGAATAGGGAATTCAAGAGGCTGTATACCTTTGGTAAGAGGGTTTTCTCTTCCACCAGCCTTGCACGTCAGTGAACACAGTGTGCCTTTTGGGCAAGTACACCCACACAGTATGGGACTCGGTTGCGCAAGTGCTGGTCTCCATGGTGCCATGGTCTCGGAGGAGGCCCGAGCCATCCTGACCCAGGCTATTTCTGATGGCATGGATGTAGCAGGGTCCACAATATGCTGCAGACTGGACATGCCAGAAGCGCTAGGTAGAGGGATTGCTTCTTAGGTGGTGCTTCGTTGCCAGGCCTGGCTGAGGTCAACTGGCTTCTCGGGTGATGTCCAGGCATCTCTTATGGTCAATTCAGCGCTCCAGCGCTTCAAGCACAGTAGTGTCACCGCCCCATCGTTGGGACTTACCATAGCCCCATGCCAGCCACACGCAACCTTTTGCTCTTTCAGTGGCTACATTACGGGCTACCTGCTGTGTCCATTTCCACCTAGCTACCACGGCTAACAGACTCCCCCGCCCTTTCATGGCCGAAAGCTCAGTCCCACAATTCTTGTGGGACCCAAGGCCAGAGATCTGCCCAGATTGGCAGCCGCAACGTCCAAACCCCTTTAATGTGCCCTTGCAACATCACGGGCAACCGGTTGGCGGACGGATCAGGCACCACCCACCCTATTGGGAAGCCATAACCTCAGACAAGTGGGTACTCCAAATTGTTCTGCCGATTATGCCCTTTTCACGGAAACCCTGCCACCCATGCCACCGTCCTCAGATCGATTAATGAAGGGCCAGCTCTCCCTGCTGCATCAGGAAGTGCATGCTTTTTTGGCCAACTGAGCCATTGAGAGGGTGCTGACATCAGAAGTAGGTCATAGTTGCTATTGCCTCTACTTTCTGGTGAAAAAGGAGGATGGCGGCCTCCGCCCTAAACTAGATCCAAGCCCTCTCAACTACTTTCTGAAGAAAGAGAAATTAGAAGTGCTCATGTTGGCTCAAACCTTATCTGTCCTGGAGACTTGATGGTGGTGCTGGACATTCAGGACGCATATTTCCATATACCTGTCCTTCCAGCCCACAGGGGTTACTTGTGGTTCATGGTAGGACACGAGCACTTCAGTTCGTTGTTTCAGCTGTTGGAGAGGAATTGTGGGCCCTATGCCAGGAGGCCCTGTACTTTTTGGACATGGATAGACCCTCAGAACATTTTCCTGATAGTTCAACCCCTGGCGGGGTCTCTGAATGTCAGGGCGGACACTTCTGCCCATTGTAGTTTCCAAGTCGGCGCGCTATCAGGCTAATTATTTTGACTGCGACTCAGGACTCCTGTACGCCTTTCTGCCGATACCACTCCTGCACCGTGTTCTGAAGAAGCTCCAAACAGGCCGGGCCAAAATCATCCTAGTAGCTCCAGATTGGGCAAGGAGGCTATGCTATCCTGAACTCATGAGCATTGATCCCCCGATCAGGCTGCCCCTCTGGGACAATCTCCTGTCGCAGTAACAGGGCAGGCCCCTACACCCAACTCTGCGCACGCTCTTCCTTCATGTGTCGAGATTGAGTGGAAGTAGTTGAGAAGCTTCAGTCCCCCTCCTGAAGTCTGTGAGGTCATCTTGGCAGCCAGGCGTCCATTGACGAAGACTGTATACGCCTGCTGTTGGGACAAATTTGTGACTTGGTGCACTATGAAACCTATTGATCCACTATCTGCACCCTTTTCCGAAGTATTGTTAGTCCTATCCTTAGCCTGGCGAAGTCTTGCTCTGCGCACTGTTAAGGGGTATCTTTCGGCTATATCAGCTTTATTGTTGTTGCCGGATCAACCCTCCTTGTTCAAGTCACCTGCTATGATATGTTTCCTGAAAGGTTTTTAACACGTGTTCCCTACAAAGCTTTTTGCTATGCCCCAACGGAACCTTAATTTGGTCTTGACCTGCCGGACGTGTTCCCCTTTCAAATCCATGCACGCAGTCTGTGACTCGACTACTGGCATCTCTCCTCAAAAGGAGAGTGGTGAAATGCTGCCGCAAACGCACGCAGCTGGAACTTGGTGAGCCTCACCCCATCATTGATAAAACTGCATAACCTTTCAAAACAAAAAGAGGTGGATATTTGTGTAGCATTGGCAAAACCCTCGGCGGGTTGTAAAGATGCATATGGTTGTTGCCATGTTTAAGAACAGTGGTGTATTTTAAGGTTCAATATGTAACTAACTTTGGTGAGAACTGTATATAATTAAAATACCACTTTACAAGGTATTTGGTCTACCTCAGGAAGTTATTGTAAACTACTGCAAACTCATTCAGTACAAAGCACAGTAGGGCAGTGCATTAGTGACAGTGCTTTAGGACTTTAGAACGGTAGATTGAGGAGTTTCCTTAGGAAGTGACCATTTGCCAGTCACTCGGGTCACAACCAATGTGGGTAAAGCACCTTTTTACAAGGGACTTGAGCGACTTCCTCAAAAAAATCTTACCCATGGAACAAGTGGAGGCAAAAAACCAGAAGGTGTTGAAAACAGGCAGTGCTATCTTTTATGCACATGCACAATATAATTGTAGCAATAGATGCTTCACTCATGTACAACAGCAGTGCAAACCCCCTTCACAAAGATACATTCCAAAGCAGCTGAACAAGCCACTACCAATGAAAGCCTTCCTTATAATTGAAGGATTGACAGTGTAACCTTGGACAAAGAGAACCTGTAGTGCCTAGGCAGTAGCAGAGCTAGCTTTCCTCACTAAGAGTGTGCAGCGCAGCAGTGGTAGCACATGTTCCATAGGCAAAGATTAAACAGTCTGCTAAAAATATGACGCAGGCAGTTGAAGGATGCACATGCTCCATAGATCTAGATTTAGCGGCAGTGACGCAAGTCTGCCAGAAATATGACACGACAAGTAGCAATATTAGGCACAGCATATGTGTAGTTGATAAAGTCCAAGTGAGAAGCCTCTAGTCCTCTCCTCTTAACCTGAACATACATGCATACACCATGTTACATTTGTTTTCCTTGTTGTTTGGGCAGTTACCACTACTCAAAGCAGGTGGCGAGGATTGACCAGATCCAGTGTGTGCAATGTTTAGCTCCTTGTATGCCCTAGTGCAGAAAGTGGCGCGCATGACCTTTTAATTCCGAGGTTATACAGTCACTTATTGCAGATGTCATAGATTCTTTATTTGGCGTGGCAGGTCTAATCTGAAATAAATTACTCCATCAGTACTGCCTCACTGGGTATGTTTACTGACCATACTGCTGGGGAGGATTCTGAAGAATTGAGTCGTATTCAGTGTCTTCCCGGAAAAGATAATAAAGTAACTTTAACACGTTAGCAATACCGATTCTTTTTATAGGTAGGGTTGGTGCTTCCTGCGTAGGTCAACAGTGAACCAGTCATTTCCTGCAAAGCGTTCATATGTGTACATGGCCACAATGTAGGTCAGAGCAAAGGGGTGTGTCCTCTTGTCTTTTAAACTGACAGCTTACTGTGTGAAATGTGCTGGAAGTTGTTTATTGCACATACACTTGACACCCCAAGCCTCTCCAAACACATGCTCTTAGTCCGAGGCTTTCCCTTCCTCCAGCTCACCCGCATGGCTGCACTGTGCTTTGGCTCTGCAGGCCAGGATGCTGACGTCGAAGTGCAGGGCCCATCGTGGTGGAGGCACCCAGGAATGCAAGAGCCAGCTCCCTCTGATTCCTCGGTACATGTTCTCAGCCCTACAAATCTCCAAGCAGCGATAGGGCGAGTGAAAGCGAAACCTCGCACCGCTCCTATAGAATCAGGCCCAGCATTTGGCGTCATCTAGTGGTAGGCGACCACTGTCTGAGTATGAGTGCACTGACCTAATACTGTATAGAATTGAAAAACAGTTTGCCTCATCATAGGGCCTGCGAGTTCTGGTCAGTTCCAATGTTACTGCGAAACTGCCGTAGAACAAGGCGAAGAGGGCATCAGATAATTCTAACCTCCGGTGCTGACACACAATCTGGTTTCATTGTACATTATACGTGTACAGTTTTCGCTAACCTGCTATGCTTGGACACCCCTCGACTACAGATTGCCTCCCATGGCTTGACTTGCCATTTCCTTTTAACCGGTCTGAGTTCTGGTGACCCTTGCAAAATGCTTTATATCCGTATAAATGCCTCTAGCTGGCAACAAGCCTGTCTGAACGTTTGTTGACACTGTCAAGCTTAGATCGATCTCTCGCCCTCCCCCCTCTTCCCTCCCCCCTCTTTCTCTGTATGACCCATTATTTGCCACCTAGAGTTAAAAATATATCCAAAGTTTGGTAGGATAGTGTAACCTTTTGTACTATTGTCAGAATCCAACAACTACACACATGAATGTTTTCTAGTTTTAGTATGACTAAACCAAGCTGTATTCCATCCCTGCAGTTCCAGGGGGCCAATTTCGGAATCTCCTAACTTGTATGCTCTTCTTGGAGTGTCTTTTTTTCAAGTAGGATTTCTCTGAACAGCCTCCTGGGTTCTTCCCCTCCTCTCCATATGCCAGAGGGATAAGCTGTGAATGTCTGCTACACGCTATGCTTTGTCTGTGCAGGCTGATATGCTCTGTGCCTTTGAAAGCTGCTTTGTTTTAGTTCTAATTGCTTTATAGATTCTACAATTAATAACCTGGCTTTCTTTTTGAAAGGCTGGGAGTCGAGAAGGACCTGCTCTGTGCTAGCGGGCAAAGGTTTCGTTTAATTCCCACCCGGACACCCACGTGTGCAAGGAGAGGCACCTTCAGTGCAGCTGCTTTCTTGCACTTTGTTATTCCTCGTAAAGCCATTTAACAGTCCGAGCCCCTCGGTGCTGCCTTCTAATCTATGGCAGTTGCTATGAATGTAAATGAGTCTGTTTAGGGAAGGCTTGCAGCTAATACCCTGATTAACGCTGGAACAGCCAGATGTACACCAGCAGTTGGAAGCTCCGACCTTTTACCTCCTCATCCCCCAATGCTCCTCTCATTCACTGTAGCGAGAGCTAGAGGAGGCACTGGTGTAATAGAAGCGGCGTCATGTGCCTGTATGCATTATGTGCTGGATTTAAGGGATAGCTGGAGTTAGACTTCTTGTTTCCTTCTTTCTCAGTAACTCCTCCCCGAAATATACTTTAGATCTTTGTCTTATTTGGTTTTACTATGTTGTGTATTAGATGTCAGCCTTCTCTTAGTGCAATAGTGTGTAAAGTTTAGTTTTAAACGCTCTCATCTTTTTTATGATTTGAGTCTGAGATCGAAATTCAAAAGCCGTAACAAAGAGCCAGACTTCTTGTGCCGCGGTGTTGGTGATGGGAAGGTTTAGTTCTCACTAAAGGGTCTGTCACACATTCTGGCAGACGTCGAAAGGTAGACGTCTGGGTGCATTAGCTTCGCTTGAGAGGCGGTTGCTCTCACATCTCATCACCCTTTGTTTTCAGCTGGATACTGTAGGGGCAGGTTAATATTGTTCGTGTTACCTCCTAAAGAAACTAATAAGGAAGGGTTAAATAACTGATGTTTTGTAAGAGCCTAAGCTTCTCTGTGTCCATTCTCTTCAGAAATACTTGAGCTGCCTTGATCTGTTATCAGTGGCGATTCCTTTCGGTCGGCGAAGCTAAAGGACTCTTCTGTACAATGCACAGTGTGTGATTTGAAGCACCCTCCTTCAGCCACTTTTAAAAATGGTGCCATTAGCATCTTGGACCAGGCCCCAGGAATATTTGACCATCACAGTGAAGCCTCATGGGAGGAAGTGGGTTGCACAGGTAGCAGAGTGGAAGAGTCGAATAGCTGTTTGTCCAAGACATTGCAAAACATGAAGACTGTGGCAGTGGCGGCTGCCGCACAACGAAAGTGGAGGGTGCGGTACGGAGCAGGGAGGATGGGGGTTTGAAGGGGGTAATTCAGGGGAAAATGATATTTTAAAAAACTTGCCTAATGCTGCCCCGACACACATGGCCACCTTGGTGCTTGACTCTTGGCAGTCTCTGGGAAGGCACAGGCTCCTCACCCAATCCAGACACTGCTCTCATGCTATGAGAGCAGCCACAGGATTGGTCTGAGCGGCCTGCTCTACCGCTCAGACACTACCTGGGAGCCTGCTGCTTTTCTCCACCCAGGCTGTGAAAATAGCTGGGTTGCAGAAATAGAAGTGTGCATGTTTGTTTAGCCTGCCTGAGACGGCTGGCCAAACTTACATGCGCACTTCTAAGTGCCCACCACTCCTGCCAGGTATGGCCCTGCCCTGCACCGTTAGCCAGATCACCTCACAAAAAAATAAAATATTATTGTTTTAATATTTTATTTTTATGTGACTGACTCTGACCAGTGGGGTGATGCTCTTCCGTCATTACGAATGAGCCGGCCCTATGAAAATTACGCTTACTGAAACCGGCCGTTGAATCTCCCTTTCCCCCAACTTTTACTAAGCTGATTGGCAGCTTAATAAAAAAGCAAATGTGTGATGTGTTGAATACACGTAGCATAAATGCTCACTGAAACAGTTTAAAACGAATGGTCCTTTTCTGGTGTTACACACAGTACTAGTCCACTAGGAGTAAGCGTGCATTAAAATGCTTGGGCACTCCTTTCATGTAATATTGATTTTTAAGCAGTCTCTTAAGATGACCCCCCTGAAACTCAAACCAAGCACAGCAAGCTTCCTGGAGTATCACTGAGTATCTTTTTAGTGCTGTAGATCATCTAATGCTCCAATGGACCACAATTCGATACCAGTTGAAAACCGTGTGAAAGATCTCGAAGTCTGATTGTGGCATTGTTGTTCTGTGTGCAGGTGTGTGTAGCAGAAACTGTGCGATAGTGGTCTCTGTGACTGAAATTGTGTGCGATGGATTTCAGACAAAGGGGATACCATGTCTGATCTTGGATTGTGTGTATTTGAGGTAGTTTGTAACACTGGGTTTGCGACAGACATTATACAAGAACTTGGTTTCTCTGAAGTAAATAATATATAATGCTGAACCTGATCTTGAGACTGTGACTCTGACTATATATAATCTTAGTGTACCTCTGCCAAGTAGTAGAGTAGGTGGAAGCTCAGCCAGCTTGCTTGCAGATCTCTACCAGGAAGCTAACGTAGGCCTCCGCGCCCACTTGGTTGGACAGCGGACACTGGTTATGAACTTGGGGTTAAAGACCGACATTGAGTGATTGTAGTGTTTGTTACTCTAACACATTGTGGGATCTTGGTGTCTCGAAATTTAACACTGTGAATTTTTTGCAGGTGACAGTGTGACCTTGATGTCTTTGCAGGTGACAGAGTGTGATCTTGATTGAGGCTGACACCCTTTCCAGCCAGCTCAGTATTCTGCTGCCAGAAGAGCTGGTAGCAGAGGACATAGAGCATTTGGAGTTTCTTGTAGGGCCACTCTGGCTCTGTGGGAGCAGCTGACACTTTGTGTGATCTTCATCTCTGTGCCTGACACTGTTATCTTGGTTAAACCACCACCTGTCCTGATCTAGTACAGACTATGTGAGTGCTGAGCAACTCTACTTGCTATGCCCCGCCAGCTGGTTCTTGTAGGGTTCTGTGCCCTGCTCAAATACTTATAGTTATTGTTTGAATACTGATGTCGGATTGTGATTTGTCTTCCCACTTGTCAGTGTTCGAGGAAAAGTACCTCAGCAAGGAAGGATCTAGAGGCTAGTCAGCATACTTGCTGCACTACTAAAGGCTTCATTCACCTTTATTCATCACACTGTTCTCGCTTCCACAGTCTTGCAGCTTTGCCTATTTTATTGATATTTGAAGTGTGTGAACCCTACTAGGATTAGAATTTGTCACTTGCAGGTTAGGCAGATGTCTCCTAGCCACAGTCATGTTTTTAACCCTGGAGTGGCGAGCAGGAAGTGCTAAATATTTAAATAGGTTTTCTTTTGTCTACATAGCAGTAGACCTCCCTTGACCCCCACAACCCCCCTCCCCCCGTAAATTACTTTGTAACGTACTTTGTTCCGCATCACATAATTTGGTCAGATAGACAATCTGATTCCCAAACCCACGTATAGCCAACATCTCCACCAACTAAGATTAATCTTGGGAACGTACCTAAATATGAGGTGGTGATGCAGGCAATAGCCTGATGTACCACATCTCCTGGGCCTCTGACTTTTAGTGGGGACAAGGTCGGGATATTGATTTTGGATTTCTGTACCTTTTGTTCTCCATAGGATGGAAGCAAGGGAGCAAGTGTAAGGATGTATGCATGGGTAAGATGAATATAAACACGGATGGTCAAAACCTGTGCTGCAGGTGGCAGTTGATCTGTTGGTGACAAGATGCTGCCCTTGCTTCCGAGGCTGTTACTCACTCATCCCAAGCTCCTAGGATATTCTCTATGCTCTTGATGGTCACTGAAAGCCGCAAGTATATTATTGAAGCAGCGAACCCAATCTTTGGTAAAGTGAAAAATATCGGCTTGTAGACACAACTGGGGCAGCCTCGCTATCCGTGTTTCCTCTTCTTTTTCCCCTGGTTTGAAAGAGGTTTAGCCGAGCTGCTATGTCTGAGCCCCAGGAACTGCCCCATTATATATGGGATGGGTGGTTTTACTGTTGCTTTTGTTGTTTTGTATTTGTTATGGATATTTTTTTCAATTGCTGTTCTTGTTTGTGATGTATGATGTATTGGTTGGTAAGGTAGTTGTTTTAGGATATTGTTGAGACAGCACAGACGAGTTCAGGCATTAGAATGTTGCTACAGTGCAGTTAGTTGCTGCATCTGACTAATATGAATCTCCCATCTGCCAGGGCTGCGTTTTGGGCCTACCAGTGTTGCTTTTTCTGGTCTGGTCTAGTCACCAGAGTATTTGCGTATGTACCTCCCATCAGACCTTAGGGTTACTTGCCTGAATGTGCAGCGCTTTTTCTTTTAACTGCCCAGTTAAAAGAAAGCTTTACTGAAATAGCTACGTACTAAATGTGCAGATAAACATAGGATGATTGAGAAGTCTGAGACCTTGTAGATTTAATTAAAGGTTTATTAAAAGTTGGAATACCAGTTACACAGCATGGGAATACGTCTTCTCCCAGTTTCCTAACTCCAGCAACTTCTCTCTACAGTCCTGGCTTGTGGAACATGGAATGAAGAGCATGTGCATGGAATGAAGGAAGCCTTACAAAAGTAAGCACCCATTACAAGATGTATAAAGTTCATTATACAAAAAAATACAACTTGTATACATATAAAGCATAAATACTAAAGTAGGACACAACACGTTCCCCCTCTCTTGAAAAAAAAATAAAAGAAATTACAACCGGGATGTTGCATACCTTCACACAAAAGATTCTTCAACCACTTAGGCCTGACAATCGCTCTTTTGTCAAGTACTTCCCTCTGTTCCTTAATGGGAGCGCAAAGAGTGATTTCCAGGTCAACAACATCCTTATCCCGAAGAGTTTCTTCCAACCTAGTCTCCTTTTCGTTCCTCACAACCACCTCTAACACATCTAACCCAACACCTTACTCCTCTCTAGGAGCATTGACCTCACTACAGTTACCCTCACTCTGCAGGATTACTATCGACGTCACCAGAATTCTTGTTACCCCTTGGCAGCAACCTAATCCATGGCAAACACAAGGAGATGATGGACGGAGCGCTGAAACTTTTCAGACACTCACACCCAGTCACAGATCTGGGATGAATCCATCATCGTTCTTTAGCTCACTTTGCCACCCCAGTTCAGACACAGCTATATGCAAATCAGTCTTGACCCTGTGCCTCATGGGAACAGTCCAGACCGAACTGCCAAGCCATGTCTTCCCTGGACCGGAAACAAGCATCCTGGGACCGGTTTCGGGCTAACAGCCCTCATCAGCCAAGCTAGCTTGAATCCAGTGGCAAAGTGAGCAAGGGACCCACGTCTGGGCATACCCTGCCAACTTAGGGCGAACAAAGCAAACACAAGGAGATGATGGACGGAGCGCTGAAACTTTTCAGACACTGGGGTGGCAAAGTGAGCTAAAGAATGATGATGGATTCAACCCAGATCTGTGACTGGGGGTGAGTGTCTGAAAAGTTTCAGCGCTCCGTCCATAATCTCCTTGTGTTTGCAGCAACCTAATCCATGCCCATACAATCCGATAGAAACTCCTTACCCAAATTCCTCAAATCATTCTTATACCAACTATTGTTTTCCTTGAATATGGCAATTCTTTTGAGGTTCCATACCTTTCCATCAATTAAAAGAACAGCATTGCGTAGCATTTTGTTAACCTGCGGAGGTCCAGAAAACTGTCTCTCCTTTATTTATTTATTTTTTTAAAGTGTTCTACTTTCCAAGGTTTCTTCCCCTTGACCCACATCCCAACACGGACCTCCACACACTCTGTATTTCTTTTCTGATCAAAAGTTTCCTCATAAGCTTGATGCTTATTAATTATCCTTTTTTTGACCTCATCAAAGGACACTCTGGATTGCATTTGGTTCTTGGACCCCTACCACACATCACATCAAATGGAGACAAACCTAAAGCCTCATGACTAGTGGTTCTATACGTCCAAACCATCTTTAAAACCTGAACCTCCCAATCCTCACCATTAGTGCAGGCAATCTGAATGCCATTGATTGAATCTCTTGATCATGCCATTACCACTGAGATTATATAAGGATGTGGTTCTGCGTTTTAGGCCTAACCTTTCAAAGTTTTTCTTGGCTAATTAGTCATAAATTGTACTCCATTATCGCTGATAATTTGACTTGGCGAACCTTCCAGACCATGGTTTCTCAGGAATGATTGAGGCCAAAAATGTGCGTGTCTAAGTTTTCAAGGACTTGTCAGAATTAGCGCAAACCATTCAATACCTGGCTATTCTCTCCGTGTGTATATCAATACCAGACCACAAATACCATTTTTCTACTCTTTGTTTAGTTTTCACTATACCGCAATGTTCTTCATGGCATAACCTCATGATATATCCCTGAGATTATATTGGGCATGGCTCTATCACCTCCGAAGATAGTACCATGAACCACTGACAATTTTTAATTTCCCAAAAGTGGCGTACATTTTACGAAATCTTAGATTTATGTGGCCACCCATCTCTTACCCACTCAATAAGTAGTTATAAGTCTTTATCCTTGGAATATTCATCTGTCTTTTCCTTCATACCAGATATACCTTCATCATGAATCAAAGCAACATGTAGATCATCCCACTCATGCTTATCACACTCAAGAATCTCAGTAGGCATGCTGGATAAAAAGTCAGCTAACACATTGCTCTTCCCTAGTACATATATGATCTCATAAATGAAATCTTGCAAAAGCATAGACATTCTCGCAATCCTGGCAGATGCTTTGTGCAGCCCTTCAGTGGTTAACAATTTAACCAAGGGTTTATGGTCACTCTGAAGAATGCATTTCTTACCCCAAACAAAAGATTGAAAATGTTAAAGGGCCCAAACACATGCCAGGGCTTCTTTCTCTATCACAGAGAACTTTTCTTCAATAGGTTACAGGGCACGGGAGGCAAATGCTATTATTGTCTCTTTACCAACCTCATCAATTTGTCAACACACAGGCCCAACCCTTTATTATTAGCGTCTACAGTGACACCATTGGTTAATTCATGATCAAAACAACTTAACACTGGGGCCTGCATAATGGTATTTTTTTACGTCTGTGAATTCCTTTTTGCATTCTTCTGACGAACAAAAATTAACTTTACTCTTGAGTAATTGCCTAATAATATAACACTGCTTGAAAATCCCTTAAACTTCCCTTAGAATTCTACCAATCCTAAAAAGGAACTCTCCTCATCCTCACATGACTGTGGTGGGGCATTAAGTATGGCCTCCACTGACTTAGGCTTGGTTGCCACTCCATCACCACTCAAAACATGTCCAAGGTAAGTTACTGATTGCACTGAAAACTTACACTTGGAATGTTAAACAGTTAATCCCTGCTCTTCCAAAAGGCCTAATACCTCCTCCAAAACTTGGTCGTCTTCAGCCCTGTCTCTTCCAAACAGTAAAATGTCATCTTGAAAACATCTAACACTCGCATGCCTTCCAAACAATTGATACATTAGTCTTAGGGAAAATGGCGGCAGCCGAAACCAAATAGCATCCTTCAACATTGAAAACATCCTGTGGGTGTAATAAACGCGGTAGATTGCTTACTTTCCTCCCTCAGCCGAATCTGATGATACGCCGCGGACAAATCAATAGTAGAGAACCATTTAGCATCTTTGATCAATTCTCATATTTTAGGCAACAGGAACTTATCTATAAGAATATTACCATTTAAATGGCACAAATCTATGCAGAAACGGCTTTTACCATTACCCCGCCTTGCTGCGACCACCAGAGAAGTCCACTCCGACGATTCAGTTGGCTCAATGTCTGCTTTAACTAATTTCTCAAGTTCTTTTTCTACCTCTTCCATGAGGAGAATAGGGATTTTCCACGCCTTATGAATTTTGGGACCGGCATTGGTTTTTAAAACAATGCAATCCTCAAAACCCTTTAACATGCCAATCTCTCCACTAAAAGTTGGAACACCAGTTACACAGCATGAGAATAAGTCTTCTCCCGGTCTCCTCACTCCAGCAACTGCTCTCTACAGTCCTGGCTTGTGGAACATGGAATGAAGAGCATGTGCATGAAATGAAGAAAGCCTTACAGAAGTAAACACCCCGACAAGATGTACAAAGTGCGTTATACAAAAAAAGAATAAAACTTATATACATATAAAGTCTAAACACTAAAGAAAAAGACACAACAAGGATCCAAGAAAAATGCATCTGAGAGTTGCATCCCACATAGTACCACTTAAACTGCTGTCCTCACAAAGTGTTTGTGCGCCTCCTGCTCGCCGGACAACAACGCAAAAGTTTATAATTAATTTCCCATTAACAATTTGGTTGGGTAGCTTTCATTTCCATTGAGCCCAGAGAGTGGTTTGAGAGCCTCTTTTGTTCACTATCTGTTGACAATCATCTGAGAGTATTACTTATGAGAAGGTAATCTACTCTAGTGTACGCTCTATAGTTATTTCAATACAAAGTGTTGTCTTTTTCTTTCCAGTGTTGAGCTCTCCATGTATCTAGCAATTTTAAGTCCACTAGCCACAGCATGCGAGACGAGTGTTGGGTTGGGCAAGCGTGTGTAGTGATCATATACAAGGTTCAGAGCCATATTAAAACTTTTATGGAAACAAGTCTAAATAATAACCCTTTTTTATTTTTTTTAAAAGGGGCAAGTCAAAACCTAGACCAGTGTAAGGCTCTCTATTTATACTTGTAAACCCACCAAGTATGTTTTAATTACATAGTCCCTGAACTGGACTCATTAATGATGTGAATGTATTTTCAAATCTTTAATTTATTCATATTTATCGCAGACTAAGACCCCTGGTGTTTCATAATGAAAGTTCACTTCTTCACGGTCACACCATTTTTATATGTTCACGCTGTGTTTGCTAATTAATATTGTATATCCAGTGAGTGCAATCCAAAATCTATTCGTTACTCTTAAGTGTATATTTCATATAAACATGTTCTCAATACAGAATGTTCTTACATAATGTGGTATTGTTCCTAATGATCTCCATAGAGTAAGATTATAATCATAAAGTGATGTGGAATAGTGCCTCGTGTATTCCACTCGTCACTAGTACGTCCCTCGTTTGGTAGTGAAAGTGACAATCAAACCATTCCTTCAATGGGTCAGCACTCTGAAAATGAGGCTAAGGATGTTCCCTACAATCTGTTCCTGGCCTCAACTACTCATCTCATTATTGTGCCAGGCCCTTCTTAAAAAAGATATCAAACCCCCTTGACTTATTTAGCGAGCACCAATGGAATTATGAGTTTGTTTAGGACACAAATTGGGAGTGCATGTTTTTGCTCTTACACTGGAGCTCTTGGTGCATACATGTCAAGCATTTAGCATCAAGAGCATAAGAGTAGGTTGATGCAAATACAAATTAGTCCTATTTGTAGATGCCATCTTGTGCCTGATGACCTGTCGAGCCCTCACTCCCGGCTCTTTTATCCGAGCTCCTTGACTCATGTAGTGTCTCTAGCTTTAAAATACATTTTAATAAGTCAGTGGGAAAGAAGGCTGGGAATTTGTCAGTCTTTATAGATGGGTTAGGCTTGATAAATGACATGGTATGACAGGCTCACATGTTTAAACGGGAACTTCCTTCCTAGATTGCTTTATGAGGACTAAACGTCTTTCCTCAAAGGAAACTGTGGGATATTCAAAAGAAACTGTTGGCCTTCATGTGGAACAATAAACTGCCCAGGATAGCCAAAGCAACACTTTAAAGTCCTTTATAGACCATAATACGATGGAGGTTTTGGAAAGCCAATATACCGAGATCTATCTAAGCAGCTCAGCTTCGACTGGCATTTGGAGTAGGCAAGTACACGGTTTACCACAGCCTGGGTAAAGATGGAACAAGCCTGCTCACAAATACCCAGAAGTGTCCGTTATCAGTAGCAAGTAAACAACTGAAATCCACCCCACCACTGTTGCCGTCATCCACAAAAATTATTAGATTGTGGAAATCAGTTTCTTGGGTCAAGATCGGCCTCCTCCCTCCCACCAATAGTTTTCTGCCCAGATTCCCTCTCTAGGGTACTAACTAGACTGAGTGCAGACTGTGAAAGGGCTTAAGTCTTCTCTGCGAGGTGCACTAATTGAAAGAGGACAGTTTGATAACAGCAAATCCTGCAGGAGAATGGGTTGAACTGACTCCAGCGGATAGTTTTGGGATCTCCAACATTTTCTGGTTAAGAGGTACATCTGTTCAGGAAAAATTATCCCGAGCTGCTAACAAAAAATATGAGTTACTTCGGACAAAATTATTTTACTGGCGAGTGAGTGCATGCAGGATTACTAGCAGTAACCGCCTCAGTGCATCAGGGAAGGTCGCTAACAAAAATGGCAAAAAGCTTCATCAGTTTTAATGCTGAATGCCGCTTCATGTTATAGGAGTGATCTACACAATGCCCCGGCTACTGAGAAGAACATTGGCAATCAGGGTCCCCAATGCACCATGAATTGCCGTTTATATATCTGCCTTTAAAATGCTTTTTCTGCAAACATTCACTTATCAGTTCTGAAAATAGATACATTTTACTTGTAAATATATCCTTTTCAATTTTGAAAACATGCCTAATTCAACCAAAGAAAAGATTTTTATTTACTAGGCTGGGCTACACACAGGGGAGTTACTCTCGAGCAGCTGAAGAGCGATCAGTAGCTCCTGAGCTACTCTTTGGAAAAGTCTGCTGTAGACAGTTATCGCACTGCGGCATTGAAGGAATTATCTGAGAACAAGCACTGCAGAACGAAACACCAGCAGAACTTTTCTTCTCAATCAAACCACCAAAGGCTGCAATTGCAGAACAAGCTTACCTATCTGAGTAACTGGGAGAAGGAGTTGCGTCTGGAAATCCCTGACTAGGTTTGGTGGAGAGTGGCTAAAGCATATATCTGCTCACAATTTTCAAAATAGTTTTTTATAAAATACAACTTCATATTTGTGCCCCCGTTCAGTTCACATCAGTTTGGAAACTCTGCTGTGTGCTGGGAGGGGTGTAACGTTCCTGGCACAATGTTGCATATGTGGTTGACCTGCCCTAATGATAGAGTTTATCTCGTACAGAGATGTAGAGAACATATGTGATGGAAAAGTACATTAAGATAGACAGCAGCTCATTGTGGAATGGTAGATCTATGTCCATGCTGATTAATCAGTCCAGGATGGTGATGCATGGTATATATCTTTTCTTCACATTCAATGTATTGGTTTTTCTTGAATACATGTGATGTAATAACTTGGACTAATTGTACTAATAATATTCTTTATGTAGTGAATATCTCCGTGCTTGAGTAAAGTTATAAATACAATGGTTTAAAAAAAAAAAAAGTAAGGTTCCCACTTTATTTCTCTACAACATGGGGAGGTTAATTTCTTTTGAGAGGAAAACACTTCACGACGGACCATTAAAAGTACTCTTTCCCTCTTCCTCTTGTGAAGAAGCTGGAAGGCCACGGTGACATTGACAAACCCTGCTTAGACCAATCTGACGTAATTTGTGTTTTGTCATGTTTAATAGATGTGGTCTCTGGTACTGCAATGCTTCTGGTTTTCCTGATCCCAAAAACAGGATTCCTCACCCCAGCTTATGTAACCTGCCTTATTTATGAAAGCCTCCACTCTGAGAACCTGGTACTTTAAGAAGACTGACTAAAGATCACCACCAAAGCCCAAACTAGAGAGGCCCCGGTGTTTAAAAGGGAGCAATTCCCCTCCTTTTATTGTTTATTCTGAAATGCTGTATGTTCATGACTAGGTAGCCCCTTCAATGTAACACTTTAAAGTACATCTTTGTGCTGTTTTGGCGCACAGGATGGCATCTGTAGAAGCTTATAGCAAGCATGCTGTTTCTACTTTTCATAGCTATAGAAAAATCAAAATATAATCCTTGGTGCAAATTCCAAACTTATTCTTATTGTGGTATCTATTTTTTCATCTGAATGATTTAATCTTCCAGGCAGCTTCCTGGATCTCCTATCCCTTAGGGAGGAGGTATAACAAAGGTGGTATTCAGTGCAGTGCCTAGTTAGTAACTTCAGTCAGAGGAAGCTTAGGCAGTTGTATGTGACCTTGGGTTGCAATTGCATTGATGAAATGGTAAAGGGGAAGAGAATACCTTGAAGAGTACAGTTGGAAGGGAATACCTTGAAGAATACAGTTGGAAGGGAATACCTTGAAGAATACAGTTGCTTTACAGATTTCTGTAATGCTTATAACGACGTTACCATTTTTTGTGCAGTTCCACATTTGAAATTCAGATGATGATACACCAGCCAGTTCGCTCACTTAATTATTTCTAATTGTTGACTCCAAAGTCTTCACAGCCATAGCATTTGTCATAGATTTTCCATCCATTGCATCTCTTCATGTAGATTTAGTCATAGATGCCATAAATCTTATCCTATTAGCACTTCATTCCCCCACAGGCTTAGTTCTTTAATTATTCAGCTCTAATATAAATGTTTTCTGTGTTGGGTGTGAGCATTATGTTGAGTTTGCACAATAGGATAGGATGGTAGTGTTCAGATTAGGGCTGGCTCAAATTTTGAAAGTAAGTCAACGTGGTGGAGGTACTGTTTAGAAAAATGTGTTAGTGACTAGCACATGTGGTAACAAAACTTGGCATGCTCTTCATGTATTTGTGTAATTGAGATGTAGCTGAATTTATCTTAAGCAGTTCCAGGTTGTTGAGAAGTAGTCAATAAAACTTAATCTGCTGTATTGTTAAATTTCATAATTGGCATTTCCATAAATGTGAAATTCCTCTCGGCTGTAGCTAACTAGAGGGGTGTAGCTGGAAAGGTTTCATCTCCTGCAGACTGAGAGCCCTAGAACTCAAGTTCTTCAGTAGTACAGCCCTTTAACTCTCACCTCACTCAGCCTTCAGTTCAGTTATACTTCAGCAAAGGACTAACGAGATGGTGGTGGAAGCAGTTGTTTTCGTACGCTAGCTATTAAAATGCTAAGGCCTGAGACTACTGAAGTTACAATCTGATTTGGTTTCACTAGCCTTCGTGCTTATCCGCTTTCAGGATTGCACCGCACTTTTTAGCTGCATTGAAGAAACCAGCGTTTGTATAAATGTAACTGGTTTTTAGATTCTGGAAGGTCAGGCGTGATTGGTTCATTAAGGGCCAGTTCCAGTTAATGAAACAGTCAGTTGACACGTGGGTGCAGGAAGTCCACTAGTAGTTCTCTGCGTGATTGTTTACGTAGCTGCATGTCTGTCTTTCCAAAAGGTGTGGAGAGGGAAGATGTTAATGTGCACTGTTCGTTGTCTTAGTTGCATGCAACAATTTGGGATTGACCCTTGGCGTCCATGAGTTAAGTGCAGCTTTTCAGGTGGAGCCAGATTAATTGTCTTGTATTGTGGATTCAGTGGTGAAAAGACGACCAGTGTGGAAGATGCATCGACAGGGATATAAGTAATTCTGGTACATTTACTCTGGATACTTTGCTATTTTTACACAGGAGGCGTTGCTATTTTTAGCAAATTGTGTTCACAAGCCTTCAGTATGTCTTCAGTGGAATTAGAAGCAATCCTGTGAGACAGAGGTTGATGTATTTAATCTCATATTTACAGTGCTCAAATATATACCACCCCCATTGTATTTTGCGATGTTAGAATGTCAGTCTCGCTGGACAATATATTGATCTCACTGGCAGATTCTGTGAATAGCGTGTTGTATTCAGGGCGCTGAACTATACTAGAATTATTGACATGTGAAATTGGACACGCAGACTGAAGTAAAAGCAACAACGTAACAGTTTTTTTTTTTTTACCTTACTCTAAATGATGAGCAGCTATTTTGGCTAGAGATTTGAGGGTGTGCTTTAAGATTCATTCTCAATAACTATTTTCCTCTTGTTTCCTTCAGGGTGCGGATAAGACGGTGAAAGGCCCGGATGGACTTAATGCCTACGAAGCAGCCGATAACCAGGCAATCAAAGCCCTCCTCCAGTGATAGGAAGGCAGAACGCTACATTTCAGATGCCTCTCTGGCAGTGGTTCATATCGCTGCCTTTTTGTCTCTCTAACTCTCTGTATCTGCCAGCGTCTTCAGCTCAAACCGTTTGGGGATCAAATGGGAGGAGGGGATTCCACATCATGGAGGCAGCTCGGCTGGGAAAGGAACTGCTTGGAGGGGCAATACAAATTTTCTGTAAATTATTCCTCCAAAGGTAGTGGAGTCAACTGCTCCCAGAGCTCCTCCCATGGAAATCTTCAGGCTGGTTTGAATAATTGGTTTTGTTGGAGTCTCTTTAAATGAAGTTCCATTGAATCTGCAGTCGTGTGCACTCGAAGCAGAGGCCTACCACAGCTACTGCCCTGCCTCATAGTGACACTGCTGCCCACAATTGCAATTCAGGTTTTCAGTATGGATTGCTGGACTGTGACTGATAGGAGACTCCCTCTGCCAGTCCCCTTGGCCATCAGCCAGAACCTTCTTTTTTTTTTTTTTTTTTTTAAAGTCTACTAACAATGTTCTCTTTAGGGTAGCGCTGGACTGTATGCCCCCACAACAGCTGTCTCTCAAGGGGTACACTAACCACTAAAGACCATCTATCTTCAATCACTTGGCTTCTGATTGAGAACAAAGGGGATGGCAAATGTAAAGCAAATGAGATTTCCCCACTTATCCCTCAAACTTGAGTGCAAATACGCAGACCAAAGTATAATTGCCCTGTTATAGTCCCTGATGTAAACCTCCATCACATTACCTTTTTGGGCAAGTATGGTACAGATCCCATTGCCGCCTCTTTCATTCCTTTTCTTAACTGTCCCTCACCAGCACCTTCTTTAGAGAGACTTTTGAGCAATTATTGTAGCCCCAGAAAGTTCGAGACTCTTGGGTTCCATTTTCATGCATGTAGTGTCCAACATGAGCGTGAATTACGGATCAATTAAAGTGGTTTGTGGAAATAAATTGAAAGGTATCCATTCTGAAGAAGTCCTATTCATCGTATTATAAACCAGTGTCCAATAATGCATAGTCAAATTGCGTCTTTACAGAAGCTTGCTGGATGGCTGAGCAGCGATTCAAAGTAGTTTATTTTGTGAAGTCTTAAACACCCCGAACCAAACCATGCAATAAGTCTGTTTGAATATATTGGTAACTCCCAAATCGTCTGATGTGACTCCTTGACTTGGTATTTGTGTAGCCTTCTGTCTCTAGAAGACTACGTAGACTCGCCAAGCACCCCCAAACTGTTCTCTTTTAATTAGCTAGTTATTACCGAGTACAGCTCCTGGCTTTTTTTGTTTATGGGAAGGCAGCGAAGCAATTGTGGCACTGTCTGATGGTTGCCATTCTGACCTGAAAAATCGTAGAGTGTGCATCAATGTAAAGTTCTCATTCTTGAAAGAAATCTCAATTTCCACGTCGCCACTTAGACCTATCAGTACATGCTTGTCTGCGACGCCACTGATTTCTTGTTGTTTAACAATGTTTGGGGCTCTGCAAGTTTAATTGATATAAGCCTTTCTGTAGCTTTTTGTATTAAATACATCTGAATGTACCTCCAATGCTAAGAGGCCTTAGTTCGCAATGTGAAGAAATCAACCCAGTGGCAGCTGGCAGACTATTTATCCACTTGTATGTCTATCTTAAAAACAAAGTAGCAAGTGGCTCGAGATGAGTTGTGGATGCTTACTTCTGGGTGAATTTACAACACTTGACAACTGGCTCCTGCTTCTTGCAGGTGTGAATTTAATGGCCAAGTGTGCATTAAGCATTCCGCCCCTCACCTGCAACTTTCCACTAACTTTTTTTCTCTCCAGGCCATTTAGCACCAATATGACAAGTTATTTTTAACTTCACGAGGATACCAAGAACATCCTGTGCAGACAGACAAATGAGCTGCGTAGACCTTATATTCCACAGGCTAGCTACTCATCTGGCCCTTTGTTCCCCTCTTCTCAGTCTCCCCTAACACCAGGCACCATCATTAGAATAATGGAACCATCCCTAGTAGTTTAAGGTTTTTTTTGGGGGGGAGGGGTTAGGGGGCGGTTATCCTTGCGATTTAAGGGGAACAAGCCCTGTAGTTCATTCCATCTTCATATCATCTAGAGATGGATTTTTCAGCAGCTATCGATTTAACCATTAATATACACCAATCAGTGCCTGCAATTCGACGTGTGCAAGCTGAAGTACTGTGGCTCAAATAAAGTCAGCTTTACAGCCCCTTTGCTGCCCATTTATGTTTTCTGGTCGGCAGGTGTCCGTATAAAAGAATATATTCACTTTCTACCACAATTATTCCGGTTGAGAAGTAGATGTGTGTCCTATTACCCAGCTCTTCCACTGGGCTAATTCGTCGGCCTCACTAAATTGTTTCCAGTCTCCTACCCTGCGCAAGATGCAATTGCTTGCTGTTCTAGATTCCAAGCACTTATTGGAAAATTCAAAACAGTAGGACCAGAAAATCCATACCTTCATTTCCCATAAGAACTGAGGTGAATCCCCAAACAAAAAGCAAAATATTGAGCCTGCACCACACACTCCATAATGTGGTCATCGTTGGCGTCCGTGCAAAGATTGTATGATTCCGGACCGCCAGTGGCTTTCATTAGTCAGAATGAACATGGGTGGTTGATTTATTTTATAGACTACATCTCTTTGTGACATGACAATGAGACTTTTCACCTGAAGCTCTCCTCTCTGTTGGATGCCATGACATTATGCCAGCGGTGAAACCATATGCCTTCATCCTGTTCAGTAGGGCTCTTTGTTTTTTGTTTTTTTGGGTGAGGTGGTATTTTTTTCCCCCAATTTGGTTTAGTATTTTATGCATGGTCATCCTTTTCAAAGGAATTACTCCATTATTTTAGGCATGGGAACGGAGCCTTCCTTCTCTACAATTTCCAACTTTATTTCTTATGAAACTTAGCACTTATGTGGCATCTTCTTAGTAGTTACACTTTTTGTGGTCTCATAAACAGGAAGAAGCTGTGACTTTCGCCTGCCCTTTAAAATACAGCTTCAATAGTTCATTCATACTTATTCTCATCCATAAATGTACTTGCTACTTGAATCCTTTTCCATGTCCCTAGGCATGCCTTCGAAGTCTCCTCTTTTCTGGTGTCTTTGCTAGTAGTTGTCGCTCTCCTGACCTTCCACTACATGTACTTGTGTTGAGCAGGGGGAAGGGCTGGGTATTCCTGTGCTGTTTTTCAAGCATGTGCAGAGGGATTTCCAAATATGATCATGTCTTCATCCAGACCTATTGACATCAAGGCACATTTGAATAATTTTGTAAAGGTTAGAGAGGGCCTGGTTCTACGAATGATATTAACTAGGGCAGGGAGTAGGTGTTGCCAGGGTGGGTTCCTGGTTCTGTTCCTTATCATGAAGTGTTTTGATACCCATCGCTGGGGGTGAGGGTTTGTGTTTTAGGCATTAGTCCCCCGTCACTCATGCTATGCCAAAACACCACATGGTTTATGTAAGAACAAAAGCAGCTTCTGTTTATTCTGCAGGATGGATTCTTATGAAATATTACTCTACCATCTCCAAACACAAAGACTTGGCATCGGACCTTGGTGGTAATGCATATACAAAAAAAAGTGGGATCACTTCTTCCTGATTGGCCAACACCGAGTCTAAGCCTTCTTCTGGGTGTATGAAAGTCAGTAAAAAGTAGAACACATGCAGGTAGCTTGTGACAATCAGTTCTGTAGCTTTTTCTGCCAGCTCTCTTGGTATTTGAAAGGGCTTTTTGTAGAACTGTTTTTCTAAGAAATGCTCCCCTCTAGAAAGAAGGGCAGGCTGTCTGTCAAACTTCTAATGAGCAGAATGTCAAGGAACTTGATGTGTACAACATGACTTCTGGGGCTGCCATGTGTACAAATTTGTATTTAGGTTAGTAATGCTTGGACGTTTTTGTCACTATTTCGAATGTCTGCATGATCTTTAAGGCACCTTTGATCGTGTTTGCTTCTTGTTCTAATCCTTATTACCTTCCTTTGATTGGGCCTTTCCAATTTTTATTTCATCAGTTTGGAAAGGGAAAGTAGGTCTTGGAAAGAAATCTTCACACTCCTCTAATCTCCGTACATAGCCCTCCCGACCAGTCCCCATGGTGCTCTCATCCTTTTCCAGTATCCGCAGCAGAGGAAGCAGCTTTTTAAAGGATGGACAGAGTGCGGTGTCGTTTTTGGTTAAGCAATTGCAGTGTTTTGCATGCAATTTTACAATACAACAAAATTCTTAATTATGTTTTCTAAAAGGATAAGCAATTGTCATTTCTGCTAGCAGTAACAGAGGGACAAGAGAAGAGCTTTGAGCATTGCCTATTTTGAACTTCATTTATCATCATGTACCTGTTTGACACAGTTTGATTTATCTCCTGTATTTCCGAATCAGATTGTGGAGCAGAATTTGTATTTTTCAGTTTTCATTTGCAAGATCAAATGGAATAAACTTGAATTGTGCTACAAACCAGAGGAGTCCAGTGTTTCATTAATCGCTCTTGCGTACGCTCATGCCTATTTTGGTCCCTCTCCCCACTTTCCCTCTTACACCCTTCTTTCCCTATTATAAAATCACAGCGGGCAACATAGTTATGTACTGTTTGTTCCCTTCAAATGAACTTTGAATATAGAAGTCTACCTCTTGTGCTCAATGCACAGTGTGGTTTTTGGGTGAGTCCCCTTCCAACTATTGGCTTGCTAGGATGAACCCCCCTCCAGCCGTTCGCTTTAAGCATTGGCCATTGTATTTTGGACCAGCCCAGGTGAGTGGCTTTCATTGGCTTTTCAGTTGTACCCTTCAAGGTCCTAGGTAGAGACTTCATTGGAAAGCATATGGGGCTGTTTTACATCTGAAAAGTACGCTCAATCATCGCACTTTGTCACAATAATTTCTTTATCTTAACTTATGCATAGTTTATACAGAGCAATCCTCATCTTTTTCACTGTGGGATACTTTAGGTCTCTTTGCGGTAAAACAAATTGCAAGAGACACCAAAGGGCCATTCCTCTGATGGTTTCCATTTGATGAATGATCCATTGGCATCTTTCAGTTTCCAGGCTTCTAAGATTCAACGTGCCTTGCAGTACCCTGTTCCAACCGCCAGGCCATTGCTGAAATAAAAGAAAAAAATGTAATTGCCACCAGCTTTGGCATAGCCAATAAGTTTGGCTTATAACTGAAGATGCAAGAGAGACCGGACATTCATGGCCATAAATGTACTTTGTGTAGATAAGCATGTTTTGAAGGAGCTTTAGGAAAATGCTTGAAATCTAAATTTTAAGAATTTTCAACAGCTAGGAATTGCACAGCGTTTGTAGAAAGTAAGAAAAACATATTAGATTAACTAAATATTTTTTATGATACAATGCTTACGTCTAAACAACATGAATGTACGGGGATACAGATATTCACTATTCAGAAAAGATCTCAAATGAACATACTAGAAAGAGAGCATGTCACACTAGTGTTAGCTGTAGTTAAGCACAGTGTCAGGCTTTGTTCCTGATCCTTGCAGTGTCAGTGTTTTTCTATCATTATCAAATGTGAGATTGCAGCTGTTCCTCATTAACTAGGGCCCAGAGTAATCAGTCTACAATTGAACGTTGGTTTGCCAAGGACCCTTGGATGTTCAAGTAACTTTACACACCTAACTCTAATCAGATTTGTGAGAAAGTTGAGTCTGGGCATAGTACAATTTTCACAGCTGCAATAAATATGACAAAGTCCATTCAGACAACACTCTGACTCTAACAGTACCTCAAAATATACATGTACAAAATATATGTTTAATAAAATTAGAAGGCAGTTAAGTATAATCACTCAAATTGAATAATATAAAAAAAATAACTCAAGAATGAAGTTGCAACACTGGGAACCCTATCTACACACAATGTAGACTACTAGTATGAGTTATGTTTGCTAGTTCCTTATAAAGCGTATGCCTTGTGACCTGCAGGTCTTGGTGGATCAGGGTCATTGGCTACAACATTAGGAGAACATATGTCAGAATGGATACGAAACAAACCGCTGTCTAACTCACATGGTAGTAAGCAGGTCAGCCTATTGGCACATGGTTCCTTGCTACAACCATGCAGGTGCTCTTCAAATATCCAGATTTGTCTAGCCAGGTGATATACCTCTTTGCTGCAACGTAGGAGATGCTAGTGTCTCTCACAGCACTGAGGCGACATAGGTGTGTGATGGGCCCCGTGCTTGTTCCATGCTGTACAGTGTCTGGTATGTAGATGGAACAGGCAAGTATACAAGCAAATGTAGGTATAAGGGGGAATGTGCCCGCTAGGCAAAGTTTTCTCTCATCTCACCTGCTCTCGTTGGTTGGTTCTTTGGGAACCCTTTTCTAGACTATGCTGTAATGTAGAGAACACCTTGGTAGGTTGTGTACACCTCTTGGGCTGTTTAGGGTTTTCCACACAGGCAGAGCTTCAGCAGGTCATCGAGCTCAGTCCTAGAGTTGATGGAATGGGAAACACACAACTTCATATTCAGGAAGTACAGCAATAGTAGACATGCTAATCAGTGTTGGGGAAGGCTTCCTTGAGCTGCAGTAGAGCTCCATATTTTCACCGTCCTTGGTAGTTAGGCAGCACCTCACCACCAGTCAATGTGAGCAGGGGCGGCTCCTTCGCTAAGGTGGAGGAGCGTAGCCCCACTGCTCTAAGAGCAGTGGAAAAGGGAAAAATAAAATGATAATAACCAGGTTATCATTTTATTTTTCGTTGCTGTGGGGCTGGGTTAGGGCAGGGCAGGGCTGGTGGCACAGGGAGGAGGGGTGGACTGTGCACACCAAGGGGCCAATTACGATGGCGTTCGGAAAGGCTTCAAACAGGTTTCAGAGAATCCGATTTGGAACCTATGTTTCCGACCGAATCGGATACATTTCCGAACGACCGATTACGACGCAAGGAAACTGTTGAGGCTGTCCGAATCAGTTCCGATCGGCATTCGGACAGGCAGAGTCGATCAGAGCTGAATCGTACAGCTTTATGGACACTGTTTCCGACCGAGCGATTATGATGTCCGATTCTGACAGCCATTCTGAATCAGTTTGTCTGACACAAAACGGCTGTCGGAAACTGACTTTGAGGGCCCGTTGCAGGCCCCCCTTCACCCGTAGGCCTCCGGTTGGGGCCCATGGGGGTACCCCTCTTAACACCCATGCACTGTGTGACAGGCACCATGGGGTGCCCGCCACAGGGTGCAAGCTTTTCCCCAACCACCCCTTTTTTCAATGGGAGCCTGTGTTCTCGTTCGGAACACAGGCTCCCATTGAAGTCGATGCAAGTCCGACCGAACGATGTTCGGTAGTATCATAATCGGTCGTTTGGACTTGCAGAACCCGATTCGGTCGGAAACGATCCCGAAACCGATTCGGTCGGATGAGTTTCCGAACTATATCGTAATCGGCCCCTATGCGAATGACTGCTTGGCTGGCCGTTTTGGCCCGGCCAAACAGTCATGTGCACTTTGCATGTTCCCCACCAGGCTGCATTACACAGCTTGGTGGAGAATATGCCCATGCCCCCAGTCACCATCTGAGCGCCGATCCACGGCGCTCAATTCAATCACAACCATGCCCCCAGTCCCCATCTGAGCGCCAATCCACATCGCTCAATCCAATCACAATGCTGCATTGGAGAGTTTTGATTGGCTATGGAGAACCAATCACAATGCTGGATTGCATTGTTGTGATTGGCATAGGTGAGCCTGTGTGCTTCCGGACTCTTCAGCAATGACGGAGGAGAGACGGGGCGGCCGGGGCGTGAGGTAATTTTTTTGTTTTTATTTAAACATTTTGTTCCCCCGCCACCCTCCCGCCCCCGTTCCCTGCTAGCCGCCACTGAATGAGTGCAGCTTGAAAGTTTGAAATACAAAATAATCCTGAGGAATAGTTTTCAACTTAGGTTAACCCCAAGTACAGCTGCGCCGAAGGCAATCACACTTTGTTTTGTCAGCATTCATTCCGATCATACTAATTAATGCAAACTAATTCACATACTGTTAATAACCCACATTTTTTTTTAAAGTAACAAGACTGTGTGCCTGTTGGCCTTTTGTCACTAGATGTAATTTACATGGTAAGGATGCAACACTAGGATGCAACAATTGCACTACAAAACGATCACCTTGCTACCACCAACTTGGACACCAAGGTTGTCCCTTATTAGAGCTAGATCTGAAATGTTTGGGGACTACCCTTTGGGTTTAGATGCCCCCTCACATTGCAATGTAGGGACGAATACAGGGGAACCAGCAGGAGAAACAAAGAGTAGGAAAGATGCACTACCTCAACTGGTGATTGGGTACTTTCGTCTTCAGTTTACTATTATCAGGTTAGACGTTAACTGAAAACCTGTTCATATGGATACTTCTTGCTGCAAATTCCTTACCTTATGAACATCCTGCAGGCTCCAGAATTCATGTAGAAAAGGTCCCCCAGCAATATCTTTCCCACATCACCACATGGTTGCACAGTTGAATGTCCAACCTGCTCCAGAAGTGACATCAGGGAATATGTAATGCTAACTGGCTTGTTGGCCATCAATGCAAGTACAGAGCTCTTCTGCAAACAATTAGGTCAAATGTTTCCTCTTACTCAGTGTTCCAGCTCTGTAGAAGATGTCGTAACAAATGTCTTTATCAGATCCACAATGCATCTGTATTTGGTGTCTTTGATCTATCCATGACCCCTCAACCTGTGATTCTTGCTCTTCGATGCCCCTGATGGCTCAGAGGGAGAGGAAGGCCAGGTTATTTCTGCTCTGTCTGTCACTAGACAGTGGAATAGCCCCAAAAAGGTAGGTTGAAAGATGGAAGTTTGTCATGGTTGCACAACTCATGGTCTCGAAGTGTGTTCTACATGCTTTGAGCATGGCACACATCTTGGGGGGGGGGGGGGAAGAGTATTGCATAATAGACCTAGACTATCTGCGATTGAGGGGTTAATGGAAGCAAGTTTTCAGCTTAAGGTCATAGTTGTGTTAATGGTCTGGCACTAAGTGGACAGAGCTTGCAGTAAGTCCGTTTTTATATAGCGCAGCTACTCACCCTTACGGGTCTCAAGGCGCTGGGGGCCGGAGTGGAAATTAAGTGAGCTATTGCCCAGAGTCACATGGTGCTGAGCTGAGCTGCCTCCGGAGCCGGGGATCGAACCGTGAACCCTGTGCTCCGAAGTCAGCTGCCCTGGCCGCTGCACCACACCTCTCCACAGTATGAACAGCTGGGGTTTCAATGTGATACCCTCATTCATAATGGAATGTATTTTTTCAGTAGGATTTTCCTGTATCCACAGAAACAACTGGTGATATAATTGAACCATAAACCGGGGCGTCCCCCCTCACCCCCTGCTGAAATCCTGCAGCGGCAAAGAGCAAAAATAAAATGATAAAACATTTTTATTATTTTATTTTTAGCCCTGCAGGCAGCAAGCCGAGCGAGGGTCATGGCCTCCCATCCTGACGCTGCAGCACCAGGGGGGAGAGGTGGGCACTGCCAAGTGCTCATGACGGTTTGGCTGGCCCTCTGGGGCTGTGTTGTACAGCTGGGTTGAGAAACCAACACAGGCTTCCAGTCTATGCCTGAGCCCTGAACTGAGGCGCTCAGACCAATCCCGGCGCTGCTAACATGCTGTTTTTGCATTTGTCACCCCGAGTGGGACGGGTATGCCCAGACGTGGGTCCCGTGCTCTCCATGCCACTGGAGTCAAGCTATCCTGGCTGATGAGGGGTGAAACCCCGAAACCGGTCCTAGGATGCTTGTTTCCAGTCCAGGGAGGACCTGGCCTGGCAGTTCCGCCTGGACTGTTCCCATTGGCCACAGGGTCAAGACTGATTTGCATATGGCTGGGTTCAAACTGGAATGTCATGGTGAGCAAAAAAAACGATGGATTTAGGCCCAGATCTCTGTACTGGGGTGAATGTATGACATTGTTCTGCATTCTGTCCATCAATTGTTGTTTTTGCACATACTGGGAATAGCATTCCCAGCACGTGAGCAGCGCTGGGATTGGGAGCTGGGAACCTGCGCAGTTTGCAGCAGGCTCCTGAATAGGACGCAGGGATCGGGAGTAAGGCGGAGGTCGTCGGAGCAGGTAAGTTTTGTTTTCTTTCTTTATACTTTTTTTTGTTTTCCCTTCTCCCCACGCCCTACCACTTCGCAGTACGAGTGGCCGCTACTGACCATAAATAGGGTAGAGATTGATGAGAGTATCAGTCATCTCACTTGGTTTTGACAAAAGCTGTGTGACGTGTTGGCTGAAACATGTAGACTAGCAGATGCGGGAGCACTAAAGCACTCAGCTAGCATCCTATATAGGTATATGTGACAGATAATTATTTCAGAAACTTTTTTTTTTTAAGCAGGCTACTGAATAGATGGTAATACAATGTGCAAGTGCATTTACCCTTCTAACCAAAAACCTACTATCTCCCATTTTGGACTAATATATTTCTGGCTTGGACCTACAAGTGCAGCCCAGAGCGATCTCTCTCCTCCTCAGGTAAATCCTCAGACAGTTAATGACCCCCCCTAGTATTCTTCCCACAAAAAACACAAACATTACAGGAAGGAGAATTTTCTTCTGCATCAAAACGATCCTGCTCATTGGTCTCATCCTCGTCATCTTGTTTAGTAGTGCTCACGCACACCTCCCAGAAGGGATTGCTTTGGGACTTATTCATAAGGCCAGGAAGAGCTATCCATCAGAAGGACTAATGACTTATTTTAGGTAATTGTATTTTTGGTGCATACTAGATCTTCCTGCAGAATCCTCCCATCCCTTCTTCTCCCTCTCCGTCTGATTTGTTACTACTGCTATTATTAAGATCCCAAGGTATGCAAATACATCAGCTGTGATTAGTTTGTTCATCAATGCTCTCTTGGTTGCTCATCATATGTCTCAATGAGGCATGGACTAAATGCCAAGAACTGACACCAGTGTAGCCAGTTGGTGCCATATACCCCGATGTCATAGAAAGTGGATAAAGTTGTGGCTGGAGCTGTATGGTGTAAACACAAAAAGGCTGCCCCTCACAAGGGTTCCTACAGGTTCCTACAGAGTTATACTGAGATGCACTACCAGTGGGGGCATCTCATAAAAAGTTACGGACTGGCCTCACACACCGCCCGGTGTCATGCTTCATCATAGGCTGTCCTCGCCCTTTAAAAACTTCGTTTGATAAAGGGCGGACATACACCTGGAGACAGGGATGCACTTCTACAACTAAGTGATGGCCGTGTATAAGTGAAAGGTGGTTTAAAAACCATCACACCTGTCACTCAATAGTGTTTTTATTCAGGGAACAGATGTATGGTATTAAAATAGTGTACGGTGATCTGGGACATTAATCTCCCTTCACCGTATCAAGTGCGGTCTAGTCTGTGGTGAGAGTGTGTGTGTATTGTGGAGCTGTATGGTGCCACCTGAAGAGCTTTTTGCTGAGGAAAAGTTTTTGTGGTCCAGCCTGGGTCCTGGAGGATATTCATAAGGCAAAAAAAGGGCTGCAAGATATAGTATCAACCAGAAATATTGTCACTAAAGGTAAGTAACTTTTGTTGTCACCAGCCGGGTATTTGTTTTTATTTTTTTGTTGGTTGAATGTTTGTGAAAGCCCACATTTCCATGGGCAGTTTTGACCTAGTGCTTGAAGAGTAAGTCAAGTACCTACAAAGAATCCTAGGAGCACTATGGAGTGAGCATCTGCAATATTTCTGCATATTCAGAACCCCTAGGGCCTCCCCAAGGTAGGTGTTCAGGGGTGAGGGATCCTGTAGATATAGGCAGGGTCCTTATAAAAGATGTTTTATAAGCCCGGGTGTTGGAGAAATTGCCCAGTTAATTTTCCCCATTGCAGATCCCCGGCCACATATGTTAACATGGCAAGAAGTTATTAACTAATAATTCCCACCAGGAGAGTCATAAAAATAGCATTCAAGGACTTACTAGAATGGTATTGATAAATCCAACAATATGCTATTATTGAATTTTTTCTAAAATGTACAGACAAGAAGTTATAAGACTTTCTTGTCTGTAAGCCAAAATTCAGCCTTCCAGTGCTCTGTCCTGATTGGCCAGGGTTTAGTGCATTAGCCAGGCTGCTTTGAAGAGGTGATAAGTAGTCCCTGGAGTTAAGGAGCCATTCTGGGAAAAGAGTTCTGTTACAAAGGAATGCCAGAGCCAGGTGTTGTAAACCGTAATCTTCAATAGAAGGAGGAGACGGGCAGGAGAAACCAGTTTCATTTAAGCCCATACTCTTTGAACCCAGCCAGATGTTAGGCTTAAGGAAGGAATGTGCTGATGTCAGGGGGAGGGAGAATATGGAGATGAGCCATCCTGTAGGTTGGTATAGTTATCTCTTACCTCTCTGCTGGGACTTCAGCCATATTGAATTTTGGAGAAATAGTGCTTTCTGGGAGACCATTGTGCCACACTTTGGATGAAGTAGTCATGCTCTGGTGTGTCATCTTGCACCTCATTGGACAGGAGTGCCTTCCTGTGTGACCCCATGGAACATTGAATAAGTATCTGAGAGGGGTAGTGCCTCTCATCTCTGCTGCTTGAAACTGAGATAAAGAGTGGACGCCAAGCTGGAAACTTGATTTGCACCACCAGGCCCTGCATTCTGACTGACTGCGCCTGCTGCATCATCTGGAACTACAGCCCTTTGGTTGTACATTGTTCCAAAAGGAATAAAGAGTGGGCTCCCTGCAAGCTTCAGGTCAACAGAGCTCACCTGCATCAACTCCACCAAGAGTCCCCTGCCTAGAGTGTATCCAGTGGACTTTTAAGGGGGTTGTCCAGGTGCATTGGGGGAATTTTGGTCCCAGGTTTTAAAGGACCATCTTGGAGATTCCAGACCCTTGGATTGTGTTTTGGACACTTTGGACCCTCAAGAGGAACCTGAGGAAGAAGTTTGGGAAAGTTTGGTTAACTTTTGTGAAAAAGCTCCAGAGGGTGACCGATCTCCCACAGAAAGGCAATCTGGTAAACCCTCACTAAATTCCGCCTGCTGGAGGAGGCTGCACGATAACTGGTGAGAAATCCTCCTGAAAGGTTTCTAACTTTGAAGGTAAAATCTTGACCGGGGCCTCCCGCTTAGTGTATCCGACCAGGGCTCCATCGCAGTCGGCCTCAAACTTTCACTTTGTCCCAGTCGGAGTCGACCAAATGTCCAGAAGTAGCACTATTGGTTTCTAAGCACTAGAAAGTGTTTAATCTTTAAAAATTCACATCTCTTGGGCCCTACATTGAAATCTTTTTGTTTTGGTGTCATTTTAAAAATATTTCCTATTTGTATAAAGTGGTGTGGATTTATATTGTCAGTTGTCTTAATTATTTACTGAATTGGTGTTTTTAAATGCTTTATATACCTTTCTTCAAAGTTAAACCTGCCTCCTTGCAGCCAAGCTACCAAGGGTTGAGCATGGGAATAATTTTCTAAGACCTATTCTGAGCCCTATATTGTTAGCGGTCTTATTGCCAGTGGTAGATGCATACTTGCCACTACTAATAGCCCACTTCCCAACACTGACACAGGAAGGAAGGGGACACACAAATAATTTACCAGATCAGCACTATTACCAAGGAATCAATAGGGGCATTATAGATGTCCCAACCAGATTTCTTCACAGAGACCTATATTCTTTAAACATAAGAAATACTGCACTTTACAACTTAACCTAAATATGAAAACGTGAAACAGCTACCTATGAAATTATAGTAAGTTGACAACGCTACATGAGGTCATATTGCTCCAGGAGGAGGACCGTCAGCCTCGAGCATATGTATTTCCATGTTCAAATGCATCTGCCACACAGTACTTGGGATTTGTGGTGAGTAGCATGCAATCAGTTTATTCATCTTGAATCAAATTTTGCCTGCCAGTGGTGGCAGAATCCTTGCATTTTCCCTCCATTTATTGACTTTTTATGGTGAAAGTCTTCCAGCAATGCTATCTTCAAAACAAGCAAGCTTTTCTTTTGCTGCTAAAATTGGGGTTGATTATCTTTGTGACAATTACACCTCTGCTCACAGAACGTTCAAACCTTTTCTGAAGTGATTAACAGATGGTAAGAGCTAACAGATTGAAGAGGAAATGCTAGCTTTTCTGAAGAAAACTCTTTATTAGATAACAGACTGTGAGGAAGGTGATTTGTTTTTTAGGTCTCACCTGTCGGCATCGCATGTGCTGTCGCTGCAATGGGTATTGCTTACTATAAAGGGCCTGGAGCCCACCCATTGCTTACCATTCGTTGCCATCATTGTCACTCTTCTTTTCTGCCTCTTAATAGGCCAGTGCGTGCAGAACGTCTCTTCCTATTCATTCTGTGGAGCACAGACCAAGTACAGATTGAATCATCTTAATTAGTGTTAGTCTGCTGCTCACCCTGTGATTGAGGTACTATTTATTCCTCCACTCCCACCCACCGCTTCTCCATGTTGCTTCTTCCCCCTTCCACCGGTTCTCCATGTTGCTTTTCCTCCCTCGTCTGCCCCACCTCCACGTCTGAGAGTTGTCATAGAGCTCCCCGATTTCGAACTCTGGCTTCTCTTTGATTTAAACCTCTGTACGCCTCTTCTCACAATAAGGTGATGTTTACCTACTATCATTGCTTATTATGATTGAATACTGAGGAAGTCTGCTACTCCTGTTTGGAAAAGGCTTTTTAACATATATAGCCCCACAACACTGCCACTACTTGGCTCCCCCTCCTTTATCCCCAAGCGGTACAATATAGATTGCACCTTGCCCACTAGCTTCCTCTGGTCTAAAACGCATTTATTTGTAAACAAACGAGTACTCTCAGAAGTGTTGTACATACTGGCAAGCTCCTACATCGGATCAAAGGCATCAGGTGTTTACCTAGATCGTGGCTGGGATAATTGATAATGTATTATATTATAATTGCATTTATATAGCACAAGTCTTTGAAGTGCTATAGGGCAGTAAGGTGGCACCTCAGGCAACTTTCTATACCACACAATGCCACTCCATCCCAGGCCACAGTGCCATTCCATGCCATTTCACACAGTGCCACTCCACACAATGCCATCCCATACTGCAGTGCCACTCTCTGCCACATTGTGCCATTCCATTCAATGCCACTTCATGCCACACAATACCACTGAACTCAATGCCGCTCCATTCCATGCCACGCAATGCCACTCCACTCCTCGCAGTCATTCCAGTTTTGCTTCTCACCACACAGTGCCACTCCACATCACAGAATGCCATTCCTCTTCATGCCACACAGTGACACTCCACACAATGCCACTTCTTGTGCCAATCCACAGAATGCCACACCCCTCCATGCCAAAGTGCCACTCCATGCTACACAGGAACTCTCCACACAATGCCACTCCACTCAGTGCCACACCACACAATGCCATTCAATTCCACTCCTTGCCACACAGTGCCGATCCACTCCACTCACTGCAGCTCCACTCACTGCAACTCAACACAATTCCATTCCACACCACATACTGCCATTCCACGCCACACTATGCCACTCCACTCAAGACAACACAATACCACTTCTCACAATGCCACTTCACTCCTCGCAATGCCACTTCATGCCACAGTGCCACTCCACACAGTGCCCCTCCTCTACATGCCACAGTGCTACTCTATGCCACTCCCCTCAATGCCACTCCACTCAGTGCCACTCTACTCCACTTCATGCCACACAATGCCATTCCACTCCTTTCCATACAGTGCCAATCCACTCATTGCCACTCCACGCCACACAGTGCCACTCAACTCACTACAATTCCACTCCACACAATTCCATTCCACACCACACAATGCCACTCCACACTATGCCACTCCACTCAACACAATACCACTTCACACAATGCCACTCCATGCTACACAATGTCACTCTACACCATGCATTGCATTCTGCTCAGTGTCACTCTATCCCACACAATGCTACTCCACACCACTCTACTTCACTCCCCAGTGCTTTTCCACGCCACCCAATACCACCCCACTCCACACAATTACACTTCACTCCTCATAGTGACACTACAAACCATGCAGGACCACTTCACGCAGTGCCACGCCATGCAATGCCACTCCTCTTCACTCCACATGCCGCTCCACACAGTGCCACTCAGTACCACTCCACACCACGTCACACAAAGCAGCTCCACTCAATTCCACTCCACTCAATTCCACTCCACTCCATTCCACTCCACTCAATTCCACTCCACTCAAATCCACTCAATTCCACCCAAATCCAGTCCGCTCCACTCAAATCCAGTCCGCTCCACTCAAATCCAGTCCACTCCACTCAAATCCAGTCCACTCCACTCAAATCCAGTCCACTCCACTCAAATCCAGTCCACTCCACTCAAATCCAGTCCACTCAATTCCACTTTACGCTACACACAGTGTTACTTCATGCCGCACAATGATACTCCTTTCCACTGTCATATAGTGCCTCTCCTCGTCACACAATGCCACTCCACTCACTGCAACTCCATGCCACACACAATTCCACTCCACCCAGGCCACACATTTCCACTCCACACAATACCATTCCACGCCACACCATAGTGTCCTTTCAGTCCACCCAATGCCACTCCACTCAATGCCACTCCACTCAATGTCACTCCACTCAATGCCACTCCACACAATGCCACTCCACACAATGCCCCTCTCCATGCCTGCTACACAGTGCCACTCCATGCTTGCTACTCAGTGCCACTCCACTCAGTGCCATGCCACACAGTGCCACTCAATGCCACACCACGTCGCACAAAGCAACTCCTCATTTCCACTCCACTCTACACAGTGCCACCCCATGCCACACAAAGCCACGCCACAGTGCCACTCTAATCCATACAATGCCACTCCACGCCCCTCTACAGCATGCCACACAATGACACTCCGTTCCACTGTCATATAGTGCCACTCCTTGTCACACAATGCCACTCCACTCATTGCAACTCCATGTCGTGCCACACAATACCATTTCATGTCACCCAATTCCACTCCGCATAATGCCACGCCACTCCACAAAATGCCACGCCACTCCACAAAATGCCACACCACTCCACACAGTGCTACTCCACTCTAACATTCCACTATACTACACACTGCTACACTTCATGCAGTGACACTCCATGCCACACAATGCCACTCTTCTCTGCACCATATGGTGCCTGTCCACACCACAGAATGCTTGTCCACGGCACACAGTGCCATGGCATAGTCTCACTCTACTCAATGCCACTCTACTCTACTTAACGCTACACAATGTCACTCCACTCAACCGCATGCCACTATACTACACACTGCTACACTTTATGCAGTGCCACTCTGTTGCAAAGTCATCCTTGTGCCCTGGGCACCCCCATCCATTTTTTGCTGACTGGTACTAGCTGACTGACTGTCCCTGGGCTCTGCCTAACCAGGCCTATGCTGAAAACACACTTAAAATACAGTGAAAACACCTACATACACTAGGGTACACTATGGGTTAGGGTACACCGATGATTGGCATGACCTCCCCTATAAGACCCTAGTACATAATAGGGAAAGGATCAAAACTAACCCCGGGCGGAGCAGGCGGAGTTGCTCTACGTGGAGCTCCACGGAGTTGGGCAAAAACTCTATGGAGCTCCGCTGCGCACCTCCACCCTCCCTCAATAAATATTTTATAAAATAAAAATGAAAATTAAGGTTAATAAAATACACTTACATTTATTGCGCGTCTCCGGAGACTCCGCGATAAAGGTAAGTTTATTTAATTAACCTTAATTTTCATTTTTATTTTATAAAATATTTATTGAGGGGGGGGGTTAAGGCGGGCGGTTCCGGGGCTGAACTCCGCTCCGCTGCAGAGTCGGAAGTTTTGCATGAACTTCGCGTTCTCCGCGGAACGCGGAGTATGCAAAAATCCGCAAGCTCCGCCAGTGGAGCGGAGTTCCTGCCCAGGGTTAATCAAAACTACCTTTAGTATATAAATAGGGGCTTGGCAGTTTAGAGGCCAGCAGCCCTTCCTGCGCTTGCATGTGTGCACTGCTGAGACCATTAACAGCAGCCCTTTGTTGCAGGACTGCTTTTAAAATGTAAATTGTGCCCAAACTCGACTTTGGTGTTTGTTGTTTTAAGAGGAATAAAGAGTGGGCTCCCTTAGAGCTACAGGTTAACAGAGATCACCTGCACCAACTCCACCAAGAGTCCCCTGCCTGGAGTGGATCCAGTGGACTTTTAAGGGTGTTGGCCAGGCGCAACTATACTACATGACGCTCTGCTACACTTTATGCAGTGCCACTCCATGCCGCACAATGACAATCCATGCCACACAATGCACCACAACTCAATTGTAATCATATTTATATAGTGCTAGCTACCCCTGACATGGCGTTGAAGCACCTTGTGACATGCCACTCCACTCACTTCCACTCCACACTGTGCCACTCTACTTCAAGCCACACCATGGCACAGTCACTCAACACCTCACAATACCACTTCACACAGTGCCACTCAGTGCCTGTCCAAGCCACACAATACCTCTCTATGCCACAAGGTGCCTATCCATGCCACCCAATGCGACTCCACGCCACATAGTGCCGCTCCACTCACTTCCACTCCTTGCCACTCAATGCCGCTCCACACCACTCTACCCAATTCCATTTCACTAGACACAATTCAATTCATGCCATTCAATTTCATTCCATGCCCCACACAGCCACTCTAATCTGTGCCATTCAACTCCACGCAGTGCCACGCCACGCAGTGCCACTCCATGCCACGCAGTGCCACTCCACAAAATGCCACACCAGGCCATGTAATTCAACTTCACGCCACACAATCCCAATCCACTTAACACAATGTCCCTCCTTGACACAGTGCCGCTCCACGCAATGCCACTTTCCACACCACACAATGCCACTGCATGCAAGAGTACTCCATGCCATGCAAGACCACTTCACACCACACAATCCCTCTTCAAGCCACACAATCCCACTCCACACAATGCAAATTAACTGTAAACCATCCAACTCCATGCCACTCCATGCAATACAAATCTGTTTCACACAATGTCACTCCATATCACACAATGCCACTCCATACCACACAATGCCATGCCACTTCATGCAACGCCACCACATGCAGCACAATGCCACTGCACGCCACTCCATGCAATGCTATGCTGCTCCAAGCCCCTCCACATGAAACAGTGCCCTCCACTCCATGCAATGCCACTCCACAGCATGCAATGCCACTTTACTCCTCTTCACACAATGCCACTCCATGCCACACATTACCACTCCACAGTGTCCCTTTACTCCACACAGTGCCATTCCATGCCACACAAAGCCACTCCACTCAATTCCACTCCAATCAATGCCTCTACACTCAATGTCTGAGTCCACACAGGGCCACTCCATGTCAGTTAGACTTTGCATCTTTGGCGTGGTTTCCCCTGACTTTTTGCCTCCATCTCCTGTATTTTTGATGCTGTTCTGGATTTCGTTTTTGCTGGCCTAGATGCTTTGGGCACATTGCCACTGCTGATCAGTGTCAAGGTGCAAGTGCTACCTGTGTAAATTGTCATTACAATTGGTTCTCCCTAATTGGCATATTTGATTTACTGGTAAGTCCCTAGTAAAGTGCACGGAGTGTGCCAGGGCCTGTTACTCAAATGCTACCAGTGGGCCTGCAAAAAGAACTGATGGAAAGAATACAGAACAATGTCCTACATTCACCCCAATACAGAGATCTGGGCCTAAATCCATTGTTTTTTTGCTTCCCATGCCATTCCAGTTTGAACCCAGCCATATGCAAATCAGTCGACCCTGTGCCCAATGGGAAGAGTCCATCCCGAACTGCCAGGTCCACCTTGGACTGGAAATAAGCATCCTAGGACCAGTTTTGGGGTTTCACCCCACATCAGCCAGGGTAGCTTGACTCCAGTGGCATGGAGAGCACAGGACCCGGGGGGGCGTAGCCAGCCAGCCAAACATGGCGGACGCAAGTTGCTAGAGCTCAGTCTCTGTACTCCTAATTATCCTGCTAAACATCGATATCCCCCGCCATCCGGGCGCAATCACACGGCACAAGCGTGCCTATACAGCGGCAGCCCGCATTCGTGGCCGGAGTGGAGTGAAAGAGACCAGGAGAGCCGCGTTTGCGGGCCCTGCAAGACCGGACGGAGAGGCGCGCGCTGGTGACACAACGCTGAGGCCTGCGGACGCGGCCTTCGGGACACTGGCCCTCGCTGCCGGACTCACCTGGGGGTGTGGACAGCCATCGAGATACATCGTGCTCCCCCGACGAGGACGGAGCGGTCGCTGCTGAGGGGAAGCTGCGGACGCCCGTTGTCTGCCCAAAGCACCTGTGCGCCTCCATGTCAGCTACGAACTAAACGCGGGCCTAGCGAAACACTCCCAGGCAGCACAACGCTAAGGCCTGCAGGCGTGGCCTGCGAGACGCGAGTCTGCGCCCCTGAGTCCGCCGGAGCAAGAACACGACAGCTGTGATACGCCAGGATCTTCCGGCCTGAGAAGTGCAGCGACCGCTGCAGACGGTGAGCGGCGGGCGCATACTATCCTTGTACGTGCCCAACGCCTGCGCGCCATCGGGGATACAAGCGGAGGAAGGGAGAAGCCGGAGTGAGGCGCCCCCCATCACGGCATCGTGGCATTGGCCCAGCGACCCAGTCTCCTCTAGGGAGGTCTACACGGGACGGTGCGGTGCAGCGGAACCGCTGGCGGAGACTTGCACTTGCTTGCTGAGGTGTGCGGTCTGTCCCTTCGCCCTCCCCCCTCCCGGGACTGAAGCTGTACTTGTGGGGCTGGGGTGGACCACTACCACAATCTGGGCAATAGTGAGGCTGCTGAGTAGTGCAGCGAACAGCCGCCTAGCCCTGAACAGGACCCAGTGGTCGGATCGGGCCTGGGATGCATGGCATGGGGAGATGCGGCGCCTAAAGAGACTCTCCTTGCACTAGTCCCGGAGGTTGGATCGGGCCTAGGCCGGTAACACGCAGTGTGAGGCGCAACAGCAAACCCCCCTTTTCCGCCTGCTTGGAAGACACGGCGCCTGGGGGTGAAACCCCATCCTCATGCCTACCGCTAGGGGGGCGACAGAATTGGAGAGAAAGAGAGACAGAGGCGCAGTCATGACGCACTAAAGAGGCCCAGCCCCGCCTTAAAGCGGTCCATATGATTCCCACCACTTGCCCTGAAGTCAACATCGCCGCTGGCGAGCAGACGTACCGGCAGCGTTCATACTGAGGTGGGAGAAGACAGCGCAATCCCGCCCTGCACTGAGCACGAACGTCGAATCGAGCCTGAAGCACCGAGGTGTAGGAGGTGTAGCTAACCAGCGAGAGCAGCAAGTCCACCCTCCCCCAGGCTACAGCGCGAAAGGGAACTAAAATCGCCGGTGGTGTTCAGAGTCACCTAAGCACATGCCAACAAATCCGCAGCTGAACCACGGATAAGTTTAGCATTGGTGAAGGCTCATCTCACACTAGATGCACGACCTGATCCGGGGACACAGAAGCAGAGGCAATAACCAAAAAATATAGGACGCGAGGGTACAGACACGCACGCTTACCCCGGCACTTATCTGCCCACTACTGGGAACCCGCAGCTCCTCTGCGAGACTGGGCCGGCTGCACAAGTGAAATCGCAGTCCCACGCCTGATACTGACCACGCGCACCGGTAACGAATGCCAACAGCGCAGCAGCTAGTAATGGGCCGCCTACGAACAAACACTCAACAACTAAAAGCACGCACCGGTAGTGCGAAAAGAGATATAGCCGCGGAAATGCCACACGCAACGCTCGCTGCCAAGATGGTCTCTGTTCTGGCAGCGGTAGAGAAAATAGGAACCACACTGGACTAGACCCGCTCCTCGCTGGAGTCAAAAATCGACAAGGTTACCTCAGACTTCACCCTTCTGAGAGCCGATCACCACAAGCTTGGGGACAAAGTGCGCTTACAGGAGCAGTCGATCGCAGAGCTAAAACCAGTCACACAAAGCCACACCGCAGCCCTGCAAGACCTCATAGTTCGAGTGCATGTCCTAGAAGACAAAGTGGAGGACGCAGAAGGGCGCTCATGCCGCAAAAATATTCACGTCGTGGGGCTTCCGGAGGGTGAAGAGGGACGAAAACCAAAGGGGTATGCCGAAAAATGGATCCGAGAAGTGCTCCCCCCTGGCACCCTGTCCCCCCACTTCGTAGTTGAAAGAGCACACCGAGTCCCCGCGCAAAAACCTCTGCTAGGGTCCCGCCCACGTCCATTCCTGTTCAAGGTCCTCAACTACAGGGACAGAGACTTAATCCTCCGTGAAACCCGCAAGCTGGCAAACATAAAGGTCGGGAGCAGCCAAATCATGATCTTTCCGGATTATACAGCGCAAGTACAACGCTGCAGAAGTGCGTATACTGCTGTGAAAAGGCAGCTACGTGACCTTGGCCTAAACTATTCATTACTATTTCCTGCCAGGATGGGCGTGGTCGCAAAAGGGTCGGCGTGCTTTTTTGACTCACCCGACGAAGCGTGGGACTGGTTGGAGGAATCGGCAACGTGGATGGGACCCAGGTCACCCGCGGAAAAAGAGCCAAGAAAATTCAACAGGAAAAGACGCCACCGGGGTGGTCGCAACCGATACCAGACAGGAGCCGCTGCAGCCTCCACTGCCCCCAACCCAGAGCAGAGGAGGGCAGAGAGGCAGGAGGCACTACACGTGGGCGCGACTTTGGGAACTACAGTACAAAATCCAGATCGCCTACCGAGCCCATCCAGATCCTCGGAAACTGGTGACTCCACGCCCTCCAGGCTTGATGACCCTGAAGAGTTTCCACTGCCAGAGGTTACACCACAAACGGCCGATGACCTCATATGAACTTTTTCTATGACCTCCTATGCCCAGCTGAATATAATCCACGCAAGTACCTACCATGCTAGCAAAATGTTGTGTTGCAATAATATGTAGCTTAAGTAATTGTCCTCTGCAGAAAACAGCGCCACCCTGCACACCGCTGGGCGCAGCGTACACTTCGCACTGGGACAGGGGACACGCGTGGCGCACGCCCCCTTTCCTCCAGCGCCACGGAACGGCTGGAGGGATACATAAACACAAAATGACATCGAGGGGCAAACATCCCCTGCTACCCGCACGCCACACATACCCATACCGTACGTGTTTTACACAGTTCTAGCCTTAAAATGGGCACTATAGTTAGGACAAATACCAAATCGGAACTCGCCCTAATAGTTATGCACAGTTTAGTTCATACCAACACCTTGTTGTTAACAATACTGAGTTGGAGTTCACCCACATGGATCAAAATTTGCAGCGCCTTGCCCCCCCTACCCCCTCCCCCATGCCGACCTGGTCAATGTAAGAGGAAAACATGGTGCAGGTTAACATAGTCACATGGAACGTGCGCCGTATGCACACCCCGGCACGCAGATACTCGATCTGCGCCTATCTGCGGCGTAGGGCCACCGACATTGCGCTACTCCAAGAGACGCACATGTCTCACGTGGAATTGGGGGCGTCTGCGTCACAGATGGAGAGGCCAAGTGCACGGCACCGGCTACTCAGCCCACGCGCTAGGTGTTCTCATTTGGGTTAGAGCTGGGGTCCCGTTCACGAGCGATGAGGTGCTGATCAACTCTGAGGGAAGATATACACTAGTTAGCGGGCGACTCAATGGCCAACCAATCCTCCTCGGTTCCATCTATGCCCCGAATGTCAGCCAGCCCTCCTTTTTAGAAGACCTCACAAAGATCTTAGCTGGGTGGAGCGGAGTCCCCTGGCTTCTAGGAGGGGACTTTAACTCGGTGCTCAACGTAGATTTGGACAGATCATTTCCACCCTTGACTAAGACTGCAGCGGTGTCCAATGCGCAGGTTCTCACAGACTGGCTAGCACACTGGGTGCTATTAGACATATGGCGCTCCATCAACCCGGATGCCCGGGTCTACTCCTATTACTCAGCGGTACACAGACTGCATGTATGCCTAGATAGAATAGTGGGATCCCCTGCGCTACTCCCTCTAGTCCACCGAATAGAGTACCTGGGCCGGACGCACTCCGACCACAAATACTCCAACTCCCCTGGGAACCTGAACGCCCCCCTGCTCCCACGTGGAGACTCCAAACAGCCGCATTAGAAGACTCTCCATTTTGCTCCTCTCTGGGTGCGGCGATCCTTGAATATTTTGAGCTTAATGAAGATACAGCAGGGGACACGCTAGTGGAATGGGAAGCCTTTAAAGTCACGACGGGACACTGTATGGGAGCGACCTGGAACATCAGTAAGAAGCTAACCTCTGATCTGAGCAAAATAGAAATGAAACTACTGCGATATGAGACAGAGGGGGAGGGTGGGGGTAGGGACAGGCACCGTCTGGAGATGCTGCGCACACATGTGGAATTGATGGAACGCCTCTGCTGCCATAACTACACTGCACACCGGCCCGCACTCATTCCGCTGCTGATTGTGCGGGCCAACTTCTGGCCTGGCTGATCCGCCAAGAACACGCCCGCAAACCAATAGGCGTGCTGCGAGATGGCACAGGGCTTCTAATGCACACGCAACCGGACATTCACGCAGCTCTGACACAGCACTATAAACAGCTATACCAATCCCAAAATCACCATGAACCACACACCCTCCTAACCTTCCTAGATCGGGTACAGCTACCTGAGGCGACGCGGACACAGGGAGGCAATCATGTCCCTAGCCACAGGGAAGACCCGGGACCAGACGGACTCCCGGCGGAATTTTACAAGGCGTACCAGGTGTCACTGGTGCCGTGACTGCACACCCTCTACGCAGCCGCTGTGGAAGAGGGACGGCTCCCTCCCTCATTGAGCGAGGCACAACTGATTTCACTGCCCGGACCCAACCGATATGGGCTCATGCAGACCCCTTGCCCTGCTCAACACCGACTATAACATTTTAGCAAAAATCCTAGTGGACAGACAAGCGGTCCCCACCCTGGTGCACTCAGACCAAAACGGCTTTGTGCCGTCCCGAAACACCTCACTCAATCTGCGACGTTTTTTTCGAATTGCAACTTACTCCATATGCGAATGGCCGAGAACAGGCTGTCTTATACTTGACCTCGAGAAAGCCTTCCATTCTCTCGAATGGAATTATGTTTACAACTCTCGAAAGGTACAAGCTAGGCCCCGCTTTCCTACAGCTGACCCGCCTACTTTACACGAACCCAGTGGTAGAGTGAAGGTGGGACCATACGTTTCGGATGTGGTCCCAGTGCGGCAGGGGACGAGACAAGGCTGCCCATTGTCCCCTCTTCTTTTCGCGCTTGCAATGGAGCCGCTTGCGGAATCGCTAAGAACACAGCTGCATGATGGCATTCCATTAGGCGATGGCACGCACAAAGTGTCATTATACGCCAATGATCTGTTAATCTACCTAAGAGACATCAATCAAGTGCCAGAACGGCTGGCCCAAATTCTGCAGGACTTCGCGGCCATTTCAGGGTTAAAAGTAAAAGTCGCCAAATCTAAACTATATGCCTTTGGAGAGGGGTGCCACGACCCTTTCCTTATTCTTAATGGCGTGCGAGTGCAGTGGTGTGCAGATACATTTCGCTACCTAGGCATAAGTGTATCGCCAACCACTAGACCTCTTTGACGGTAATCTGTGCAGGGCACTAGCGGCCGTGAGATCCCAGATGCAATTTTGGAGCACACTCCCCCTTGCAGTCGTGGGTAGGGTGGTGTTGGTTAAAATGGTGGCCCTGCCGAGATTCCTGTATTACTTCGCCAACCTGCCCATCTATGTACCAACTTCCTTCTTTACCGCGTTGGAAAAAGTGACCAGAGACTTTATCTGGGGCCCCAATCTACACAGGGTGGCGGTTAAAAAACTATATTTACCCACAGACCACGGAGGCCTGGCGGCGCCTTGCTTTGAGCACTACTACCTGGCGTCACAACTTCAATGGATAGTCATATGGATGGCAGATCGCCAATGTGATGGCACGGCGACTACACGCCCATCGTACACGCTACCCCAGATCCTTGCGCTCTTCCACCCCGGCGCGCCAGCGCGGCCCCCGGAGCCCCAATTACTGAACGGGGCCTACAGGTGCTACTGCAGAAGCCTCTACTTAACCCGAGGCGCAACACCCTATGCTCCTGCGCTCCCATTAGAAGGTGCCCCTAGGGGACAGGCAACACTTACAACTACCGAACTGCAACATTGGCATGAGGTGGGAATACAAACTCTGGGAGATCTTTATTGTGAAGGCTCGCTTATCCCCTACACAACACTGGTAGAAAATGATGGACTCCCCGCAGGACAGTTCCTCCTACATCGATCTCTGGTGGCCACGCTCTCGATGAAGTGGGGGGACCTTGCTACTGAACCACAAACGCACCTCACTGTGCAATACTTACTTGTCATGGGAAGTGGCAGACATCTGACGCGGTGGTTCGCAGCTTTGCTGCGACAACATGCAGCGATTAACTTAGACCCCCTCAGACACAAGTGGGAGCATGACTTGGGCAGACAATTTTCGGACAAAGAATGGGTGTGGGTGTTAGCCAGCCCAGTTCAGATCCCCAGGAACGCGAGATTTAGACAGATACAATACTACATCACGCAGAGTGCGTACCTCACGCCAGCTAACATCAACAGATACTTTCACCGCACTGACGCAGCCTGCCCCAGATGTGCCGTCACAGACGCAGACTTGGTGTACATGCTCTGGGACTGCACCAGCCTGAGCACATATTGGAGAGGGGTGGCAGACACACTTCGCACTTGCACCAATAGAGAGATACCCTTTGGTTGGCCAGCGTATCTACTGCACTTGTTCCGTAGGACACGTAACACCAAAGTCACCTCCAGATTCCTCGACCTAGGTATAGTGGCGGCCAAGAGACTAATCACAAAGCGGTGGAAGGCACCTGATCCCCCGCACATACAAGCTTGGAGGCGTTCTACTCTTGCGTGGGCTAGAGCCGAAGGTATAGCGATTCGGCGAGAGGAAACCATAGGCCTCAGGAAAATACCTATATCCACAAGCTGGGAAGCAATCCTGGCAGCGCTACAGCTTAGTGCGGACCAGCCAGACCAGTCCCTGCAGACACCTGACCCGGTGGGGTAGTTCCGCGCATGCGTCCAACACCTTCAGATCATTCCCAGGCACTAGACTGGTTGTCCCTAACTGTGCACTAGCACTCCAGTGCGTGCGTCCACCAAAAACCTGCCGTTGCGGCAATAGGTTGGGCACACCAGGCGGCACGCACAGGCATCAGCAGACACATGAAGTCACTCCAACTCAGCTCCAAGTTCGATACCCCACCCCCTAGTCATTATCGAATAAGCGGTACACCATGCTTACCTAAACAAAACCGGCCTTGATATGTTACTCGCTACATGACATACATGCAGGAGGAATAGTTTGGACATGTGCTGCGTGGTCAAGCAAATGTAACATGAAAATTGCCACGCTACCACGCCTACTGAACAAATGCAGGTGAAGCAATAACCATTGTTAATACAAGAAGTATAAATGATGATGTTGCTGCGTGTTGCAGCAGAATGTCCTGATTACTGGTGATAGAAATGTAAAATCAATAAAAACATTTATAAAAAAAAAAAATGGAGAGCACAGGACCCACGTCTGGGCATACTCGTCCCACTCGGGGTGACAAATGCAAAAAGAACTGATGGACAGAATGCAGAACAATGTCATACATTCACCCCAGTACAGAGATCTGGGCCTAAATCCATTGTTTTTGTGCTCCCCATGCAATTCCAGTTTGAACCCAGCCATATGCAAATCAGTCCTGACCCTGCGCCCAATGGGAAGAGTCCATCCCGAACTGCCGCAGCCTGGGCCTGCAGCACTGATTGTGCCATCCACATGAGTAGCCCTGAAAAGGTATCTCAGACCTGCCACTGCAGTGTCTGTGCGCAGTTTTAAACTGCCATGTCGACTTGGCATGTGCACCCACTTGGCAGGCCCAAACCTTCCCTTTTCTTACATGTAAGGCACCCCTCAGTTAGGCCCAAGGTACCCCCATGGGCAGGGTGCAGTGTATGTGAAAGGTAGTACATGTACTCGTGTGTGTGACATGTCCTTACAGTGAAATACTGCCAATTTCTTTTTTCACTATTGTAAGGCTATCTGCCCCATAGGATAACATGGGAGATACTTTGTAATATCTTACAAGTATAACCTCCCATTGGGACAAGACAGAGGTATAAACTTTAGGCTCTCTGAACTCAGAATTTACATCTTTTAGTAAAGATGGTTTTCTAAATTGTGCGTTTGAAAATGCCACTTTTAGAAAGTGGGCATTTTCTTGTTTAACCATTCTGTGTGCCTTGGCCTGTTTGTGGATTGACTGTCTGGTTTGGGAGTGAGAGGGGCTGGGGATGTGCATTCACTGTAGACAGCCAATGGGGGGGGGGGTGGGTGTGCCTGGCCCTTCCTGGATGACTCGGAGCTGAGCTGAATAGACCTTGGCTGCATTTAGAGTAGTGGGAGGAGTTTTCTTTGCACCTGAATGGGGCCTGTCTCCCTTGCACAATGCTGTCTCCACCCCCTGTGGTCATACTGCACCAGTGAGGACAGAACTGGTTTGGACTGGGCTCAGAGACCCTTGCACAAAGAAGAACAAAGACAAAATGGGGTATAAGTAGTGGACCTTAAACCCTAGAACTTTAGATCACTTCTGGACTCAAGAGTAACCTTTCCCAACGGAAAGAGCTGGAGAGCTGTGAGGAGGAGTACTGCCCCATTGCTGTGTGGGGTTGGCCTGCAGTTGCTGCTTCTGCCAAGGAAAGGACAAAGACTGGAACTTTGCTGAGAAACCTGCTTGAAGAAGAATCTCCAAGGGCTTGTGTGTGCTGGCCTCCCGTTCTGAAGTCTCAGGGAAACAAAGACTTCACCCCCAGCTCCCCTGAACTCTACTGCTGAGAGTTCTGACCTGCCAGGAGGTGCCTGTTCCAGTTTTGGTCCTCTGGAGGTTATTCCTGCTGTTGGGCCTCTGGAGGTTATTCCTGCTGGAAGAGAAGCAAGATAAACAAACTGACGACATCAGCGACCCCGCGACCTGCACCATGGCCAAGGGCACCGCTCGTGAAGTGTACAACCCATCACCCGGCCTGCACCGCAGCTCCGATGCCCCTCGACTCCTGCAGTTATCAGCCTTCCCAATGCCAGCGCTTGCACCGACTCAGTCACCGCCAGCGCCTGCGTCCAGTTATCACGGTGCTGATAACCGCTGAGGGTGACTCCACGAACTCGCCGACTTTGCACCGCCTCAACGGAACCGTCGTCTCCCTGGCGACGCAACCGACTTCCCCAGTCCTGGATTCGACACGTCGCCTCCTCAGACACAACACCTTTCCTCCCCTGTGGGAGCCAGGGAGCCGACCTCGGCACCGATGCCTCACCTCCACGATGCCGTGCATAGTATTGGACTTCATTTTTCCAAGGTACTGTTTGTTTGGGGGTCCATGTGACTCCCTGCCCAACGCCCCGCACCTCGCAGTTGGCGCCGTACTTTGGATTTATTGCTGTCACAACATCGTAATAGCCCCAGGTGGACCTATTTGTTTTCTACCAGCTTTATTTTGGAAATAACTGTTTTGAAGTGCTATTTTAGTATATGTATGCTGGATTTTTGGCGTTTTGGTCTTGAGTTTAGATAAAGATACTTTATTTTCCTAAACTGGTATGGTGTCCATTTGTGGTGTTTTCCCTGTTACTGTGTTTTGAGTACAATTACTTTACACATTGCCTTTGGGATAAGCCTGTCTGCTCATGTCAAGCTACCAAGGGGGTGAGCATGGGATATCGAAAGTGTGTATCCCCCTTACCCTGACTAGAAGCAAGGGTGCCTACTTGGACTAAGATGCATACCTCTGCCAATTAGAGACCCCCCAGTTCTAACAATGCCACATAGTGCATCTCCACTCACTGCCACTCCATGCCACACACTACCACTGCACTCGCTTCCACTCAATGCCTCTCCATGCCACTCCACAGAATTCCATTTCACTCGATGCCCCACAAAGCCACCAAACTCCACTCTGCTACACAAAAAGCCACTCCACACAATGCACCTCCACTCCACACAATGCACCTCCACTCCACACAATGCACCTCCACTCCACACAATGCACCTCCACTCCACACACTGCACCTCCACGCCACATAATGCACCTCCACTCACTGCCACTTCACTCCAGTCTCATTCTACTCAGTGCCACCCCCACACAGTCACTTTATTCCACACAATGCCAAGCCATTCCATGCCACACTATGCCACTCTGCCAGTCACTTTACTCCACCCAATGCCACTCTGCTTCGCCCAATGCCACTCTGCTCCAACCAATGCTGCTTTGCGCCACTCAATGCCACTCTGCAGCACTCAATGCCACTCGACTCCTACACTCCACACAGTGCCACTCGACGCCACACCGTGACAGTCCATGCTTTTCCATGCTATGCCACTCAGTGCCATTCCTCTCCATGCCACACTGTACCACTCCATGCCAGACAATGCCACTCCTTTCTACTGCTCTCCTTGCCACACAATGCCACTCCACTCTGCCACTCCTCCCAGTTCCACTCACATCCACCCCACACAATGCAACTCCACCGCACTCACTGCTACTCCACTCAATTTTAATTGTACTTGTATAGTGCTTACTATACCTGACAAGGCGTTGAAGCGCTTTGCTGCATGTCACTCCACTCAGTGCTACTCCATGCCACACAATGCTGCTCCACATCGTCACTTTACCCCACCCAATGCCATGCCACTTCACGCCACAGTGTCACTTTACCCCCACCCAATGCCACACCACTTTACACAATCCTACTCCACACCATTCCATGCCACACAATGCTGCTCAACTCCACGCCGCACAATGTCGCTCCACTCTATGCCTCACAATACCACTCCACACAATACCGCTCTACTCAGTGCCACTCCATGCCACACAGTGTCACTTCACAACACACAATGCCATTCACTTCTATGCCACACAATGCCACTCCGCTCAATGCCACTCTGCTCAATGCCACTCCGCTCCACTCAATGCCGCGCCACGCCTCACAATGCCATTAATGTAAAGTCATCATGTGCCCTGGGCATACCCATTTTTTTGCTGACTGGCACCGATTATAACCGACTGTCACTGGGCTCCGCTTAATCAGTCCCAGGCCTTTGGTGTGAAAAAAAAAACAACCACATAGCCTGAGGTCATTTTAAAAGCAGCGCTGTGTTGCAGGACTGCTTTTAAATGTAAATTGTGCCCAAACTCGCAAAGGACAATGTGCTTGATTATGGAGCTGACTAACCTCAGAGTGGTTAGCTTATGGTTTTGTGTAAGGCTAGGGGGCTACCTGCCGCTAACAAAATTAGAAAGGCAGAGTTGGTTAGGTCCCTGAAGGCCTAGGCCAGGTCAGCCACAGAGAATGAAGGGTGGGGAGAAACTGGCCCCTCTCCCCCAATGTCACCCAGGAAGAGGGTGAGGATGATGCAACCTCCAGTGTTAGCTATGTAATTCCAGATGGTGGGAGGAGGGCAGGGTCCCCTACTCAGGAACCACCGCTGTCCCTTGTAAAGAGGCAGCTTGAGGCACAATTAGCTTTAATATCGTTGGAGCAGAGGAAACTGGACCTAGCTAAGAAACCGTGTGAGGAGAAGAAGGTTGCACAGTTGTGCAGCAATTTTTCCTTTCTTTTCTTTTCATGTTCCCACGTGTTGTGCTTTATTGCCCCAGCCATTTTGAGCACAGGGATGCTCCTACATATTGCCTCAACTCTACTTCCTCCAAAATGGTAGCAATCGGGAAACGGCAATAGAAAGAGGACTGTACAATAAAAATAAACAAGGGTCTACAGCTATACGATGAGCTACGATCGCCAAGATGGCGGCCATCTTGGAATGGCTATGACCTTCTATAGCCTCCAATGAAGGAAGTGTTGGATTTGAAATAGCATAGGAAAATACTTTCTCCATACGTCATAATCCAGGCTTATCTAATTAAATAATATCTATTTCCAATGAGGATACTACCGAATTGATCACGGACATAAGGAATTAGAGGATAGCAAAGTCATTAGCAGGAACCACAACAAGACTCAGTCGTTTTTGAGAAAGGCAGTGGTCAAAAGGAAACATCAGAGTGGGACATAAGGAAATAAAGGAGAGCAGAGACACCAACAGGAGCCACAGTAGACTTGTAGATGTTTTGAGACAGGAAATGGACTAGAGGATATATCAAAGTGAGGTCACCACTGCAGGACCACCCCGGAGTATTATGTATCGCCATCAGTAATTATGGCCGGAACCAATTTAAAATCAGCAGGCAGTAATTCTTATGTCATAAAGTACCCAACTAACCTATCTAAGAATGCAGCCAAAAAATTCAAACACAATTTAATTAGAAAAAACCCAGACACGCTGATCTCTGACCCCTCCTTTAATCTAAAAATAAAAGGCATTATTGTAAATGACTTGATATTTTTCACCAGAAAAACTGCTAAATGGGGTACCGTCATGACGAAGATGCTCAACATAAAAAATATAAGCAATATCCCACATGGTACTAAACTATTGATCATCCCATCACCAAGATTAAGAGCGGAACTATGCATAACTATCTACAAGAACGGTATTGTGCTTATACAAGCAGCCAACAACGAGTTAAAAAAGTTTGACAACCTGTTTGCAACCTTAAGAGTGTGTAGATAACACAAGTTCCCAACAGCAACTGACCACACAAGCAGTCACCCTATCTACCACCAACCCAACCACCATTGACGTCATAATACCTAGAGATCCCCAACAGCCACAACCTACAACTTTGCCAAGAGACTCCACTTTGCCAAGAGACACACTTGACAGGAACTGTACAGATCTAGGAGAAGAATCTCTACTATACGCTAATATCGCCCCTACGCCATCACATCGGGAAAAATCAGTACCTCTCCCCCAGGATATGATTACTCCCACACATAGGCCATTTAGTGGGAACCCCCATCCAGCAATAAAGGGTAGGGAAGCTAACACCCCTTCCATACCCCCATCTACGAAAGTACAAATAGCATCTACGTCCAGACGAAACTCATATCCCCCCAGCTCGTTGTTAAGTTCACAGGACAAAGGGAGCGCATCTCACATCATACACAGGGGAGGCGCAAACACCCGAACTAACGACAAAAAAAGAAACACTGAAAAAGTCACGGATCTAAATCACCAGGACACAAACAAAACATGAAATAGGCAGATGCGCACTTCTAGTATATCACCTCATACTCGGAGAGATATCGAAACTTTTCAGAGACAAGCGGACAATATGTCGCAGGATATGCTAAATGCACTACAAGTTATGGAAAAAATACTAGAAATCACTGTAAGCACTCACTCCAAAGTCGAGCTCATTCAAAAATCAGTGCATGACCTTCAAGGAAAGAGTAAAGGGATAGCCTTGCCATTATCAAATAGGCATAATCGACCATACAAAAATCTTAAATATTTATCGGATGATGAAACCCAAGCCCTACTCCTCTCATATGAGTCTACAGCCATCAGCAGAGGTGAGGAAATTAGATCAGTCCCGATCGATGCAAATAGAACGTCCTGGCCTAATAACAGAAAACCAAACCTTAAGAACCTAAAACAAGTCCAGTTAACCGCCAATATTCAAGAGATAAACTCTGGTATCTCAGGGAAACCACTGCTATGCCTACTGCTCAACTGTCGTTCCGCAGCAAAACATGCCTCAGACATTGCTGCCCTCATCATTAATCAGGAAGTGGACGTGACAATCTTAACAGAAACATGGCTCACAGAATCTTCTTCCCCGTTCATGGATCTACTGGTGCCGCCTCATTATAACATTGTGAGACATAGCCTGCATTCACCGATCTGATATCGAGGTCAGCCAACTACAATCCGACCCTCTTGAATCCTGTGAATACCTTGGTCTCACTATAAGAACTGCAGATAATCAAAGGTGCAACTTGCATGCGCTCTACCATCCACCAGGCAATAATGCCCCTTTCATAGACCAGTTAATGGAGATCATCACGGCTAAATCTAACGCTCACACCAATGATATATTCCTAGGCGACTTTAATTTACACTGGGACGATAATAATGACAAACAGGTCAACGTACTCAAAGACTTCTTAGCAGACCTAAACCTTACTCAAGCCTGCACACTGCCAACACACTCGAAAGGGGCAACCTTAGACTGGGTAATCTCTAGAGTCAAAGATATTACAATTCATTCAATTGTTCCTTGCGATTGGACGGATCACCATGCCATAACCTTCCATATATCCACCATAAAAAAAAGTAAGAACACGCAACCTGTCAAACTTAAAAAGTGGACACGGGACACCAAAGACCCTAATATTGAGCAATTAGTAGCACGATGTGAGAAGGATCTAAATCCGCTTAACAACTTGATGAACGTTTGCGAACTCACTGATCACTACACCACATCAATGACGAATATAGTCAACTCCACCATGCCGCTAAAACTGAAAAGAATTTCAGAGAAAGATAAAAATCCATGGTTTAATGGGACGCTGAATGAAGACAGGTGGAGGCTGAGACAAGCAGAAAGAAAATGGAGACAGCACCCATCATCCCCCCAGCTAAAAACACTCAGAAAAATTTGAAACGAATACAACAAAAGTGTTCTCAAATCCAAAAAGGAATTCTTTAGATCGGAATTGGATAATGCCAAAAACAGACATAGGAAACTTTTCGAGATGTTAAAGCAACAAGCCAATAAATTGTCCAAATCTGCTCAAGAAGCAATAAAAACTCAACTGAGCTGCGAGGAATTCTCAACATTCTTCACAGACGAGGCCAACTCGCTAGAAAGAGAACTTATGATGGCAGCCGACAACCTCCCTAGCCAATTATCACAGAACGATTCTATCATGAAAAACGCTCAAGATATGACGAAAAATAAAGCACAATGGTCGACCTTCAAGTTATATGACCAAAATACCATTGTCAAAACTCTCTCGGATATCAAACCAAATAGTCACTACAATGACCCCCTCCCCTCTAAATGCCTAAAAAGAATCAACCATATCGTCGTCCCAATATGGACAAAAATAATCAATGCCTCACTATCTCAAGGGGTCTTACCAGAGTGCCTAAAAACAGGTCAAGTCCTCCCCATCATCAAAAAACCTACAACGGACCCAGCAGACCCAAATAACTTTCGTCCAGTGACCAATATTCCATTACTTGCCAAACTAATTGAAAAATGTGTGCAAAATCAACTGAGCAACCACATCACTAATTTCAATCTGCTGGACGACTGCCAATCTGGTTTCAGACCAGGCCACAGTACGGAAACAGCAATCTTGCATATAGTGGATGATGCGCTACAGGCCCTGGATCACAATCAAACATGTCTACTAGTTCTTCTTGACCTGTCTTCTGCATTTGACACGGTAAATCATGAAAAATTACTAGCCCGGCTTGAAGACAGGATGGGATTATCTGGAAATGTTCTGAAATGGTTTAAATCCTTCCTACAGAACAGAACGCAAAGATTCCTGGTCAACCACACGCTATCCCCATCATGCCCTAATTCAATTGGAGTTCCACAAGGATCTCCATCATTATTCAACCTATATGTCGAACCCCTTACAGGAATTCTCCGGCACGCAAACATATCCTATCACATGTACGCAGATGACACTCTGATCTACATCAAGATCTCGTCGATGGAAGAGATCAAGACAATGAATAAGGCATTAAGTGTCATTACAATGGTTAACTAGCAATCATCTGAAATTAAATGCACAAAAAACGAAATTCCTATTAATATCACCTCCAAAGAACCCCGCAAATGTGAAGGAATGGACCAAACTGATCACAGCGCAAAACTGCACCCTAGTTGACTCGACCAAATCACTAGGAATCACGCTTGATAAGAACCTAGACATGAAAGCCCACATCAAATCAATGGCAAAAAGTACCCGGTTTCACCTGAACTATATTAGAAAAGTGAAACCACTCATTACTACGTCGGACCTCAAATTGGCAGTTCAGTCCTTAGTTATATCAAGGATTGAATATGGCTGTACAACACTAACAGGTCTACCTAAAATCTCCACAGCACCACTAAAAGCCTGTCTCAATGCGGCCGCAAGACTCATTACAGGTTCTAGAAAATACGACCACATTTCCCCACACCTGAAGGCATTAAACTGGCTACCATATGAAGCCAGAATCCACCTTAAACTGGCATGTATTACCCACAAAGCGCTCCACTACAAAACACCAAGGTACTTAGCCCAGAAAATTGAGCTATCAGGGAGAAGCAGACCATCCCGGAATGCCAGAGACCTGTTGCTGAAACCTCCCATCTTTCAGAAGAAGAAAACGTATGACAGAGCATTCTCCAGAGAGGCCCCCAGAATCTGGAATTCACTCCCTCCAAACATTAGAAAAATTCCAAACACGGCAACATTCAAGAGGGAAGCGAAGATCTTCCTAATGAGTAAGTTCCTACCCTAGACAATGACTAATCATCATCTGCATCTTGGTTAATAGCCGGACGTCGCATAGTCCTGTCAGATATGGATACATCCTGCACAAAAAGACCACAAAGACACCAAAACTAACTAAGACTGATGCCAACTAGATCTGATGTCTGTGTTACCTCAACAGGTCAACAACGAATGTAAAGATAAACTCACCAGTTAGCTGCGTAGACTTCTTAGACTGTACTTTACTACAATTAATGGATCTTCGTAGTATTGATGTAAAAGATACGAAAGGTATACATCGGAACCATATGTATATTACTAATGTTATACCATTTGTACACCAAACCGATCCTAATCTTGTTATTGTTGAAACTGATAAAGGCATGTACCGGAACCATATATATATATTACTTGTGCTATACCCGCTGTATTATAAAATATTTACCTCATGTAACTGTGCAGCGCTCTTGATACCCTTGGGTCATGTTCGCGCTATATAAAACTCTATAAATAAATAAAGAAGAAATGGTGGCAGTGATAATGATGAAGAGGTTGAGATGTCCAGGGGTGGTGGTTTTGACCACAAGCTTCCCACGGGTATAGTACCCAGGTACACAGAGTGGGATGACATGGATGACTGCATTTGAAAGGGTCCTTGAGATTTGGGTGGTCCGCCCAAAGCATTGGGGTTCACTCTTGTGGTAACTAATTCCAGTAGCTGGGAGGGATGGCTCCTGATCCTGAAGGGGGATGATGCAAAATCCTACTCTTACATGAGGCAATGTTTAGTCGAGCAGTTTGGTCTGACTCCAAAGAAGTACATGGTGAAGTTCAGAGACACCCAGAAAGTGAGCACCCAGTCCTGGGTGGACTTTGTAGACATTCCAGTGAAGGCAGTAGAAAGCTGGATTGTTGGTAACAAAGTAGAAACATATGAGGGATTGTATAATTTGTTTTTGAAGGAACACATTTTGACTCATTTACTGGACTAAGCTGCCAGACCCCAGAGAGCTGGGGGAAGCAGCTGATGAGTAGGTGAGAACCTGGGTTTCCAATCAGCACGGGGGGGGGGAGGGGGTGTAACCAGATGAAAGGAATACAGGTCAATTCCCAGGGGAAAGCCCAAGGCCAAGAAGGTCAAAACAGGCAAAGTCCTGCAAAGACCCACAAACACCTGAACATGGGGGGTGGTGGGGATCCAACCCAAATTCAAAGAGAAGGGGGTATCGGAAAGAATGGTAGGTTCTTTGATCCCGGAAAGGTGGGTAAGTGCTTTGACTGTAATCAGCCAGGGCATAAGGGAGATGCTGTCTGCAACAAGAAACCCCCCCCCACTAGTGGGCCATCCCCAGGGATTGCTAGTGTGGGGGTGGAGAGTGACCCAGAGAGGGGTAGGCAAGTGATAGAGGCAGCCTTAGTGTCCCTGGGTGAGGTGAATATTGCAACCCTGGCCACCTTACCTTCAAACGTGGATAAGTACAGACAGAGGCCACAAGTGAATGGGACTGAGGTTGAGGCTATTAGAGACACAGGGGCTAGTGTGACTATGGTCCTATATACCCTGGTGCCTCAAAAAAGCATGCTACCTGTTGAGTTTCACCAGGTGACCTATGCGGACCGCAGTACCAAACTCCATCCTATGGCTAGTGTGGATTTGGAATGGGGAGGTGTGACAGGCACTAAGAAAGTAGCTGTGTCTCCATCTACTCCCAGTCCAGTGCTTACTGAGCAATGATCTCGAAGCATATGAGTAGTCAGAGGTGGAAATAAGGCTCCATAGGAAAATATTGGAGCTCTCGAAGTGGGTATGTGGTGAGACCAGGTCACAGACTATCCAGAAGGTTAAGGCTGGGTGCCTGGACCCAGGAACAAAGGGCCAAGCATCCCAAGACAAGGGCGCTGGGTCTAGTGAGCCAGCCCAGGGAACTCCAGAGGGGCAGGAGGATCTGATCTCTGAGGAAGGGACTCCATCCCTGCCAGATCTGTCATACTTTCCAGTACTGACAGGAGCCAGTTGACCCTCCAGGGAGGAGTACAGTAAGGGACAGAGAGACTATCCGACCCTTGAGAGCTTGAGGCGGATTGCCTCAAAGCAGGAGGAAAGGGATGACCGTGGATTTCACAGAATCTACTGGGAAGATGGACTGCTTTATACTGAGGCCAGAAGCCTCAAGGAAGGAGCCACCAGGAGGTTGGTGGTGCACCAAAAGTACAGAGTTCATCCTGACCTTGGGTCATGATATCCCCTTGGCAGGACATTTGGGACAGACTAAGACTTGGAACCCGTTGGTGAATCATTTCTACTGGCTCTATATATCTGAAAAGGTTAAGCAGTTTTGCAGCTCCTTGGCACCTGTCAGGCCAGTGGCAAGGCAGGGGGCAAGTCAAAGGCTGCCGGATGCCATTGCCAGTGGTTGGGACTCCCTTTGAGAGGGTGGGGATGGACATTGTTGGTCCCCTGGACACACGTACTGCTTCAGGGAATATGTATATCTTGGTGGTAGTGGACCAGGCCACAAGGTACCCTGAGATAGGACAATAGCTGCTCCTGCAGTTGCTAGGGCACCGCTTGGTACATTCACTGGAGTAGGTTTTCCAAAAGAGGTTGTTTCAGATAGGGCACAAACTTTCTGTCCAGCTATCTGAGAGCGATGTGGGATGAATGTGGTGTTAAGTACAAGTTCATCACCCCCAGGCTAATGGTCTGGTGCAGAGGTTCAACAAGACCCTGAAGGGCATGATCAAGGGGTTGTCTGACAAACTCAGTAGGAGATGGGATAATCTCCTTCCATGCTTACTGTTTGCCTACAGGGAAGTTATACAAAATGGGGTTGGTTTCAGTCCCTTTGAGTTGTTGTTTGGATACCCTGTGATAGGACCATTGTGCCTGCTGAGGGAGTACTTGGAGAAGCCTCTCAAAGAAGCAAAGGACAATGTGCTTGATTATGTGCTAGGCCTAAGATCAAGAATGACAGAGTACATGTACAAGGCAGGACGGAAACCTGAGGCTAGCCAGGAGCTCATGAAGCACTGGTATGATCAGAAGGCTACTATGCTTGAGTATACTCCAGGACAGTTGGTGTGGGTGTTGGAGCCTATGGCTCCCAGGGCCCTCCATGACAAGTGGAGTGGTCCCTATCCAATCATTGAAAAGAAGGGAGAGGTTACCTACCTGGTCGACCTTGACACCCCCAGGGGCCCTGATAGGGTCCTGCATATGAATAGATTGAAACATCAACTTGACAGGGCAGACATGACCATTTTACTGGTCACAGATGAGGGAGTGGAGGAAGAGACTGAGCCAGTGCCCGACACCCTCTCCAACAATGTGCAAGATGGGTCAGTGGAGGGAGTGGTGCTTTCTTCCACATTTACAGACCAGCAGCACAGAGACTGCAAGCAGGTGCTGGAGCAGTTTGCTGGCCTGTTCTCTTTGACCCCAGGCATTACTGAGTGGTGTGTGCACCACATTGACAGCGGTGACAGCCCGCCTGTCACAAATAAACTGTACAGGTTGTCTGACCATGTCAAAGCCAGCATTAAGGCTGAGGTAGCTAGAATGCTAGAGTTGGGGGTAATTAAGCCTTCTGACAGTCCGTGGGCCAGCCCAGTGGTGCTGGTGCCCAAACCTAATGCTTGGGGGAGGGGGGAGGGGGGGAAACAGAAGGAGTTAAAGTTCTGTGTGGACTACAGAGGACTGAATGCAGTCACAAAGACTGATGCTCACCCTATACCTAGAGCTGAGAATATAATTGACTGACAGGTTAAGGGCTGCTAAGTACCTGAGTATATTTGATTTGACTTCAGGTTACTGGCAGATTGCCCTCACAGATGGAGTAAAGGAGAGGTCCACATTCTCTACACCAGAGGGATATTATCAGTTCAAAGTAATGCCCTTTGGCTTAAAGAACGCACCTGCCACCTTCTAGAGGTTGGTGATCAGGGTCCTTTCTAGGTTGGAGCAGTTCAGTGCAGCATATCTGGATGATATAGCTGTATACAATTCTACCTGGGGGATCACTTCAGCCACCTGAGGGAACTGCTTCAGGCCATGCAGCAGGCAGGCCTGACTATTAAGGCAAGTAAGTGCCAAATAGTGTAGTGCTCTGTGGTGTACCTGGGCCACCTTGTTGGTGGAGGCCATGTACAGCCTCTCCAGGCCAAAATGCAAACTATTTTGGATTGGACTGCTCCCTTTACCCATACTCAGGTCATGGCATTCCTTGGACTGACTGGGTACTATAGAAGGTTTCTTCCAATGCTGCCTCCCTCCTATAGAACCTTGCCAACTTAGGACTGAATCAATTAGTCACCGCCCCAGCGCACACAGCAGGGCACACACTCGCCCCCGTCTTCACCGGAGGAAACCGCTTCTCCTACAGCCACACCAAGGAACTCCTCTGGACAGATCACCACTGCATCCACTTCTCCTTCAAATAACCCCATATACACAAGCACGCCCACCGCCTCCCCACAGAAGCTGGAACAAAGTCACCGAAGACTAGCTCACCTCCGCCGTCATCAGCACCCTACCACCGACCACGTCAGATGCAAACACTGCAGCACAGAACCTCCACCGCTGGATCACAAACTGCGCCGACACACTCGCCCCTCAAGAAAGCCACTGGAAGACACATCAAGAAAGCGAGCTGGTTCACCCCTGCACTCCAAGAATCCAGATGCTCCTGCAGAAGACTCTAAAAGACATGGAGGAACAACAAACCCCGGAAACGCGCTGTCTACAAAGCAGCCACCACCGCACACCACCAATCATCAAATCCACAAGGAGGAAATCCCTCCAAGACAGAATCCTCACCAACGCACACAACACCAAAGAGCTCTTCATCATCAAGGAATTCGCCAAACCCTGAAGCGAAACAACAGACATCCCACCCTCCCAAGACCTCTGCAACAGACTCTGCACCTTCTTCCACCACAAGATTAAGATGATCTATGACAACTTTGACAACCAAGACCACCTCACCAGCTCCCACCTCATGCAACGTCACCCAACAGGCCATGCTCAAATGGATCCCGATCATGACAGAAGACACCTTGAAGACCAGGAAAAGCGTCCACTCTGGAGCACCAACAGACCCCTGCCCATACCACATCTTCCACAGAGCCGCCTCTGCCATCGCACTCGAACTAAGTTGGACGATCAACTGCTCCTTCGAGACTGCCACCTTCCCCGACGACTGGAAACACGTCGAAGTCAACCCCTTCCTGAAGAAACCCTCCACGGACCTGAAGGACCTCAAGAACTTTAGGCCCATCTCCCTGCTTCCCTTCGCAGCCAAGCTCATCGAAAAGGCAGTCAACACCCAGCTAGCAAACTTCATTGAAACTAACAACGTCCTGGACATTTCCCAATCCGGATTCCTCAGCAACTACAGCACTGAGACCGCCCTACTCGCCGCCATTGACAACATTCGCTCCCTCCTTGACCAGGGCGAAATGGCAGCACTCATCCTCCTGAACCTCTCGACTGCATTCAACACAGTCTCCCACCGCATCCTAGCCACCAGACTCCATGACGCCAACATCCGTTGCAAGGGCCTTGACTGTATACGTTCCTTCTTCACAGGCAAAACTCAGCGGGTCAGACTCCCTCCCTACATCTCAGAACCGACAGAGACGAACTGTGGAGTGCCCCAGGGCTCCTCCCTCAACCCCACCCTCTTCCACGTCTATATGGCCCCCCTCGCAACCATCGTCAGGAACCATGGGCTCAAAATAGTCTCTTACGCAGATGACACCCAGCTGATCCTCTCCCTCACCAACGAACTCAACATCACCAAACACAACTTTCAAGAAGGGATGAAAGCCATCGCCACCTGGATGAAGAACAGATGCCTGAAACTCAACTCAGTCCTCATCCTTGGCTCCACCCCCCTCTGCATGGAACAACTCCTGGTGGCTCTCCGCCCTCGGAAATCCCCCCGCCCCGACGGACCATGCACAAAACCTCAGCATCATACTATACTAATCGTTCACAATAAACTGCCAGATTAACACCATATCCTCGACCTGCTTCAACAACCTACGCATGTTCCGAAAGACTTTCAGATGGATCCCAGCCGAATCCAGAAAAACCGACCCGCACGCACTCATCTGCAGCAGACTGGACTACGGCAACGCTCTACTCCGGAATCAATAAGAAACTCCTTCGTAAGCTCCAGAATGTCCAGAACCCCGCAACCTCGTAGCCAAAGCCTGGAACACCCTACCCATCCACCTCCGGCAATCTCCCACATTGCCTCTGTTCAGGAAGGACCACAAGACCTGGCTCTTTGGATAAACCCATCACTCTACGGAGCTGTCCTCCCTCCCCCCCCCCAGCGCCTTTAGACCCTCATGGGTGAGTAGTTGCGCTTCACCAACCCTGATTGTTCGATTGTGACTCCCCTGACAGAACTAACGTCTTAGAAGAGGCCCAAGAAAATGGATTGGACCCCAGAGTGTCAGAAGTCTTATGACACTCTAAAAGCTGCTAGGTGTTAAGCACCAGTGTTACTGGCCCCTGACTACACAAAGGAATTTGTGGTTCAGGCAGATACTTCAGAACATGGGATTGGGACAGTGTTGTCACAGGTGAATGAGGAGGGCCTTGATCAGCCAGTTGCCTTCATTAGCAGGAGACTTTTTTCCAGAGAGCAGAGGCGGAGTGCCATTTAGAGTGAGGCTTTTGCTGTTGTTTGGTCCCTGAAAAAGCTGAGACCATATCTGTTTAAAGACTCACTTTCGTGTTCAAACTGACCACAGGCCTCTCAGATGGCTCATGTAGATAAGAGGGGAGAATCCCAAGCTATTGAGGTGGTACATTTCCCTACAGGGAATGGACTTTACAGTGGAACACAGACCTGGGATTTCCTATGCCAATGCAGATGAACTTTCCAGGTTTTTCCACTTACCTGATGAGGACTACCAGGGTGTGGGTTAATAACCCATCACCTTTTGTTTGGGGGCTGTGGGGGGTTATGTTGCAAAGTCATCCTGTGCCCTGGGCACCCCATTTTATGCTGACTGGTACTGGTGTTAACTGAATCTGACTGTTCATGGGCTCTGCTTAACAAGGCACAGGGCCAGTGCTATGGTGAAAACACAAACACATTAGGGCACACTATGTGTTAGGGTACCCCTATGATTGGCATGACCTACCCTATAAGCCCAGAGTACATAATAGGGCAGGAGGATTAAAACTACTTTTAAGTCCCTAGTATATAATAGTTCATGGCAGTTTAGAGGCCAGCAGCCCTTTCTGCACTTGCATGTGTGCACTGCTGAGAGCCTGAGGTCATTTTAAAAGCAGCCCTGTGTTGCAGGACTGCTTTTAGATGTAGATTGTGCCCAAAGTCGACTTTGGTGGTAGGTGCTCTTAAAAAAAGATAAACTATAATATTTTGACATATTAGGTACCCCTAAGTGTCCCAGGGGTGGAGGGGGGGTAAGGTACTTATAAGGAGGATACTTATAAAATGTTTTATATGCCCTGGGGATAGAGAAATTGCACATTTCACTTCCCCATTGCATTAAAGTGATTCCCAAAATTGGCTTTTGTGCTAGGAGCACTGTGGAGTGAGGATCTACATTATTTTCGCATATTCAGAACCCCTAAAGTCTCCCCTTGGTGTTCCAGGGGGTGGGCGGTTTATGTAGCTATAAGCGGGTCCTTATAAAAGATGTTTTATTGGCCCTGGTGTTTGAGAAATTGGACATTTAATGTTCCCCTTTGTAGATCCCCAGCCTCATAGGTTAACATTGCAATAGTTTATGAACTCATAACTAACGCTAGCAATTACAGAAAATATCATTCAAGTACTTAGGAGGATGGTATTGATAAATCCAACAATATGCTATTGTTGAATTTATCCTGAAATGTACAGAATAGAAGTTGTGGGACTTTCTTGTCTGTCAGTCAAAATTCAGCCTTCCTGTGTTCTCCCCTGATTGGTCAGAGTTTACAGGATTAGCCAGGCTGCTTTGATGTGGTGATAAGTGGAACCCACAGAGAAAGGCTATCTAGTAGGAGAGGGTTCTGCAACACAGGAATGCCAGAGCAGGGGGAGGGGGGTCATAAACCATGCGCTTCAAAGGAAGAATATGGCAAGCAGAAAAGGCCAGGTCCGTCTACCCCATCTCCTCTGAACCCAGCCAGATGGCAGGCTTAAGGAAGGAATTTGCAGATGTCAGGGGGAGCAGAGCTATGTAAATGAGCCATACTGGAGGTTGGTTTAATTCTTGCTCCTTTGCTGCTGAGATCTCAGCCATTTTGAATTTTGCAGGAATAATGCTCTTTGGGAGACCATTATGCCACACTTTGGAGCAAGTGGTCATTCTCTGGTGCGTTGCCCTGCACCTCATTGAGCAGGAGTACCCTGCTGCTTGACCCCAGAGAATACTGAATAAGTATCTGAGAGGCAGAGCCTCTCAGCTCTGCTGCTTGAAACTAAAAGAAGGATCGCCAAGCTGGAAACTTGATTTGCACCATCAGGCCCTGCATTCTGACTGACTGTGCCTGCTGCATTATCTGGAACTACAGCCCTTTGGATGTACCTTGCTTCAAGAGGAAAATAGAGTGGGCTCCCTGCAAGCTACAGGTTAACAGAGCTCGCCTGCGTCAACTCCACCAAGAGCCCCTTGCCTGGAGTGCATCCAGTGGACCTTTAATGGTTTTGGACAGGTGCATTGTGGTCTCAAACTTTCAAGGACCATCTTGGAGCTTCCAGACCCTTGGATTGTGTTTTGAACCCTTTGTACCCTCAAGAGGAACTTCAGGAAGAAGTTCCAGAAGTTTGGAACAACTTTGAAGAAAAAGCTCTATAAGGTGACTAAGTGCTACAAAGAGTTTATTCTTTAAAAATTCATATGTCTGGTTCCCTAAATTGGATTTTTGTCTTTTTGGTGCCATTTTAAAGCTAAAAATATTTCCTATTTTTTATAAATTGGTGTTGGATTTTTATTGTGTGTTGTGTCTTAATTATTTACTGAATTTGTGTTTATAAATGCTTTACATGCCTGTCTCCTAAGTTAAGCCTGTCTGCTCGCAGCCAAGCTACCCAGGGTTAAGCATGGGAATAATTTATTGAGGCATGTATTGAGCCCTGGACTGTGTAATTGGCCTTATTGCGAGTGGTAGATGCATATTTACCACTACTAATAACCCACTTTCCAACAAGAACTCTATACAACGCCACTCCATGCCACACAATGCCACTTCCAAATACAAATGCCACTCACCTCGATGCCAGACAATGCCACACTGCTCAATGCCACTCCACTCAAAGCCACTCCGCTCCACTCAATGCCACTCTGCTACGCTCAATACCATTCTGCTCCACTCAATGCCACTCCACTCCACACAGTGCCACTTCACAACTCACAATGCCACGCACGTCTATGCCACACAATTTCACTCTGCTCAATGGCACTCCACTCAATGCCACTCTGCTCCACTCAATGCCGCTCTGTGCCAAGCAATGCCGCTCTGCGCCACACAATGCGACTCAATTCTGCTACACTCCATGCAGTGCCACTCCACACAATGCCACTCCATGCCACACAGTGCCAGTCCATGCTTCTCCACGCTACTCCACTCAATACCACTCCACTGCATGCCTCACATTGCCACTCCACACATTGCCACTCCACACCACACATTGCCACTCCAAACAATACCACTCCACGCCAGACAGTGCCACCCTTTTCTACTGCTCTCCACGCCACACAATGCCACTCCTCCTAGTGCCACTCTGTGGTATGCGCCTGGCTTCATGTAACATCTGTAAACCACTAGGCCTGCCTTCACAGAACACCATGAGTGTCACTGAATCTCCCCCAAAGGAACATTGTATATGTCATTGGAATACTATGTATGTCATAAGCCATGTCATAAGCGGCTGAAGGAGATTGTAGGGGTTGTGACAGTTGGCCTTCAGCTGCTGTCTGTGATGGGTGAGATCTTCTGTGTGGAATAAATCTGAACCATGAAACTCATACTGTGTATCCAGTGAAGTGCTTCTTTTGGGATACAACACACTCCCCCCAGTGCCACTCCACTCACTTCCACTCCACACAATGCCACTCCACCCCACTCACTGCTACTCCACTTCATTCTAATTGTACTTATATAGTGCTTTCTATACCCAGCAAGGCGTTGAAGCTCTTTGCTGCATGCCACTCCACTCAATGCTACTCCATGCCACACAATGCCACTCCACACAGTGCCACTCCACTCAGTGCCACACCCCTGCATACAATGCCACTCCATGCCAGTGTCACTTTACTCCACAGAATGCCAAGCCACACAATGTCATGCCATTCCATTCCACACAATATGGAATTCCTCACAATGCCACTCTACATGTTACCACTCCACTCTGCTACACAGTGCCTCTCCATGCCACTCCACTCCAACAAAGCCAATAGATCTAACATTTATTGAGTTTTGTATAGCACAAACGTGACCCGAAGGCATCCAAGTACTTCCCAGAGTTGGTATAGCAGCAATTACATCAGTTACATTTGGAGTAAATATAAATGCATAGCGACAATATTTAAACGAAGTATAAAGAAGACATCAGGATATGTTGACGATACTGTTTTGAGATAGATACAATGCGGTATATATGTGTATCGTGTTTTACAGAGTTAGCACAGTGAACAAATTACATGTGGAGTAATTAAGAATACATAGCAACAATAAATTAAGGAAGTTTACGACAGACAGTAGTATAGATAGACAATATTTGAGGAAGATACAGCATATATATGTAGGATGGCATTTGAGGTAGAGACTATATATATATATATATATACATACATGGCGCTTTGCACAGTTAGCACAGCAGCAAGTGCACGAGTTACATGCGGATTAAATAAAATATATAAAACAATATATAAAGTCAATTTGAGGTGGACAAGTGGTATAAATGTATGATAGATATTCTAAGGTAGAGTGTTGTGAAGGTGGGGAGAGTTGAGGCACAGTTTTCCCCGAGGTGGTGATGCTCAGATTTATTTAGAGGGTGCAGTGTGGGAGCAAACAGACCAGTTGGATGTTTTAAGGGGGAGGGTTTAAATATTTGCTTAAGAGAAGAAGTTTCAGTGTCTTCTTGAAGTGAGGGAATGAATGATTGCCCCATAAATCATAAGGCAGCGAGTTTGAGAATCTGGGAGCAGTCCCAGAGAAGGAGTGGGTGCGAGATTTCTTAAATTCTGGCAGAATCAAGAGTGGACTGTAAGAGCTTTGAAGAGATCTCTTTTGACCTGCTTTAGATACTTTATTTGTGAGGTAGACTGTTTTTTTACATGTACAGAGCTTTGTGGGTTATGCAAGCAGTTTTGAGTATAGCTCTTGCCTCGATTGGAAGCCAGTTGAGTTTCTTGAGAGTTGGAGTGATGTGGCCAAAGTGACTCTTCCCCGACAGCAGTCTAGCCGCTGCATGGAGTGGGCTTTCAAAGGGGCTAGGTGTGTTTTTGGGGCACCGGTAATCATTGCGTTACTGTAGTCTAGCTTGGGGTGGATTGCACCACAGTTTCGATGGGAATGAAGGGTTTGACTTTTTTAAGGGATTTCAGCAGGTAGAATTCACTTTTAGCAGAGGCATTAATATGTTATTAAAATGTTGCTCTGAGCCCCTATACCCAAAATATTTTGAAGTTGGCCCCCCCTCCAAAACCTTATAGAAAGTCTTGGGTAATTGGGAAGGCTAGAGCTGAGCACGGGGTGGGGGTTATGAGATAATATCAGGGGCACTTTTCAGTAGCTCATACTTCCGACTAAATGTGAGCTGTATAAGAGCAAACGCATACAAAATTGAATTAGACAAAAAACGCTACTCTTATTAATCGAGGGCCTCATGCTCTTAGGTCCCAATACAACAGCGCCTTCTGCACTAATGATAGCTGCGACCCTGAATAGTAGACTATCCCCTCTGCCTCTTTCACCCCTTCCCCACCACATCAGGCCATCACTCTATTCTTGAAACAGATTGTCTGTCCCTTTCAGTAAAAATGAGCGCCCACATGTGGACACCTCCTTATGCTCTTCCCAGGTCTTATTGTAAAGTATAAGACAGTCTTAATTGTGGTGCAGTTGGCCCTTCACGCTCCTGGGCCCCAGTGCCACTTCGCATGCTTCACTAATGAGACCTACTGCCTTGCAAAGCGGGAAGTCTTCTCTGCCCCTTGTTAAAGTCCTCCTCCCATCCTCCTTTCTGCTATATCCCTGAAGCTTAATGCTAAGGTGTCTCTGCTTCTGGAATTATCCCCTCTCTTGGGCCATTGGTCCGATGCCAAAAACACTGGCACAGCAAGGGTGTACTGTGCCCTAATTCAAGAAAGGAATGAGTAAAGAAGCCATAATAGGGGTTTAGTTGGGCCCTCAGACCCCAGGGTCCTGGTGCCACTGCACCTGCAGCACCAATGATGCCTATTCCTCTGCCCATTCCACTGGCCATTATGGCTAGGCCCGGGATCCAAAGCAGACTGTCTGCCCCTTTGTTTCGAAAAAAGGCAGAATATAGCCACATCCCCCCACCCCTGGTTTCTTGTAATCTGGGCCCCAATGCTAACAAGGAAAATGGCTTCCCACCCCTTTGTGCTAGTACCACCACTATTACTGGGGTGCAGCTATTATTGGGGTGCAGTGGCCCCTCACACCATTACTCTTTCTCCTTGGCCATTACTCAGAAACCCCAAGGGTCCGGATGGTCAGGCCTCTGAATATGACACTTTTGGCCTCCTCCCTTCTACCCTCTCAACTGACCAGAAAGGACATCTGCATGTAAACAGAGGCCAACGTTGGCAGGGTGTATAAGGACTAAGGTGCCCATGTGTTTTTTAATTTTACAAAAACTGTTCCCATACTTTTTGTTAAGAACAACCATCCCAGATTTGCTAATGGGGACCTGGAGGTACCTCTGCCTGAGAGTTAAAGGAGGGGATCTAAAGTGATTTAATTTATGGAGTCACTTGAAGCATCATGATAAAAATGAATTCTTTTTTTAGAGGTAATGTATGGATGCTGAGTTTTGGAAAGTGTGATTTTAATGGACTTGTAAAAAAATGCCTGCACTAGGTACAGTCTGGTTAGCTATTACTAAAGCGTGACCGCGCAGCTCTGTTGAGCAACGTGAGTAGGATTGACATCCTCACCTGTCTGGTCACTTTTGTTTTCCTTGTAGGCACCGTGAGAGTTAGTCTCTCGGCGCCGGTTTTAGGAGTTGCCTGGCTCCACCTTGCCCTGCCCCACCTCCTATTGGAAGTGCCATCTTGGAAGGGCTAATCAGCCCGTTTTTAATAGTTTTATGAGTTCGTTCTCAACTTTTGTGTTATTTTATATTGTGTTCCCAGTACCTTTCCCACAGAGGAGAGCCTGTGTACGGTAAGCAGGGTTGCTGGGCCCCAGGTTTGTCCCCTGTTTTTGTTGCCCACCTGTTTGGCAGAACGAGATTAGCGCCAGTGTGTAATCATGCCCCCTCATATGCAGGGCTATATGAGGACTTCCACAGCGTGTCCGCACGCATCGGGCGCACCGCTGGCGCGCCAAAGGCAAGCCTGTCTGCGCCTGTCCGCGCCCGGACCGCGCCTAGCGCTGGAACCCTTGCCATTTCTGCCTCAGATTCCAGGACTGGAATTTCATTCACAAGTAAGGAACTTCATGATTTAAATAATCAGGACCTCAACTGCAACTGTTTTAACTTGCTAGCCCTCTGTCAGGGCTCGTAGGGAAACTGCACTAACTGTGGCTTCCATTTCTCTGGCCCATTTGCCCCTGCTAGCTTACTTGGCCCTAGCCGGCAAAACACCTGAAAAACAGGCTACTACGGGTATAATCTGCACCCTAGTTAATGCCCGTTCATTAGTAAAACACGCACTCGAAGTAGCAGAACTTATTGACTCCCACAAATCTGACATCTTATTTCGGAAACCTGAGCCACTAATACCTCGATGCCAGAACTTCTTACAGCCACGCCTTACGGGTACCGTCTGCACAGGCAAGACCATCCACTAAAAAGAGGAGTGGGCTTGGCTGTCATCTATCAGGAAAATTTCAGAGCTAGCTTCACTACCATACAGTCCAAGGACTGTGAAGCACTGTCTTTCAAACTTGGGCTCACAAATAATTACACATTTTGGGGCTCACTCATTTATCGCCCAACTCCATTAGCTCTTTACTCCAGGCGGATATCTGCAATGCTAATTTGACTGTCCTCAGGGATTTCAACTTTCACTTAGAACAAGTTGAAGACAAGGATACAGTCTCCTTAATAGAAACTATGGATGCCTTTGACCTTAAACTTCTTAGGACGGATTCCACACACAGCGGTGGTCACACGCTTGATGCACTATTTTCCAATAACAATGATATCTCTAGTCTTAAAGTGCTTCCTCTGCCCTAGTCCGATCACTCAGCCATCTTTATGATTAACTGCCCTACTGCTAACACAGCCACGAATAAGAGGACTACATCAGCTCAGCACAGAGCCTGGGCAAAAGTTGATCAAAATCAACTAGAGCAGTTACTGATTACTTCAATCCCCCTGGTTGCTGACAATCCAGAACTCGCAGCTGAGTCTTATTCCTCCTGGCTCAACTCTGCCTTCTCTCAAATAGGCCCAATAAAAAAGGGTGACCAAGGCAGGACCCGTCCGTCTGCCATCTGGTTTTCAGAGGCCCTTAGGCTTGAAGAACAATGTTGTTGACGCCAAGAGAGAAAATGGAGAGCCCAGTATGACTCCTACGAGAGAAACTTACAAACTCTCGCTAACCAAATATAAAGCCCTCTTGGTTACAGAAAAGACAGCTTAATTCTCATCGCAAATCGAATCCACCAAAAACTCTGCTAAAGAACTTTATCAAGTCATCAATAAGCTCATTAAACAACCTGAGTATAAAAGGGATTGGGTTAGCCAGTCCTTTTGTGATGAGATTGCCTCGCATTTCAGGGGTAAAATCGATTCAATTCTTAACTCCTTCGATCACTTTGGCAACCTTCCTTCGTCCACTATTCAAGATAATGAGACCGGTGTTTCTGATAATAATCTGTCCACTAACGTTTTAGACTCATTCTCCCCTGTCTCTACCTCGCAAATAAAAGATCTCATCCTGACTACCATGTCAGGCTCTCCGGATGATCCTTGTCTGCCCGCAGTTATTAAGCTGGTCCACGACATTATTGCAGTCTATCTCTCAAACTTGTTCAACAACATGTTCAGAACAGGTATCTTCCCATCTCAATGGAAGCGAGCTTCCATTCTGCCTTTATTGAAAAAACCGAATCTGGACCCCCAATTATCGACCTATCTCTAGACGTCCCTTTCCCGCCAAAATTGTCGAAAAAGTGATGAACATTCAATTAAATCAGTTCATCAAGGATTCTAATGGCCTAGATCCCACCCAATTGGGGTTCAGATCGGAACACAGCACAGAGACTGCCTTGATCAAGGCTACGGATGAACTAAAGTTCATCATGGACGAGGGGGGGATCAGCCGCCCTTATCCTGCTGGACCTGTCTGCGGCATTTGATAAGGTGGATCATTCCACTCTTATCCTCTGTCTGGAAGCGAAAGGTATTAAAAATCCTTCCTCTCAGACAGGGAAAACATAATCAACATCGATGCCTTCTCTTCAAACTCGTTCCGCCTGCCCTGTGGTGTTCCGCATTGCTCCTCTCTCAGCCCTATTCTTTTTAACTTATACGTTACTGATCTGGCTCCTCTGGTTGAATCCTTCGGGTTCTCCCTCGCGTCTTATGCGGATGACACGCAAATTGTGCTATCAGCCTCCAATAATGCCAACCACACCTGTCTTCGCATCCACGACTGTATGAAATTTATCGATGGCTGGATGAATAAACACCGCCTTAAGCTTAATGCTGGGAAGACCGAGGTGATCATACTCTGCAATAATCCCAACTTTTGGTCTACCCCTTGCTGGCCTGTAGACATAGGTCCCCTTCCTGTCCCTACCAGGAAAGCCAAGAGTTTAGGGGTCATCATTGATGACCGCTTACTTCTAGGCAATCAAATCAGCTCAGTGGTCTCCTCTTATAATACCTTGAGAATACTTTAAAAAAATTAATCTTTCTGCCTATCTCGGTCAGGAAATCAGTGATCTCCACCTTAGTATTATCCAAGATAGACTATTGCAACGGCCTCTATATTGGCCGGCAAGCCCAATATTTGAACAAATTGCAAATTCTTCAGAACTCGGCAGCCAGACTCTTATTGGACTTGCCTAGGCACCACTCGGTCTCCTCGGCCCTCAAAGACCTTCATTGGCTGAAAGTCCAAAACAGAATCCAGTTCAAGGCCCTCTGTCTGACCTATAAAGCCCTTCACGATTCCAGACCTTCCTTCCCGAAGAAAGCCTTTTCATGGTACATTCCAACAAGAAACCTAAGATCAGCAGGCACCTTCAGAATAAATTCTGTCAGATTTAAAAAATCTAAATGGGGTGGCAGCAGTTTTTCGGTTAGAGCAGCCACATCCTGGAATCTCCTTCAACTCAACCTAAGGTCGGCCCCTTCCTTGTTTCAGTTTAGGAAACTATTGAAAACTTGACTTTTCAATCAGTAGGTTCTCTTTTTCTGCTCATCGTTGTTCATGGAATCAGCGGCAAGACACTTCCTCGTATACGTTGCGCTTTACAAATAGTATAACATAACATGTGTATTCTTTGAAAGCACTTGTTTTATCTTATACAAGGCCACTGGAATTATGTGATTCTGCAGCCACAGCATTTTTCACATAGTTATGGATTTGCCACATAATCCATCACCTGCAGTGTAATATGCAGATTATAACAAAAACTATTTTTTTTCTAGCTCAAATAGATCAAAAGTTACTAAAAATGTGGTGATGTGGTTGCGCACAGTGGAAATCCTTTGCAAAGGGTAACTGGTCATCTTTCAGTAGCCTATTTCTATATTTGGCTGTTAAATTGGTACTATCAAAGTGAAATCTTTGCTTAAACAGTACTACCATGTGAAAAAATTTCAAAATAATTATGTAATACTAGGAAACAATGTTCTGCATTATACTGTGCTGCATATTTTGTCTTTTCTTGCCGCATAATTTAGTAAACCCTACCGCATAACTTAGTGCTCCCTGCAGCATAATTCCAATGGCCCTGATATCATACACAAAATCATTGTGTGGCAGCCTATCTTACACAGTGTTTAATAGAATTTTAGCCTAATGCCTTACATATTCACATTGCTTTCTGTTACATGCTGGGACCTTATAACACGATAAATGCACAAGTCACTATTATACACTGCACCAACCAGGATTCAGTTCTGTGACTCTCTGGTTTTACATACGGACATCTGCAGTGATCACATTAACCAAGTTTCATAATGTGAAGGAGTGCATTTCCCATCAATTAGTTTAATGCGTATTTATTTTACACCTAATTTTACACTTTTAGGTGTGTGCATTATTTTAATTGCAGTTGCTTTAAACGTGTACATACAAAAAAATACTTATAGAATATTTTGTTCTCCTTAGCCAATCCTTTAACCCCGCCACCCAAGGGCTCAGAATCATAGCTGCCTTACTTTTTCGACACTTCAACTGTCATGCAAATGAAGATGGTCTGGAAACTGGAAAAATAAACAAAGTTAAATGAGGCATTTGTGCCCCCCTGGGAACGCTGCCACGGAGCCCCAGGGGGACGCGGCCCCCAGTTTGAAGACCTCTGACTTAGAGTAAGGAATCAACGCATTGCTTTGTTTTCGGTGCCTCCTCACTCCTGTGCCTTTTTTCGTCTTTTGATTTTGATGCATCCCAGGTACTTTGCACTTAAAAGTGACGCATCAATAGTTTCCTATGAGCGGAACTATTTTGGACATTTTAAAAGTGATATCTTTGTGTATGTTGGATGTTTGTCGTTATGGTCTTGTTTTATTCAGATAAAGATTGGTTATTTTCTAAACTGGTGTGGTGTCCATTTGTAGTGTTTTCATTGTGTTACTGTGTGTTTATGTACAAATGCTTTACACATTGCCTCTGAGATAAGTCTGACTGCTTGTGCCAAGCTATCAAGGGGGTGAGCAGGGGTTATGTTAGCTGTGTAATACCCTTACCAGAATAAGGGTCCCTACTTGGACAAGGTGCAAGTCACTGCCAACTAGAGACCCCCATTTCTAACACTAATCTTTGCGTCCATACGTAGTGATGACATTTTCTCTAGAATAGTGTTGATTTTGTGTTCTAGACGGGCTATTATGGGGATCAGTTGAGAGACGGTTGGGTCTGTATTTGGGAAGAGAGTATGCTGGAGTTCGTCTGAGTCTTTTGCCAATGCTTGTTCGGAATGCAGTTGCCAGAGTTCCCATGAGATCTATCAAAGTGTTTGGCCTCAGTGGTCACAGTGAGCAGTTCTGCGAAATCTGTTGTTAGTAGGGGAAAACCTAAAAAACAGCTGGAAATCTTCCACAATATTGTTAAAGGCAGTGCCTTCTTAGACCTATAGATTCAAGAACAAAGTACAGAGACAGTGGACGTCTGATTTGTAACTCCTACACACAGATTTTGGATCTTAAAACAGTTGACCCTCAGAATATTACAAATACACTGCATAATGTTTTTTTTAATTGAACAGGTACGTCAAGAACTATACATTATATGCATAAACAAGGGTGCAGGTCCACTCAAAGGGAGTTTCTCAAATAGTTCATGAAATACGAAGTTGAGCATTGACAAAATACATATGCTTACATGGAATACGATCTGGCAGACCGGCTAAAAGGAGGTCAACACAGACGCAAGACTTATACAAATTTACTTCAAGCACTAGGACACGCAAGGCATTGAAGGGTTTGTGTGAAGGAAAAAGCAAAATGCCAAAACCGTGCATTGTGGACTGTAATATGGGCTAGATTTGTCGGCAAATTTCAATGTTTTTCTTTGTTGCTCCTTCTGCCTAATAAAGAGTGAAAACTCCAGGAAGTACCAATGGCTGTGATCCTGGATGCTTCTACATGGTTAGTCAATCAGGGAACATTTCACATCCCATTGCAAAATCACTCACGTTGTCAATGGAGCAACTGAAATCATAGTTTTGATATTTATATCTCCACCCCGAATTCATGAGTTATAAACCAGGCATGTTGTCCTACAATACAGGATTTTTGCAAAGTGGAAACACTTTGACCACCGTTACAGGTTCATCATGTCAACCCTTTACACTCCACTCTCCAATGCGTACCTTATTTACTAATGTTATTTACTAAGGTGTAAAAATCTGGTGCCCATATATATCATGGCAGCTATTGTTGGTGCCTGTAGGAGAGAGAAGAAAAGTCCATGATGACAATCTCTGTGATGGGAAGACCATCCTGAAGTTAGATTTGGTCTTCACCAGACATCACTATCTTACTGCAAGCAAGCTCATGTACTTTTCTGTTATGGCCCTTTGCACTACCCTAGTGACCAATTCTACTGACACCAACAAGGTGTGTTCATGTGCACAAACGAAGGGCCTCTTTCCAAGTTGATCTTGAAGATGGAACATTTGCACATCAACATTTTGACACTCAATTTACTGGTAATGTGTGATGACAGTCAAAACGTTACTACTACAGTATAATTTTGTTTAGTCCACAATATTGGGAATTTTTACATCCCAATCCCAAATCACTTAAAACACCTTAATTAATCAAATATGAGAACCTAAATCTGCTTGGAGAATGTTGTCATTAAATCATTAGGAAGTCATGCCGACCTACGCGTGCTTACAACACAACAAAGTGAAAGCACTATGCACTTCACCTTGGCACGCAATGTCAACCCTTTACACACCACAGTTCCTAACATTTGGTAAATATTACCTACAGAATAAGGACTGCCATATGGGTCAATATGTGTGCATTTGATGGTCATTGCAACTTACTTGCAGAACAGGGAATACCAGTCTCTTTTCAGAATCCTTGTGATTAGACATTATGGTATGCTTAAAGGGATTGATGGAACCAGCTGTTTGATTTGAATCTGGATCACAGGAGGCTTATACAGCTGCCCTTGTAGTCAATTCTTTCATTTATTTTTTTCTCAGTCTAACCATGAAAGTTAGTGGTTTAAATTTACATAACTTCATTGTCAGGGAGTGCCATCTATTCACACCCATACTTCTCACGAAAGGTTAGGGCCATAGAATATTGCTGCAAAACAGAACCAAATTATATGGGAACTGCGGCAATGAAAGGCAAATTATGCACCATTGTGCATTACATTCCGTAGAGAGATTTCGCAGTTTATTTGACATTTTGAAACCTTGAGCTAAAATGTATTTAAAATTATTGATGCACATTCAGTGGATGTTTTTCAAAATTGTATTAACCGAGTTTTTTTATTTTCCAGCTATTGTAGCACAGCTGTAGCTGAAGAAGTGTACTTTTTCTTTGCATTTAACAGGAGAAATACATAAAACAAAGGAGGATTTGGGAAGTTAAGGTAGGGAATAAAGAAGAAGAAAGATTGAGCTTGTGCATTTATTTTAAGTAGATCTGGAATGTGTAGGTTTTTAATTATTTCCATAAGGCAAGCAAATCACCTTGTAATGTGAGAAAGTTGGTAGGAATTCCAGTGTCTGTTCTGGGAAAGGACTGCTTTGAGGCCACAAAAGAGTTCTTAAGATACTTAGAGTAGGAGTGATTATGTGCTTCGCAGAGCACGCTGATCATATGGGGCAAGGAGCTATGTGTAGATAGGTGAGCCTTTGTGAAAATATTTGCGTCGAGCAACTGAGTCTGAATCATATTCTAACCTACCTCTGTAGTTAGTGATGCTAGTTTAGTATTGGTGATATGTGATCAAATTTTCTTTTGCAGCGGGTGATCAAATTTTCTTTTCCAATAGATTAAATGGACTGTGGTATGGAAGTCCTCCGTAATAGAAAGGCAATAGGGTTGAAAGACCTCAGCAAGAACCCCACATTGCTGAAGGCCAGTAGGGGGATGAATATGTTATGTTAATATGATTTTTAAAGCGTGCGAATACCCTAAGGTGTCTTGGCGTTGAACCTAACCGTAAGCCCTGAGGGAAATGGGGGGGACGAAGAATTAGTTTAAAAATAACCAAGTTTTCAGTTCTTTTCTAAAAGAGATGAGAGAGTTGGCCTCTCTCATATTTGCCGGGAGTGTATTCCATAATTTGGCCGCACAGTAGCCTATACTTCGACCTCCCCAGCTCGAGGTTCAAATCCTTGGTACCAACATTAACCTGGCATTAGTAGACCTTAGCTGTCTGCCTGGGTGATACCAGGTAAAGAGGCTTTTCAGAGAAGCAGGTCCTATATTATTCAATGCTTTGTAAGCTAGGCAGAGTGCCTTAAACTTAATACGTTGTGCCACTGGCAACCAGTGAAGTTTCTGGATCTCCTCTTTGATTGATTGATACTTAGGTACGTTCAGTAAAAGCCTGGCTGCGGCATTCTGCACCATTTGAAGTTTTTTCAGATGTTTCTGTAACCCAAGGTAAAGGCCGTTACAATAGGCTAATTTTGATAGCACTAAAGTAGTTACCACGGTTCTCCTGAGGTCTGGGGGGATATAGGGCATTACCTTCTTAAGTTTCTTTATCAAGTAGAATGAGGCTGAAACTGTGGCGTTGGTTTGTTGGGAGTAGGTGAGTTTGCTGTCAATCAGCACCCCAAGGTTTTTGGCCTTCTCTACTGGCTTCGGGAGCTCTCCGATTTCAGCCGGCCACCATAATCCATCCCATTTAGGTTGAATGTTACCAAGAATCACCACTTCGGTTTTATCCGAATTCAGCTTGAGGCAATGCCTTCCCATCCAATAGCTAATTTCCCTCATGCATTTTTTAAACTGCGTTGCAGGAGATGTTTGATTTTTATACGCCGCGATCACAATCTGAGTGTCATCGGCGTATGATGTCAGATTGAAACCAAACTGTTGTATTAAAGGAGCCAATTCTGACACGTAGACGTTAAATAAGGATGGGCTCAGCGATGAACCCTGAGGGACCCCGCATGGAAGTACGTAGGGGGTTGCTTGAAACTGATCCAGGTCCACAGTCTGTTTTCTATTCTTCAGGAACGACGATATTAAAGATAGTGCTAGGTTCTTGACCCCTATTCTTTTTAAACACTGTAGCAGTGTATCATGGTGCACGGTACCAAAGGCCGCTGACAAATCAAGGAGGATCAGAGCCGCTGCACCCCCTTTATCCATCACTGCTCTGATCTCCTCGGTGGCCTTGATAAGTGCTGTCTCCGTGCTGTGCCCTGGGCGGAAACCAAATTGGGAGGGATCGAGTAATTCATTTTCTTGAATGAATTGTGTTAGCTGGTTGGTCATTATTTTTTCCACCATTTTTGCAGGGAAAGGCAGCCTAGCAATCGGACGATAGTTACTAGTTATTGATGTGTCCAGACTTGCTTTCTTTAATAAAGGGAGAATGGCTGCATCTTTCCAAATAGCTGGGAAAGTGCCTGAGGAAAACATACTATTAAATATGTTTGTCAATAGGGCCTGCATTGCTTTTCTCATTTGATGGGATTCAGGAGTTGTTGTTTTTTTCAAGCCATGTTGGTAGAGGTTTGCAGCATGACCCAATTTATTGATGTTTTGTCAAGTTGATTTATATTCCTTGGATTGATTCTGCCTTTTGTGGGTTTAAAAGGAGGAGGTTGCTGACATACATTGATGTATCTTCTTGATGCATGTCTTCTGTGCGAGATCAGCTATGCAGGCCATTTTTAGGTAGAGCTGCATGTCATATTGATGAATGCAGACCCCAGATTCATGTACCACACCTCAAATCTGTGTTCCAATCTTCCCAATAATGGTCACAATGTAAGAGGCATGAAGAAAACCAGCTTAAAACCTGATCATACAGGTCCATTACTTTTCCCAGTACTTAATAGCCTGTGGTGGTTCATGAATAAATGCTGCTGACAGATCCAATAATACAAGAAGGATTCATCATATCATTGAGTACCTTGATTCTAGTCGGAGTGCTGAACCCTTCTTGGAAGCCAGACTGGTATGTGACAAGGAATTCATTGTTACTGATAGTAATTGTTTTAACAGCACTTAATGACTTTCCCATGTAATGGTAAGTTTGTGTTTGGTCTGTAGTTGACTAGTTCATGCGCTACTTTAGGTTATTTTAAGACTTAGTTTGGTGTTAGTGTACTGGGAAAAAGCACTTGCAAGAAAGAAAGGCTGATTTTCTGGATCCAAGTGTCTTTTAAGAGGTTAAGGAGGCTTTGATAACATACGCAGGAATGAGATCCTCAAAATAGTGAGCTTTAAATGCCTTATTGTGTTACAAAGATCCTCTCAGAGCATCATATAGTTGATAAATTTATCCCAGACGTGGGTCCCTTGCTCACGTTGCCATTGGATTCAAGCTAGCCTGGCTGATATCGGGTGTTACCCCGAAACCGGTCCCAGGATGCTTGTTTCCGGTCCAGGGAAGACCTGGCTTGGCAGTTCGGGCTGGACTGTTCCCATGAGGAACAGGGTCAAGACTGATTTGCATATGGCTGGGTCTGAACTGGGGTGGTGAAGTGAGCTAAAGAACGATGATGGATTCAACCCAGATCTGTGACAGGGGGTGAGTGTCTGAAAAGTTTCAGCGCTCCGTCCATCATCTCCTTGTGTTTGCTTAATTGATAACTTTTACCATGTAGTTGGTGAAGTAGGGGGAAGATAGCTCACTGGATCAGAGCAGGGTTGGACTTTTTGATTTCATTTTGTCGGAGAAGGTCATAAGTTCATTGCGAAAATGGTTAGTGGTTTCCCATGGTAACTTTCTCTTGGAGTTAGACTTCTCATGGATGTACTTGAACAAGGCGAAGTTGTCTTATTCGATGATTATTCTTGACTATGGCATCTTAGAATAGCTTTTTTTGTAAATTTTCCTTGTTGCTTTTAGATTAGTCACAATGGTGGTACTTGAGGGTTGCCGCTCTTTTACTGTTCTTCGAAGTGTGGGTCTGAGGAAGAAAGATCATTTGTGAAGCATGCATGGGTAGGTTTAGAGCAATGACATATTAGTCTCGCAGGAAAGGGAAGACGGTAGGGAGGAAGAAGTGGCAAGGGAAACCCGAATACAGAAGGAGGACCCCAGTGTATTCATATCTCGTTACCCGATGATTGTAAAAAGATGGGGGGAAAGGAGGAGCTACAAGCAGTATATCCCACAGCCAAGGAGGTGGGAGAACATCCCTAGTAAAGGCCAAACCTCAAGGCGGCAGGGAAGAGGGAAGGGAGTAGGGAAAGAATACGAAACTTTAGGTAAGAATGTGGCCCCAGTACCAAAAAAGCAAAATATCCCGGAAAAAGGAATATCTACCAGCAACGTAGAAGAACGGAGGAGGCGGGAAAAAGACATAGGAAAAACTAGGAGTAGTAAAGATAACTCTAGGAAAACCCCGGGGGAGGAAAAAAGGGTGATGTGGAAAGGAGGATGGAAAAGAATCCACAAGTAGGACCTAGTAGTCTTAGTAGTAGTAGGGGCCTTAGGAAGAAAGGCAAGGATGAGGAATGTAATGGAAGAAGGGAGGATGTTCTAGTGGGGGGTCCACCGAGATTAGGGTCAGAACGTAGTCAGGACCTGTGGGCTTTTTTTGAGGAAGATGGGTGCCTGAGTGAGATCGACTAGGAGCAAGGGTCGTCGCACAGCCTGTCCATATTATCCTGGAATATAAATGGGTACAAGAGAGTATCGACCCAAGAAAGTTTTAACAAGATTATTGAGAGCAATGACATCTTGTGCTTGCAGGAGACTTGGCTGTGCGACAAAACCCTAGTTATTGAAGGGTTTGCCCAACATTCGAAAGTAGCGAGGAAGAATCCTCTTGGTAGACCTTCAGGAGGGCAATTGACGCTGATCCCTACAAAAATTGCCAGGAAAGTAGAACCCTTGGAACTAAAATGTAAATGGGCACTAGGTTGTAGAGTGCTGTTACTGAATCCCGTCCCATGTTATGAAGGTATATGTATTGTTAATGTGTATATTCAGAAGGGAAAGGAGGATGAATATAAGGTGGAATTGGGAAATTTAAAAAAGAGGATATGGTGACTGTATGTGATACCTACCGGAAGGATGTGTTCCTGGTGTTGGGCGACTTTAACCACAGATTAGACCCCAGTAGAATAGATCCATAGTGTAAGGAACTGTTAAGCGCCTATAATATAGAGGCTGCCATATTTCCTAGTGGAGATATCTCGGCCCAAGATATGGCTTTTGGACAATTGTTGGGCTCTATGGGTTTGCTATATGTAAATGGAAGCTGATCGGCCGGCAAGGCACACATTTACGATAGGCCAGCAACCCTGCCCTATAGACTACGTGTTTACACATGCCTGGCGCTTTGAACTAATTAAGCACTTTGAGGTGGTAAGAGTGGAGGGTAGTGATCACTATCCTCTGAAGACGGAACTATACACAAAAAGGGGAAAACAGAGAGAGACGGTACTCCAGGTACACGTGGATTATCCAAAGCGGCTTACAACCCGTATATCGGAGGAGTACGTTGGAAAATTAAGTGCTGTACAGCAGACGCTTTCATTAGAAAAAATCCCATTTGAAGATGACAATGCCTGGTATGAAAATACAATAAGACAACTGGTGGAATGCCTTAGGGTAAAAATTAAATGTAGTAAACCCGGGTCAGTTAGTAATAATAGATCCCATATGAAAGATCGTCCATGGTTTGATGAGGAATGTCGTAAAGTAAAAGCATGTATTAGACAAAGGGAAAGAAGACTAGGGGAAAGGTATAATGCTGAACTATTACTGACCCTCCAGAAACTATGAATAAAATATAAAACGAACATTAGGCATAAAAAAAGAACCTATAAAGATAGTAGCTGGGCAAGCATGCTAGCCGTAATTGAGTCCAAAGATGTGAAAGGTTTTTGGAAGTTGGTCCAAGAAAGCTCCGGTAAAATATTAGGGTCTCTGTGCTGTATAGTCCCCGAAGATAACTGGGTGGGTTACTTGGGGGAAATTTATGGGAAGTGGCCATTGCTAGAGAAAGTAAGTACAATATCATGGACAGGAGTGAGGGAGGATATAAAGGAGCACTTTACCTCCAGTCATATTAGAAAAATAATATCTAGCCTAAACCTAACTCTTGCCGCAGGCCCAGATAATCTGCCGGCTGTGATTATAAAAACTAGGCCCGAGTGGTGGGCAGAGTTTTTTGCAAAAAATGTTTCAGGGGATCCTTAACTCGGGCATTGTGCCAGGAAACTGGGGAGGAGCTATCATAAGGCCAATCCATAAAAAAGGAGATTTAAAGGCCCCAAAGAACTATAGATTAATAAATCTCCTTGATATAGGAGAAAAAGTCTTCGCCAAAGTAATTTTGGGAATACTGAAGGACTGGACAGAAGTAAATCGGATTGTGCCCCCGGAACAGGGGGGGTTTAAAGAGGGACATTCAACGGTCGACCACTGTTTCGTGCTTTGGTCCATTGCGCAGAAGTCAATTGAGCAGAGGGGAAGTCTGTTCTGCTGCTTCGTGGACTTCCGCACAGCATTTGATCTGGTGGACCGGGAGCAGCTGTGGGAGACCCTGACTGGATATAACATCCCAGGGGATTTGTTAGGGCTGATTCAAGCACTTCACACCGATAATTGGGCCCAGATAATTTTAGATGTAGAGGGGAGCTTATCTCAGAAAATCCAGATTGGCAATGGGCTGAGGCAGGGCTGCGTATTGGCCCCCCTGCTTTTTTCCTTATTCATTGCAGACCTGCCATCAACCCTAGGCAATGTAAGTGGGGCAAGCCCGAAGCAAGACGGGAAACATATCTCATGTCTACTATATGCGGACGATCTTGTAATTGTGAATCAAACGAAGATTGGCCTGCAAAGAAAGGTAAACAGGTTCAATGAGTACTGTTGTCTTAAAAAACTGGTTATCAATATGGATAAGACAAAGATCTTATGTTTTGGTCGAAGGAAAATAGGGTTCACTTTGTTTCTGGGCTCCGGGAAGTTGGAAAAGGTAGCAGAATATAGGTACCTGGGGATGTGGTTCGAGAGAAGTCTGCAATGGCATACTCACCTCGACGCAATAAAAGCTGAGGGCATCGGCATCGGTCAGGGGATTAAAAAGATTCAACGGTGCTTATGGCGAAATGTCCGACATACCGGTCCTAAAAGTTTACTCAGCAATGGTACCACCTCATTTTTTGTATGGTGCAGAATTGCTTTATTTGAGCAGCAAAAACGGATGGGACATTGAGGAGGGAAACACTCTGAAAAATCTATTTTCATTGCCCAAGTCGTCAATGGTCCAGGCAGTGAGACTAGAATTGGGAACCACCTCATGGGGTATAACAGCTTGTATGGCCTTATTACGATTCTGGCAGTGCCTGGAAATGGGTGATGATTATAAAATCTCACAATGGTGCAGAAATGAGATTGTAAAGAGTGAGCTAACGTGGGCAAAAGGGATCAGAGCTACCATCACTAAAGCGTGCCGCATGATGAAGGTTAAGCTGTGCCCCCAGATTCTCCAAATTAATATCGACAAGAGGGAACTTAGGGCCCTGGGAAAAGAAATCTCTCGAGCACAGGACCAAGATTACCTCTTGAGGAAAAGCTCTGTACGTTTCATGGCTTCTGCGTGGCAAAATGAACAATATTTCCCTTATATTGACAGGCTACCTAGCTGTCGGTTAAGAAGAGAACTGCTAAGGTTAAGAATTGGGGTTAACCCATGTTATGCGAATAATGGGGTAAAAAGATCTATGATAGACCAGGGAAAATGCACCAGCACTTTGGGAACAGCATCTGATATTTTACATATACTATTGGATTGTCAGAAGGTTTTAGAGATACGAAGAGAGTTTTTATGTCCGATTTTTAAAAAGTACGATATTAAAAACAGGGCTCAAGCAGTAAACCTTTTAACAGAAATGAGTAATTTAGACATAGCTTGTGTCGTGGGGAAGTTCACCCAAAAAGTCAAAGAATTTCTCAAATGTGATTAGAACTGATGTCTATTTTTAGTTTTATGTGGCCTATGTTATATGAAATGTTGAAAGGAAGCTGAGTGTATTATATGAATTTTTTATGAGGTTAAATAATGAACTGTGATTTTAGAAGCTTTTTAATGTAGTTTTTAAAACGTTTGAGGACCATTGGTCTAAATAAACTTGTATTGAAATTGAAAAATAGTCTCGCAGTCCAGTGGCATCTGTTACATCATGGATGATCATATTGTAGTTATACACAACTGAGTTGATATCCTTGGACAGGTCAAGGTATGAGAAAATGGTATGAAATTAATCCGTGAATCCCTGATTCTTCTTGTGGATCTTGTTTATCTTGTTAATATGGTAATCTTTGTAGTATCAGATTTTATTATAAAAGGAATGGGCATGTGATCTGACCGCTCCACTTCAAAAGGACTCAGACAGGAGAGTGGAGTCTGATTTGCGCATATGATGTTAATAAAGCCACCATTATTATGAGTCTATAGTTGCAGTAGGGTGTGTTCATAGTATAATCAATTGGATATAGTCTTTGCACTGTGGATTTCCTCAGTCAATGTTGAAGCTACCTAGAAAAAAAAGTCCCTGTCCAAATTAACATGGGCTATGTAATCGACCTTCTAGTTATTGAAGCTGGTTTTAGACTTGGGCGGGTTGTATATAATGTGTATGTAGATTGTGGAAGTTGGTGAAATATGAATTTGCATTTTTACAGACTCAAAGGGACATGCGAGACATGCAAGACTTTGCAGAGTCTTTGAAAATGATGGTGACGCCACTCTAGTGCTTCAAGTTTCTGCCCTCACCAATGAGCGAGTAACCTTCTGGGTGGAGTGAATCAGTTATCACCTCAGAGTACTTGTTTGGCAAAGATCCTGTGATGCAGAGAGCAGTGGTTTTTAAACTTTTGACTCCTCTGGAACCCCAGAAAAAAAGACAAGGGAACCCTTGAAATCAAAAGGGACCAAGGGAGCTAATTGATTCTCAGAAACAGAGGTCCCTTTAAGGTAGAAAATGGATAAGATGGCCACAAAGTCACAATGAAGTTTGAGGCTACTTAAGTTATGCATACAAAAATATTTAATTATTAAGAACCAAAATAACAGAACAACAAAAAAATCAATAATGAGTGAGCAAGGCGTGAGGGGGTAGGGGGAAATCAGCCGATTTCCTTACCACAGGCAAGTGACTTAAAAGTGACTTAAACAATAGAATGAAAATTAGAAGCCACAATAAGGGGTACGTCTAATTACTCAAAAACAATGTCTATACAACATGAGTTAGAGACGTAGGTGTCGACGACGTTTCGATCCCAACTTAAATTGTGGGATCATCATCAGGACTGAAGGTGAAACAAATGCCTGGGAAGTTGCCTGGGTAAGCGAGGGAAGGTAATGAGGAGAGAGGAGGGGGGGGAAAAAGGGAACATAGCTAGAGTTACATAGTTGCATTGCATCTATAATACAGTAAAAAGACAGTTCCACATGAGAAGCCGTCGCGGATGGTCAGGGGGCTGTGCAGTATGTAGACGATCAGGAAGACCTCAGGCACGAGTGTCTGTAAGAGGACTAATGAAGTGAACCGGTGCTTCCGGAGATGAGCGTTGTATGTGATTTATATGCCTCCCTTTTCACCAGCCTCCTTGTTATTTAAACTCCCCGCTTGCCCACCGCGCCATCGTGTCTAGCATACCTCGTACTCGATAGCCGCTAATTCTTTTGTTTTCCTAGTTTATTAATATCATATGTGGTCACTCGGGCCTCTGCACCTTTTCAGGTTTTAACTGCTCATGTGGAACTGTCTTTTTACTGTATTATAGATGCAATGCAACTATGTAACTCTAGCTATGTTCCCTTTTTTCCCCCCCTCCTTCACTGCTCCTACTAACCATCTTAAGAATACCACCCTACTTTGAAGCCTCCAATTTCAAATTCCTTCGCCAGTGGTGGCCGCCACTAACAAAGGGGGGTAGAGGGGAGAGTGGGGGAGTGAGTGTGGAGGGAGACACGGGATGGGTTAAAAAATGTTAAAACTTACCTGACGCCGCCAGCCCCCTCCCGTGTCGCGTCACTCCTGCTGGCCTTTTCCTGGGTCCCAGCAGCCTCTGGGACAGACTCACCGCCAATCCCTGTGCTGCAGAGCAGCTCTGGGATTGGTCTGAGCGGGCTGAAAAGACGCCCTGCTCAGACCAGGGAGTCTGTGGGGGTTTTTCCAGCCCGGCTGCTGAATGCAGTCGGGCTGGAGAAACCTATGTGTGTTTTGGTCGGCCTGAGACGGCCGGCCAAACACACATGAGCACTTAGGGAGTGCACACCTCCTCCACCTGTCCATGCCCCGCCCCTTCATGCACAAGCTGGCAAACGAAAAATGAAATGATGCTAGAGTATAGATTTATTTTTCATTTGCTGGCTCTGTGCCAGGCCGTGGGGCGACCCTCCTCCGCCACTGCAGAGGAGCCGCCACTGTCTTTCACATTTACATAGTTTTACAATTTTTCAGTTGTACTTTTTTTTTAATGTATGAATATTATATTCAACTGCTAATATTTAATTGTCTAACTAGTCGCATACCCCCTAATTTGGGATTGTTGACCGCATGGAGTCTACCAATCACAGGTTATGAACAACTTGCTTAGGGTACTTTGATTGTGGGAATCAATGGAATTGGTGATGTCACAGTGGTGGGCATTAATAGATCGCACCTTCTGGAACATGCAGCTCAGAGTCTGTGAGTTTGTGGTCGATCTTTGGTTAAAAGCGAGGACTTGGTTGGCATGTGATAGCAATGAGATTCTTGAGATTCCCATCTTTGGAGGATATGCTATGGGAGATGCATGATTGGAAAAGGGTGGCACATTCTGATGAGAGTAGAAGGCTTGGAAGGAGGTAGCTGGATTGTTAAAATTACATTCTTTGAGGGAGTTCTAGTAAGTGCTTGATCAAACAGATTGATCATGAGAGGTCATAGAGGCGAGATCTCTAGGTTCAGTATATATGCATTTTCCCATCATCCATCTGCACAGGAAATGACATCACTGGTTTCCCGCCCAACCTGCATTCCTCCCTAGACCTATTTAATGGTGGCTGCAGTGCGGAGTCTGAGCCCGTCCACACCCAACCCCAGGAACCCTGGTTGTCTCCCTACCCACCGATACCATCCTACATGCTCTTAGCCCTGGCTGCCGCTCGCTGCACTGCTGCCAACACCCAAGTTGAACTATAGGCACACCCTCTACGCCGGGATCACCAAGCAACTCACTTAACGGATAGAACACAAGCTGTCAGCCTTGCATCTTACTGCTCAGAAGGCAGCAAACTCATCTGCGGGTCACTGCATGCTGTCACTTGAGTAACAAATCTCTGAGGAGGTTGGTGTTCTAGACTAGTGGTGCTTTACCTTTTGACTTCTATGGACCCTCAATCATTACTTGAATTCGGGGACAATCACTAAATCTTTATTGAAATCCGCGGACCCCCACTGAGTCATTATTAGAATCAGGGGACACAGGCCAAAGCAATTTTGATGATTTGGTTCATCGCTCAGCCCCAGAAGAAAAACTGTCACACTCACGAGGCACCAACAAGTTGGACTATGGGATCACCCTCTACACCGGGATCACCAAGCAACTAGAAGACTTAAGACCATCGGCAGTCAGACTCAACCTCCCACACATCACTCACATTACACCACACCTCAGGGACCTACACTGTCAAACCAGACTTAAGCACCCTACACTGGCTTACAATACACCAATGTGCTCAATTCAAACTCCTCACACACACACATTCAAGGTTCCCCACAACTCGGGCCTCACCTACCAACATTAAGACACACAATTGATGGACGGAATGCAGGACAAATCAAAACATTCACCCCAGTCAAGAGATCTGGGTTAAATCCATCATTCTTTTGCTCACCATGCCACCCCAGTTTAGACCTGGCCATATGCAAATCAGTCTTGACTCTGTGCCTCATGGGAACAGTCCAGCCCGAACTGCCAAGCCAGGTCCTCCCTGTACCGGAAACAAGCATCCTAGGACCGGTTTCGGGGTTTCACCCCTCATCAGCCAGAATAGCTTGAATCCAGAGGCACAGTGAGCCCGGGACCCAAGTCTGGACATACCCGGCGCACTTGGGGCAAGAAAGCAAAAGATACACAATTGATGGACGGAATGCAGGACAAATCAAAACATTCACCCCCAGTCAAGAGATCTGGGTTAAATCCATCATTCTTTTGCTCACCATGCCACCACAGTTTTGACCTGGCCATGTGCAAATCCGTCTTGACCCTGTGCCTCATGGGAACAGTCCAGCCTGAACTGCCAAGCCAGGTCCTCCCTGGACCGGAAACAAGCATCCTAGGACCCCTCGGCAGCCAGGATAGCTTTAATCCAGTGGCACAGTGAGCCCGGGACCCACGTCTGGGCACACCCGGTGCACTTAGGGCGAGAAAGCAAAAGAGACACAATTGATGCCCTGAAACAAGCCCCAGGATGCTTGTTTCCGGTCCAGGGAGGACCTGGCTTGGCAGTTCGGGCTGGACTGTTCCCACAAGGAACCTGGTCAAGACTGATTTGCATATGGCTGGGTCCAAACTGGGGTGGTGTGGTGAGCAAAAGAATGATGGATTAAACCCAGATCCTTGTGACTGGGGGGTGAATGTTTGCATTGTCCAGCATTCCGTCCATCAGTTGTTTCTTTTGCATATCACCTAACAACAGTAGCATCTCCTTCCACCAACCATCCAGACACCTCTGCTCTGACGTGGGTGTACCTTAGGCCTGATCATCTTTTCTTCTGGAGGTGTTTTAGCTGAGGAGGTGAAAAATGTAGGTAGCAGGCCCAGAATAAAAGCAGTGCAGCAGACAAAATTCATTTGTCTTACATGAAAGCACAGAAGCGCCCCTTTCTTAACACTGTGCTTCTTTTTCAGAGTGAAACAGTTTATTTAAAATACATAATGTTGCAATTAGTAGAAAATAAGCCAACATAGACACATTTCTTGTAATAAAAGATATGACTTTTATTCTGCAATCCAGTTTCGATGTTCTTTCCACACTGTTTGAATTATATTTAAATATCTAACGAAATGCTGCAATCAAACGCTTTCCCCCAGTCCATCAGTTTAGGGTCATTAATATTACTTGGGCTAAATTGCCACCTTTTATGTAACTGTTTAATACGCCAATACAGCCATCACCAGATTAAGGGACCAAGTAACCTTTTTCACAGTATCTGCCACTGAGTTGCATCCCGTGGGTATCGCTTGCTTCAGAAAAATCGATCTTTCTGACTCCTACAAATTATGCAAGGGATGGCGGATTATGTGGTAAGTGTGGCAAATCTATATTTTTTCAGCCCTAACTGGCAGTAGAAGCTTGTATTTTCAGTGGCTGAGCCAAGACTACTGGCCCTTTTCATGTCAATGAAACAATAGTTACCTACTTTCTCATTGAATCTACAATGCTATTTATTCACGGTAAATGCCAGAAAGGCCTTCCTGCTCTGCATTCGATGCACAGCATCTGAATCGGTAATAGGCACATGAATTTAACTTATCTATAATCACTGGTTTTCATCTTTAAGTTATGGTTTGAAAGTGCAGCTTTGCCAGACAATTATGTGAGCATCACTATAAAGGGGCTTTGGCTCCACCCACATGTTGGGAGCCATGAGTATACGTTTTGATTGGGCAGAAGTTGTGTGCTTCCACAAAAAAAGGCCTTCCCTCCACACAGCTGTGATCATTTTATTTATCCAGCTGCCTGAGCTCAAATGCTCGGAGGCACACACACACAACATTGTAGTGCTATTTAAGTGTCTTAGATAACTAGATAATCTATGGTGATTTTATCTGGCAGCAGCACAGATGGGAGGAGGGCAGTCATCAACCTACATGGGTTTTTAAGTCTGGTTTGACAGTGCAACTGTCACCTGACCTTTTAACCTACACTAATATTATTCTACAGTTCTTTGCTTCCACACAAATACATATCCATTCCCAAGATATTTACTGGTAATTCTTCACATTACCAAACAACATTCCTTTAAAGCCAGACTTATTGGCATTGCCAGTGCTTGTTTTTCTGTTGTAGTTTCACATGGGCCCATCACTCTTGCCCTTGGTATGGATGGGAATACTGTATTTGGGAACATGTGCACTCTGATTATTCCCTCTCAGTATACCAGTTCAAATACCCTTTTGCGCCCTTACAGTGTGACACTCTCGGATCTTGGGTGCAAATCACAAATGTCCATGCATATGTGCTTCTTAGGACTGTCTCCCCCTAGTAGCATGACTTTTGTGGTACCTCTCAGTATTTACTGTTTAATCGACTTTTTCTAGGGCTTTGTCGTAGCTGCATTCAGCAGCAATTAATCAAGATATCATCTTGTCTCAAGAATTGGTAATGCTTGAGTTTTTATTTCATTTCAGTATTCAAACTCATTTATTTATCCCTGCCCGGTGTTCCATTACCCAATGATTTTAGACTGAAATTTGTCCTTCGTCAGGGGGTGTCCATTTCCTGTGACTCCTGCACATTTACATTTAATGACCGGCCAGAGGATGCGCCCCACGGTGTCACCCAGCTACCCCCTGTATGGTCTTTCTTGCAATCTTAGTCTGATATGGTGGATCCTGCTTCTGACTCCTCCACCCCCTGTGATTGAGCCCGAATCCCTGCTGTGTTAGCTGTAGTCAAGGTAGCACCACCATCTGAGTGAGTGGTGAGCCTGGCGCAGGAAGAAGTGCAGGAGGCAGAACTCACTTGTTCTCAGTCCACACCAGAGGCACAAAAAGAAGAGGAAGTGCAGGCCAATGCTATGCTACCTATCCCTGGACATCATCTGTCCCAGCCCTGTTGTGACAGCACCCACACATAGGAGGAACAACGTAGCAAGGAGACAGGGACGTCTTAAGGATTTTGGAGGCCCTGGGCCAAACTTATTTTGGGTGCCCGTGTTTGGATAAGCTTTGAATTTATGATCCTGTTTCAGCTCTTTCATGTCCTCTTTAGCTAGGTCACCGTCAGTGCACAGGCACACTGGTCCAAATTCTAATCTTGTTTACATCTAATATTCAGGGCTAGTGATATGTGTTCTTTCGCTAATATCACTACAAACAATCTGTGACGCCTTCCCATTTCTCATATGTGAGATCCTGTTTGAATCTAAAATAAACTTTTTTATGGCTGTTGCATGAAACATAAACATCACATTTGTCTACAAAAGGCCTGTAATAGACTCTCACACATTATCCACATGAAAAATAAATTAAAGGAGAATGCTATTTGCAACAATCTGTTTAAGAATTATTCAAGCTCATCAGGGCAAGACTCTGCAAAACAGAGCTGGCTCTATCAGGGGCCCCTGGGCCAGAGCCCACTTTGCACTTGACTTAAAACGTCTCCGAAGGAGAACCCTGCTGTCTTCTCTGCCAGTCCATTTTTACCAGTGGCAGGACTTGGTGACTGTTTTTCCAGCACACTCGTTGGATGACAGGAGTCTGACGCAGCACTGGCAGCTAATCTCCCCCACACTTTGTCTGCAATGGATTCTAACCTACTTGTACCTCACTCAGAAGCGTTGGACTCCTTCGCAGAGGGGGTCACACTTGTCTGATCCTTCGGGCCTGAAATAACTCAAAATCCTTCCTGGAAGCTCTGATCATGAAGTTGAAGGCCTGAGATGGGTGATTTCTGTGTCGCTTCTTCTGATAGGTCCCTGTTGAGTGGAATCTTTATTATGTCACTGCTCTCGTGTTCATAGAGAATGTAGAACGGTGTGTTGCTAGGTCACCAGTTAGAATGTGTAAGAATCATTTTGTATGCTGAGCTTACTGGTGCTGGAGGTTGTCAGTTTTCCGCACTGGTGGGTTTTAATATGTTTATTTCTTAATAAACATTCTACATCTATGCTTCGATGTGAGCCTCATCTTTACATTGGCGACGACTGGGACTAAACCCACTGTGAAGGAAGGAACCGAGACTACCCTCTGCACGTCTACATTTGCGGACATTTTATTTTCCTTCTACTGCTGCCTGAATTTCTGTGAACCTCTGCTGGTGTTTCTGCATGTTTCTACTCGAACCGCTGCTGTTTTGAGGAGATTTCTTACATTTAAGGTACTTTTCTTACCTTCGGCAGTTTACTGTGGCAGTTGGAGCGGCCCTTGCACGAGCTCTTCCACCTTACTCGCGCCGCCTGTGCTCGTGATTGACGTTCTTCACTACGTCAATCCTGCCATGTCACACGCTGCCTAAACAAGATCTATTTCCTTTAGAAACTGTACGTCACACAACGCTGTGTGTGACGGCCATTTTTCATTGGTCTCTCTTCCGACAGATCTGCTTTTCAGCAGCAACTTATCCAGCAGTTTGTCACGCAGTGTATCAGTGATACACACACTTTAATTTTACGAAGCTCCTTAGCGTTTCACCTCATACTTATTAAGGTAAACACCTTCTCTAAGGTATTTATTTTTGGAGTGCATATTGTGAAGCGGATTTCGTTTTATTCACATTTATGACTGCATACATCTGGATTAACTGTATTTTGGTACTACAAGTAATGCGCACTTTTAGTATTTGGTGTATCAACATCAGTGATGCGCACACTTTGAATTTGTACTTAGCTTTTGACTGTTTTCTATTTGTAAGCACAATTTTTATATTTTTAACTACACATTATTTTTGCTTACAAGTTTATTATTCTTATTCAGTCATGGCTTCGTCACAAGTCTGCAATCAACCATCAATATTTTTGAGTGTACCTGGAAAACCTACTTTAATCTGGAAGAAATGGTACAAAACTTTTGAGAACTATATTGTGGCAATTGATGGTAAAGAGTTTTCTGCTGAAAGGAACATGCGCTTTTATTTACTTATTTGGGATCAGCTGCCATTGAAATTTTTGAAAATTTACCCCCTATTGCAGCACCAGCGGGAGCAGGTGATTCTTGTGATATTTTCAGAGAAGCCATTGCTAGGTTAGGAAAACAATTTACTGAAGAACCGAATGTTTTAATTGAACGTCATGCTTTTCACAAGAGGAAACAGTTTGCAGATGAAACTGTTGAACAATATGTAGCAGCATTAAGGGTGCTTGCTGCCAATTGTGAGTTTGGATCTCATGTTGATACTTGTATAAGAGATCAATTTGTGTTCAATTGCGACTCAAAAAAAATACAAGAAAGGTTATTGGCTTGTCGTAATCCCACGCTAAATGAAATCTTTGATATAGCCAAGGGTATTGAAAGATCTATACAATCATCTAAAGTGTTATCATCTGAGGAGGGTGTTGTCAACAATCCTGTGTGTGCTATTCAGGTTGGCAAGAAAGTGTTTAAAGCTAACAATGTTGTTGGGCCTTTTAAACCTTCTTGTTACAGGTGTGGATCCAAGTTTCATCTTGCCAATAACACAGAATGCCCAGCTATCAGGAGAAGATGCACAAAATGCAACAAAATCGGCCATTTTCAAACTGTATGTAAGAACAAAAGAAGCGGCACTAATGCAAATAGTATTAATGTAAATGTGAATTCTGTTAGTGAGATGACTAATGATCTTGAGAATATGATTATTACCTTGTATGATCCCATGATTAATGTCTATATGGTTGGTGTTAGTTTCAAAGCACCTTTGGGTGAAGTCCATATTGGTGATATCACATTGGAGGTAATGGCTGATTCTGGCTCTCCAATTACTGTTATTTCTGATGTTACTTTTGAAGAAAAATGGAAAGGTACACAACTTAAAGTCACGGATGTCAATCCCAAAGCGTTTGGCAATTTTGACATTGAAATGTTAGGTTTCTATGAGGATAATTTAAATTTTCAGGGACGCTGCATTTTCACCAAAATTTATGTAGCAGTCAATGGTAAGAACATTGTTGGATGGTATGATTTGGGCAAGTTAGGTATAATGTTATGTCCAGGTACTGATACTCCAATTAGATTACGGGACATTTCTGTTAATCAAATTGTAACTCAAAATTCAAGTACTGATATCATTTTAACAAAACATAACGCTGTGTTTGCAGATAAAGTTGGTCGTGTGAAGGGTTTTACTCATCACATCAAGTTAAAAAAAGGTGCCATACCTGTACAGCACAAAGTACGTATGGTACCATTAGGGGTTCGTCAAAAACTTAAAGAGCATCTTGACAATTTATGTACAGAAGGCATAATTGAAACCACCAATAGCTCTGAGTGGATTTCGGCTATTGTGATCGCACTTAAAAAAAAAAATGGCGATTTACGGCTGTGTGTTGACTTCAGATCGCTCAATAAGAACATTATCATTGACAGTCATCCCCTTCCCAAGATTCAAGAATTACTCATGGCTGTCAATGATGCTAAATATTTTTCTATTATCGATCTTAAGTCGGCGTACCATCAGGTAATCTTGGATGAGGATTCTAAAGATTTAACAGCTTTTGTCACTCCCTTTGGAGTGTATAGGTTTTTGAGAATGCCTTTTGGATTAGCTTCCGCAGCCAGCGTTTTTCAAAAATTGGTTGATGTTTTGTTTCAAGATCTTATAGGAGTTCAAGCATTCCAGGATGACATCCTTATTTTTGCTAAATCTCATGAGGAGCATGATTCCATACTAGATAAAGTTCTTACCAAACTATAAGACAGAGGCATGACTGTTAGCAAAGAGAAATGCAAATTTTTTGTGAGGGAAATTGATTATTTAGGACACAAAATTTCTTGTGAGGGCATTTCTCCTAAGGTTGATTTAATCAGCGCCCTTAACAATGCCATTAAGCCGTATGATAAAGATTCCTTGAGATCCTTTTTAGGACTTGGAGAATACTATGCCAGATTTGTGCAGGGATATGCTCTAGTGGTTGAACCTTTGAGGCAATTGCTCAGGAAAGGTGTATCTTTTGTATGGACAGAGGATCATAACGATGCTTTTGAGAAAGTCAAAGCACTCATTTCACAAGCTCCTGCTCTTAAAACGTTTGACCCCAATGGAGAATCTGTTGTAACTGTTGATGCCAGTTCTATTGGGTTAGGATCTGTTTTTAGTCAATTTGTGGATAGTAAAGAGAGAACCATTTCTTTTATTTCTACAGCTTTGAGGGGTGCCTAACTACATTATAGTACGATTGAGAGAGAGAAGCTCTTGCCTGTGTCTGGGCTGTGGAGAAATTTAAGAATTTTTTATGGGGAAAACCTTTTAAATTGGTCACGGATCACAAGCCATTAGTGTATATGATGGATGGTGTGCGTTCTGGAAAAGCTTCTTCTAGACTTATTCGACTTATTGCCAGATTGCAAGAGTTTAATTTTGAGATTCTACACATTTCTGGAGGAAAAAACATTACAGCCGATTGTTTGTCTAGGTTGCCAGCTAAAAATGTCAATGAAGAGTCCAATATTGATCATCATGTGTGTTGTTGCCTTGGTGGACATTTTACACAGTTGTGAGGGTAAGGTTTCAGAAGCTGAATGGATCAAGTTTTCGGAAGAGGATATTTTGCTTAATAAAGTCAAGCAATTTCTTGTTCAAGGCTGGCCACCTACTAGGAACCTTGAGACAGGATTACACAGTTATGCACAGGTATCTAGTGAGCTCAGTATCGAGAATGGTTTTTTGGTCAGACATAACTTATTTATTCCTCCAATAGGTCTTAGATCTAAACTTATTGAATTAGCTCATTATGGTCATAATGGTGTCTCCAGCACTAAGAGATCCCTTAGACAACATTATTGGTGGCCTGGTATGGATTCCTCTGTTGACAAATTTGTTGATGCTTGTGTTGTTTGTGTGAAGTCGGATAAACATTGCAAAATTTCTTGTGAGCCAGTTGGTTTACAAGAGAACCCCAAAGGACCGTGGGAGAAGGTATCTGTTGATTTTTCAGGGCCTTATGATACTTTAGGCAGACAATATAGATTTTTGATTGTGTTAGTTGACAATTTTTCAAAATGGATTTATCATACATTTGTTGAGAATCCCAACACTGATGTGGTTATCAAGTTTTTGGAAAAAGTTTTTCAAATTGAAGGTTTTCCCAAGTTACTTATGTCTGACAATGGAGTTCAATTTATTTCATCTAAAATGGTAGAATTTCTTAAAAAATGTGGTATTCAAGCTGAAAGGGCTCCTCTATATTGTCCAAAAGCAAATGGTCAAGTGGAAAGGGCCAACAGATTCATTAAAGAGGGCATACAGTCTGCTCTTGAGAGTAAGAAGAATGTTTTTGATTTTCTTAAAGAGAAGCTTTGGTCCTATCATACTACACCTCACTCTGTCACAGGTGTTTCCCCTTATTATTTAATGAGGGGGAGAGAGAGTTGTACTCTTATTTCACCTGGTTTTGATTTTACTGTTCACAAGGATTTTGAGAAGGTTGTAGACAAAGTTAAGAAAAATTTAGATGAAGCTGCTTTAAAAAACAAAGCATACCATGATGACATACATAGAACCAAATCTAAAATTATTTGTGCGGGGGATTGGGTTTGTATTATTAAGCCTGGTTTACAACGCAAAGGTACTTCTAAATTTTCTGATCCTGTACGGGGGTTATTCATGTCTCTGGCAGTGCTGTTCTTTTACACAAAAGAGGTTGGTGGAACAAAAGTTCCATAGTTCTTCTTAAACCTGGTCAAGAAAAAATGTTTAATGTGATGAGCTCTGATGATTCATTTTTTGATTTAAAAGCTTCTAAAGAGAAGTTTGGAGCTGTGGGTCCCAGTGTGGGTAATGCTGATGTTGATACACGTGTTGTCAGAAATTCTTCTGACTTTGATTCTAATTCATGTTCAGAGTCATCCGATTCTGTTGTCAAATCTCATGTTATTCCTGATTTTCATGTTCATGATGTCTCTTACTCTAAGGAGTTAACTCTTGAAAATGACAAATCTGATACTTGTTTAAAAAGGGTTAAGTTACCCAAGAAATTTGATGATTTTGTTTTAAAGTAATTTCCTTTTCCTTTACTCTTCTCTTTCTCATCTTTCTTTGTTCTTCTCATTCTTCTCACTCTTTCCTACTCTTTACCTTTCATTTTTCTCTTTCTTAAAAAAAAAAAAGAGGGAACATGTTGAGTGGAATCTTTATTATGTCACTGCTCTCGTGTTCTTAGAGAATGTAGAACGGTGTGTTGCTAGGTCACCAGTTAGAATGTGTAAGAATCATTTTGTATGCTGAGCTTACTGGTGCTGGAGGTTGTCTGTTTTCCGCACTGGTGGGTTTTAATATGTTTATTTCTTAATAAACATTCTACATCTATGCTTCGATGTGAGCCTCATCTTTACAGTCCCCTTCTCACAAGAGGGCTCACTTGTGACAGCTGGACACTGACCTTGCTTTCTACTGAATATAACTTGTCATCTGTGTTGATGCCCTTTTTTGCATATTGATTTCGTTATTAAAATTTTATGAAGATCAGTGTTCTGCTTAATAAAAAAAATGTTTTGCCTTGAACAGAGCAACACATTAAACATTCAAAAAAGTTATTAAACCACCAACTTAGCGCCTAGGTTATTGCTGTTAAAAATAAATGAAACAGTCCACATATTTAAAAACAGTGTTTGGAAGCATGTTTTCTTCCCAAGTATAAGTGGGGCAACCATGACTAATAACATATTTAACACTCTTTTGATGGTTTCATGAACTCCTTACAACAATTTTCAATCCACTTGTTTTAAATTTGCGTAGGGTGATCAATTGATCTGTAGACATCATGGCCTTTCACCCCCTTGCAATTTGGTTGAAGATTTCGTCAAGGCCGGGTATTAAATTAAGTAAGAAGATTCTGCAAGATTGTTTGCCCCTGGATTACACACTTTATATCCCCTGGCTCAAGAGTATCAGGGCCTCTTTACAGGACCTAGGCAGGGGTGACCTGTTTAGCTCACCAGAAGCGATCTGTAAGGCCGATTTATGCTTGGGTTAGAGAAAATGTTTTCAGGCAAAGGGTTATGGACAGAGAAGGGATTGCATTAGCAAGGTCCTGTGCCCGACGTCCTATTATGTTGCAGACAGTGTCAGCTACAGAACCTTTCCTTCTTTTTGCAAAGAACCGGTGTTATGGATTCCTGTTAACCAGGTTCCGATTGGATTTATTGCCCGTTTTGTTTGCTTATCCCCAGGGAAAGTACAGGGGGCATACATTTACATCCTGCGGCTGCAACAATAGGTCCCTGCAGAATACCCTACATTTTACCATGCTCTGCAATTTTTATGCGATGCCCCGGAAAGCATATCTTGTTCCTATCATGAAAAGGGCTCATTTTTCCCAAGTTAGGCCACCTCTCATGTATTTACACATGCTCTCAGGAGATATTATTTTTAGTGTACTTAGTTTCTTGAAGGTCGCTGTAAGGTGAGGATCTGGTGAGTTCTGAGTTGTTTATTAACTGCTACGACGTACTGTATAACCACCTTTGCACTTTCAGAACTGTACCTAGATTAGTTGATGTTTTATGTAACGTTTTATCTGCATTTAATGCTGATTTTATTGGATGGTTGGTTTTATTGCACCTGCTTTTATGGTTTGTATTCTCAAAACCGAATAAAGCTAATTTGATTTTATTTGTTTTGTAGTTTTTCAATTCCTTCTTGAATTGATGACGGGGTAGAAGCTGAAATAATGGATCTTGAATAAACGTTTATTCAGTCCTTAGCTCCACATAACGATTTTTATGTTCCTTTTGTTTTTAAACTTTGGTCTTCTGCCCCCCTCCAATGTTGTTGACATGTTTCGCCCTGATAAACAGTTACAGACTTTCAACAGGACATGGACTGATGCAGCAAGTTGGGTCCTCCAAATGTGACAATAATGGTATATGAAAGTGTAATACTCTGTTGCTGGGTTGGATGTCTTTCCATTGTCTCCCGGCATGAATCGTCTCCTGTTTTTGTGGGTGTTCTCCTTTACTACGACATGAGGATTACCCCTGTTCGTCTATTGAAAATCTCTGCCGCCTTTTCTCTCCAAAGAGTTTCTTGTTCATACTCAGTTGGTACTATCCTGGTGAAAACATAGCTAAATCCTCTTCCTTTCTGGTACTTTCTCCCATCATTTTTCTTGATGCAAGTCTGTGTGCTTAAATGCCATGTTATGAAACTATCGAGATCAGTTCACTATCAACTTTACCATGTGTGTAGGATACAGGCATTGACATCTTCCAGACGGCAGATCAAGCACGGGTTATCTCTTCTAATAACAAAGGGAATGGTCTTTCTGCTGCAATTCTCAAATCCACCCTTGCCCCACTTAAATGTGGGCCTCAATTTGTTCTGCAAACTAGGAGATTTGATCACATTAACCCTCATCTCACTCCCCCGACTCCCTCTGAAGGCTAGTACCATTACTTTTTAGGCATTCATCTAATATTCCCTCTGTATTTACAAGAAGCTCTTTTTTTTTTTTGCAGAAAATTGATGTTCAACCAGGCGTACATCAAGTGTTACACTGGCTATATGGCTGACAAGACTTGTTAAACTCTCAAACCAGTCTTTATCTGCCTTGTTTCCAGAACTGACTCTTCCCCACTCTCTACATGGCCTTCTCCTTCATTCCTCACTTTATGTAAAACGCTGAACACCCATTATTTAAAATCACTCTTGGAGGTAGGTGAGGAGGTGGACAATTAGCTGCTATGTTCATTTAATTGTCATTCTCTCCTGTGTATGCTACCTGATCACTGAACCCTGCTCATGTATGCCCTTGTTATGCATTTGTTTTTCATTGGTTAGTGAACAGCACTCCTTTTCCTTTGTGCTTAGGTTATTGCATTAGCTATATATATTCACCTGAAAAGTGTTTTAAAGAGAAGTTATGGTTATTTACTCAGAGAAAATGTGTTTTCCTTGAAAATAAAACAGTGATTCCCCTGAAAACGCTCAGTTGAAGGGTCATTATAGTTGCAATCCAAAACCAAAAAACACTGAAATTCCCTAGTTACTGTGAGCAATACAAACCTCTAATCTGCCCACACAAATGTCCAGGTTATTACTCTGCAAACACAGAGATGATGGACGGAGCGCTGAAAGTTTTCAGACACTCAACCCCAGTCACAGATCTGGGTTTAATCAATCATCGTTCTTTAGCTCACTTCGCCACCCCAGTTCAGACCCAGCCATATGCAAATCAGTCTTGACCCTGTGCCTTATGGGAACAGTCCAGCCCGAACTGCCAAGCCAGGTCTTCCGTGGATCGGAAACAAGCATCCTGGGACCGGTTTCGGGGTAACACCCCTCATCAGCCAGGCTAGCTTCAATCCAGTGGCAAAGTGAGCAAGGGACCCCTGTCTGGCCATACCCTGCCAACTTAGGGCGAACAAGCAAACACAAAGAGATGATGGACTTGCACAGGATATCACCGATGACATCACAAATAATATCACTGAGTGGCTCAGTGCCCCTGCATCCCACAGCACTTTGGGTTCTAGGAATGGACTTTGTTTGTGCCCAGCAGACTCCTAGTGCAAGACCTGGCCTTTGGTTAGGTTCTGTGTCCGCGTACCCATCCCAAGAAAAATCTAGGTGTGGCTATTGAATATGTACATCTACTCTGGACTTGGACTTCAGTTAGGTCGCACATGTAACACCCCTTTCTCCAGAACCCTGACAACTTGATCTTTGGATGTGCCTTGCACTCTCTGGGAGTCTGACCTACAGCCAAGCCTTGCGCACAGCAGCACTTCCCTGAGACCTTCCAAATGTATATTCTAGCCAAAGGGTAAACCCTGAACTCAGAACTTGTCTCTTGCTCAGGACTTGTACCCCTCTCCTCAGAGTCTTCTGAGTGAGGGTATTATGCTCAGCTAACTGAGTGCAAAGGCTGTCCAAAGATCACTTCACCTGCCTCTAAATTAGTATGGCCTTCAGTTGTACCTTTCAGACTTTAAGCATCTTCATTACTCTGTATCCTCACTCATTGGACACCGTTCTTGATTTTTCAAAAGCTTGAGATTTGAATATAGAAACAACATTGCATATACACTGATGTAGTGTTAGTGAAGTCATTGGTGGTGATGTAATGAAATGTACAATAGATGATGGGAGGCTGTCTGCATTAAGTCTGACCACCGGCAATAACTCAGGGTAGCATTCCAGTCCATCATTCTTTTGCTCACCATGCAACCTCAGTTTGGACCCAGCCATATGGAAATCAGTCTTGACCTTACTCCTCATGGGAACAGTCCAGACCAAACTGCCAAACTAGGTAATTCCTGAAACGGAACACCAGCAACCCAGGATTGATGTCGCCCTAGTTATGGACCTATTGGCCGGGTACAGCTTATTTTCATTGACGCAGTAAACACAGGACCCACATCTGAGCATACCCATGCCACTTAGGACGGTACATGAAATGCACAAAAGGTGATTGGTGGATGCCTAAATTAAGACTGAGCACTGGCAATAGCTCAGGGTGGCATTCCAACCCATTGTTCTTTTGGTCACCATGCCACCTCAGGTTGGACCTAACCATGCACAATCAGTCTTGACTCTGCTCCTCATAGGAACAATCCAGCCCGTACTGCCAAGCCATGTCCTCCCTGAACCGGAACACAAGCAACCCAGGACCAGTTTCGCCCTAGTTATGGGCGCATCATTCAGGTACATCTTGGTTCCAGAGACACAGTGAGCATGGGACCCATGTCTGGGCATACTCATCCCACTTAGGGCGGTACATAAATCACAAAACAGGTGATGAAGACTGCCTGCATTAAGTCTGACCACTGGCAATAGCTCAGGGTGACACTCCAATCCATCGTTCTTTTGCTCACCATGCAACCCCAGTTTAGACCCAGCCATATGCAAATTAGTCTTGACCCTTCCCCTCATGGGAACATCCTGAACTGCCAAGCCAGGTTCTCCCTGAGCCAGAACACGAGCAACCCAGGACCGGTTTCTCCCCCGTTATGAGCTCATCAGTCGGGTAACGCTTGGTTCCAGTAACGTAGTGAGCACAGGACCCACATCTGGGCTTACCCATAACACTTAGGGTGGTTTTGCACAAGCTACTTCACATCTTTTGCTAAAAGGTACTTTGTCCTCAAAAATGCGCAAGCACTCCAGCTCGTTTACATTAAATACCTCTTTTCCCCCTTGCAACTCAGGTCATGTTGGTTGAAATTGTTCTCATTTATCCGTGTGTTGGTGCTCTTTACTTACCCCAAGCACTACATGTAAGTATGTTTCATTAGTTTCTGCCTTTTACCATGGCCATGTCTAATTTTTTCCATTTTGATGCTTTTCCTGTTGAATCTGCTCATCTATTGTCTGTTTGGAATGATGGATTATCCTTATTTTGTGTTTGGATTTGTTTTTGAGAATGTTTTTTCGCAGACTGTTCAATATATAATTTTTTTCTCTACACTGATGTTTGAAAAGTGTGTAGTGTTTTACATTTTAGTTAAGTGAGGACTTCTGTTGGGGGGGGGGTCCCCTCCCCTGCCATTCCCTGCAACACTAGTGAGATCATCAGTAGGGTACGGATTCTAGACTTTATACACATTGCTCTAAAAGTAATAACACTTAAAATATGTGTGTGGGGGACCCCTGCTATTCATCAGGTAGTCTCAGCCAGGTATGCGGCGGGGGAGCAAGAACTAAGAATACCAACAATACAGGAATTTTCACCACTTAAATAATCAATCCTGGAACATGAAGATATTAGTTGAAAAAGTTCATACTCTTTATCTTATAAATCAATTCGCTCTACTAGGTTACAATTTAACAGCTTTTTAGTTCGTAAAGTAGCTCAGAGGACTAATGTATGCCTTGCTGACATGGGTGTGTAATATGGGATAAACTTGGTCAAATCCCAGTGGAAGTACTCAGCATTTCATCCTTTCAAAGATAATCAAATGAGTACTATTCAGTTTGGGTAATAATTAACACGGGTTATCAGCTTCTAGAGACTATACAAAATGTAGTAATTGTTATTAAGCCAGATGTATTTGTGCTGTATTTAATACACAGAACCATATTAGTTTACTTTTATGAACCGCTTAGGAAACGACTTTCTGCCTTTTGACATAGGAGATCAAATATCAGGTGCGAGTATTGTGGAAATGAATATCAGTAATTACCATGCATGCCTTCAGCACGCATGTTTTACAACACGTTTTACATCATGGTACTTTACCATGGACTGGCCATTATAATGACTGGTATTCCTCATATATATTTATTTGTACTTACATATATATTTATACACATTTGTGTGTGTGTGTGTGTGTGTGTATGTATATATATATATATATATATATATATATATATATATTCTCTGAAAAAACCATAGGTTTTAGGGACAGTTATAGTTAGTTGGACATTTCACTCGTACAAAACCCGTGAAATTCCCCCGTTATAGTTAGTTCAGCTAACTATAACTCGCGCCCCCGCAATGCACTGCTGATGACGTCACATATTACATCACTCATGACATGGTCAGTGACATCACTGATGGCATCTCTGATTAGCATACAGCTCGTGATCGGGAGGGTACGAGGACCCTACGCGGCCATAGATATATATGTGATTTTACTTTTGATTTTCTCAGGAACTACTGAACTACTGAACGGATTTACACCATTTAAGCAAAAGGCACGACTCTGAACCAAGGGCTACCTTTTTGCCAAATTTGGTGTAATTCCGTTCAGCAGTTGGGGCTGTAGCTGCGATGAAAGGTTGCTATGGAAAATTGCATGGGGAAAACACGTTTTGGGACCACCCTTTTTTCTCGACCCCCACTTGACGAATCACCCCGAAACTTTCAGGATAGGAGCGGACCGGAGCAGGCCATAAGTTTTGAGAATTTCGCGAAGATTCGTCAACCGGCGCCAAAGTTATTTCAAATAGAATGTTGCGGATTTCCTATGGAAAATAGGTCCTAACTATAACTATCTACTGGCGACCGCCAGTAGATTATATATATATATATATATAATCGAAACATTCCTTGCCGTCACAAAGCCAGTAGCGCACACTCGAGTCCAATTACAATTTCTTTACCAGAAAACGGATAACTAAGTTACTAAATTGCAATCCCGATTTTGTTATCTACTGCCTAGTATGCCCTTGTAAACTGCTGTATGGAGGCAGCACGGTGCATCAAGCCCTAACACCCTCTTTTTTAGAGGGTGTTAGGGCACATGAGGGCAATAACTAAAGTGGATAACAGTTACCCTGTAGCTAGGCACTTTGCAACTTTCCACCAGAGCAACAGCAACATTTTGATTTTTTTATTGTATTGATCAGGGGCTCTTGCTAGAGAGAGGAGGGGGCAGGGTGAAGATCTTGCGTCCGCTCGAGTCTAAATATCTTATCGAGCTAAGGACCCTTGTACCATATGAGTTGAACAGTGAGGAAGAAATGTGGGTATATAGGCCAGAGGATCAATGAGTAGCCAAGGAGGAGATTTTCTCCGATCTGGTTTGTACTGCGCTTCATGTATTTATAGTCTTTTTTAGTGGGCACCTCGGGAGGCAGCAGGAGCTGGCCCTGGGGGGTGCAGGCCCAAGGAACATCCATCGCTCCACGAGGGGGCCCTCGCAGGCCACCCTCTATTGTAGTAGTTAGGCCCGTGAAAGTGGTGGTCCCCAGGGCTGCAGGGGGGGAGATCATGAACTCCTCTTAATTTGAATGAATTGTCTCGGGGAGGGGGTGGTCCCCAGGGCTGCAGGGGGCCACGCAGGCCCCCCTCATAACTATAGCGTCATTTGCCCCAGGGAGATGGCAGTCCCTGGGGCACGGGCGGGCACAAGGGCCCGCCTACATATTTTTAAGTGCCCCGGGGAGTAGGCGGTCCCCAGGGTGCAGCGGGGTCTTGTGCAGGCACCCCCGCGTACATAAAAAGAAGTGCCCCAGGGACCTAGCAGTCCCCAGGGCTTTTATAAGCCCCAAGAGGGGGGCCCTGTGTGCCCATCGCCTTTTTATAATTCCTCATGCCCCCGGGACCTGGCCCACCAAGGGGCTAAACATTACAGAAGCGCGGGAGCCTTTGCTTCTTTTTTTTTTTTTTTTTTAATTTCGGCAGGAGCCGTGGACCCAGCGTGACTTCCACTTAAAAATCATTCCAAAAAAAGCTTTTTTGCGGGACCCTCCTGGCCCCAAAAGGCCTAGGGGGGTCAGGGTATTCCTTTTTTTTGGGGTGGTGGGGGGGCGTTTTCCTTTTTTTTTATTTTTTTTTTATTACTTTACTATTTTACCAGTTTGTTTTAGGACTCGGCTGAATCCAAGTCCCAAGATGGCTGCCAGCACTTCCTGGTTGAAGTGTTGGTAGCCAAACAGATATCTGTATGTGATAGGGAGGGTTCCCAAAGTCTTCGCGTCCTTATGTATACAAATCTGGATTCTCATTAATATCTCAAGAATTACTGAGCGGCTTTACACCAATTCACAAAAAGGTCACTTTCAGGACCAAAAGCTACCTTTCTGCCAAATGTGGTGTAATTCCATCCAGCGGTTTGGGCTGTAGTTGTGTCTAAAATACCTCTGGCAAATTGCATGGGGAATACTCCTTTTAAGACCCCCCCCCCCTTTTTCTCGGTCCCCACTTGACGAATCACCCCAAAACTTTCAAAACATGAGGTGAACTGACTGTCATACTAGTTTGGAAAAGTTCATGAAGATTTGTCAAACGTGCAAAAAACGATAGATAGTACATTTTTCCAAAATGCATGCAGTTTCAGAGGCGTTTTAAGAATTTGGAATAAACCACAAAGTATCTGCAACTAGTCTCGAGTGCATGTCATTTCATCTGACTCGGCTGAGTTGGGAAGTTGCGACGTTCTTATGGTGCAAGGAAGCCTTCCCTGGATGTGCACTGGTGTTGTAAGGACTTAAGGGATACTGAGGCCCCAGGAGATAAGGATATATATTGTTTCGGGGGGGGGTGTATCCCTCCTTATTTTTAAATCATTTTTAATACATTTTCTGTTTTGAGTGTAACTCCCCAACCTCATCTTTTTTTTTTTTTTAAACCCTTACATCCCTTTATCTCTACTGCCTCCTAAACCTTAAAAACGCCTTACCTCCTTTAACACACCTACCCTTGACCCTTAAAACCTCTTATCTTTACCCATCCCTGAACTTTAGAAACCCATATCTCTCTTTAATACAAACCACCGCTAAAGTCTAAAAATCCCTTCCTTCCTTTACCTGCCTCTTACCTTTCTACCAAAATCCATACATGAAACCTGAAAACCATTTACCTCTACCCACACCTGAACATTATAAATCCCTTACCACTCTAAACCACTACCTGCTCGAAAAACCCTTTAAACCTTTACCACGCAATACCATTACCCACCCCTGACCCCTAAAAACCTGTATAAACCCTTAGTACCTTGTACCTCTACCCACCACTGAACCCTAAAACCCCCCTTTAAAATCCTTAGCACCGTAAACCCTTACCCATTTCAAAAACTTTAGTTCCTAATTCCCCAACTTTTTAAAAATGGCATAATAATATTATTATAAAACAAATATGTACCTGTTAGACCTGGCATAATTGGCGCGGGTCTCCCTTCCTCTTTTCGCTTCTTACCTTACCTTTTATGTTGGCTGGATTTAGATGCTCTGGGTGCTGTGCCACTGCCAATCAGTGACACAGCGCGAATGCTCCCTGTGTAAAGATAACTGTATGAATTGGGATAACCATAATTGGCTCGTTTGGTTTACCTGTCAGCCCCTAGTATCAGTGCACTGTGTGTGCCCAGGGCTGGTAGACCAAATACTGCTGGTGGGCCTGCAGCGCTGATTTGCGCTACCCATCGAAGCAGCTTTTAAATTATGTCTGTGTAGCATGTTCTAATAGCGAGTTACCCTCCATTTCACTGTTTACTATTGTGAGGCTATCCGTTCTCATAGGCCAGAATGGGCAGGCTGAGTATTACATGCCCTAATCCTACCTGCCCCCAGGAACCTGATAGGAACGTCGAATTTGATATATTTAAGCTCAGAACATTGAGATACATCTTTTAGTAAGGATTATTAGCGTAGCCCGTGTTCGAAAATGCCTCTACTAGAAACAAGGTATTTTCTGGCCTAAGCTTTCCTGTAGGCTTTGCTAGCGTGTGTATTGGCCGTCTGGTTTTGGAGCAGCAGGGCCAGCTGGGTCAGACCTGGCTGGAGAGAGAGATCGGCATTTAGAGTATGGAGAGGGGTGACTCTTTGATCTGAGCAGGGCCATGCCTGGCAAGGTGAATGATGGCTCCACCTCCCACTGGGCGTCTGATAGCAGACCCCCAGATTCTCAAAGGGCAGGATGTCGCCTCGTAAACCAAGTGCTCCCCGACCCCACCGAACTGGTTCTGGCTGGATGCAGTGATTTGTGACTGCAGAGAACAAAGACTTTTTAGGTATAAAACGCTGTGCTGAAACCTTTTTCAAGTGTGTTCCTTCTGGATGTCAAGACGAAACTCTGTCCGAGTGAGCAGAGGAAAGGACTTTGAAACTTTCACCAAGCTTGCGGAAGAAACTACCCGAGGGCCTGAATTGAGAGCGCCTCCTGCTGAAGTCTCAGGGACATTAGACTTCACCCCGTCAGCCGTCTGAATTCCTGTGCTAGGGATTCTACTTGCAGGTGAGGCATCCGTCGAGTAATCCGGAACCTCTAGTTCTACTGTGAGGAACGCGGACTGGTACCCCTTGTTAACTCTGCGTGTGGGCCGCCGCAGCTAAGAGAGAGCTGCCGCCACTGAGTGCCCGCCTTAATTTGAACCTTCAGAACCCTCGCTGAATCGGTGTGGGCCGCCGCAGCTAAGAGAGAGCTGCCGCCTTAATTTGAATCTTCAGAACCTTCGCTGAATCTGTGTGGGCCACCGCAGCTAAGAGAGCTGCCGCCGCTGAGCACCCGCCTTAATTTGAACCTTCGGAACCTTTGTCCCGTGGGCCGTCGCAGCTAAGAGAGAGCTGCTGCCGCTGAGTGCCCGCACCTTTGCCAACTCCGCATCATCGTGATTTGTCCTGTGGGCAGCCGCAGCTAAGAGAGAGCTGCTGCCGCTGAGTGCCCGCACCTTTGCCAACTTTGCATCATTGTGATTTGTCCTGTGGGCCGCCGCAGCTAAGAGAAAGCTGCTGCCGCTGAGTGCCCGCATCTTTGCCAACTTTGCATCATCGTGAGTCGTCCTGTGGGCCGCCGCAGCTAGGAGAGAGCTGCTGCCGCTGTGGGCCCACCACGGAACTGCACGACGCGAGTCTTCGCCACCACCAGCCCGGGCCGCCGCAGCCCGTGCTGCCGCCGCTGAGGGCCCGCCTGTTCCCGAGTGCCCGAATCATTGTGAGTGCACGTTGCGGACCACTGCAGTCGAGAACTGTGGTCGCTGGGAGTCCGCCTGTCACCGCCTCCGCTTCTTCGAGAAGCAACGTGCTGTGTCCCCGTCCAACGGCAGGTATCTGGTGCGCAACGGGTCGCATAGACCCAGGCCTTGAACTCAGTCAGTGCCACGTTCTGGTGAATACGTTATTGCCTTTTTAAGTCCCTACTGATTTACGTGCATTGTGACTGGTTAAAACGCTTTTGAGAGTCTCGTGCTAAACCTTCGATAAAGATACTATTTTTCTATACCTACTTGAGTTGTGTCCTTTTGTGGAGTCGTTACTGCCTTGTTGTGCATGGTCATAAATGCTTCACACACTGCCTCTGAGATAGGCCTTAACTGCTCGTGCTACGGTACCACAGGGTTGAGCAGGGGTTATCAAAGGGGGTAGCCCACTTGCCCTGACTTAGGAAGAAGGGTCCCTATTTGGACATTGGCGCCAGCCATGGCCAACTAGAGACCCCCATTTCTAACAGTACCTGCATGGTAAAATACATCTGGGTAACGTACCAAAATACAGGCCTGCGTGGTAAAGGCATGTGTGGTAACCTCCTGTGGGGTACACACCTTGTGGTAAACGCACTATACCTTTGAAAACGTTACTTTCCTTGCATACACTACTTCGCTGTGCTTTCTGCTGAAAAAAATCACAATAAATTATCTTTGAAATAAAAGTATTTCTACTAAGACAACTATCAGCGGCTCAATTTAGTTGATGGAGGGATTCTGAGCTATCTTTGATACAGCGCCTTAACTCATAGCATCCAGGCTGATTCTCCTCTGTGTCGGTATGTAAAATGTAATTTGCGAACATGATTTTTGAATACCATTATGCTAATATGAAACTGAATCTGCGCTGTACTGAGTGGAACCTGCCTTACCAATTAATCTTGTACATAAATCATCCCCAGCAGCGTGTAGTAATTATTGTAAAATGTATAAATGCCAGAACAAGATTTAACTTTCTGTTTAGGTTTCCTCAAGGATATTTCTAACATGAGCTCAATGAAAGACAGATTTCCTGTTGTCACATTAAAGCTTCAGCAGGGGGCTGGGCAGCGCCCACAGCTCCTATCACATTCGATGAATCCTAAAGTAACTTACCATTTTTCATTCGTGTAAATGCCTCTTGTAGCATTCATAAATGTTGTTGTTGTATACTTTATTTCGCCATACTTGTCATAAAGGTTTCGCTCAAAGTGACCATGCAACAAGTACCGTACAACACTCTCGGTGCAATGAAAATATCCATGCTTTTAACACAGATCTATAAACAGTACCGTAAAACTATTCACATGGTTATTTAAAAATGACTATCAATAAATGTATGCATTTAAATACTATTTGGTATGTTAAATTTAAATTCATATGTCACCCTTACTCAAGTGGCAAAGAACACAAAACTAGCTAAAACCGTTGTATACAATCAGTTGTCATTCACCCTCTGTGCTCTTTTGCTGATACCCCACATTTGGCCTAGAAACTTTACCACCGCACATGCAAACAGTGGTCTGGTATCGGACTTCAAGATTTGCAATGCTTCCTTATGGATTATAGTCCCCAGCTGTTTGCACATTCATAAATGAGAAGTAGGGCTGTCGCAAGGGGGGTCATAAAACTAGAGAAAGGCCTGCATCCCATTTGTGACCTGAGTCCCATAAACGTTTCTGACAAGCCGTACAATCAGCTAAAAGGGTGGCATTCCGAAAGTGAATGCCACCTTTGTGGGCTATATTTAAATGTAAATGTTCTACTTTTCGAATCTGACCCATTTTTCCAGTTCTGGCATTCAACACCTTATGTTTAATATTGAAGAATTATATACATAAACAGTTGTTAATTAACTAAAGAATGTGACTTAAGTAGGTGAGGCACCCATTAACCTTCTCTTAGAATAGTTGTGGACATCAATTCATTTGTTCATAGAATAGTCAATAGGGCTGGTTCATAGGATGAATGACGGATAGGTGCTCAGAATAGTCCTGAAACGAAATCCTTAATCATTGACTCTTTTCAAGTTACAAATTAAGAGTAAGTACCCACTTATAGGGCACTGAAAATATGTATATTATCATGGCATCGTATATTAGATACTTATTTCTCAGCATTAATGATGCAGATTGCTGAGGCTGTACCATTGTACCACAGGAACACCATCAGAATCTCGACCAACACCGAAGACTCCCTCAGCATGGCCGAACACCTACACTTCCAGATCCACGTCAATCACAACACCACCCTCAGAGGAACCCTCGTCTACAGACCCCCGGGACCCCGACCGCAGTTCAGCGACTCCAGCACCGACCTCATCAGCACGCACGCCCTCGCCTCCACAGACTACATTCTCCTCGGAGACCTGAACTTCCACCTCGAGAACGCAAACGACAGCAACTCCACAACCTTGATAGACAACCTCGCCAACCTCGGACTCAAACAGCTCGTCACGACACCCACCCACTCCGCCGGACACACCCTCGACCCCATCTTCTCCGCCAGCAACCATGTCACCTTCAGCCACACCACCGAACTCCACTGGACCGCCCACCACTGCATCCACTTCTCCTTCGAGAAACACACCGCGCACAACCAACCACAACGAATCCCACACCGCAGCTGGAACAAAGTCACCGAAGACCAGCTTATCACCACCCTCGCCCGAGGCCCTCCATCCGAGCCCTCAGACACCAACGCAGCGGCCCACAACTTCAGACAATGGATCGACGACTGCCCCAACACCCTCGCCCCAATCAGGAAACCCTCAAACAGGCGCACCGACACGAGAGCCATCTGGTTCAACGCCAACCTCCAGACTTCCAAGCAAACCTGCCGAAGACTCGGGATGCAGTGGTGCCACGACCAGACCCCAGACAACCACGCAGCCCTCAAGAACGCCAGACGCAAGCACCACAAACTCATCCGATCCGCCAAAAGGACCTCCTTCAAGGAACGCATCGACAACGCACACAACAGCAAAGAGCTCTTCAACATCGTGAAAGAACTCGCCACCCCCAGCTCCAGCTCCAATGACATCCCGCCGTCGCAAGAACTCTGCGACTCACTGGCCACCTTCTTCCACCACAAGATCGCAGACATCCACGACAGCTTCAACACCCGGACACCGACGACAGACGCCGACACCCCCGACTCAACGCCCACCAAACACACCGACCCCCTGCTCTCCTGGAACAACGTCAACGACGAAGAACCCATCAAAATCATGAACACCAACCACTCTGGCTCACCTTCAGAGCCCTGCCCCCACCACATCTTCAACAAAGCAAGCTCCATCATCGCACCCCAACTCCGGAAGATCATCAACAGCTCCTTCGAGACCGCTACCTTCCCGGAGAGCTGGAAACACGCCGAGATCAACGCCCTACTCAAGAAACCCAAGGCGGATCCAAAGGACCTCAAGAACTTTTGACCCATCTCCCTGCTCCCGTTCCCTACGAAAGTCATTGAGAAGACCACCAACTGACCCACTTCCTTGAGGAGAACAACATCCTGGACTCCTCCCAATCTGGCTTCCGAAGCAATCACAGCACCGAAACTGCCCTCATCGCCGCCACCGACGACATAAGGGCCCTGCTGGACAACGGCGAAACCGCGGCCCTCATCCTACTGGACCTCTCGGCCGCCTTCGACACCGTCTGCCACCACAACCTACGCACACGCCTCCACGTCGCAGGGATCCGTGACAAAACCCTGAACTGGATCACCTCCTTCCTCACCGGCAGAACCCAGAGAGTCCGCCTCCCCCATTCCGATCCGAAGCCACCACGATCACCTGCGGCGTACCCCAAGGATCATCCCTCAGCCCGACCCTTTTCAACATCTACATGGCACCTCTCGCCAACATCGTCCGAGCGCACCACCTCAACATCATCTCGTAAGACGACGACACCCAGCTGATCCTCTCCCTCACCAAGGACCCGACCACCGCCAAATCCAACCTCCACGAGGGAATGAAGGCCATCGCAGAGTGGATGAAGACCAGCCGCCTGAAACTGAACTCGGACAAGACGGAGGTCCTCATCCTCGGCTCCACCCCCTCCGCATGGGACGACTCCTGGTGGCCGGCCACGCTGGGAATGGCCCCGACACCCACCAACCACGCTCGCAACCTGGGGTTCATCCTGGACTCGACGCTCTCTATGACCCAGCAAGTCAACGCAGTCTCCTCCTCCTGCTTCAACACCCTCCGCATGCTCCGCAAGATCTACAGATGGATCCCCACCGAAACCAGAAGTACAGTCACCCAAGCCCTCGTCAGCAGCAGGCTGGACTACGGCAACGCCCTCTAAGCGGGAACCACGGCCAAACTCCAGAAAAGACTTCAACGCATACAAAACGCCTCCGCACGCCTCATCCTTGGAATCCCTCGCCACAGCCACATCATCGCCCACCTGAGAGACCTGCACTGGCTCCCGGTCAACAAGAGGATCACCTTCAAGCTCCTCACCCACGCTCACAAAGCACTCCACAACACCGGACCAGCATACCTCAACGAACGACTCACCTTCTACACCCCGAACCGCCAGCTTCGCGCCGCAGACCTCGCCCTCGCCGCCGTCCCACGCATCCGCCGAACGACCAACAGCGGCAGATCATTCTTCCACCTCGCCGCCAAGACATGGAACATCCTCCCCACCCACCTGCGACAAACCCAGGACCTGCTGACCTTCAGGAAACTTCTCAAGACCTGGCTGTTTGATCAGTAGCTGCTTCTCTCCCCCCCCCACCCCCCCTCTAGCGCCTTGAGACTCTCACGGGTGAGTAGCTCGCTTTACAAATAATTGATTGATTGATTGTATTATCAGCATTGCTCACAAGTATGTCTTACAAATGTTTGACAATAAGTCACATTTAAAGGGTTTCTTGGAAACCCAAATAGGATACTTGCCTCAGAGGGTGCTTTCTGTGGTGCATAGACTACCTTGTAACAAAGAACTCCAGGAATCCAACTTTAAATGTTGTACTGTATTTATTACAGCCCCAGGCACATACATAAATTCAGATCCTCCTTCACGGACAGCTTCCACCAAACTGTCCTTTCTTAGAACCTTGCATAATATTCTACCCAAAGTGTTTTAGAACAACTAGACATAATAAATGGAATTGAATTCCATTCCATTCCAACAAACTTTATTTCGGACAATATAGACCTTAAAAAGTGAACAATACAGACAATGCCACACATGAATAAAAAAGCAATAAATAACAGTATGATAAAAACAAAACTAAATTGTCAGTGAGATCCCAACATAATATAAAAAGATGGTACTCTTAGAAATGCAATTAATCAACGTTCCAAAAATACCACCAATCAGTTGACATTGCCATTATTGAGTTCTTCTAGATTATTGGACACGAGTGTGGGAATGTTACAAGTAATTAAAAGTGAATTAAGAAAATACAATTGTTAAAAATGAGTAAAAATGTAACATAGGGGAGGCGAAAGAAAGCTTATATTTAAGCTACTACATTTGTCCATGTCCTTCTTTTGTGCCACATGGAGTTCAGAAAACGGGAAACCGCAAAATCAATGGGTGGATGGACATCTGTTCGCAATATTCTAAATGCCTCCACGTACTGCCTACACCCCATGTTTTTACAGAGTGGGACTATCCAACGCCGTCTGGCATTTTTGTACCCGGGCGAAAAAAGAAAACATGTACACCAGTCTCCTCTGCGCAGTCACAAGCGGGGCACCCCAGAGAGCTAGTTACGCCATTTGTTGGTATATGCACGGAGTGGCAGTGTCCCCGTTCTAAACTGAAAATAGAGTTTCCTTGGGAAGATTGGTTGGATAGCATCCATAAAGTGCTCAAAAAGATAGTCGGCTTTAATATTTAAGAAAGCAGCCGTTAGATGGCCAAGTTGAACATTCCCCTGCAATGCATCAAGCTTGTGCGATCTAAAGGCTCCGACTAGTGCTAAGCGTGGAGTGGCCAGACACGCAGACTCTGGGTGGGTCCATAAGTTTGGGAAGCCTAACTTATAACACAGGTCCCTTATATAGGAAAGCCACGGCAGGTTGGCCACCTTCGGGAGGCCCAAAATCTCCTTAAGTTCTAACTGGTAATTAACAAGCTCTGGGGTCGCCCACAGTCTCCGCCAGTAAGTTAGAGGACGAAGACTGAACTCCTCTACTATGGGTCTAATGCCAAGATCCATTCGTAGTGGGGTGAGAGGGGTACTGGATGGAAGACCCAGCAACTGTCTCATAAAGTTATTCTCGGTTTTGGACATGCCGCCAGCGGAGCCGTGACCCCATAACTCAGCCCTGTAGAGGACAGCACTCCTGGCTTGGACTTTGTAAATTTCTGCCACCGAGGCAGCCGGTTTACAACTGGAGTTCCTGTAGGTTTTTAATATACCCCCCACCGTCTGAGCTAGTTTAAGGCTTGCTTTAGCAATTTGAGGGCCCCACTCAAACTTTTCACACAGAGTAACACCAAGATAATCAAAGACAGAGACCCTCTCTGACATGGTGCCATTTAGAGAGGGGCTGAGGCGAGAGGTTTTTGCTGGATTAAACACCATAAATTTGGTTTTGAGTGTGTTTATCTCCAAACCTCTTCCTGTACAGAATGTTACGAAGCTATCAAGGACTCTCTGAATGCCCATAGGAGACTTGGAAAGGAGCAAGGTATCGTCCGCAAACATCAAGGCCGGCACCTTGCTGTGTGCCAGCTTGGGGGCATTGTTGTCAACTGCCTCATTAAGATGGACTATCAGAGCATTGATGAAGAGACAGAAGAGGGTTGGGGCAAGCACACATCCCTGCCTTACGCCTCTAGTTACTGCAAAACAAGGGGTTAATTTCCCATACCTTACTTGGGCATAATTGTCCGAGTGCAGTCTCATGACTGAATTCACATTACAGCGCATCTTCCCCGTTAATAAACTATATACTAACTTAAAAGAGAATTCTGCAAAAAGAAAACCTCTTATCAATAGCTAATTACATATATTATCTTCAAATCTCTTTGGTTTGTTTATAACTCTACCAGACCTCCCAGGCATAAACCTATGTTCATATGCAGATTTATTTGAACTTCCAATATCATGCTCTTCTTCACAATTAGCAGTTATCTCTTCGAATTTGAGGTATCTATTACTTCATCACCTACATTGGTGTTAACTACTTCATCGTTATCCTTCCTTCCAATCATAATTTTGTGCTTCCACCATTCCGTAACCCATTTTACTTTTACACTTCGACAACCTGCTCAGATAACACACTTTTCCATCACTCAACAAAGCTGAATTGCAAAATAATTTGCACACTTTTAAAAGGTTTAGAAAACCTACTTTCCCTTTTGCACATTGTTAGAAATGTAGTCTTTAGCTGGCAGAGGAATGCACCCTGTCCAAGTAGGGACCACCACTCTAAATCAGATACACACTAAGGGGCCGATTACGATGCAGCCCGGAAAGGCTCTGACTATCGGTTGGAGCCTTTCCGGGCCGCATCTCGGTTTAAGTTTAATGTCCGACTGCTGCATTACAATGCTGGCGGTCGGAAATTAAACCTACCGGTCATTCCGGCTGCCTTCCGACAGGCTCAATGAGCCTGTCGGCCATTCAGACACCGGCCCGTAATCCCAAAGGGCGGCCTTTTCGTCCTTGGGATTACAATACTCTGTCTCTAGCAGGCTTTCTATGTCAGGCTTTCCGACATGGAAAGCCTGTCTGAGAGCGAGTATGGGGGCCCCCATAGAGGAATGGGAGTATGCGACCGAACAGTGTTTGGCCGCATCATGATGAGGCGGTCGGGACCGCTGACTGGAGGACGGTCAGTCCCGTTTCCGAGACAGTGTTGGTCAGACGTAAGTCCACCCGACATCGTAATAGGCCCCTAAAGGATAACCTGTGCTCACCCTTTTATACCTTGGCGCAGAGCAGTCAGGCTTATCTAAAGAGGCAATGTGTAAAGTATTTGCGCAACACACACACACACAGTAACATAATGAAAACATTAGAAAAATAGACAATTTTATAAATAAATCCAGACCAAAACGGCAAAAAATCAAATAAGTAGAAGTTGAGTAATTAATTTTTAAAGAATAAAAGAGTTCTAGTGGTTAGAAGCAATAAGCCCCAATGGGGGTTATCTGGTTGCGCTGGACCGGGGCAAAGTCAACAGTTCAAGCTGACCGTGATGGAGTGCAGGCCGTGGATAGGAGCCACGCAGGCCCGGTGAACAGAGTGGCGGCGGTGCGTTGGCTCCAAAGCGGCGGTTCTGGATGCGATGCAGCAGTTCCCAGTGTGATGTGTTGATTCTACTCCCACAGCAGGGTTGATGAGCCGGTTCTGCTACACACAGACTGGAGATGCATTGATTTCTCTTGTACAAAGAACTGGGTCCACTTCCAGTTAACCAGGCACAGCAGCAGGGGTAGAGACTTCGATAGCCCTGAGCCTCAAGCAACAAGAGGCAAGCCAACAAGCCCTTGGAGATCACTTTGGTGCAAGGCAGAGTCCAGCTCTCCTCAGCAGGGTCAGAGAGCAGCAGTGCAGCACAAGCGAGAAGCGGGCCTTCCAGGTCAGCAGGCCAACAGAGTGTCACTACTTGATGCAGCACAGTAGTTCTTCTGACAGTCCAGTTGTTGGTCCAGAAGTGACTGCTTTGGTGGGGTCAGTGCCCTAGTACTTATACCCAGATAGTCCTTTGAAGTGGGGGTGACTTCAAAAAAGGGTCTTTGAAGGGCACAGAAGCCCTTTCTTCACAGCCCTGGCTCCAGACTATCAGTAGGGGGTAATCGGCCCTTTGTGTGGGGGACATGGCACTGCCTATTCAGGTGTAAGCGTCGGCCCTTCCTTCCCTTACTGCCCAGGAATGCAGATGAGTACTCTGACACACCTAAACTTCCTGTGTTTGTGGCTGTCTTGAGGGAATAAACAAAGTGTAGCTATCACCCACCCCAGGCATGTAGTGAAGAGAGGATGGAGGCACACACAGCTGTATGAGCAGAGAAGTGTACACTTTCACAAAGTAGCATTTCTAAAATAGTAATGTTAAATCCAACTCCACCAGCAAAGAGGATTTATCATTACCATTCCAAAGATATAAAACATGACACAGCTACTCCTTCCTTATCAGGAATCACAGCTTAAAAGTGTATTAATGAATTCCTAGTGCTAACCTATGAGAGGAGTAGGCCTCACAGTAGTGAAAACAGATTTAAGAGTTTTTTACTACCAAGACATGCAAAACTTAAAAGTACATGCCCTACCTTTTACTTCCACAGCACCGTGCCCTCTGGGCTACCTGGGGCCTACCTTAGGGGGTGACTTATGTGTAATAAAAGGGGAGTTTACATTTTGGCAACGGTTTTTAAATGTCAAGTTGAAGTGGCAGTGAAAATGCACATACAGGCTCTGCAGTGACAGGTTTAAAAGATTACCTGTGTGGAAGGCACATTCAGTGCTGCAGTGACACTAGTAGCATTTAATTTACAGGCCCTGGGTATATGGTATACAACTTACAAGGGACTTACAATCTAATCTAGTAGATTTGTAGAGCGCAAGGCTACCCGGAGGCTTCCCATCGCTGTAAACTAAATATGCAAATTGTGTATACACCAATGTTACCATATTTAGAGGAGAAGCACATGCACTTTAGCACTGGTCAGCAGTGGTAAAGCGCTCAGAGTCCTAAGGCCAACAAAAAGAGGAGGTAAGCAGGCAAAAAGTTTGTGGGAAGACCACCCAAGGATAACAGATCTAACACACACTTTCCTTACTCTCTTAACCTTCACCCAATGACCAATCCCAACTGGAATGCCTTTTTCTTTTGTTGTTTTTAAAAAAAATTGGAGATAATTTTACTTGTTTTACTGTAGGAACCCATTCCACATCTATACTGATGGATTCACGCCCCCTCATTAGAACAAAAGGATTCTGATCAGAACTGCTTCTAGTAGTGATTCTATATTCCCAAATCATCTTTATAACCTAATTTTCAAATTTTAACTCATTGCTTATCTGTAGTTATATGGTACCTTTAATTACTTGGTTAAAGCGTTCAACTAAACCTTTCCTTTCTGAATGATAAACCGAGGTGATTTTTTGAATAATGCAATTTCCCTTCATAAAATTTCCAAAATTATTTCACACAAATTGAGGTCCATTATCAAATATGATGTATTCAGGTAACTCTTCTCTCATAAATATTTTGTCCAAAAATGCACAATAATTTCACTATCTACCTTTCTCACAATTTAAATTTCTGGTCACTTTGACAAATTATCCAGTACCATTATGATGTATTTGCTCTCATTAACTTCATCATCTATCGGACCCATTACATTAAAACCATGTTTTTCCCATTACATGTTTGGACATGAAATGGGTGATAGATGGAGATAAGTCTTCTGGCACTTGTCACCTTCCAAAATATACGTTAATTCTTACCCAGAACCCTCTTCTCAAGCCAATCTTTGTTCGAAGAAATCAGCACCTCTATTCCTAATGCCAGGAATGTAAAGTACATCACAAATAAAATCAAACATTTGACAGACATTCTTGCCAACCTGGGGGAAGCTTTTTGTAAACCAGTTGAAGTGAGTACCTTTGTTAAAGGTTTGTGATCAGATCTCAGTTGTACATGACTTACAAAAATAATTGAGACTCCAAACACACGCTAAATTCTCTCTTTCAAGGACCTTATCTCTTCAGCTGGAGATAATGCTCATGAAGCAAATGCTACCATCCACTCATCATTTTCATCACATTGAGATAATACTGTACTTAATCCCTTTTTATTTGCATCAGCTATCATAAACGTTTTACAGGATGGATCGAGCCCTTTAAATAATGGCACTGTACTAATTTCTTCTTTCAGTCTTGTAAATGTCTTCTGACATTCCATAATCCAAATAAATGTCACAATATCTTTCAGAAATGGGCGTGCATTTTTTCAGAAAGATTTCTAAACAAATTTTGAGTAAAACTTTACTAGATCAAGAAATTATTTCACATTCTCTCGTCCTTTGGGAGCAGGATCATTCTGACTGGTACTCACCAACTCTTGCTTGGGTTTAATACCCTTCCCACTAATTATGTGCCTCAGAGGTCATTTCTTCCTTGGCAAATTTATATTTATCATATTAATCTGTTAAACCTTTATTCTCTAAAATCCTCAACTTTTTTCAGTCTCATACCATGTTAACTTCTTGTTTTCCTGTAATAAGTATGTCGTCCTGGAAAAACATGACCCCATTTATACCCAGATGTTCAAGCAAATTACTCACAAGTCTCTGAAATATATCAGCGGCTGGTGCTAGCTCAAAAGGTACTCTCAGAAATTTAAAAAAAACAAAAGGTGTAATGAATGTAATGTAATGAACCCAAAATGTTGTTAATTTAGTTAAATCAGGATTTAGTGGTACTTGGTGATATGCTGACTTTAAATCTAAAGTCAAGAACCAATGTACATCATTTGTGGTGGCAAACATTTAAATAATTCTGGGCAGTGGAATAAGTACATTTCTATTTAATTCTCTAAGATCTACACATAATCTAATCTTTCCATTGGAACGCCATACCACCACTAGTTGACCATTTTCAACCAGAATTCTTTAGCTCTTGCTAAATCTCTTCTCTAATAGAGATTGGAATATGTCTCACTTTATCTACACACTATTTTGCAGTAGATTTCAATTACATTTTATGACTAAAGTCATGCAGTAAACCCACCTTTCCTAAGAATACTTCAGAAATTCATCAAATAACTTTTCTCAGATATTATCAACATTCATTACTGTCAATACTGGTTCTAGACTTTTGGGGTCCAAAATTATTCCCAATTCAACCTGATCTACCCAACCGAATACTAAAAGTCCTTTCTTTGATACGTATAGTTTGCACTCGGCTCTCTTGTCTTTAAATACAAATACCAAGAGTCTAAACCCAAGTAGATCAATACTCTAACCTGTATAGTTTTTTGCTTTCACATCTGGTTGTTCCAACTGTAGCCCCATAACCTCTACAAAATAATCTCTCCTAACATTCTCATTGATAATGCAAAATGATGATCTCAAATCCGCAACCACAGGTACCATAACACCCCCTATGCTCAATTCTTAAACCACTTTTTACATGTAGCATTTTCCACGCCTAGAACATCATACTCTCTGCAAAAAACACAACTAGCATCTGCATCTTCTTGCTGATCAGAACCAGAGGTATCATTATCTTGGATATATTTTACTTTATTGTCTTTTCTCTTCCTGCACACCCTGGCATAATGACCCAAAGCACAACAAACTGAACATTTTTGATTTCTGGCAGTACACTTCTTCTAAATTGCCAAATGTTTCCAGCTACCACATCTATAGCACTTTCAAACTTCTAGTGCAGCGCCGGTTGTGCCACCCACATGAGTAGCCCTGTAAACTTGTCTCAGGCCTGCCATTGCCTGGGGCAGCTCCTCCATTGGAGCGTGGCCCCCACCTACAAGCCCCAGCCCCCAAAGCCCCAGAGATAAAAAATAAAATAGTTATTTGTTACCATTTTATTTTTCATGCCCCGTCCCGAATAGAGCGCCAGGACGGGGGCGGGGACACTGCTGAGTGACAGCAGCATGGAGGAGGGTGGGTTGGCTGTGCACTCTTGAAAGTGCACATGTCTTTTTGGCCGGCCGGCCGTCTTGTGATGACCAGCCACACATGCGTACTTTAAACATCTCTAACCCAGCTGTTTTAAGACAGCTGGGTGATAGGAAGTGCAGGCCTCCAGAGTGTTGTGGAGTGCCGAGTGACGCTTCTCCCCCAGTCTTAGCACTGCTCTCATGCTGGTAAGAGCAGCGCCAGGATTGGCCAAGGGAGTTGCTGCATCCAGTTCCTGCGGAAGAAGAGGTACGGACCAGAGGATGTCATGCTCGTGTAAGGGAAGTGGTTTTTTAAAATATATTATTTGCCCGCACTTTTTTAATATATATTTGTGCAGCCGCCCGCCCCCATGGATGCCAGCCGCCACTGGCCATTCCAGTGTCTGTGAGTGCAATTTTAAACTGCCATGTCGACCTGGCAAGTGCACTCACTTTCCAGGCCCTAACCTTCCCTGTTACTACATGTAAGGCACCCCTGAGCAGCGATGGCCGGTGCAGGTAAGTGCGGTGGGGAAGGGTGGGGGCGCTAAGTCAACAGATGACGGAATAGGTCAAAATAAATAAATAAAACATATTCCGTCGACTCCCCCCCCCCCCCCTCCGTGCCCTGCCCCACCGCCCCACCACGCTTACCTACACTGGCCGTGACTGCTCCTTAGGTAGGCCCAAGGTACCCCCATAGGAAGACTGCAGTGTAAGTGAAAGGTAGGACATGTACTGCTGTGCTTTACATGTCCTGATAGTGAAATACTGCTAATTTCGTTGTTTACTATTGTAAGGACTAGCTCTCCCATAGGCTTTCATTGGAGCTGACGTGTAACATTTTACAGGTGTAACTTTCAATTGGGAACAGCTAGAAATTTGGAGTTTGGGCTCTCTGAGCTCAGAATTTAAAAACACATCTTTTAGTGAAGGTGGTTTTTAAATTGTGTATTTGAAAATGCTACTTTTAGAAAGTGGGCATTTTCTTGTTTAACCACCCTGTGCCTCTGCCTGCCTGTGGAATCAACGTCTGGTTTAGACTGACAGTGGTCAGTTTGTGCATTCACTCTAGACAGTCACACAAAGGGAGTTTATATCCTGAGGACCCATCACCAGGCTGATGAGCCTTACTAGGCTAGAGTGGCGGGGGGAGATGTCACTGACACCTGAATAGGGCTGTCCCTGACCTCTCACAGTGCTGTCTCCAACCCCCTGAAGTGTGTCGGGAGCAAAGACCAGGCAGGGCAAGAACTTGTGCACTACAAAGTCAATCCTTTGAAGATTGCCTACTTCAAAGGCAAAAAGGGGTATAAGTATTGGGCCTAAAATCCCAGACTTTCAGAACACTTCTGGATAAAGAGGAGACACTGTAAAGGAGAAGAGCTGTAAGGAGGTGTACTGCCCCTTTGCTGTGTGTTGCTTTGCCGGGTTGGCCTGCAGTTGCTGCTTCTGCTTTGGAGAGGAAAAGGACTGGATTTTTCTGTGTATCCTGCTTGTGAAGTTTCTCCAAGGGCCGGTGTGGGCTTGTCTCCTGTTAAGAAGTCTCAGGGCCATCAAAGACTTCACCCTTACAGTCCAGACTCAACGTAACACTTCTCCTGCGTGCAGCAAAACTGACGCATCGCCTCCCCAGGGACTCGGGAATCTACGCATCGCTGTGCTTTCTGATGCTTCTCTGCTCTACGGCTGTTTTTCTTTGTGGATTTTGATGCATCTAAGGTACTTTGTATAAAGTCACCGCCTCCATAGAGTTCTATGGACAGAATTGCTTCAAACCTTTAAAAAGTCATCTTTTTAATTCTGTATGTTGGATTTTTGTCATTTTGGTCTTCTTTGGTTTAGACAAAGGTACTTTATTTTTCTAAAATGGTGTATTGTCCATTTGTAGTGTTTTCACTGTTACTGTGTGTGTTGTGTACAAATACCTTACACATTGCCTAGGAGATAAGCCTGACTGTTCGTGCCAAGCTACCAAGGCGGTGAGCAGGGGTTATCTTGGGTGTCAAAATCCCCATACCCTGACTAGAAGGAAGTGTCCCTATTTGGACAGGGTGCATACAACTGCCAACTAGAGAGCCCCATTTCTAACACTGTGTTTGTGGTGATTACGCTCCACTAGCAGAGTGCCTTAGTCTACAAGAAAGGGGTTTAACCCATCCTTATTTGAGGGAGACTACAATCCCCATACAATGTCGTAGAGAGACTGACAGTTTGTAGCAGTGATTAAGTACTTAAGTAGATCTTTTTACCTGCCTCCCCTAATCGCGATGCCTGCTATCCTTGTGGTTACTATCTGTTTAACTCTCCCATTCCTCCATTGGGTATGTGGATGTTGGGGTATGCTTTATGTATGCATGGGGGAGCTGTGATTCTTTGAAGAGTTACCTTGAATAAGACCCTAAATCTTGGTTCCTACTATCTGTGCAGCCCACACAGCATTTGTCCTCTTTCTTCATGTCACTGACTGAGTCACAATTCCATGGGCAGGGTTCCACACCATCTTTCCTCAACAGATTGTTTTTTCTCTAGTCTAGGTTTTGCAGTGGAAACATCATAGGCAGTAGCTCAAAAGATAAGCCCATTGTTGTAATGTATAAGCAAGTGACTTGTTGTCAGGTGAAGGCATTCAGTATTCCAGAACTGGAATCTGATCTTCAGCCTGGCAACTGTTGAAGATCAGATTCTTGTCCTGGTAGATGTGGAAGTGCGTTGTGGGCTCCACCTATGGACACTATTAATTAAGAATTTATAAACAAGAACGGTCCACTGTCTTTCCTTTATGCACCTCAACAAACTGGTGATGAGGAAAAGTATTTTAAATTGAATACGGAGCACACTGGGGAAACTCTTTATAAATGTATACTGCGGTATACAGACATACACTGTTGTGTACTGGTTGGAGTGTTCAGGTGGCGCATCCAGGAGGCAATGCTTGGGAGAGAAGTCGCTACTAGCGCAGGAAGGAATTGGCCAGGATCAACTGTCATGTGCCTGTTGGAGCGGCCATTTTGAGAATAATTCGAAAGAGCTGAACAGAAGGTGAGCGGTCCAGCTCTCCTATAAATTCTTGGCACACCACGCTGCTCATCGGGCTGTGACGCTCTCACGCATCATGTCGTGACGGCCATTTTGGTCCACAAAACAGTCTTCATGGAGTTACTGAAGGCAGTCTAGTGCTTCGTGACGCTTTCACTCATCACATCGGGCAGCAATATTGAATTTCAGCCATTTCAATGCAAAGCATCTACGCAGCATTGGAGCATCTGATGCAGCAACTGGGGGCAATTTTCTGTACAGCACTCAATTGGCAGTGTGTGATATTGAAGCATTGGCTGTAGCAGCAATGGTAATTTTGTATTGTGATCAATCAGCAACACATATGATACTTTGTGAGACAGTTATCTTGGATGATATATATATATATGTATAGTTTGTATCCACCAGCACACAAAGGGCACTCCTTGGTGAGTTTCAAAAGTTTATATTTATCGCTCAAGAGTGACTGTCGACGCGTTTCGATTGCTCCTGGCAACCTTGTTCACGACGGGGTGCGCCATCTTGTGTGCAATTAAATAATAACAAATAAACATAGAAAACAGCTTGAGGTTACGGGGAAATTACATCACAATATTTTCTAAACGAGTTGATAATATGCGTGCAATAAAACCTTCAGTCTTGTATACAATTATAATGATATAGTACAGTAATCTTGTTCATTTATTCATGTAGGGAAATAAAATCCTCTGTATTGATTATCAAAAGAAAGACTCGCTGTATAGTACATCCTGTAATTAACGATACTATAATAAATATCCATTCTATATCTAAAAAAGTAGACCAAATATTCAAACACGCACTTCATGCAAATCAGCTTCATTTAACAATATTGAAATTTCTCAAATGGCAAGTGCCTAACGACTCAGTTGTAAGTGCTTACCCCTCTCACCTCCAAAAAGTGTTCAGTGCCATAAAAATGAATTTAATTAAATAAGAATGTTCAAAAACAAGAACAGGTTGCACAACCATTCAATATAGAGTGAATATATGTCTCATCAAAGAAAGTCTAAAATACTGTCATAGCCCAGTTTTAAATACCTGCATATATGAGGCAAGTTGATTCTAAGCTTAGTAGCGAATTTCCAATTGACAAGTAAATATAACATATCTCTTGATTTCACATTCCAACATAATGCTGGATAAAAAGCACAAATAATATACTTAGTAACCCCAAGAGTGGAACAAGAGAGATAGATACGCTAATATCCTCTAACATAGCCTGGCTGATGAGGGTGTTACCTCGAAACCGGTACCGGGATGCTTTTTTCTGGTCCGGGAAGTACTGGCTTGGCAGTTCGGGCTGGTCTATTCCCATTAGGAATAGGGTCAAGGCTGATTTGCATATGGCTGGGTCTGAACTGAGGTGGCAAAGTGAGCTAAAGAACGATGATAGATTCAACCCAGATCTAATAGTGACTGGGGGTGAGTGTCTAAAAAGTTTCATCACTACGTCCATCATCTCTTTGTGTTTGCTTTGTTCGCCCTAAGTTGGCAGTGTATGCCCAGACGTGGGTTCCTTGCTCACTTTGCCACTGGATTCAAGCTAGCACGAATTTGCATATGGCTGGGTCTAAACTGGGGTGGCGAAGTGAGCTAAAGAACGATGATGGATTTAACTCAGATCTAATAGTTACTGGGGGTGAGTGTCTGAAAAGTTTCATCGCTCCGCCCATCATCCCTTTGTGTTCGATATGCTATACACTCCCACTCAACGTACTCTTTGCTGTGATGACAGTGATGCAACGCTTTCCCTAAATATGCTCCCCTGGGGCCTAGAGTATTTGCTGGGCTGACAATCTGACAGCCCTGAGGCCTGTGAGGTCATTGGCTCAGCAAAGACACTGCATCCATGACCAGTCTCCACCCCCTGTTGACTTGGGGGTAAAGTTAGCCCTGGGCGTTTGTCTCGAGCCCTGTAGCACTAAACCTCCATATCAATCAGGGAGTGGAGAGCATGGTCACCACACCCTTTTCCAACTCGTCACCGGGTGGGACTCCATCCTGTGATGACTTGCTAAAGGGTGTGGCAGAGGCTGCAGGTGGGAAGCCAAGAAATTGAGTCTGCGCAGTTTGTCAATAGGACTTTTGAAGAGACACTGCGCAGACTTGAGGTGTCTGCTTCCCGCCCTGCAGTTAAAGCTGGACGCCATTTAAGCTTCAGTGTGTCCTCAGATTTACTGCCAGCAAGCAGACTTGTGGGGACGGTGGAACGAAGGACAAGGTGTTGCACACTGGAGGTGCGTGCGTTTGTGAAGGAGTCCGCATTGCCGCCTCACCTGGCTTGAAGCTTCCCTCCATGTCACCAGGTGAGGTAACAAAAATGCCAGCTGGGCCTGGGCCATTTGGTTGATTGCAATTATTGGAGGCCAGTTAAAATTCATGTCCGGTTTGTTGCTTGTGTAATTATTACCTCCTTCATGCTATTTGGAGGGTTTTAAAAGACAGTAGCCATTTTTAATGGACTATGTGGGGCTTGCAGAGACGCTTGACAAGTTCCTATGTTGAACTCTACAAAAAAAATAAGGTCAGTGAGCCTAATAGCATTAATAAATTACTTTGAATCACTTGGATAAATATTTGTGATGTTCTAAAAAGCTGAATAATTTATTGCGCTTTTGAACTCTCTAATCAGCAAAGAGTTAAAATGGGAGGCTGGAGACTGCACGTATATTGGAAAAAGTTCGGAGCTCAAGGTTTAACCTGAGGGTACCTTTAGCTGCTTTGCATCGAGACACATTATGTGTCAAGCATTATGTGTCAAGCTGCACATTATTTCAAGCAGCAGGATATCGGATGACTTTCGTCTTTCTCTAATGGGGCAATGCAACATGTAAACTGTGTTTATTTCTATCTGTAGCTTAGCCTTATTTGTCAAATGCAGTCCTTGGATGTCTGTGGTCCGGAACGTGACATCAACAGCCGTCATTCTAAGTGGACACAAGTTAATGTCAATTACCTATTTTCTTGTAGCCTGCAGCCATTATGTCTTAATAGCGTTAAAGCCTGGGCCTGAAAGCTGTGCAATATGTGGATTGGCTTGTATGTACCTGGGCGAGGCAGAGTTCGGGATTTTATTTTGCGTTTGAACAATAGTCTGTGTTTGTCCTATTTTGTTTTCAATCTCTCTAACTGCGACCTTGCAGTAGTATCCGATTGAAAAGAAAACTTCAATTTTTTCTCCCAGCTGGGGATGATTGGATATTCATGAGGCTTCTAGAAAGACTTTTGATTTGTGTAGTTGATGTTCTTTATTGACTTTTAAAATAGTTTACTTTTGTCTTCTCCGAGAGCAGTTTGGCGTACCTCAGTCTCCTGCCATGCCTTCTTGGATGCTGTGTGCGCTTTTTGCGTGGGCAGAGCCGCACACCAGTTTGTGGATGCAAGTTGTGTCTGTGCATATTAAAATAAAAAGGACTTGTTTTTATTTAGGTCTGCTTGCTGCATTTTCTAGGCGCTGAACAGTCGACATGCGTGCTTTCACTGTACACTGTGTAACTGCACTCATTCGTTATCCTGCAGGTTTTGGGCATGCTGTGTGTTTACATGCCATACTTGTTCAGCATATTGTGATCAGTATTAGTACAGGATTTTTAGAGTATTTATCGTGACAATGCTATTTGTGCAAAGAATACTATTGGTTTATTTAGTCCACGCGTGTGCACACACGCACACAAATATGCTGTATACGGTATATTTGCGTGTGACCTGTTCAAGAGTACAGTATGTGTGCATATTATTAATGTACAGTTATTTTGCTGCCGTGCCTGTATATTGTATTCAGGTTGTACAGTCTGTGTTGCATACTGTGCATGCACATTGTATTTACCCAGTTTTGTACAGTATAGTGTGAATATATGTCTATGTTGATCATTTTTTTCAGTTTGTGTTCTATATGTGGCTAGAATATTGTGTAAGCATGTTCCAACAGGCTGCATCATTTTATCTCATTTTTGTTAAATAACATTTGCACTGGAAATGGTGACTAGCTTCACCAAAAATGCCATGCCCACCTAACATGACCCCTCCTCCTCCAAGCCAGGGCCAAGCCCAGCCCAACCACTCTCAAACTTCACCAACCGCCACTGTCAAAAAATTAACGGATGTCATGGTTATTATAGTCCTGAATGCTTCTGAATGGATCAGTGCTATTGTGATTACAAAAAATAGAGGAGGGGGCATCATGTTATGCACTGATTTAAGGCAGTTAAATAAAACCATTTTGATTGAGTGCCACCCTTTACCCAAGATTCGGGAGTTGTACTCAACTACTTGTAATGTTAAGTTCTTTAGTAAGATCGACCTATGAGGTGCATATCACCAAGTGCCATTAGAAAATAATTATCTGCTGCTCACCACATTTATAACACCATTTGGAGCGTTCAAATATTTAAGGCTGCCATTCGAGTTTGCTTCAGCAGCAAGCATATTTACAAAATTGATGTATCATTTGTTTAAGGATGAAACTGGAATTGTGGCCTTCCAGGATGGCTTGCTTAACTTTGCTAAAATGGTAAACTTGGATAAAGTATTTTCTATTTATAAAGAACGTGATATGACAGTTTCATTGGAAAAATGCAAGTTCTGAAATGAAGCTGTAAATTATTTAGGTCACATGGTTTCTTCCAGGGGTATTGAGCCCTAAACCGACGTCTGGAAGCTCTCCAGGAACCCCTTAATCCTAAGGATAAGGATGAGCAAAGACCATACATAGGCCTTAGAGATTATTATTCCAGATTTGTTCAGGGATATGCCACTATAATGGAACCACTTAAAAAAATGCTAAGAAAAAATGAAAAATGTGTGTGGGGTGATAGAGGAGCAAGCCTTCCAGGATATAAAACAAAGTTTATTGAAGGTCCCAGCTTTAAAGTGGATTGAAATGTATAATCACTGTGGATGTTAGTGCAGTAGGACGTGGAGCAGTATTGTCATAAGGCCAATGGGATGGAACGCACTTTCTCATTTGCATCCAGAACTTTGAAGGATGCAGAGAAAACGTACAGTACTATCTAAAGAGGTGTTAGCCTGTACCTGGGCTATTGACAAGTTTAAAACATATTTGTGGGGAACACAGTTCGTGCTCCGCACAGATCACAAGCCTTTACCTTACCTATTGGGTGACAAGGGTGTGGCGTCAGCTTCTTCACGCTTATTAAGAATTTTAACAGAGCTACAGAAGTACAATTTTGAAGTTAAGTATATTCCAGGCAGGATCAATTGTAGAGCAGACTGCATGTCTCGCTTACCAGTTAAAAGGAGCATAGAGGAGGATGGGGAAGGTGAGGATGAATGTGTTGTAGCTGCAGTTGACATAGTTAAACATTGTCAAGGTCTTTTAGAGGAAAAGGAGTGGTTATTAGCTTGTAGTCAAGAGTGACTATTGCTAAAGGTGTAGAATAAGCACAGAAGGGTTGTCCATATATCAAGTAACTCAAAGGAGAGATGCTGAATTTTGCGCACATGGCAGATGAGTTATCACTGGAGGCTGGACTTTTATTATGGTCAGACAAATTTGTTCCACCGGTATGTATAAGAACTAAAGTGGTATTATTGGCACATACTGGTCACTTAGGATCTTCATCAACAAAAAGAATACTGAAGCAAACCTTTTGGTGGCCAGCTATGGATAAGGACATGGACATTATGATGGAGACATGTAAAGAGTGTATCTTATCCAATAAGCATTGTAAAATGAGAGACACTCCATTGTTACCTGTACCGTTTCCACAAAAATCTTGGGGAAAACTGGCCCTTGATTTTGTAGGACCTATTAATGCAGTGAAGCATGATTTTAGGTACATGATTGGAGCAATAGATTATTCCTCAAATGGATATATTACGAGTTTGTGGAAGAAATGAGCACTCGCACAGCTATTAATTTGTTAGCTAAAATTTTAGCTATCGAAGGTTCACCAGCTGAGATAGTTACAGAAAATGGTGTGCAACTGGTTTCAGACAAAATAGAAAAGCTTTTGAAAGAAAAGGGATAAAATGTTATACAGTGGCTTTGTATAGTGCGCAAGGCAATGGTGCAGTTGAAAGGGCAAATAGGATACTGAAGGAGGGTATTCAAACTGGTCCGACGTGGAATGGATATTGTTGAGTTATTGAAGGATAAGATATGGGCATACCATAATACCCCGCATTGGGTAGCAGGGGTGTCACCGTTTTGGATTGTTAAGAGGCAGGAGTACATTGTCTAATTTGGTCCCGGAATGGTTGGTAGAAAGAAGTGTTGGGTTCAGGAGCAATAGTAGGCAGTTTGATGAAAAGAAATTAAGCGATAAGGTGAAGCGTGCTCAAGAGAAGATGGTACGTCAGCACTACAAGTCTTACAGAGTTAAGGAGTTTGGAATACCCATTGGGTCTTGGGTATTGTTAAAAAACACGAAAAAATAAGACAAAACTGATTTCAATTATCAGGGTTCATTCAGAGTGGTGCAAATTTCACGCACGGATGTGAAATTAAGCGATGGACGCTGGTGGTCAAAGAGAAATTTGTTACCATTAAGTGAAACAGGTGGTTATGAAAAGCAACTTACATGATCCAAATGATTTGATATTGGGACCTACTGTCACTGATAAGAGTATGTATCAGGAGAAGGGGACAGAATTGGTAACAAGTGACAACAAACTGTTGATGAATGTATTCGTCAGGATGAGGAAATGCCTATACTCTTGGGTACTACAGATACCACAGATGGATCTGTGGTTGCTGAGAGCTCTCTTATGGAGAATAGTTCTAGTGCTTGCCCAGTGGCTACCAAACATGGTAGAATATTTAAAAGACCTGGGTATCGTGAAGATTTTGACTGTTAATCCATGCTTTCTTTTTAGGAACACAGATTACCTTATGGGCTTAAAATAGGATATTTTGTGTTCGTAAACATGTTGATTCTGTAAAGATATTATTTTTGTACATATGAGTTTTTATTTGTTTTAAATTTGGGGTACTTTCTGTATTTTATTTGTGTTTTAAAGGGGGGAGATGTTGTAATGCAATGTATTTGGGCGTGACTTGTTGTCACACGAAGGCATTCAGTATTCCATAACTGGAATCTGATCTTCAGCCTGGGAACGGTTGGAGATTAAATTCCGGTGCTGGTGGATGTACACTGGTGAGCTCCTCCCATGGACATGAATAAATAAAGAATTTCTAAACAAGAACCGTCTGCGGTGTTTCCTTTATGCACCACAACATCCATATCCGTGATAGAACTGGTTAGAGTAAGTTTTGCAAGGGAGTGAAATCTCCTGCCTCTGATGTTTTGTACTGAAGCAACCTCAGACGCCTCTCCCTCTTTTCTGTATCCTGAATTGAGAAAGTATTGGCTCCGAGGCAGCAGCTGGATCAGTGACTAAAATGTTGTCTAGGTTCAATAGAAAATTGATTACTAGGTGTTGCTTCTACCTTCTGTGCGTTGTGAAAAAAGGACTGGAAGTTGATACTCTTCAGATTCTCAGAGATCACATCCCTGCTGATCGGACAGTGCTTTCATCTCCACCAGTCAAGACTTGGTATAAACACTAATAGGTGGTGGTTTTTCAGTCACCCTTTTACTTCAAGGAGAATCTCTCACCAAACGTCTTCAGGACACTTTGCATAGGAGGCATCCTTTGGAGCTGGGAACCGACCACAACTATGTAGAAGGCTGCAGCTGCTCCATATGTCCGACTACATGACCAGACCCGAGGCCCTGCTTCACCAAGGTATAGTGGGAGTGTCAACCCCTCGAGATGAAAATCTAGCTCAGGACCAGAGCTATTGCAAGCCACCATACCCACGAAGGAGGAAGAGGGTGCTGGGAGCTGCTGAGCCAGCCTCGTCATCTGTCCTGGGATCCAGAAGCAGGAGATTGGTCTACACCTTTCTCCTACATCTCCAGTGCGAGAGAGGAACTCCCCTGACCTTGTTTTGGACTACATATTTTGCTAGGGAAAGCTCAAAAAAGCCCCTTAATTCTGGAAGCGTTGACCTCATCCATCTTGCCACTGCCTTTCTAAGATTGTCCGCAGTTAGGCAGAATGAATTTCAGAAAGCAAGTCTTCTCCACCCGGATACGTGGCAAAAGGAGCAGACATTTTACATGAAACTCAGCCATTTTCCTTTCGTCTACTAGACTCCTGGAAGAAAATGTGAGAAGTATGAATTGGGACTATGTGGTGTTCCCTATTGAGGATGGCTCCTCTCTGCCCCTCACCTCCTGAAGGTGGATGGAGCCCTACCATTCCACCTCATGCTGACTCTGGGAGACCTTCCTGTGTCCTAGGAGCACACCGCTCAAATTTAGAACCACAAAATGCTTGTCTATTTCTTTGTGGAGTGCATCCCCTTACCACCCAATCACTATTGCCAATCTGGCGCTTATGTGGGCAATTGAAAGGGATTGCATTGGAACTGCCTGGAGAATGCTCTAATCCAAATGTGACCTTTGTGACTTGCCCTCTAGAGATTACTGGGGATCTCCGCAGTCAATCGTATCTTCCCACTGGTGTCAATCTCCTCCACTCACTATAATAGCCCATTGAATAGGCAAAGGGACAGCCTTTCCCTTGGTACCCCCACCTATTCCGACTTGAAGGCAGTAGCGGCTGCTACCGGACGGGGGTGGTGAGGTGGGGGGGGAAGGGCTGGGGGTATCGAATGGAGAAAAGAAAAAAGAACTTACCTGAAAAATATGAAGGCTGCCTCTCCCCCGTCGTCTTCATCTTCCGGTCCCAGTGCCGGCCGGCAGCAGCAGAAGGAAGAACCCAGGCAGCAGGCTCTCCTGAGCCAATCACAAAGCTGCAATGCAGCGTTATGATTGGTCTGAGCGTCGAGGTTCGGCGCTCAGACGGGTACAGGGATGCTTTGCATGTTCCTCACCAGGCTTTGTAATACAGCCTGGTGGGGAACATGCAAAGTATGCAGGACTGCTTGACCGGCCCAAGAGGACCGGCCAAGCAGACATGTGCACTTAGGGAGTGCTAACCACTCCTCCCCCTGCGCTGCCCCGCGAGCCACTGACTTCCATGGGAAAAATACAATGATAATAACAATACGTTATTATCATTGTATTTTTACTTTGGAGCAGTGGGGCGACGCTCCTCCGCCTTAGCGGAGGAGCCGCGCTTGCTCGAAGGTGGCTTCCATTTGCAAATGAAGCCATCTGAGCTTTAAATTAACTGCTACCGACACATATTGAAGTAATGTGTGGTTGTATACATTACTAGTAACCTGTTTGATCCAAGGTTGGCCAGAAAAAAGTGTTCGAAAATAAAAGTTTGATACTACCTTTATCTCTCTGATCTGTGTTTTAGATTGCTAGCTTTCTAGACAAAATGAGTGCTTGCCTGAGACATTTATAGTGTATCACAAGGAACTCTTTTAAAAAACACACACTGAGAAGTGGTGAGAGGAAAAGGGAGTATTATGGCTGAAGCAAACCCTCGCTTTTACTTCTTAGAAATGCATGCTATGTAGGTACAGACAGTTTTGTACCCTGAAAAGGAAAGAAGCCTTAATTTTATTTGCTCCAGAAATGGAAAGAGTGTTCAATGTGCTATAATGGACAGGGGAAAGTTGGCACACTAAGATAGTGAGTACAATTTTTCTCCAGTAACAGAAACCATTGTGTACTGGTTCTGTACCGTAAACTAAATAATTATGTACTGATTTATTCTTAAATACAAGTGAACATGCACTGAGAGCCATTGCCCAGAAATGGATCTCTTACATGATATAACAGTTTTAAAATGCACACGTACCTCCTACTGTTTCAATATTTTTGGAAAGAGTTGGACTGAAATTAAAGCCTCTTCTTTAAGTTCTGATCCAAGAATAATTTCACTTTTGGATCACTTTTATATCAGAAGTACAGAACTCGGTACTTAATTTGAGCCTGTGGTTTCCGGTGTTCAGCAATGGCACTTATATGTCAACACCAGCTCTTGTGGCAGTCTGCCACATGGTGACGCTGTTTTTCTAATTTAGAGATGAGTTCAACCACAGTAGTTTATGAATTTGTGGTGCATTAAAAATTACCAATACCTGCCACCCATTCATTCTTATAGCTTTGGGGGCCTGGAAGAGTCTGAATTGTCACTCTTGTAGGAGTGTGATTGTGTGTACTTGTGTTGGTGCTCTCACTGGCAGCACTGGCAAGGGCAATGGGTTGTGCAAGCTGCAGTGGCCTTGTGATGATTTTTTACAATTTTAGATTCCTTGATTGGCGCCTACTTCCTCTGGAATAGCAATGACATTAAAATTAATTTATTCTAATTGTATTTTATAATGCGTGGAAGGGAAATGTAGGTTTGGTAAGAACAGGACACATTTATTTCTGTATTATTTTCAACCTATGTGAAGGGCATCGAATCTTTGGTGAAAGGAGCAATGGAGGAACATATAAATTATTGTGTGAGAGCATTGGCCTGCAAAGGAAGGCTAACGAGTAAATATTGCTTTTGAGCACCCTTGTCTATACAAACATTGCAATACCTCTGCATGCATAATAGCAAGAGACAAAATCAAACTACCACCAGGCAAACGAATACTCTAACCACAGCATTGTTTTACATGCACTTCACTAATCTGGTGAACATGTGTGTGTAAAATGTCCATCGGGCATATTGTATGCGGATTAAATGGTGAAAACTCTCTGTCACTAAGATATAGGAGTAATGATCCCCTGCCCAACAGCTAATCATAATACTCCTAACCTCTACTAGGAGGTCTGTAAGGTAAACAGGAGACATTCTGACAAGGACCTATGTCCCCTTGTTTCCAAGGTGAATGTTGAGCCATTTGCTCAGGCTGATGGACTGTATACTGGCATCATTTTTGGAGAGGATGTGGTCCGTCGGCTAGACTGCCGACTTTGGTGCTGGAAACCAGGGTTCGAGCCTCGGGGTCGCGTCCACATCCTGTGATTCTGGGCAAATCACTTAATCTCCCCGTGCCTGAATGTGTAATGTAAATACGGTGCTCATGTAAAGCGCTCCAATACCTTCGGGTCGAGTTCGCGCTATATAAATATGCAACAAAACATAATGTCACAAAGTTAATCAAAACACTATTTCCCCATTTCTTTTTTCGTCTGGCTACAGCCCTCTTTAGTTTATATTATCAACACCAAAAACCTACACAGATAGGTGCTTTGTTTCAGCCTTCTCCAGCCATTGGTTTGCATAGGTCCGCCCCTTCCAGACATTGGTTTGTATGGGTCCGCCCCTTCCAGCCACTGGTTTGTATAGGTCCGCCCCTTCCAGCCACTGGTTTGTATAGGTCCGCCCCTTCCAGCCATTGGTTTGTATAGGTCCGCCCCTTCCAGCCATTGGTTTGTATGGGTCAGTCCCTTCCAGCCATTGTTCAAAGAAAGTGTTATTCACACTTTGGATCAGGCCACATGAGTATTTTATTCTCACCTGTTGCTCTTGGGTGTGTTAGTCCTCCTACCTAGAGATTCCTTTACATTGCAGCGTACGGGCAGTGAAGAAATTCATCCATGCACTGCAATGGAGACATGTTTATGCTCCTGAAAGTGTGTCCACACTCCTGTTGATGCTGCCACAATGGTGATTTTGCACTAAAATGTGAATTTTCACATAAATGTGTTTTGTTCTTAAATGTGATGTGTGCTTCTAAAAGTGTTTTCATAGCACTGCTGATGTTGCACCAAGAGTGACTTTGTGGTTAATGTGATTTTGAACCTAAATACAATTTTTCCTGATTGTTCCTTAGTATGTAGCACATGTGACTTTGCACCTAAATATGCTTTGTGTGCCTAACATTTTTCTACACTCATGTTGGTGTTGTACCAAGGGTGATTTTACACCTCAGTTTACTGTCAACCAAATGTGATGTCACACTGACGTACATCTTATTCTCCGATGTGATAGAGGTTGCACCTAATGCAACAGCACACTGCAGTGTCCTGAGAGGTTTAGTTGTAAATTGCACTAGGGGTAGGTTTGCACCTAACAACGCGCCTGTTGATGTTGCAACAATTGGGTTTGGCCCTAAATGTGCTTTTGCAACTTATTGTTATTTTAGCCCTTATAAATATTTTTAAACTCTTGCACACAGGGGATTTGACACTGAGAGTTAAATTTGCACTTACATGTGTTTTCCTCTCAAATGTGATTTGTACATCTAAAATGTTTCCACATTACTGTTTATACTGCACCCACAGAAACTTTGCACCTAAGAGTGATTTTGCACCTAAGTATTATGTTGCACATAATTTGATTTGTGCTCCTAAATGTTTTGCACATGTTGCATAATGAGGTGATTTTGCACTTCATTGAGCTGTCAACCAAACGTAATGTCCTATTGATGCCCAACCTTTACAACTACGGTGACATCTTCCTACTTCCTTCTGTCTCTAATCTGAAAGATTTTGCAACTAAATGTGATACCACACTTCTGTTGAATTTAAACCAATCTTGAGTCCATAAAACTGCCCGTGCACTGAAATGTGCCTTTTTCTCAAATTATGTTTTTGCACGTAAATGTGCTCCCACACATCTGTTGAATTTGCACCAGTTATAATTTAACACCAAAATATACTTTGGCACCTAGATTTATTTTTCCAATTAAGTGTTTTCGCACTTATGGTGATTTCACACTGAGGATCCTTTAGCACCTAAAAGTGATTTACCTAAAAGGGATTTTGCACCTAAATGTGATTTTTACTCCTACAAATATTTTCACATTTCTGATGCCCTTGCACCTGGAGTGACATTGTCCCATATTTTTGCTTTCCACCAAATCAGATTTGTGATCCCAAGTGTTTCCTCACTCCAGCTGATATTACAGCAATGAGTGATTTTGATTTTAAATTTGATATCCTAATCCTTTGCTTCAAGATTCAACTGCGATTTTGCATCTAAAAGTATTTTTTGACCATAAAAGTAATTTTGTACATAAATTCGATTTTAAACATTAATATGGCTGATGCTCCTAAATGTTTTCCACACTTAAGCTGATGTAGCCACACAGGTGATGCTGTACCTCAATGTGAGGTCAACCTAAAGTGGCATTTAGGTGATACCCCATGGTTGAGTAGTAGGGCTGCTCCATATTGATTCTGCTTCTGAAGATCAATAGCCTACATGTTATTTTGTGTTATGTTATTTTAGCCATGCAATCTAGAACAAAGAGAGCTTCATAACAGATCAGACCCCAGGATCAGAATAACACCCCAGAGGTCTTATTCCCCACAGGCTATTAAAGACTACCCTCAGCCCTGATGGGGAATCAAATCAAATCAAATCAAATCAATGGACATTTGTATCGCGCTCACATCACTAGAAGTCTCATGGCGCTCGCAAACGGCTCTGATAGATGAAATAGCTCAGATGTCAAATAGCCATGTTTTTAATCCCTTACGAAAAGCGTTGTGGTCAGGCAAGGTGCGCAAGTGAAAAGGGATTTTATTCCAAGATGCTGGAGCGAGGAAAGAAAAAGACCTACCTCCTTTTCTGGCCAGATGAACTTTAAAGGGAGTAAGCAAAAATTTATTGCTGGATCTGAGCGTCCTATGTGGTTGGTACCAACATAGTTTCTGAGACCAGTATTTAGGGCCTTTACCGTGCATCTGTTTGTGGGTCAGGCAGAGAACCTTAAAAAGGATTCGCTTTCTCACAGGGAGCCAGTGTAAAGATCTCAAACAGGGAGCGGAGGGGGATCTGGATGGAAGATACAGAACTAACCTTGCTGCGGTATTCTGCAAGATCTGCAGTCTGTCTAGGAGACCTTCATTAATTGAGAGCAGTAGAGCATTTCCATAGTCCATTCTGTTTATTATTAGTCCTTGGAACAAGGGTTTTCTAGTCTCAATTGGAATCCATTTAAAAACCTTCCGTAGGCTACGAATTACTCCAAAACAGGAACCAATAATGTGGTTGATCTGGTTTTTCATGGACAATTGATTGTCCATGTAGAAACCTAGGTTTCGTACTGTCTGTTTGGGTATTGGACAAAGTCCCAGCTGGGATGGCCACCAGTCATTGGACCAGTGCTCAGATGCATTGCCAAAAAGCATAATCTCCGACTTACCCCCATTCAATTGTAAGTAATTGGAACTCATCCACCTATCAATGTGAGACATACATTTTTTGAAACGCTCTTTAGTTTCAGCGGGGTCTGGACCAATAGTGATCAGAATTTGAGTGTCATCTGCGTAGGATATGACATCAAAACCGTAAAGTCTGATCACTTTGGCCAGAGGAGTCATATACAGGTTAAAGAGTGTTGGGCTCAAAATAGAGCCCTGTGGCACTCCCATCCTGACTGGTCTCTCACATGAGATGTTGTTTCCCATCTGGACTGTAGTAGTTCGGTCGGTAAGGTAGCTCTTAAGCCACTCGAGGGCATTGCCTCTGACACCAATCTCCCAGAGACGCTGTTCTAAAATGCTATGGGAGATGGTGTCAAAGGCAGCGGATAGATCAAGTAAAACGAGGACGGCTGACTGATGTTTATCCAGGATTAGCCTGATGTTGTCTGCTACCTCGACTAGAGCCGTCTCGGTGCTATGCGCTGCCCTGAAACCCGACTGGGAAGGATCCAACAGTCCCTGGCTCTCAAGGTGGTTGACAAGTTGTTGGTTGATCAGAGTTTCCAAAATCTTCCCAAAGTGTGGGAGCAGGGAGATAGGACGATAATTTAGGAGTAATTTTGGGTTGGCAGTAGGTTTTTTCAAAATAGGTCTTACCCGGGCTGCCTTCCACCTTATCGGAATCTGGAAACCTTAATTAACAACAAATACTGTGGACTCAAACTGGGCTGTATTAAAATAGACCTACACTTTTGTTTTTTAATCTAAGGGCATTCCCTTCTGGGATAACATAACTATGCTTTTTCTTCTTAGTCTCACAGGAAGCAAAACTCCCTTGCAGGAAAGCACCTTTTATCTCGGGATAAAAGACTCAAAGTGAGTAGCACATCATCTTGTTTGAAAATGGAATCCTTGGATCACAACCTCAATATCTTCACCACATTGTTTGGCACCCTTAATGCTTTAAACACTTTTTTTTACCTTTAGAGGCGGAGGCACCAGTGGTCATGCCCAAGATCACATGTTTCGGTCATCGATCTTCGCTGTCATAAGGGAAACTGAGGATATCGACCTGAGTGATAGTTCGGCCTCTGCTTTCTCAGGAACCCCAATTGAGGGTATATACCCACTACATTCTTGCCAGCGTAAGAGAATTTCCCACCTACTATTAGCTACCAAGCAAACAATCTTGGGGTATGGGGCAAGGCTGCCGTTCCCACAAGGGAGCTCTGGGTACAAAGGATATTGCAGATGATAGCTCATGAGAAAATTGCAGAGGATTTGAAGGAAAAATAAAATACATTTGTGAAACTGTGGGACCCGGTCCTTAGGTATTTTAATAAAGGCAATAGAGGACTAACGTGCTAGACAAGATTGCTGGCCCTAGGGCTCCTGGACCTGGACAGGTATCTAAGCGACTCCTATTAGAACTGTATGTTTTTGATGGTCTCGTGATTCTTCATAGCAAACTGCATAGTGGGAGATGAGCCAAGGGATAGGGGAGGGAGGCTGGCGGGCTGGGTACTGTTCTGCTTTGTGGTGAGAATGCCCGCTTAAACAATGTATGTTATAAAACTCAAAAACTATTGAAACTTAAACACTTCTACCATGGTTAGGGATAGCAACCCTGTGCATGACTACCATCTCTAATGACCATGACAGCATTAGCTCCACCTCTTCCGCGCCTCCATTTACCCATTAGCCCGCACAAACCTTTGGAGAATGAAACTAGATGACATATTACCATTATAAACAAAGATGTTCAGAACAGTAACCTGGAACAAAGCTTATCATATGCTGTCGCAGACCAAAGTAACCCACTGCCCTCCCCAGAGCCACACTGCCCATCAATAGTCTCACTCCATCAACAAACTTCTCAGTATAGTCTACACCAAAACCCCAGCACACAAACTGACTCTTCACAGAGATGCTTGCCCACCCATGGGCATGATTCACATGAGATACTACTCACCTCATACATCATTAAATACACTACTGTCAAGAGCACAAACCTCTTATCCAGTCTGCAAACACTCCATCTTTCTGCCACAAGAACTCTCCTCCTGGGACTGAAAGCCTAACCTTCCATGCGGTACATCTCACTTGACACACCTACTTCTGAAGAGCCCAACACGCACACAAATCCCAATGCTATGGATCATTACTCCACTCACATTCCCTCTAATGTAACCCACTCCTGAATATTCTGTGATCACAGATCGCGCAACCCAACTTAATATCACAATCTCCAAAGACGCAATCTAAACAATCAAAGATCAATCTACCCAAGCAACCTGAGAAGAACCCACCTCCTACAGATCATATCAAAGTTGCCCTCCTGAAGAACTCTAGAGCTGTGGTCTCTAATGCAACTTCCATATGTCTTCTTTTCCAAAACGTCGACCATGATGCTGTTGCACTTATTGAAAACCTGGTTCTGCTCCTTCTCCACATCACTGTACCATTACAATACAAAATCCTCTACCTCAATTAAATAGAAATATCTAGTGAAAAGTTGTATTTTTTCCAGGAGGGAGAGTCCACCATTTTGTGTTGCACCACCGCCACTGTCTAACACCGCCATCCATCCGCACGCTAAATATGGAATGATTTCTGTTCCCAGTGACGTAGAGCTGTACCATATCAATTATTCTGGACTGTAGGGCACGGATATGCGTCATGCAACTGTTTTCTTGGAAACCTCTACCGCGCATAACTATATTCTCTGTACCAGCCTCCTTTCCGCCCTTCTTTTTGTTAGACTGAAGGCAATGATAATGCTGGGAGGCAATAATAAAAAAATGACAGCATGAAATTTAATGATGAATTGTATTATTGTCCCGCGTTCCACATTTGCTTATCAGGGGCCATGTTGTTGGCTTCATTATTTAATGCTGGCTGGCAGCCGCGCGCCCGCTCTCTTTTTAAATGCACATATTTTAAAAACAGCCACACACAGGGGTGGCACTGAGAGGGGCAATGCAATTTGTGATCATAATGGAGTGGAATAATTCGGTTATAAAAATGAAAATACAGTCCAAATTAGTATTCGGTCTGGAGCTGCGGCTTCGCTTTACTGGTGGAGGATTAGTCCCTGTCCAATTTTGAAAAGATAGACCTGGCATCTTGGTTGCTATTGTGGGCGCCTAAGACCGTGTTTTGGGGGTAGTACAGCAATAAATGATGCGCGTGTCGTTTTAAATCTAGCTATACAGGGCTATGGAGAGGAGCTGAGCACATGGATTGTGTGTATAATGGCCTGGTTAGAAGCTGCCATTTTGAGGCAATTGTGACATATGCATTGTCTGCACGGCCCTGCACAACTGGTATGGGCACGTCCAATATCTTTTTGGGTAACTGGGACCTCTGCACTGTGCCTGCTGCGGTCCTCCTCAGCCCGCAGTGCACGGACTGTATCGTTGTGAGGCAGTGACAACTTATACACAGGAGTTGATGACTGTGTGTTCTCACCATTGTACACACTCTGGTGTGCTGCAGTGTTACTTGATCAGAGAGTGTATTGCTGTCCATGCACATGCATGCACAGGAACATTTGTGGACGGCATTACGGATTCCACTGTGACATATGTTGTCTTCCTTACCCAGCATGGTTAGACCAAGTGACATGATTTTTATTGCACTATGTCATTTAATTATTTAATGGAGTATTAAAGTTCAGGAGTGTTTCTACTGTCAACAAAGTGCCTAATATAAAAACTTGTTAACAGTTTTGAGTGCTTATATCTGATTGACAGGTGTTGGTAAATGGGAAGGCGTCAATGACTAGCCAAGCATAGAACAGATTGAGCTTAGCCAGAGGTGGCTCCTCCACAATGGCGGAGGAGCGTCGCCCCACTGCCTGGCTCAGAGCCTGCAATTGAAAAATAAAACTATGTTCTAGCATCGTTTATTTTTCATTTGCTGGCTCTGAGTCAACTTGTGAAGGGAGGGGCGGGGCATGGGAGGAGGAGTGCTATGTGTACTCTTTAAGTGCACATATGTGTTTGGCCGGCAGTCTCGGGCTGGCCAAACACACATACGCACTTAGGTTTCTACAGTACCTGTTGCATTGAACAGCCGGGCTCGAGAAACCCCACAGACGCCCTGTCCTTCAGTCTGCTCAAGCCAATCCTGTGCTGCTCGCATAGCATGAGAGCAGCACAGGGATTGGATGGGAGCCTGTCCCGGGGCAGCTGGGACCAGGAAGAGGACAGGAGGTGCGATGCGATGCAACACGGGTGGCAGCTTCAGGTAGGTTCTTTTTTATATATATATATATCATTGCTAACATCCCCCGCGTGCTCCCTCTCATGCGTTCCCCCTCTCATGCGTTCCCTCTCTCATGCGTTCCCTCCACCCGTCCGACCACCCTTTGTTTGTGGTGGCGACCACAGTTGAGCTTTGTACAAACTTAGTTGGGGGAGGAGCTGACTCGGGATAGTTATAGTAGGTATCAGGTGAGTAAGAAATCAGGTTGTCCAACTCGGGAGGGCGAGCTTCGAAAATGGCCTTGAATGAGGAAAATAAGGGTGGCTTATGTGTGGCAAGTAAGTTTGAGTAGAGCGGTCCTAGAAGACAGAGGGTCTTATGAAGTTCCATGCAGTTATGAGGGCGCTCAGCAGGGGAGACGCCATGGATTGTTTTGAAGAGCATGTTTAGAAGTTTTTATGGGGTCATATTTTGGCAAACAGGCAGCTGATGTGGTGTCAGTAAGTGGCGATGTATGTGAGTCCAGGAAGGTAAAAATAGTTCTAGAGGTAAAGTTTTTTTTCACAGAATGGTATAGGAGAAACCTTACTAGGAAGCTGCTCCTGTCCTCTGTTTTCCTCATTGCCAATGTATTTTTAAGGGGTTTGGTGGTGTGGAATGGGGGTAGTTGATTAAATTTGCAGATGTTAACTATCTGAAATCTGGCTGCACCAACTGAAGTGGACATAACACGTTTCAGTAGCATGCTAATTTAGAAAAAATGCACCTGGAGGCTTTGGCTAAAGGAAAAGGTATCACCATGGCAGCGAAGGAGGGGGCCGAAGCAGCCGATATGGATGCAGGGAAATCAATGATTTTTTTCTAGAGATTCGATGAGGCTTAAGGTGAGAGGAGAATCATGGGAAAGCAAGAAAGATTTGTCTGCGGTCCATGTAGAATACTAGTACGCTGAAAAGAGTGTGTATGGAAGTGCGCTACTTATAAAAATTTGAAGGTGGTGGATAAATTGTAAATGACAGTTATAACTATAACTTTAGAATTTCTAAAGTTTGTGTAATTTAGGTTTGGAATGCATAGGGGAAAAAAAGTTTTCCCAACTATAACTAAGCTTTAACCTTTGGCTTTTCATTGAATTTCAATGTTTTTTTAAACATTTTTTTAAAAAAAAGTTTCAAATTGTAGAATTCAGTGTCGTCGAGTGCAGTGTCATTATGTAGAGTGCAGTGGAAGAGAGTGTTGTAAAGTCTATTGTCGTAGAGTATTGTAGAGTGGAATAGAGTGGAGTAGAGCAAAGTGGAGTGGCGTAACTTATAATGTAGTAAAGTGTTATATAGTCTAGTGACAATGTGTCTCATATAATGGAGTAGAGTGTTTTAGAGTAAAGTAGAGTTTCGTAGAGTGGAGTATCACCAAGAGGACTGTTGTAGAGTACAGTGGAGGAGAGTGTCGTAGAGTGGAGTGCCATGTCATATAGTGGAGTGGCGTATCGTAGAGAGGAGTGGAGTGGTGTCATTGAGTGTCATACAGTTTAGTACAGTGGCGTAGGGTGGATGGGTATAGAGTTGCGTAGAGTGTCATAGAATGGCATAGAGTGTAGTGCAGGGTTGTAGAGTGGAGCTGCATACAGTGGAGTAGAGTGTCGGATAGTGGAGCGACGTAGAGTGGAATATGGTAGTATGGTGTAGAGTGGGATAAAGTGGAGTATAGTGGAGTGGAGTGCACTGTAGTGGGGTAGCATGCAGTTGAGTAAAGTGTCATAAATTGGAGTACGGTGTTGTACAGTAAAGTGTAGTGGCGTATCGAACAGTATTGGAAAGTGTTGTAGACTACAGTAGAGTATAGTGGCATACAGTCTAGTAGAGTTTTGTGGAGTGGCATACAGTGTTATAGATTACAGCGGCATAGAGGCATACAGTGGAGTGGCGTACAGTGGAGTAAAGTGGAGTACTGTGTCATAGAGTAGAGTGGAGTAAAGTGGTGTGCAGTGGCATACAAAGAGTTACGTACAGTATTCTATAGTGGACTAGAGTATCCTAGAGCAGCATAGAGTGGAGTAGAGTGTTGGCATACAGTACAGTGGAGTGTAGAGGTATAGACTGGAGCAAAGTGTCGTAGAGTGGCATACAGTGTAGTTAGAGTAGTTGCATAGAGTACAGTAGTGTGTCAAACAGGAGCTGCGTAGAGTGGATTGTTGTACAGTAGCGTTGAGTGAGGGAAAGGTTTGTACAGTAGAGTTGAGCGGAGTGGCGTAACATAGTGTGGGGTAAAGTATAATAGAATGTATTGGCATGTCGTAGAGTAAAGTGGAGTGGTGTAGCGTAGGCAGTAAACTGTTATATATTGGAGTGTGGTCTTGTACAGTAGAGTGGAGTGCTGTGTTGTAGGGTATAGAAAAGTGTCGTATAGTGGAATAGAGTGTTGTACATTGGAGTTTATGGGCATAGAGTCGAGTAGAGTGTCCTAAAGTGCCATAAACTGTTGTAGACTCTCATAGAGTGGAGGTATATAGAGTGGAGGAGAGTGTCATACAGTGTCATACAGTGGAGTGGCATAGAGGGGAGAACACTGTAGTGGCATAGTGTGGATTACCGTACAGTGCAGTAGCATGCAATGGAATAGCGTACAGTTGAATACCATACAGTGGAATGTATAAGAGTGCAGTGGCATAGAGTGGAGTTGTGTACAGTACAATGGACGGGCGTTAAGTGGAGTAGGGTATAGTGGATTAGCATAGAGTGGAGCAGTGTACACTAAAGTGGCATAGCATAGAGTCGAGGAAACTGGTCTAAACTGGAGTGGCGTCACATAGAGTGGAGTGCTGTGTTGTACAGTACTGGAAACTCTCGTAGAGTGTTGTACAATAGAGTGTACAGGCATAGAGCCAAGTACAAATTTCAACAGTGGAGGGTACAGACATAGAGTGTAGTGCAGTCTAGTAGAGTGACATAGAGTGTAGTAGAGTTTTATAGCGTGTACAGTGGAATAGCTTTGACTTGAGTGGCGTTGAGTAGAATGTTGTACAGTGGAGTGACATTAAGCGCAATAGTGTATAGTGTAGGGTAGACTGGAGTGGCATAGACTGGAGCGGCGTAGACTATAGTGGCGTACAGTGGAATGTGGTAGAGTGTAATAGCATACAGTGGAATGGCATACAGTGTAGTGACATCCAATGGAATAGTGGAGAATGGAGTGGTGTACTGTGGAGTGGGGTAGAGTGGAATACCATACAGTGAAATGGCAAAGATTGAACTTGAGTACAGTGGAGTGGTGCACAGTAGAATTGCGTAGAGTGGAAGTGACAAACAGTGTAGTGGCATACAGTGGTATAGCCTGGAGTAACAGCATACAGTAGAGTGGCGTTCAGGGAGTCGCATCCAATTGAAAGGCATAGAATGGAGTGGCATACACTGGAGTATCATAGAGTGGAGTAGCGTACAGTGGAGTGGTGTGCAGTGAAATACCATGCAGTGGAGTTTTATACAGTGGAATAGCATAGAGTGGAGTGATGTAAAGTGGAATAGCGTGGAGTGATGTACAGTGGAGTAGCATACACTGAAGTGTCATAGAGTGGAGTTGAGTACAGTGTAATAGTGTAGAGAAGAGTGTTGTGCAGTGGTGTTGTGCACAGTGTAATGGCATATAGTGGAGTATCATCCAGTGGAGTGGCAAACAGTGGAGTAGTGTAGACATGAGTGAGCGTGCAGTAGATTGGGGGTAGAGTGTAATAGCTTACAGTGGAGTGGCATACATTGGAGTGGCGTCCAATGGAATAGTATAGAATGAAGTGCTAAAGAGTGGAGTTCTACACACTGGAGTTGCGTAGAGTGGAGTAGTGTTCAGTGGAGTGGCATACAGTGGACTAGCGTATAGTGGAGTGGCGTAGACTAGAGTGGCGTAGAGCGAAGGTGCGTGCAGAGCAAGACCGTAGAGTGTAGTGGCGTATAGTGTAATAGCGTAGAGTGGAGTGGTGTAGATTAGTGTCTCATACAGTGGAGAGGCGTAGAGTCGAGTGGCATACAGTGGAGAGGCATTGAATGGAGTGCCATAGAGTGGAGTGGTGTATACTGGAGTGGCCTATACTGGAAATACCAGAGATTAGATTGGTGTATAGTGTAGTGGCGCACAGTGGAGTGGCGTATGGATGTATGTAAAATTTTGAAGCAATGTAGATTATGGTGTACAGAGTAACGCAAAACAGGAAATTGCGCTACCTTGCGTTTCTCCAGATTTACCAATCGATGCAGGGCTGCACATGGTGGCCTTGCTTTGCTTTGTAAATCTGACTTAAGTATTGTGTTGTCCCTGCAACACTTTGTGTGACGCATGGGTACTGCCATAAAATAATACAGCTATGCCTTAGTTATAATTTGGGCCACAGTATACAGCGGTAACTTTGTGGTATACCGTGGTACACTGCGATGACAAGCCAGTATATAATTGGGTAATGACTGTTTTTTAGAAAATGAAATGAAAAGGCAGCCATGGTGTTTTTGCTATACTTTGTATGTGTTCTGTATTAGGGCTTTAGATATAGTTAGTAGGTTATATTGTAGTCCCCTATCTATTACCACTTTATAAAGTCGTAATAGGTAGGCAAATTTATTTATATTTTTTTACATATTTGATAATATATTTACAGAGTACTCCGCTTGAATCTAGCAAGTACCATATTTTTTTTATTAAAGATGTCTTTTTTAAACTTTCTTTTAATTTGCGCTGTAGCTTTTAGGTATTTCCACTGTAATTTGTACACTTTTTTTTTTTACAGAATTAAATATGTTAAAAATTGTAAATACACTATATTTGTACAATGTACTCTATTACAGTGTCTTTAAATTTACAAGATATTTATTCATTTTTTAATTTTTTTTTAAGTATGGCAGTACTTCCTAGGTAGCACCTTGGTACTCTAACATTTTTTTAAATCTATAGAAACTTATAATTTTTTTTACTAACCTATTAGCACTTTACTAAAGTTGTAATTGGTAGGAAAATAAAATCTAATACTTACCTATATCTAAGGCACTAAGCCTGAACACTGGCAAAGTGGCCTTAACACAACATTTGTGCCTTAAACTTTTGTAAAGGCATTCATTATCCAATCAGTTAATGACTTGTCATTGCCATGTACTGTGGTAGTTTTGCGGAATTCTGTGAAATTCAGCAAAAGTGCCATGGTCACACATATCACTAAGTTTAAATGCCTTGTATCTTAAAACTACTTACCCTACTTACCTGGATTACCCAAAAAGGATCCTCTGTTCATCATAATGCATAACCTGCCAAATTTCATGTAAATCCGCTCAGCTGTTTTCTTGCTACATCGAATGCAATAGTCTATGTAAAATGCATTGGTGGAAAATTGTGTTTTAGCCCCCCCCCCTTTTTATCTTTGCACTCCCTTAACGATTCACTACAAAATTTACATCACAAAATGTAGAAAATGCTATAGGTCTGGAACGTTTTGGGGTGATTTGTCAAATGGGAGCAAAGTTATTTGAGAGCAAATATCCGAGGAATTCCTATTTCTGGGAATCTTAACTATAACTACAGAGTGGCAATCCGATTTAATGTGACTTCTTTCTTTTTATCTATTGTATTTGTGATGTATTTGTCTATTGCTTTACAGAATCATGTGGCCATAGATGTCTTTTAGTTGTTCATGTAGTAATTCTGAAACTTAATATATGCTATCTAGCAACAACAGCAAAAGAATGCTTAGCTGGGAGAAGCCACCTGATGCCTCTGCAAGGATGGACTGAAGGGCTTTATCTCCAGTTGACCCCAAGGACTAGGATGGACCTCTCCAGGGTAAGAGGCACTAGCCCACTTATGCCCCCTGAGGATCAATGGGGGTAGTGGACCCCCTAGAGGGGCTTGGATGTTTACCCTGAGATTTGTGGCAGTTGGGTGTTCCTCTTTAGGAAGGTTACCCCGACTCCACTGACACACAGGTGCCTGGCAAGACATCCAAAGTCATGGTGCCTGAGGGGGCTGCGCATGATGCCCTCTCAAGCAGTAGAGTACCAGACGCCAGGCCGAGGACAGGTCTGGTTCAGCGTCTGTAGAAAACATGCTCCCTACAAAAAGCACCCCTTCAGAGCCCAGGGGGCCTGAAAAAACTGCTCCTGGTGGCACCAGGAGCAAAGCAAGCCCAAAAGTGTTCAGATTGTCCCAACAGGGCCCGATATACAGTCTGGTCCTCAGAAGGACTGAGTGGCAAACAATCGCATTGGTATTTTGCACTACATCTTCAAACCCCCTCCCCAGCCCCCGTCCCCCTGGGGAAGGCCAAGCCCCCGGGGGATTCAGCTCAACCTCAAATTTATTTTTAAATATAATTGAACTGGAAGAGAGGGAATGCGTTGGACCTCCTCCTCAGTGCCACTTTTGGCCCCACCTGACCCCTGAGGACCCAACACAATGCAAGAGTGTAAGGGGACCCCATTCCCTGGGATAGAAGAGGAAAAATGCTGGGTGCGTTGCCTGACCCCCTATGTGTCTGGAGGGGCAGTGTGCACTGGCACACTGCCTCCAGCCTGAGTGGGCGGGAAAGAACCAAGTTTCTCCTGCCTGTGGGTGGTAGTCAAGAATTGCTGCCTCCTGCCTAAGTCTGGAGCAGAACAGAGTGTGGCCGGCTCTGGCACCTGCCCAGGAAGGTGCATGGGAAACTGGCAGAGACTGCATGGCATTTTGGAACCCTAACTGCAGCCCCCAACAAAAAGTGGCAGCATGTGGGTGCTCGATTGGGCCCAGGCACCTGGTATCTAAAAAAAGAAAAAGGAATAAACCCGTGTGAACTTCCTACTCACCTCAAGCCTCTCTGCCATGCAGTGGAAAGCCACTCATCAAACATGCATGAATCTGGCGAAGGAACAGTCCATAAGCCCTAGCAAGGGCAAGCAAATTTGTATATTTTCCTCGTGGTGCCTCCAAGAAGGTCAAGGGCACCATGTTGATTTTAGAATCTTGGGGGCCTGCCAGAGATATAGCAGCCCCCTCACTGAATGTTTATAAAACTCACACTAAGTCTCTCTGGGGTTAATATATGCCCCCTTGGGAGAGGTTTTGGCTATTCTTTAAAGCTCTCTCTGATCCTGTGCTTTTGCACTTGGGCGGGCAGATGACTCTATTAGTCAGACTTAAAGCTGCAGTAGCAGCATAGTTAGAGTACAAGAACGACTCTGGGGTACATGTTATTAGATTCAATGCTTTATTAACAACGTGGATGGGTGACAATGCAAAGTTTCATAGTATAATAAAAGTTACTGACTCTTGTTACAATCCTCCATTGACTTCAGTGGTTGGTTAGAATGTTTATTGCATGTTGGTACTGTCCCCATTTATTCCAATGGTGTTGCAATGATGAAATATAATATGTGGCTCCTTTTACTGAAGTAGTGATGCCTGGACAAAAAACAGTCCTGCCTTATTGTTAATGACACCCCCTTTATATGGTGCTATTGCATCTAGTATAAGTGGAGGGTATTGTGGTTATAAGGTCCGGACCCACTAGGGGTGTAACATGATATGAGGTTGTCAAAAAGGTATTTCCATCTACCTGATTGTTCATATCTGTAATTTAATGCATAAGAGGCGGGGGTGTGTGTGTGTGTAATAAAAGTACAATACCTTTTTTTTTTTAATGCAGTGACTGGACCATAATTTATTGAATATTGTTGCGTACCAGCGAGCTGTGGCTACTAGCCCTCACCACCTACCCTGAATAGGCCTTGGATTGCTGGACTGCTCTGCTTTGCTACCCTGACAGAGTCAAGTGCTACAATAGGGTACTTGATTCCCAGTAAAAAGACAATTGTGGACTTATTACTTGTGAAGGACTCACATTTGATACAAGTTGGGGATAGGAGAGGACGGAAAGTTGTAGAAGGTTAATGCATTGTGATGTAGTGTTGTTTACAGAGGTGTGTCTTCAACTCTTTTCTAAATTAGAGCAGTGTTGTGGCAGTAGTGATGGCTACAGGGATGTTGGTCCAGAGCCTGGGTGCATAGATGGAAAGGGATTATTGTCTTGCTTTCTAATTTTTTACACTTAGTCTGGTGGTGTCCTGGCTGTGGGTTGTGCTGAGAGCCACCAGAACACTTCAAAGGGCAAAAACAGGAAGCCAAAACAATTATTGCGTACCTACTGTCTGATTGGTGGAAAACTCTGCTTTATCTACTAGACTTCTGTCTCTGGGTTTGTTGTGGATACAGTTACTGCCCCAAACTCGATTTTAGTGATAAATGTGGGAGGGTATTAGCACTACCCCGACCATTGATTATCATTGGCACTTTATGCTTCTTAGAGCTAGTCCTACTTAAAATGTTAAAAATTAATATCTCTGGTTCTCCTATTGGATTTTTGTGATTGTGTCATTTTGTTTATTAAATTTTACTCTATTTTCCTAATTTAGTTTGGGATTTTTATTGTTTTGCATTTCAACTATATTACTGTTTTGGTATAACATAAATATTTTACATATTTCCCTAAATTAAGCCTGTCTGCTCTGTGCCTATGCTACCAGGGGGTTGAGCTCAGGGTAATTTAGTGTTAGATTTTCACCCTGACAAGGGTTGTGATTATTCCTTGAGGTGGGTAATCAATCACCCAATTAACAATCCAATTTCTTACTGTATGTTTTTGATTAAATGCTTTGGGTGATCGCATTGGTCGCGTAATATTGAGTTGGTAGCAGTGCTTCTCTTGATCTGGCCATCAGTAGGAGGGAACCTTTATTTGTGAATTTTAGGTAAAAGGTAGCCATTGTGGGATGTTCCAGAATGAGTTCTTTAAAAATGTAATTAGGTCTTTTGAGTACCATTAGTGTAGTTATTCTTTAGGGTGGTTTGTATTTCACCTGTTGTATTATGATGAAATTTCATGCAACGGGTTGTGTTTAATAATTGTCAGGAGGGTTCTTTGTTGTAGTCTTTCACTTCTTGTATAACAATGTCTCCTCGTTTGTTAGCACCTTTAATGGTAAAATTGGGATTTTGTTTTGTTGAAAAATTGGCTTTCTAGACCCCCTGGCGCTAAGGAGTTTATCAATGTGCCAACTCTGGTATACAATAGAAATGCATCCTTTACGCCTAACCTTTCCAGGTTACCAAAGTGTGGGGAGATATCGACTTAGGCCAAATGTCTTGTAGCTAAATATATGAACGGTCGTATTGACCTTTGTGAGAGATCTACAGGGGCACAGCAGTGGGATGGCTTTTCAGCATGACCAATTACACTCCGGGTAGACAAAAATACTGTACAGACGTTTACGCTACTGCAGAAGCAGTAATTGCTTATTTATCAGCACTGGGGAATAATTTGTAAGCTTTCCACACGGATGAACTTGCCCTGGGGGTGTACATGATAGCTCCCCGTATGGGAAATTACCTTATCCATATATCTAGAATTACTAATGCCATCTGTATTTACTTAACATTATTTCAGGTTCTACTTCTCGGTATGTGGTTTGTTTATTTTCTATAGAACAGTGTGTGAAATTTACACAGACTCTTGGCACTGTTCGGTATCTTCTTATAAAGACTGCTGTCTGCTAGTTCTGGGTTTTCCCAGTGCTGTGGGCTCCATAAGGAGGCTGCAGATATGGTCCTTGCAAGCTTCTGCTAATGATCACGCGGTTCCCTTATGGCGTGCCAGAGTGTCCTTCTCCCAGTATGCGAGTCAGTGTTTCTCTGTCCTCTCTCTCTGTACCCATGAACAGGTGTGTGCCCGCTTGTCATGTCTGTCCACCCCAGTGAGTGAGATATTTATTTCCTAGTGTCAGTCCATTCCCTGTATCAATGTGAATGTTCCCTGACCCAGTGTTGGTATTCTCTGTCCTCGTGTATTCTACCACTGTGTATCGGGCTCCCTGGCTCATTGTGTGTCTTCCTGTTCTTGTGTTTCCATATTCAGTGTATGTGGAGCTCTGTTTCTGACTGAGATCCAGTTGTGCCCATTCTTTCAGGAGTTGCTAGGTCAGATTGAGCTGCCCAGCCCGACACCAAGATGACGATCCATGTGAATGGCTTGCTCAAGAAGTCTCCTGATGCAGGCATGCGACCAACAGCATTGGGTGCCCTCCCATTTGATGGCCTTTGCCACTGTGAGCCTCTGCAACCAGAGGGTGAGGCTTCCTACAACCAGCACCATCATTGCTGGCTGAGGATGAGATGCCTGACCCTATCATGGCGCTCCGAGTGGCGGCCGTTCACGGCTGTGAGCCCCTGCACACTCACTTCCCGTTACGATAGCCATACTGTGGTGAAAGGATTGCACAAGAAACGGGTTCACCTTTTGGGTATTGCTTATTCAATTGCATAAAGCCTAGATTCCAACAGCTCACTGGTGCTGTAACGGAATCCCAGCTGACAGCCATACCACGCACGTGAGACGCCCATTTAAACATGCACATGCAAGGCACGCACCGGCATGAACAACTAAAAGAGACAATCCACTACACATACTTAAGATTAAGATAACTCTTATCTCTCCATTTTTTTGTTACAAAAGAAAAACACTGTTTGGACATTATATTTATTTAAAGTGAAATACGTGCTGACCTAGTTTTACTGTCAGCACACCTTTGGAGGAAAATAGTGTCTTTTTTTCTACTACACTCCGCCCTGAAAGTCAAAGCCTGAAGAGTAGGTACGTGGCAATTCAGTGAGCTTATAGTAGTATCCAGGTGCAGCCGGCACAGGTAAGAGTGTGGGGGGGGGGAAAGAACTCAAGCACAAAGTAAGTGGTTTTATTTATTTATTTAATTTTCCCTATCCCGTCACCTTTCGACTTCCCACCCGCCCTACCACTCTTACCTGTACAGGCCACGCCTGCATCTCTGCTCTTTTGTGCCTTATTTCTGCTCATTTTCCCTTCCTCTCGCTCTGCCCTTTCACTAGTTTTCACTCGTTTTTCTACCCTCTTTTATCTTTCACCTTTCTGCATCTCTGCTCTTTTGTGCCTTATTTCTGCCTATTTTCCCTTTTTTCTTTATCCCTTATTTCCTCCCTTTACCTTTCCCCGCCGCTGCTGCCCCCGCGGCCCCTCCCCCCCCAGCGCGACCGGCCCAATCCAGCTCCCCTCCCCGCCTCCCAGCTGCCCAGCCCTCCCTGACCCCTACTTAATGGCGGCCACTGCGGGGACAGGCGAGCAAGACCACTGACTCATTGTCAGTGAAATTGCTCTCCCACCCTCGCAGCTCCACCATTAAGTGAGGCCTGCCCCTGCCCCTGCACTCTCGAGTGTTGGTGATCGAGGCCCTCCTCCACCCGCAGGTTTCCCTGCGCCTCATCCCTGGTGGTCCAGTGGACCTCTGTCTCCTTCCTCTAACTCTGCTCTTTCACTCGTTTTTCTACCCTTTTTTATCTTTCACCTTTCTGCACTTTTCTGCATCTCTGCTCTTTTGTGCCTTATTTCTGCTCATTTTCCCTTCCTCTCGCTCTGCCCTTTCACTTGTTTTCACTCGTTTTTCTACCCTCTTTTATCTTTCACCTTTCTGCACTTTTCTGCATCTCTGCTCTTTTGTGCCTTATTTCTGCTCATTTTCCCTTCCTCTCGCTCTGCCCTTTCACTAGTTTTCACTCGTTTTTCTACCCTCTTTTATCTTTCACCTTTCTGCATCTCTGCTCTTTTGTGCCTTATTTCTGCCTATTTTCCCTTTTTTCTTTATCCCTTATTTCCTCCCTTTACCTTTCCCCGCCGCTGCTGCCCCCGCGGCCCCGCCCCCAGCGCGACCGGCCCAATCCAGCTCCCCTCCCCGCTCCCGCCTCCCAGCTGTCCAGCCCTCCCCGACCCCTACTTAATGGCGGCCACTGCGCGGCCGCGGGCGAGCCGCTGGCGCGTCAAAGGCAAGCCCGTCTGCGCCCGACCGCGACCAGTGCCAGGAACCCTGGACCTCCGCCCCGCCAACGCTACGACCCAGCAGCACTCCCCGCACTCAACCCAGGCCGCAACAACAACTGCAAGCTAGCATCACCAGCCGACTCCCACGGACCCTTCAGCTGTCACCGCTGCCGGCACACCTGCAGCACCACCAAGAACACGGATCCAGCACAACCCGCCCACAAGAACACAACTGAACCGAAGAGCCTGCAATGCATCCTCCTCAACGTCCGATCCCTCCACAAACACGCCACAGAAATCTGGGACATCCTCGACAGCACCACCCCGGACGTAGCGTTCTTCACCGAAACCTGGACCAACACCACCTCGGGACCGGACATCGCCATCGCCATCCCCCAAGGATACAAGATCTCCAGGAAGGACCGCCCCACCCGCCCAGGAGGAGGAATCGCCATCGTCCACAAATCCAGCCTCCGCCTGAGCACACTCCCTGATGAGCCCACAGAACTGATGGAACACCTTCACTTCAAGATACTGGCCAGCCCCACCGCCACCCTCCGAGGAACCCTCATCTACCGACCCCCTGGACCCCGCGGACCCTTCGCCAACTCCATCACGGACATTATCTCCTCGCAGGCCATCGCATCCACCAACTACACCCTGCTGGGAGACCTCAACTTCAACCTCGACAACCAACTGGACCCCAACACCACATCCCTCCTGGACAACCTCCACAACATTGGACTGCGCCAGATCGTGACCGAGCCCACGCACTCAGCAGGACACACCCTCGACCCCCTCTTCACTACAGGAAACTCCATCACCTTCAGCCACACCACCGAACTCCCATGGACCGACCATCGTTGCGTCCACTTCACCTTCAGAACACCCACCATCCACAGACACCAGCACCTGCTTCCACGAAGAAACTGGACCAAAATCACCGACGACCAGCTCACCTCCTCACTCAACAACTCCACCCCAACCATCGCGGAAAGCGACGACCCCAACACCGCAGCCCGAACCCTGCATAGAAGGATCTCGGACAGCACCAACACCATAGCCCCCCTCAAGAAAAACAACAATACCCGCGCCAAGAAAGCCAGATGGTTTACCACCGAACTTCGAGAGTCCAGAAGCACTTGCCGCCGCCTCGAAAAGGCCTGGAGGAACACCAAATCCACAGAAGCCCACAACAACTTCAGAGCCGCCACCAACGCCCACCATCAACTCATCAGAGAAACGAGGAAAAAAGCGATTGAAGACAGAATCTCCACCCACGCGCACAACAGCAAGGAACTCTTCAGCATCATCAAGGAGTTCGCCCAACCCACTAGCGAGTCTATCGACATCCCTCCCTCACAAGACCTCTGCGACAAACTCAGCACCTTTTTCCACCACAAAATTAAGAGCATCTACGACAACTTCGACGAAGACAACCAACACACTGAACCCTCACCAACCACCCCGGACACCCGGAAACCAGCGATTGACGACTGGACAGCCCTCACCACCGAAGACACACTGAAGACAATGAAGTCAATCCACTCAGGGGCCCCCACGGACCCCTGCCCCCACCACATCTTCAACAGAGCCGCCGACACCATCGCACCCATGCTCCGCCACACCATCAACCGCTCCCTGGCGACCGCCTCGTTCCCCGACGACTGGAAACACGCCGAGGTCAACCCCCTCCTAACGAAACCCTCAGCGGACCCCACCGACCTCAAAAACTACAGACCCATCTCCCTGCTCCCGTTCCCAGCGAAAGTCATCGAGAAAGCCATCAACAGCCAACTCGCCACATTCATTGAAGAACACAACATCCTCGACTCCTCCCAATCCGGCTTCAGAAAAAACCACAGTACGGAAACCGCCCTCCTCGCCGCAACAGACGACATCCGCACCCTACTGGACAAAGGAGAAACAGTAGCCCTCATCCTCCTCGACCTATCAGCGGCGTTCGACACAGTCTCCCACCGCACCCTAATACGCAGACTCTACGACGCAGGAATCCAGGACAAGGCCCTCGACTGGATCCGCTCCTTCCTCTCCGGCAGGACGCAGCGGGTCAGACTCCCCCCTTTCCTCTCGGACCCACACCTACCACCTGCGGAGTCCCCCAGGACTCCTCCCTCAGCCCAACGCTCTTCAACGTCTACATGGCTCCACTCGCCCCCATCGTCAGAACCTACGGACTCAACATTGTGTCATACGCAGACGACACCCAGCTCATCCTCTCCCTATCCAACGAGCCCAACACCGCCAGACGCAACTTTCGAGAAGGCATGGAAGCCATCGCCAAATGGATGAAAAACAGCTGCCTACAACTAAACCCCAACAAAACAGAAGTACTCATCATGGGCCCAAACCCCGATGCCTGGAGCGACACCTGGTGGCCCCCCGCCCTCGGAAACCCGCCAACCCCCACGGACCACGCACGCAACCTGGGAATCATCCTGGACTCCGAGCTCAAAATGGACCGCCAGATCAACTCTGTCTCGTCTTCCTGCTTCCACACCCTCCGCCTCCTTCGTAAGACCTTCAAATGGATCCCCCTCGAACACCGAAAGACCGTCACGCCCTGGTCACCAGCAGACTCGACTACGGCAACGCACTCTACGCCGGAATAAACAAAAACCTCACCCGCAAGCTACAGAACATCCAGAACGCCGCCACAAGACTGGTCCTCAACCTGCCAAAACACTGCCACATCTCCCAGCACCTGCGCACACTCCACTGGCTCCCTGTCGAGGCGAGAATCACCTTCAAGACGCTCACCCATGCACACAAGGCCCTCCACGGCACCGGACCAGCATACCTGAACAGCCGACTCAAATTCCACGCACCCCAAAGGACCCTACGATCAGCCCAGCTCTCCTACGCCATGGTCCCCCGCACCAGAAAGACCAGATCGGGAGGCCGCTCCTTCTCCTTCCTCGCGGCCAAAGCATGGAACGCCCTTCCGCTCCACCTCAGACAGACAACATCGCTCCCCATCTTCGCAAGAAACCTCAAAACCTGGCTCTTCGACAGACCCCCCTCCTTGATGGATGGAACCTGCACCCCACCCCTAGCGCCTTGAGACCCTTACGGGTGAGTAGTCGCTTTAACAAACCCCTAATTGATTGATTGACGCCTGGTAGTATCGGTTCCTGTGTTTCCAAGGACAGCGGAAATACTTGCCACAAGGACTCACTAACTGCCCTTGAGTCGCACAGGCCCCAGAGAATTGGCCTGAAGAGCATCATTTTCGCTCAACAGACTTTAGTAACACATAAGCAACTTTTTCCATTATGTTATCAGCCCATGGCACATAAGATTGAATATGCAATAATACATCATCTGAAAAAGGACAGCTTCATTAAGAACCACACAGGTGTGAAGATAAAGGAACATTATTTTAATATTGTAATGCAGATGAATAACCTAATTAATGACCTATTAACTGGTAAATGGCTCGTCAAGCTGATCATGCACTTTTCTGATCTGTGTGTAACTCACAGAGCGAATGTGTAAATTCCAGCCTGGCCAACTCCGTTTTTCACCCTTCTGGGGCAATACATTTTGTTGCATTGAATTAAATAGCAAACCACATGTTTCTTGATCAGGAATGTTTGGATAGGTGCAGAATGGATCTGTGCGCCTGTTTCTGAAGAAATTGCACTGTCTACAGTGCATGCAGTAGGGCTCATATTTACTAAGATTTCATGCAACATAGCACAGCGAGGGAAGTTGTTGTGCTGTGTGCAAAGGGAGATAGCAGAACAGCACTGTATTTATAAAGGTACAGGGCAGTTCAGCTCTCTCCTTGTGGTGGCTCACTTTGGGCTGTCTAGCTCCAACACAGGCACCCTTGTGTTACGGTTAGGATTTATTTTGTGCAGGAAGGTGCACCTTCCTGCACAAAAACTATCTTTTGAGGCTTATTCCTCTCTTGGGTAGGTACACCATTTTGGTGCAAACCCATGTTTGCAAGTGTTTGTAAATATGGGTTTGCCTCAAAATACATGGGTGGATGCATAGGAAAGCCCATGCTCCTTCCATGGAACAGACACAAGGTAAGACAAGGCGGTGCTTTGTACTGTGCTGTGCTACTTTTCTAATTTATTTATTACAAAACCACATGAATATGGCTTTGTAAACCCCAAAATAAATTTTGAGTCAGCTGTGCCAAAACAAACACAACGCAGCTCTGATGCAAATTCTTAGTAAATCTGGGCCTAACTGTGCCAGTTAGTAAACGAGCTGCGGACCGCATAGCTGAGCACCACAGAGCAGCAATCCACGCACTAACACAGTATTCTTGTATGCACTGTAGATAGCACAATTTTGTTGAAATCCAGCGCACAGGTGTATTTTACACCTGTACATACATTCACGATACGGACAGTGGTATGTGGCAATTTACAACTGCCAAAACACGTGTCAGCTGGCAATATTTGAAAAACAAATATTCCCATTTTTGTTAACTTAGCTGGGTACCTTGTCTAGAAATGCTGTCTCTCGTTAAAATAAGCCCTTATGCAGGACATTAGTAAACAGATTTCAGTTGGCGGGATCAGGCATAGGAAGGAGTGGAGACGGGAAATGGCACAACAGACCCATTTATGGAAGACACCATTTTACCAGCATTCCAGACCACATACTGAACATAGTCTGCCCCTTATCAACCTAGAGAGCTACCAGCAGCTAATATATCGATACGGGAAAAATATTTCATAATAACACTGACGAGCATGGATTTTTATTTTAATTCTGTGTGTTCTCTTGAATTGTTTTAGATTATATTGATTAACCACTATTTTTTAGCTTGGCGTCAGTTTCTTATATATTGACTGATTTCCTTCATTACATTAAAGTTCGTCATATAACTGCATTATTTCTATTTTATTAAATGTGTTGCTTGTCTTGGTTTTTGGCCCACTATTAGATATGGAAGTATTAATGCCGGATCTATCAAATGATAGTTTAATTCATCAATTTTTAACCTCTTTTCTCAAGTTCACTGCACCCCCTCTCTTGCACTGATCAGTCGAGCGTCCAAACTCTAGGAAATTGTACAACTTTACTTATTGTATAACCACTCAAACCCCGATCAGAAGTCATTGCTTTGGGTAAACCACTAGACAAGTAAAACCAAGACTGAAAGAACACCAATCAAACATCAATACCAACAACAAATATTCACAAGTAGTTCAACCCTTTTGGGATGCATTCCAAAGAAGGAAACCTCTGCCGAGTGTGATATCTGTGATTACATAGACTCCAGTAGCACCTCCGCTGTTTAGGGGCTGGTGCAGCTCACCTATGGGAGTCAAATCTCTGCACAAGGCCTGCACCACGTGTAGGGGCAGGGCAGGGCATTTCCTGTGAAGCCAATGGAGGCTGATCTGCCAGAGCTTATAACTGGAAGGGAGGAGAGATCTCTGGACAGCTGAGAAAGGGACACTCCCTTATATCCTGGGCACTGTGTGCAGTAGCAGCTGGTAGGAATAGCAAATAGTTGTGAATGGGCTGTGATTCTAGAAAGAAATATGGATTCCATTGGAATGCACTCTGTGCTGCTGTGACCTACCCATGAAAGACCTACCAACCTATTGTAGCTGCGTCCTCCGTCAGCGTAGGTCTGGTTTAAACGTTTGTAGCTCGGCTAATTTTCATTTCTACTCCGGCCATGGTGGGAGTTAATGGATTTTGGAGGGCAGGGTATATTTTGCGAATAACTTGCATTCAGAAATCCAACTATTTGATTACCTAACATAAATGTATGAGTGCATAAATGGACCTGTTATTTTGCCTGAGATGGTGTTTGGAGATGCAGAGGGTAAGACATTTCTATGCCTGGTATGACCTCCTTTTTCTGGCTGCCCATAACACGCAGAGGGGAGTTCGTTTGTGCTCAGAGTCTATAAATGACTATTTTCTTTTTTTTTTTTTTACGGAGTTTTATATAGCGCGAACTTGACCCGAAGGTATCGGGTATCAGAGCGCTTTACATAGCACCAGTTGCGTTACATAAGGACACATTCATTTTTGTTAGGCACAGGGAGATTAAGTGATTTGCCCAGAATTGCAGGATGTTCAGCGTCATTGCCGAGACTCGAACCCGGTTCCCCAGATTCGAGGTCGACTGCCCTAGCCGTTAGGCCAACTCCTCTCCCACTATCTTTATATTCTCTCATTTTTGCGTGAATATTTATTCATACAACTTTTATTAATCACTTTACATGAAAATTAGACATATCGCTACAAAATTACAAGAATGACATACTTGAACACAAAAACATAGAGTGACAAACAAGCAACAACTATAATACATACCTACAATAAGTTAAGGATGGAGCTGAACCAATATGCAAGTAAAAAAATTAAAGCTAAACAAGATAGAAGAATGGAAATAAAATACAAAGAGAAGTGGACTAAGGGACAAACCCAAGACAGCCAAATCAATTATAACACAGACAGCAGACAGGAAAGTTAAGTGTTATGACTCACCCTTGGCTCTGAAAAAAGCATGCCTAGAGTGAAAGAGTGGCGGTTCTTACTACCTATTTTTGAAGTGCATCGTGGAAGATGACATTTATAGCTGGCAGCGTGTGTGATGTTTTTAACAACCTCTGCTAAAATACGTGTTCAAGGCAATTTAAAAGATGTGTTATACCCTTTGCTTTTAAATGTGTTCTTCACGAGATTGACATCATAAACACGGCTGCAGTTCTTCTTGTAAAGAATTAAATTGCTCTGCGTTGGTTTTATTTATTTTTTAGCACCTACAACATGTTTTACAACCTGTTTTAAAGCACATTGGTACTGATAAGATGTCTATCCTGTTGAGGTATCTGTCCTCTAGTATTAAGCATCAAACTCTTCCTATTTCATTGCGACTGCCAGTCCACTGAGTTCTCTTAGAAATTGTTTTTGATATTTCAGTATGTTAGTATAGAAGGCTGTTTTGTTTTTTCTAAATTCATAGGTTACAATTATTTTTCTGTTTTTCTTGAAAGAATTGCTTATTGCAGGTGTTCTATTATTGTTTTATTTTATTGTTAAGTGTTCTGTCAGCCTTTCCCAAGATTTGCACTGAATAAGAATGTGAATAAATTATTAAAGAAAATTAATTAAAGGACCCACTAGACTCATTTAATGACCAATTAATCACAGAGGTTCCATTAGCTCATGTACATTATATGTTTCAAATACATGTTTGAACTTTCTCTTCATGAACAGGTTTGCATACTTCCTGGCACATGACGTTTTCAGATGTTTTGAGCCAAATTTCAAGGTTACCTTTTTCGATACTTAAAAATCCCCTGATTATGCGCCCATAACCTCTGAAGATCCTATAAAAGGAAACGTTAGAGATGGAGAAGGGGGCTTCAGATGGCCACTTTTTCTGAATGTGTCTTATAGTCTTTGCTTTGTCTTGTCTGTTTCGAGACCACCAGAAAGAAGGGCCAGGAGAGGAAGGGGTCCTGCACGGGCTGCACTGTGATACAACCATAAAGGTGGGGGTGATTATTATTTTTGCCTTTAATTGTATAGGCTGAGTAACGCTGCTATTTGCTGGGAAATGTATTTTTTCATGTTGAATATTTCATTCAACCTTCTGCTAACACATTGTTTTACTTTGTGTACTGGGACTTCCCATTCCTTCATTAATTGGATGTCCAAGGATGAGTTCCCGTGTGAACAGTTTCCCAGAGCCTAAGTTGCATTGTAGTTTCATCAACTTTTTTCACACCTAGCCTCAGTTTCCTCCCCTACTACTGAAACGCTAGGTTTAGCATTGGCCTCATCAATATTTTGCTGTAACAAAAGCGTGGTTGATTAAATGCCAATTTCCTGCGCTGGCCCAAAAGGTTCTACAAAGGAGGTGGATAGCCATAAAAAGTGTGGAATTTGTTGAGCACCAACAAAGTTGTCACATCTTACACCTTGTATATATGTATGAGGGAAAGACTTGTTTATAATGATCGATGGCTCTTTAAATCGGTGTTCATCTGTGGACAAACATTTAAATTGGTTACCTCTGGAATTGCTCATTGAAGAAGAGAGTCTTCAGCTTGTTTCTGAAGTGGAGGAGCGATGGTTTTTGCTGGATCTGTGTTGGGTTGTAATTGTGGCGCATTGAAAGAGAAGGCCTGGCGTCTGGTCTTAGCCTTCTTAGATTTTGTGTATCAAGACTGTCAATCTCTGGGCTGTCTTTTGCATTCACCACTGAATACCTTGCTATAGCCTTTTAGATAGGGCATTCTTTTGACAAACTTACATATAACTCATCCCATTTTGAAGGTTAATTAAGCATGTGTCCCCTATTAGAAATTGAGTTTCTGGTTGGCAGAGGCATGCACCCTGTCCAAGCAGGAACCACAATCTTAGTCAGAATTGTTGTACACACTAAATGTTTTACCTGTGCTCACCCTCTGATAGCTTGGCACAGAGCAGTCAGGCTAAGCTAAAGAGGCAATGTGTAAAGTATTTGTGCACACATACACAGTAACACAGTGCAAAGACCACAGAAGTACTCTACACCAGATTAGAAACCTAGCCAATATTTATCTGAGTAAAACAAGACCAAAACGACAAAACTTCAACATATACAAGTCAAGTTATGAATTTTGCAAGGTTAACTCAAAATGCAGTGCTTGGAAGCAATAGCTCCAACGGGGGCTATCTGGTCGTGCTTGACCAGGGCCAATCCAAAAGTTCAGTCCGACCGCAATGGAGCGCAAAACGGATACAGGAGTCACGCAGACCCTCTGACAGTACCTCGGATGCATCAAAGCTCGGGGACAATGCGTTGAAAAACGGAGGGGATGCGTCGCTGTCGAAGGCGATGCATCAGTTCCGAAGTTGGGCAACCTCGTTGATGCGTCGCTTTCAACAGCGCCATGCGTCGGTTCCGAGATGTCAATGTCGAACCACTGGGCTGTAGGCGATACTTTGGCTTGAAGCTGTGCAGGGCCCGGAGTGCATCGGAGTAGGGGACAGTGGGTCGCAGATGTTGTCGATGCAGTGTCCGAGACTCTCACAGCAGCGGTGATTCGGAGAAGCTGCGTCAGCGAGGTCAGGCTGCATTGTAAGTCGAGGTCATTGCGTTGTGCAGTAGGTGAGCAGTGTCCACGGCTTTGTTGCAGGCAGGAGCAATGCATCGATATCACACAGAAATGTGTTGGTTCCTTATGAAGCATCAGTGTCGATGCATTGGTTTCTTGGGTTGCAGAACCAACCACTCACTTCCAAAAACCCAGGACTGGATTTGGCTCCACTTGGCAGAGCAGGACTCACAGCAGAGGAGCCCAGGTGCTGGGAGCAAGATGCAGGTGAAGTCTTTGATATCCCTGAGACTTCAGAAACAGGAGGCAAGCCCAACAAGCCCTTGAAGAACCTTTAGAGATGCAGGATGTAGAGAGTTAGGTCCAGTCTTCTCTCACTCCTGCAAGAAGCAGCAGGCCAACACAGCACAGTGGAAGTCCCTCCTGGCAGCACAACAGCTCTTTTCCCTGGTAGAATGTCCTCAGGTCCAGAAGTGTTCTGAGTAGATGTCAGAGGTCCAGTACTTATACCCATGTCAGCCTTTGAAGTAGAGAGACTTCAAAGAAAGGTCTTTGTAGTGCACACGACCCTGCCCTTTCCTGCCCTGGCTCCAGACACACTACAGGGGAATATGCAACTATTTGTGTAGGGGACAGGCACAGTTCTATTCAGCTGCAAGTGTCCATTCCTCCCACTCATTCTAGCTCAGAATGACCCATCAGCCTGCTGATGGGCCACCAGGATATGCAGGGCACACCTCCACTCCCTTTGTGTGTGACTGGCTAGAGGGAATACATAAACCCCAGCTGTCACCCAACCCATACATGTATTCTAGAGACAGGCAGAGGCACAGAATGGTTAAGGTAGGAAAATGCCGCTTTTTTAAAAGTGGCATTTTCAGACCTGCAATTTAAAAACCAACTTCACTAAATGATGTGTTTGTAAATTGTGAGTCCAGAGACACCAAACTTACTCTTCCTATCTTTTCCCAAATGAAAGTTACACTTGTAAAGTGTTACAGGGCAACTATAATGCTAACCTACGGGAGAGATATTCTAAAGAAATGGGGCAACCCAGGGACCCAGGCCAGACAATTACTATCAAAAGGTGGTCTATATGGGGGAAGTGTAGCCTTGGACTTCCACTGCAATAGTATAGTCAAAAAATGTTTTACTACGATTTCTTAGTTAAGCAGTTAATGCATTTGTTCATGGTAGTTGAATTCAAAGGTTGCAGAAACAAATCATGCCAAAATGACACGTTATTTTCATTGATCATAAAGGATAAGGTGCTCCAATCTAGCTCCACATGTGTGCTCCAATCTAGCTCCACATGTGTGTTTTCTCTGTAATACGTAGAACCAGTGAACTTTTGATTTTTTTGTGTCTTGTGTATAACTTGTATTTGTTTCTCACACTAGAGCACTGCGTCGCCTGCACTTATGTTATTAACTATATTATCTGCATATATAATTCTTTGAAAAATAATACAATAAATAACCACGGAAACCATTGTCCGCAATTTTTTGATCAAACGGGTAGAGGGTTGCTAATTTTTCTAAAAAGAGTCCCACGGTGGCCAATATAGTGAAGGCGCAGTGAAAGTGACTAAAGTGATAAAACAAGCGCGCTTGTGTTAGATACAAATCTATATAGTTGGACAAACTTGACCAAGCTGATATGATTGGGAAAAGTCGCAATGAAATTAAAGATCGCCTCAAAAAACAAGAAGTTATAAAAACAAGAAAAGCATATAAATTCGCAAGAGATAAAAATGACTACGAGTCTGGTCAAGTTTTCACCTTTTCACACAAATTTGACTTCATCAGGAGGCAACGAGGTATGAATTTGATGCTGGGCAAACAGGGTGAAAAAATTACTGTTCAAAAAGTCGATATGACATCGGCCTCTGACCTAAGTTCTTTGCCATGTGAAATGGACTCTGAAGATGGAAGACCATCCACCAACATACAAGGGGAGGATTTGGGCAATCTTACTTTGGCTGAAGAGTTGGATTTTTTTACGGCAAGAAAGAAAACAAACACTGAGCCCCAGAAATCCAAACTTCTCTCTGAACAAAGAAGGAATTAAACACGGCGCCAAAGGAGAAAATGCCGCAAACACAAAAAAGAACAGGCAACAAAACTACAGATGGAAAAAACGATAAGTGCCAATGACCATACTGTCATCAACTTGTCAGACATCCAACTTGATTAGGCTGAAACTCAATTATTGGCGCTGGGACTTACTTTTTGCCCAGAAAGCAACATTAATTATTCCCAGACAAGAATAGACGTGTTTAAATTTATAAGGGAATTAAAGTTGACTAAATATTACAAGATCAAACAACCTTCCAAAGATACTATTGATGAACCAACTCATAACAATGATAGTTCTGATAAACTCAAGGTTGCTGATGCTCCTCTGTTGTGCACACTACTTGAACTTGCCAATGACAGCAAAACAACAAGTGGTTTACCATTGTCTACCCAAAGTTTAATTTGTGAAGAGGGTATCAACCCTTCAGGGTCCATGAAAAGCCCTTTCAAGCCACCAATGTAGACATTCATGCCCATGATGCCACAGGATGCAGTGGACATTTTTCACGATTGGGTTGTAGATGAAATCAAGAAATTAAATCTTCAAACGTGGGCTCACCCAGGCAGATACAAATTCAGAGACAAGCAATATTTCAATCTGATGACCAAATTACGCACCAACTCAAAAGTGGTCATCAATATTTCGGACAAGCGTGGCAACATAGTCCTGTGGCGCAAGAATGAATATAAACAAGAGGCCAGCAGACACTTAAATGATCCCAAGTGTTACAAAAAATCCAATATGCAACAGGTCAAGACCATGAATAAGCAGTTTAAGGAGGAACTGTTAAGCTGGAAAAGAGATGGTTTAATATCAAAGGATACATTTTTATTTTTACATAATGATTTTCCAGTCATGCCATTTTTGTATTTGTATTTTATTCCTAAAATACATGAAAGTATGTCCCCTGTTCCAGGTCGGCCCGTTATATCTGCTAGGAAGAGGCTTTTTGAAAACATCTCACGTTATGTGGATTATTTTTTATAAGAATTTGTTGTGGATCTTCCTTCCTACGTCCGTGACTCCAGTGACTTTTTGAGAAAACTCTTGAATCAACCTTGGTCCGATGATTATATATTGAACCATGGACATTGCGTCTCTTTATACGAGTATTGAGCACAAGGATGGCTTGAGGGCGGTGGAATACTATTTGAATAACAGACATTTGGAGTTTATTAACCACAACAAAATGCTGTTACAAATGATCAATTGGTGCCCCCACAATAACTTTCTTGCCTTTGAAAATGAGATATTTCAGCAATTCGGGGATGTTGCCGTGGGGGCCTGCTTCTCCCCCAGTTATGCATTGTTAGACCTGGCACCATTGGCGTGGGTCTCCCCTACATTTTTTGCCTTTGCCTCCTGTGTTTTTCCTGTGTGTTGGACTCCGTTTTGCTGGTCTAGATGCTTTGGGCACTTTGCCACTACTGTTCAATGCCAAAGTGCAAGTCCTCCCTTTGTAAATTGTTGCTATGGATTGGTATTTCCATGATTGGCTGATTTGATTTACTAATCAGTCCCTAGTACAGTGCACTGTGTGTGCCCAGGGCCTGTATATCAAATGCTGCTAGTGGGCTGCAGCACTGATTGTGCCACCCACACAAGCAGCCTGTAAATGTAACTTTGGCCTGCCATTGCTGAGCATGTGTGCAGTCTAGTACTGCCATGTAGACTTGGCAAGTGTACCCACTTGCCAGGACCTACCCTTCCCTTTTCTTACATGTTAGTCACCCCTATGGTAGGCCCAAGGTACACCTGTGGGCAGGGTGCAGTGTATGTGAAAGGTAGGACATGTCCTGGTGTGTGTGTGGCATGTCCTGATAGTGAATTACTGCCACTTTCGTCTTTCACTATGGTAAGGCTACCTGTTCCCGTAGGATAGAATGGGGAGTTTGCTTATAACATCTTATAAACATAACTACCCCTGGGAACAAGGTAGGAAAATAAAGTTTGATATGCCTGAACTCAGAATGTTAAAATGCATCTTTTAGTGAGAGTGATATTTACATTCTGTGTTTGAAAATACCACTTTTAGAAAGTAGGTATTTTCTTGCTTAGCCATCCAGTGTGCCCCTGCTAGGATGTGGATTGACTGTCTGGCTTTGGATGACAGGGGCTGGGGAGAAGCAGTGGCTCCAGAGAGTCTGATGAGTCAGGACTGGGCTGAATAGACCTGGGCTGCATATAGAGTAGGGGGAGGAGATTTCCTTTCACCCTAATGGGCCTGGTCTGCCTTCCACAATGCTGTCTCCACCTCCTGCCAGGAAGCTGCACCAGAGAGGACAGAATTGGTTTTGGCCAAGCACAGGGTTTCTCTGCCACCAGGGAACAAAGGATTTTGTAGTATAAATATTGGTGCCCAGACCCCAGAACTTTAGATCATTTCTGGGAATCAAGAGGAACCTTTGCCAAGGAGAAGAGCCGGAGAAGCTGAGGAGGAATGCTGCCCCTGTGCTGTTTGCTGTCTGGGGTTGGGCTGCAGTGGCTACTTGCTGCCAAGGAAAGGAGAAAAAGACTTTGCTGTTTGCTGTGTCCCCTGCTTGAAGTAGATCTCCAAGAGCTTGAAACTGAGTTTGCCTCCTGTTCTGTAGTCTCAGGGACACAAAGACTTCACCACCAGCTCCACTGAACTTCCTTGCTGGGAGTTCTGACCTGCTCAGAGGTGCCTGCTGTTGTTTTGGACCTCTGGAGGCTGTTTGCCGCTGGGGGCTAGAAAAAGTAACGCAACTTCGAGAAGCGAGACGCATCCGCACCTGTTTCCGATGCATCGCTGAAGAAATCGTCGCGTCGCAATTCCTGCCCGCGGCTCGAGAAATCGCTGCACGCCTCATCGAGTGTCCCGATCTCCGAAGTCCGAGATCACTGCACTGATTTCGATCTCAAGGCCTGCTGTGCAGCAGCAACAATTCACGCATCGTTCCGGATAGTTGCAATGCATTGAGGCGCCAAGTTTGTCGCATCGTTGGGGGACGCAGTAAGAAACCGACGCATCACCTCCCCATGCAGTAAGAAACCGACGCATCACCTCCTCTTCGGTAAGAAACCGATGCATCACCTCCCCTGAGTGTAAGGAACCAGCGCATCACCTTTCCTGCGGCCCGTTTTGTTTGTTTGCGTGACGCACCCAAGGTACTTTGTGAGAAAAGTGTTGCATCTGCAATTTGTTTTGGACTGAGCTATTTCTACCATCTGAAAGTCATATTTTTATTACTGTATTGTGGATTTTTGTTGTTTGGTCTTGTTTTGGTTTAGATAAAGATTACTTATTTTTCTAAACTGGTGTGGTGTCCATTTGTAGTGTTTTCACTATATTACTGTATGTGTTCACAAATGCTTTACACACTGTCTCTGAGATAAGCCTGTCTGTTCGTGCCAAGCTACCAAGGGGGTGAGCAGGGGTTATTTTAGGAGTGTATCCCCCTTACCCTGACTAGAAGCAGGGGTCCCTATTTGGACAAAGGTACCTACCTCTGCCAACTAGAGACCCCCATTTCTAATGATATTTCAGCAACTCAGGGGTGTTGCCGTGGGGGCTTGCTGCTCCCCCAGTTATGCATGTTTACATGTTGGCTAGTGGGAGGAGCGAGTTCTCAAATTGGAGCACCGCTTTGATTGGGAAAATCATGTGGTTAATTGGTGGCGATATATAGATGACGTGTTTGTCATCTGGAGGGAGCATGCAAACACAAGCAGAAGAATTTGTCGCAAAAATTAACATCAACGCCTCAAATCTTGAATTTACAGCGCATATAGACAAATTTGCAACACATTTTCTTGATGTACATGTCTATGTTGATAATGGCAAAATTGAGTCCTGATTATTCTAAACTGGGGTGGCATGGTGAGCAAAAGAATGATGGATTTAACCCAGATTTCTTGACTGGGGGTGAATGTTTTGATTTGTTCTGCATTCCGTCCATTAATTGTGTGTCTTTTGCTGTTTATTTCGCAAGCCCACAGCGGGAAATTTTATTTTACATGCCTCCAGCTTTCATCCTAAGCACCTTATTAACAGCATCCCATATGGTGAATTTTTAAGAATTCGCAGAGTGTGCAGTTCAGATAAAGATCTTGTCCAAAGTCAACAAGAGGCTAAAAGGAGATTCCTTCAAAGGGGCTATGATAATAAAATCTTAGAAAAAGCCATGACTAAAGCAAATTTGACAACCAGATTAGAAATGCTTAGCCAAACCAACAATTTGGGCACTTCTGAATAGAGTGGCACTTCTAGGACGAACAAGACCGATTCTAGTGTGAGACTCATCACTACATATACTAGGCAGGCCAGGAATATTAGAGCTATTATAAACCAACAATGGCCCATAGTACTCACCGATGTCACTTTAAGTCAGATTTTACCTGACAAACCTAATTTTACGTTTTGCAAAGCACCTTCTATGCGAAGCGCTCTAGTCAAAAACAGCCCTGAACTTGATATCAAAACCAGCTGGTTGTCGCCGAAATATGGCTTTTATAAATGTAGTACCTGCTGAGCTTGCAAATTTGGGGTCATCACTTACTCTTATTCCACTGTATTCAGTTAAAAAACAACTGAATATACAGTGTATGTACTCCAATGTACCCGTGGCCTACGTTACGTGACTGATTGAGATAATATTTTGTTGTACTTGGCACTCATACTATGAGTGTCAAAACCTCAATCAGAGTTTGAAATCAGTCCACATATGTTGTTGTCAACGTTTCGACCCTTTGGCACAATTACTTATAGCAGGGTCATCATCAGGATAAAAGTAAAGACAGGAGACAACTAGAAACAAAGGAGCCATATATCCGTACCCAAGGTATGTTATACATTGTGATGTCATTGATAATTCGGTTACAGGGAAACTTAATTACCATACCAGAGGATTGGGGTACAAGGACCCTCAACCGTAGATGTATCAGTCTTAGGTACGGGGGCAAGCTTCTGCAAACCATAAGCAAAGCGCTGCAATGAAACAAATTGGGTTCATATCGTATTAGTGTCGTGATTTGTTATATGTTGTGATGTTACTCTCTAGGTCACATTAAAACCAAAAACACATACCCAAGAGTTGGGGTACAGGGACCCGTAACTGTAGGTGTGTCAATATGAACTACGTCAGAAAGCCTCAACAGGTAGAGAGCAAGTGCCTGTAATGAAATAAACCAGGCACACGCTATTAGTTTCCTAGATAAGTTGTATATTAACATATAATTCTACCTAGGATTACAAAAGAACCTACCAGATTGGGATGCAAGTATCCACAGTCAGATGTGTGTCAGTCCTGGTTGCTCAGGAAAACCAAAGCAGACCTTAAGCAAGTAATTAATTACCAATGATTACTGGCACGACTGGGATGGGCCTTCCATGTCCGGTTATCTCGGAATTCAAGACTGTAAGACAACGCACCTATTGCAGCATAATATTAGCGGAATAAATCAAAGGTTTATGTATCTTGGGGACCGCATTCCGAAAAGTAGGAGTCGGGTCAGCAGCCCATTGACTCCCTGCTTTCTTAGAGAAGGATTATCGCCTGCGTCTACAGGAAGAAATACAAGAGGTGAGAATCTGTGGGATCCTAGACTCTCACTATTTTAAGTGTCGTGTTACTCACTTAATTGCAGCTATTCACTTTGTCGACCCTCTTCATGTTTGATTCACATGTCTAGAGGAGTCTAAAGGATGCTGACTGTAAGAAACAGATGATTAGCATTCCTTTCTATTGTCTACATCTGCTGTCGGTGTCTAAGGAACGTTAAATAAACCGGATCAGATCTTTATACTTGCAACTCGACTCCATTCCAAATTAATTGGACTTCCTCCTGCTCAAATTCTTTTGGAATCCTAGGCTAAAAGCACAAATTTGTACAACCTTTAAAATGTGCTTTTTCCAAGGAAAGGCTAGACCTGTGCACGTTAATACAATTAACTCTTGTGTTCTATATACGCTCCGTGTATATATTAAAAAGGGAAACATGAAAAAACAAACTAGGAGTTTTGAGCGCTGAGGACCGCGCTGTGCACTCTCCTCACGCAAAGTACTGCCAAATATGTGAAGTATACAGAGGGGGAAACATATTTTAAGGGCTGAAGATCGCGCTGCGCACTCACCGCAGGGGAAGTACTGCCAGTTATGTGAAGCATACTGCGGGGGACACATACAGATAAAGCAAATTATTTACCAGCAAAAGTTCTCTTTAAATTGGATGCCGCGATCGGCTTCTAGCGATCGGGTTCTGAGAGCACCGATCGCTCCTTTGTGTATTCATATTTGAATTACACATTTGTGGCACATATTATGCCCAAGATAATTTGGGCGTCGCGTGATATGGTTTAATCACATGGTATAATTTGAAAGTATTTGACACACCTGTGCCTGCTAAACAGAGCATCCACCCCTGGATTGGAGTATTGCAGTCTGGTTTACTGTTGCAGGTAAACTTAGTTTGTCAGCCAGTGGCTGTAAACATAATGGGGTTCACACGCACGTTTCGTGCATTATTTTGTCGTGGGTTTCTTAGTTTGAATATCCTGTTTAGTTTCAGGCATAAACACGAGGGCACATAATTTATCATCTGATGAACTTTTTGTGTTATAATCACTTTGCACCAATTACGCAGATATTTTTTATGATATTTGAGTTTGAAATTTTTATTGTTTAATGCATGCATTTGGTGGGTTAATTTTATAATTCTGAATAGCTTTATGCCTTATATGTAGTGATATAATCCATATAGCAGTTTGTTTGATTATGTTTCTGGTCACTGCTGGTTCTTATGTGATCTTTTTCATCATAGTTACCCCCGAAGAAGGGCTGTTTGCCTGAAATGCATTGGTTCCATTTATTCTACCTTGAGTTATGAGGAATGGTGAACCCCCATGTGTTTTTGAGAAAAGCCTGGACAGGCATCTCCGTGAACTTACATGTTGAAAATGTATGGATTAAAAAATGATTACCCATGGATTAAAAAGGAAGAAACTACTGGAACTTGTTGATCGTATCAAATTTATCTTTGTTGGCTGTGCATCTTGGGTCAAGGGGACCTGACGACCCTCCAGTAGGTGAACTTGCCAGATCTAAATAGCAGTTTAAAACTGCAGACACAGGCTCTGCAGTGGCAGGCCTGAGACATGTTTAAAAGGCTACTTAAGTGAGTGGCACAATCAGCGCTGCAGTCCTACTAGTAGCATTTGATTTACAGGCCCTGTGCACACCTAGTGCACTGCACTAGGGACTTATCAGTAAATTAAATTATGCCAACCATGGAGATTCCAAATACCATTACATTTTAGATGCAGAGCACATGCACTTTTTAGCACTGGCCAGCAGAGAAAAAGTGCACAGAGTCTTAAAGCCAGCAAACATGAAGTTCAGCACACAGTCAAAACAGGAGATCAGAAGGCAAAAAGTCAGGGGAAAACATGCCAAAAGATGCCAGGTCTAACAGCAACATACTTCTCAGTTTGTGGGTGCAGGTGCACAGGGGATGCTCCTAAGAGGGATGAGGTGGATGTCTGATATAGGTAAGCAAGGTTTTGTTGCCATCAAGGTGTGCTAGAACTAGGGTCTTCACAGCAGTTCTGAAGTTGTGCATTTGAAGCTGCACTTTGATTTTATGAAGCAGGTTGAGCATGGGTGTTTGCTTGGCAATGTGAGTGTGGGAAGCGAGTAGCTGATGTCAACATGAAGTTCGAGCATTTTTGACAAGTTTGATGTGAACTCATGTCAATGTCGTGGGAGCAAATGTGATCTAGAGGCTGAGTTGCTGATTTCAGAACCTTGGTAGCTGATTTTTTATCCAGTCTTTGGCCCTCTACTGGAAATTTGTGATATTGGTCAAATTGTTTACTCCCCTGTGTCTAAAACTATCAAATATTTGAAATGTAATGAGATCCTATTGTGAATGAGTGAAATGTAAATGTGTAATTCAAACATGTAATATAATATCGATTACATGTACACAATCATGCATTGTTTCCTAACCCCCCACCCCAATTATGATTTAGCTTTTCATTGCTTCCCAGCAAGGTTTGCCTACATAAATATACAATAGGGGAGGCAGAAGAATTGAAGCAGGCTGTATCATCTCCCGATAGGAATGGTTACTGAATATCAATATAGCCTACTTATAAGGCATCAGGTAATAGGATACTCAAGATACAGTCTTCATGCCCACCTTGCTGGTGACCACGAATGGGCTGTTCCTCACATAACGTATGTGTCATGCTTTATCATGGAGCTGATGTTCAGTATGAAAATATCAATACATGCATACAAGGTTCATTGAGGTGAGCCAGTCTTGAACTTAAGGTTTGCTACCACGGGTTATGTCAAGTGCATTAGTAAAGCGCACTATGACCCGCAAGGGTATCCTGGGACTGAGCTGGTGTGTGTGCCAAGGCCTGCCTGTGGTAGGTACCTTAATTGAAAAGCCAGGTCTTCAGCTTCTTGTGGAATTCAAGAAGAGAGGAGAAGGCCCTGGTGTGGAGTGGGAGTTCGTTCCATGCTTTAGGATGGATGTAAGAGAATGCCCGTCCTCCTGATCTGCTTTTGTATATGCGTGGGATGTGCGTGAGTAGGAATCCTGCGGGCGGAGGTGTCTGGTTGGTTGGTGGAAGGAAATGCAACTGTTCAAGTAGGTGGGGCTTGCGTTGTGTAGTACCTTGAATTAACCCTGGGCAAAGCACTACGCTACGCTCGCGTAGTTTGCGAAGTTTGCGCTACTTCGCACTACGCGAATTGCACGTAGCACAGTGCAAACACGCGTAGCGGTAATTTTTTGCTTGCTCGCGGTCCTCGACGTCAAGTTGGCGACCGCGAGCAAGCAAAATGACATCCCGGCAAGACTTTTTCCTCGTTCGCGATCAACATCAAGTTGCCGATCGCGAGCGTGGAAAATAAACCTCCCGGCGAGATTCTCAACGCGGGGAGGTCAGGTTTCTCATTGCGAGTGGTAAAAATCTACTCAAGCGGCAGTAAAAGACAGCTCGCACTGTGCAAGATGCCGTTTTCAATGATTGCACAGTGCGGACAAGCATCCGGCACTGTGCAATCATCGTGAACAGCGCACTACGCAGTTCGCGTAGTGCTACGCGTAGCTCGCGTAGTGCGAAGTGCACTTCGCGTAGCTTCGGGTAGCGCTACTTCGCGAACTACGCCCAGGGTTACCTTGAATATGTGTGTGAGGAGTTTGAATTGAGCATGTTTGTGTTTCGAGAGCCTGTGTAGTTCCCTGAGGTGTGGTGTGATGTGGGTTCTGTTTGGAAGGTTGAGGCTAAGTATGGCTGCCAAGTTTGTGATAATTTACAGTCTTCTAGTGAGCTGCTTGGTGATCTGTGCATAGAGTATGTTGCCATTGTCCATCTTGCTGGTGACTAGGACATGAATGACTGTTATTCTAGTGTTGCTTGGGAGCCATTTGAATATTTTCCTCAGCATCTTCAGGGTGTGGAAGCAGGATGCAGTGACAGCGTTGACGTGTGCGGTCATGTCCAGTTTGCTGTCTATGATTACTCCGAGGTTCCTGGCATGGGTTTTGGGTGTGGGTGTAAGTCTGAGTTTGGAAGGCCACCAATTGGAGTCCTAAGGTGAGGTGTTCTTGCCAAAGATCACTTGTTCTGTCTTGTCAGTATTGAGCTTGAGACAGTTGGCTTTAATCCAGCTAGCGATTTCAGTCATGCAGGTGATGAACTTGTTTCTTGTGTTGGGGGTCTTGTCCAAGAGCGAGAGAATGAGTTGCATGTCGTCTACCTAGGAGAGGATGTTGATATCATGCACATGGATGTCAATGGCCACAGGGATCATGTATGGGTTGAAAAGGGTGAGACTGAGCGATTAATCTTGAGACACTCTGCAGACGAGTTGGCGGGCTTCAGAGGAGTAAGGTGCCATGCTGACTGCTTGTGTTCTATCCATTAAGAAGAGTAGATCCAGTGAGAGTGGGTTGCTGGATGCCAGTCTTATGCAGGTGCCTGATGATGATGGTGTGTGACCATATCAAATGCTGCAAAGAGGTCCAGGAGAATGAGGGCTCCTCTGTCACGGATCATGTGGTAGTCATCTGTGGCGGCAATGAGTGCTGTCTCTGTACTCTGGTTGGGCCTGAATCTGGACTGCATGGCACTGAGGAGGTCCTGGTAGCTGAGGTGGTTGGTGAGGTGTTGGTTGAGTAGTTTCTCTCAGACCTTTGCCTGGTATTGTAGGAGGGAGATGGGTCTGTAGTTGGAATATGTGGCTGGGTCAGCATATGGTTTCTTGATTAGGGGCATGATGGTGGCATGTTTCCAGGGAAAGTGGCTGAGTCGCCGGAGATGTTGTTTGTGCTTCCCTGATTGGTAGGAGTCCTTTGGTTAAGGCATGGTGGGGGCAAGGGTCAGAAGGAGTCCCTGGGTGGATGGTCTTCATGGTAACAGCAATTTAGAAAGTGGTGATGGCAAGCCACAAGGTCTGGGCTTGTCCATCGGCCATGATGGGAAGCAGAGTTGCTACAGTGAAGGGGTCCTCTTGAGAGTCGAAGTTGTATATAGAGTTGATTTTGTTATAGCAGAATTCCGAGAGTTTGTTGCGAAGATCTTGTGAGGGGGTGATGTTGCTTGAGGCCCCAGGAGGCATGGAGAATTTTTGATGATGGTGAAGATTTCCTTGCTGCTGTTAGTGCTGGTGTCAATGCGATCTGCAATAGCTGTGTGCTTGGTGTTCCGTACCTAATGGTGGTAGCATCTTAGGGCTGATTTGAATTTTTTTAAATCTGCGGTGCCTCAACTTGATCTCCATGAGCACTCCAGTTGCTTGCCATTGTGTTTCATCAACCTGAGTTCCTCTGTGTACCAAATGGCTGTGATGCATATATTGAATGTGAGGTGTTCTATGGAGCTGGTGGGGGTGTCTGTGTAGGTGGTGCAGCTGATGATATCGCTAAATATGATAGTGACTCAATTTCCGGGATTTGGCTGATGGTCTTGCCTAACGATCATGTAGCCAGCAGGGATGGCTGTAGAGATGGTTGTGTTTAGCAATGTTTCCATGATTATGCAGTAGGTCCCATATCTCTGTGGCATGTTTGGTGAGCGAGTGGGTGTTGAGGTGCATGCATGAGAGTGTGGCATGTTGTTTGGGTGACGTTTGGTCTGTGCGAACGTAAGCGGGTGGCTGATTTGTGTGTGCAAGCAGGGTACTGGTTGCTGTTGGTGTGTGAATGGGGGTGTAGGTTGTGGGAGAGTGCATGAGAACTTGAAGGAGGCACATGTGAAACTCCTTCTCTGTTGTGTGGTGAGTGGCGGCCGGGGTTAAGAGCATGGGGGAGCACAGCAGGGGTATAGGTGGGAGGAGGAACTGCCAGAATTCCTGGCACCGGGTGTGGTCTAGGCACATTCGGACGCTGATGGGCTTGCCTTTGGCATGCCAGTTGTGCATCCACTGCGTGTCCATGCTGCAGCTCCCATAAAACAGGTCCATTGGCGTGAAACCAGTGATGTCACTTCCTGTGCAGATGGGCAATGGAAAATGAAGTACTCTTGCTTGGCTTCTTTTTTTGGCTGGAAACCAGTGGTGTCACTTCCTATGCAGATGGGTGATGGGAAATACAGTGATGGCACTTCCTGTGCAGATTGATGAAGGGAAATACAGTGATGTCACTTTCTGTGCAGATGGACAATGGGGAAAATGGGTGACAAAGACAAACTTTGTTTTCAAGCAATTTAGCTTGAAATCAACCTTCTTGAATGAGCTGGTATCTCTTGGTCAGGTATTAAATGTCCCATTTGTGTTTGATGATATTAAAGCCCACGTATGAAGGGAGGGTGTTAAATATGGTTATGTGGTTGGCTGTATCAAATGCTGCAGACAGATCCAGGATGAGGAGCTAATAGAGATTATTACTATCTGTGAGCATTGGACTTTATCCACCATTTGTATGGTGGCTGTCACTGTGGTCTGAATCCCAACTTGTAGTCCAGGAGGAGGAAAGTAGTTCATGAGGACATTGGAGTTAAGGGTGACTTTCTTCAAAAGAGGAAGCAGCCATCTGATTTTAATGGTGTAATGGAAGATGCCTTGTGTGTTGGAGGCATTGACCACATTTAGCAGAAACATATGTGCTTCATTGGCGATGGATTTCAATGTTGAGAATCTGATGTTATCTTCAAAGCATGTGGGCTGAAGACAGAGGAAAGGTTGTTCATGAGTGGTGAAGTGACAGTTTGGTTGCTTTGCAAGTGGAGTTAGTAGTGTGGCTGTGAGTGTACCAGCTGCCGAGGACTTGGATTCTGTTGAGCAAGTATTCATAGGATTTTTAGTATCTACAGCGTGGTTGTAGGTGTCAGAGTGGGAGCTGACATCTGTGAAGGGATTGAATCAAGTGACTATTATCAGAACCTGCTAAATAGCCTCAGTTTTTGAATGATTGAAAGTACTGCATAAAGATTTGGGTTGTCTGTGCTGTACTGGTTTGAAATCGGTGAACTTGGGTTGCCATTTTCATCTCTTAACCATTTGGTGCCTGCAGCCTGTGTCCTCGGTCACATGACTGTGAATAGTTGGCAGTTGGCCTTTCCATATTCCTCCCAGACAGTGAGACAAAGGGGGATTAAGTGTTGGCAGGATGGGTCACCCTGCCATTATACGTGGGGTAGAGCTGTTCGCCTGCCCTAATTACATTTCAAAGGACTGCCTTGAGCCCACTCACAAAGAACTTGACACCAGCCTTTTGTCATCTCAGACCTCTTGGAGCCTGGGCAGGGGAAGGAAGGATATTTCCAGAACCAGATGGGGAGAGCCTAGACATTTCTCCCACTTCAAAGGCTGGCACCAGAAATACATATTGGACACAACAAGCTCAAGACACCTCCCTGCAACTGCCCAGCTGACCTGCTGCAAGTGGACCGTCCTGGACCTGCAACTGGACCCGCCTGAGCCCTGCTGGCCTTTGCTAGAGTGAGTCCCCAGTCCCCAAGTGGTGACTACCCAGATCCTGGACCCTTGGCTGGCATCAGAGTGCACTCCTCTGCAAGTAAAGGTGAAATGCTAAAGTTTTGGGCTGTTCGCAAACGGGCCTGTTCACACCGAGACTCTGTCGCCTGCAACGACAGCCACGGCAAAGCTCAGGTGAACCTGACTCTTCGCGCTACAGCGACCGCCAGTGACGACTGGCAGCGCAACATCTGCACTTCACACTACAACATCGACAGCCAGCTGTGACCGCCAGCTTGAAGCTCCAGTTACACCATCCACAAAGCCAGACCAGATCTTCACACTACAGTGACGAACATCTGCGACGCCAGGCCTGCTCTTCATGCTACAGCGACGACCACCTGTGACACTCTGTTTTTGCGGCCTCCTCCACGTGAACTGGACTCTTTGCTCCGGACTTTGAGAAAGTTTCTTTTTCAGTAGAACTAATCTTGTACCCGTATCTGGCCCACACTCCATCAAGGTTGGCCTGAACTTGTAACTTGCCCTTGGACTAGCACGACTAGATGACCGCTAGTGGCACTTTGTGCTTTTAGGTGCTATACTTACCCAAAACTTCAAAACTCCATATCTACAGTTCTGCTGATTGAATTTTTGTTGTTCTGACGTTAAATTATATATTACAATTTTCTCTATTTTTCTACATTTGGTATGGGATTTTTCTTGTGTTGTGTTTTCCATTTCTTACTGGTTGTGTGCGGCATAAATACCGAACACAGTGCTTCTAAATGAAGCCCGACTGCTTTTGTGTCAATCTACCAGAGGGTTAAGCACAGGTTAATTTTGTGACTTTTGCGGGTCACCCGGACAAGGATTGTGGTTGTTGCTTGAGAAGGTCTTTCAGCCCCCTCAATCAAACACCCAATTTCTTACAATGTCCATGGTCTTGATAGTTGCATTGCCTGAAGGTTGAAGTCCCCAAGAAAATGTCGTTGGAGTAATTAATTGAAACTGAGGTGATGAGAATGAAGATTATAGTATTGAAGGTAGAACTAAGCCTTGTATGTCGGTAGGGGAGGTAGAATGTGACTATCAGATATGCAGATAGTGGTGCGTGGCTTGTGAGAAGAGCTAAAGACTTGATTGAGGATTGTTTTAGAGAGAACATGGCCATGTGGGCTAGTGGATGACTGCAAGGTTACCCGCTGTCTTGCATGTTATAAGGGTGGCTATCGAGGTCGAACAAGGAAGTCAAAGTTGTGTGTTAGTGGTTTCTGTGATCTAGAAAGCATCCATTTTGTGTTGATATGGTGTCTCCTATGTCATCTATCTGCCACACTGCTGAGTGTGGGTTAAAGAGCCCAAGATGCACTGTGTGTTTACCGCGTTGTGAAAACCCCAACGCAAACTAACCTACACTTCTTTCTATGTAACGAACACTTTTTCAGTGCTATTGCCACTTACTACTCCTGTTAAAGGCAGAATAGCTATCGATGGTCAATCCACCTTGGTACTAGGCAGGAAAAACTCCATCTTTGCCAGATGCGCTGTAATAATCCCAGGAGTGACAGTGGAAAACTACTGGCCTCCCACAATTTGTTTGTCACAATATATATTCCGAGTCACAACAATGCAGCTTTTTAATGCTTTTCCAGTAAATGTAATGTTAGAAATGCATCCATGATTTGGATTTGGGATGACTTTCTGCAGCAAAGGTGTTGGGTGTTTTAAATGCGGTTAAAAATGCAGCTATTAGAATGAACAGTTAATGATGCTCTTAAGTAAAGCAGGGAGGCCTGCTCCACCCTCAATCATGAGTCAAGCTGGGCAGCAATCCAACTCACAGCTTGAAGGTCTATTGAAGGCCGTAATATGCAAAGTTACTTTGGTACCAAGTACAGAGAAATGACTTATGAGATGGGGCCAGTGGGGAGGAGCAGCTCCTGTGAGTGGATGATTCTGTGCTCAGACTAGAAGGAGGAGCATCTGTAATATTATTTTATAGATGAGTTTTAAGACTGTATTATTAATACAATCTTTTACTATCCTAAAAGTAATGTATGATTGTTAATAGTTTTTGTCAAGAGGTGGTTAGAAACTGTTTTATGGCTTGGAACTTCTTTAGTTCCTCTGTCTGCTGTTTATCCCGAGCTTACACTGACATTAAAATCAGTCTTGCAAATGTCAAATCAAAAATATCTTCCTGTGTTTCCTCTCAATGATCAGTAGAGTTCTAGGTGTCAGTCTCTGGAAAGCTGTAGTGTCCCCTGATAATCTTTCTGACTTCACCAAGTGGGCAGCAGAACCATTGGGATCATTGTTGAGTAGTCTAAACCATCAGTTCTGGTTGACCTTTAACCTTACATCTCCGCATTCTTTTAATTGTCAATGTGGATACTACTGTTGTGGCCAGACCACTGAATCCACGTTTAACTCCATAAATACCTCTCGACTTGGCCTTCCACTCAGGTTTTAATGGCCCAGATCATGGAGTATGTCATGCAGAACGTAGGACCCGCTGTACAAAGACCAGGTTGCAAACCAGCTGTTGTTTTTTGCCCAACAACATGTTTCATACTTGGACTTCGGTTTGCAATGTGTCTGACAAAATGTGACAAAATGCACATTTGCAGGAAATCTCAGAACCGTCTACCTTGTTGATATTTATGAGCAGGAGGCATTTTGCGACCCCCCTGGAGTAAAGGAATTGAGCCCTGTGAGAGATGGCAGATCACATCCTTGACTTCAAATTCCCTAATTAAATATTTGTTTTTTATAAGCAGCCCCTGTTTCTTTAAGGCTCAGAGGATACTTTTACATATAAATGTCGTCATTCAGGGAATGACCTCCCTGGATCACTGGTTGCTCCTCCTCATGCCTGCAGCCACCATTCACGATGGGTAATCTGTCCCACTGAGACAGCTTTTGTTTTGCTAATGGTTATCGCTCGGTTTCACATGCTGATAGCGGATCAATGGTTTGCCCCACAGTTTCGTTTGAAACCATTGATGCATTCCTCACCAATTGGCAAAGGAGAGGGAAAATCCCTTTATACTGCCCCTTTTCCATTACTTTCGTGTGGGTCGCATAGTGCACACGGCGATCAAAGTCACTTTTGCACAGTGCAACACACTAGTCTGGCGTCACAAAGCCAGCGAGTTTATGATGAACAGGCTTTATGACTGCAAAATATTTTCGCACATCAGGGCACTTAGTCTATTCTTGTTTTTCAAGTTAAAAGATCAATTTGAATCCTTGGACACTGAATGGAACTGTTAAAATTATTGTGCCACAGTAAGGGGTGTAAGTTACCCTTAAATAGTTGATTGTGGTGGTGTAGGATGACTGCCAGGCCTAGCTAGACTGCTCATTTCTCTTGCTGCTGAAAACCTACATGCTCGATTAATCACCTAGATGTGGAATTAAGTAGAATAGTCTATGCCTAATGTCACTAACCTTGGTGTGACAACTGACACTACTTTCTAGCCATTTTCCTATCACTATGCAGAAGAGCAGTCTCATATTATGATCTTTCTATGTCGCATCCGTATGTGTGCCTCTCAATAGCATGACTGCTTCTTTCCAGTGTAAACAGGGCTGTCACAACGGAGGATCAAAGGAGCCTTTTTGACCGCACTTTTAAGGGCTTCTGCCACAAAATGTGCTTATTTAATATTGATAGCAGGCCTTGGTAGCCATAGGTGGCAACAGAGGTTGGAGCTGCCTGATAAGGGAAAATTGTCTTTGTCTCTGGCTGAACATTTTATTCAAGTTAAAAGAAGGAGTGGGGTCCCACATTACATTTGTTATCCAGCCCCCTCTGGGTCCAGTAAGGCTTCAGACACCCTCCAAGGTATGTATGATTGGATGCAAGCTGATCAAAGATGAAGCCAGTCAGTTTATAAAACACTGCAATTTATTGCCCCCAGTGCGCCCTTCCATTTTGGCATTGCAGACATTTACGCGGTCATTAGTTGAGGTGGTAAGTGACTAAATATTTCATAAATAGTAGTAAACGTCTTAGTCAACATTTGCCTAAAAAGTTGAGATGTGCGTGAAAAGTGAAGAAGTGATGTTAACAAAACACATTGCACTCCCATAGATGGCGCTCGATAGTAAATCCAAGAGTAGAAAGTACTGGCTCGAATAAATACAGAAAAAAGACCAAAATGTGTTTAAAATGACAGGATGAGTCTGGCGTTGGAGTTCTGAATGGTCTGGAGTCTGTGTGAGGTGGATTGGGATTTCAGCATAGAGTGCATTGCCATAGTCCAGCCTGCTCGTGATGAGGGCTTGGGTGATGGTGCGTCTGATGGTTTGGGGTAACCACTTGAATATCTCACATAGCATTTATAGGATGGGGAAGCAAGAGGTGGTGATGGCGTTTACCTGAGTATCCATGGTGAGTTTATTGTCCAGGATGACTCCTAGGTTTCTGGCTTGTAACAATGAGATTAGTGTGTGTTCTAGTTCCGCTAGCCGCCAGGAGGAGTTCCTGGTGGACATTGAAAATGATTAAAAACCATCAGTATCCAAAACATTTATTTTTGTTTTAAGTTCTCTATGTAAAAATTGCATGGACTGGAGGGTCAAAGTCCCCATGCAGACATTGGCAGGAAGTGATCGTGTAAACACTTGTGACAGAGGTCATCCATTGGATGAAGCTTAACCAGCTCAAATGCAACACGGATAAAACCGAGATCCTGTTGATAGGAAAGGACAACCCCTTCAAGCCGAGCCAATGGCGGCTGGAAGACTCACCTGCACCACCAAACACAGTAGAAGTACCAAAAAACCTGGGGGTGTAATTTGATGCCACACGCTCCTTCCGACCTCACGCTCTGACGGTGGCAGGGACGTGTTTCAACAGAATTAAAACCCTCAAAAAATTCTTTGATCTTATTCCACTCTCTGCGAGGAAGACAGTTGGAGTGGCTCCTATCCTATTGAGACTGGACTACTGCAACGGCCTACTCGCAGGAGTAAATAAACAAGTACTCAAGAGACTGCAAGCTGTACAGCATGCTCATAAAAGTGCTAAAACTACCCCGCAGATCTTCCGCTTCAGCAGCCCTCAAAACCCTTCACTGGTTGCCTATGCACAAGAGAATTTTATTCAAAGTACTTTTAATCACCTTTAGAGCATCCAGGAACCTAGGGCCTACATATCGTTCGGCCAGGTTCACCCCCTACATCACTTCCAGGACACTCAGATCCTCCTCTGCAAATCTTCTCAAGCCCCCTCCCTTTAGATGCAGAACCAAAGGAGGCAAATCCTTAGCAGCGCTGGGAACCAGAGCCTGGAACCTCATGCCGACACACTTAAGGCTGATGAAAACAGAAACCCAGTTCAGAAAGGCCTTGAAGAAATGGATCTTTGGATCCTCAGACGAACTGTGCTCATCACTCATATAATGGTTATACCTGTCTACCTTACCCTTCTTCCGCATTGCGCCAGGATGCTCCTTTCAGAGTGATAGTCACGCTCTACAAATACCCAAATCAAATAAAATCTTGCAGCCACAACAAATCCAGCATGCAGGCAATGGAGAGGATATGGGTAATGTGGAGAAAGTTGCACTGATAGGGCATAGATGAGGTCAACAATGTTCCTGTCCAAGCTGTTACCAACTCAAATGAGAAAACATCAAAAATCACAATGTTCAGACTGCATGTTGCTATCATTGTCAAAATGCTAATGGCATCCACCCAATAATGTGCTATACTCTCTTTTTTTGGCTGTTCTGCTGCGAGGCTGCTATATACATTTAGCACCCTTTTGGCGAACGCAAATTGTTATTCCTGAACCTGACCTCTTCTCATCCAAAGCAGGCCTTTCTAGCCAGCAAAACCCAGTCCCCCTTCCTCCTTGGGATCCCGCTGGGTTTTTCACGGAGCCCCCTGCACCCCTGACCCATGCTACTCCGGCCAATGATGGCCATAGAGGCACTGATGATGAAGGCCTCTCCCGCCCTGGCTGACCTCCTCCAACCCACCCCCTGCAATCGATCCCCAGGGGACTTGTTGTGACATGTTGGACCCTGATGAGATCCTTCACCAGAGGTCTTCCGAATGGGCCCAGTCGGAGAAAGTAGCAACCTATGTGGCAGGTCGCATTCGGAAGCTCTTGCTGAAGGAAGCACATAATTGCCTCAGAGCGGAATGCACCCGCCCCTCCCTAGAAGGGAAAGTGGCCCTTACACCCGAGATTGACCAACAAATGGCCACCTTTCTGCAAAAGTTTGGCAAGGATCCGAAGAAGGGGATTGATGGATCCTGCCGGGCATGCCAGGATAAACTCCTGGACACCCTAGGTCCCCTGACTAAGGTCTTGGACATGGCCGAGGAGGCCAAGTCATTGGGTTCACTAATCTCCTCCGACACACTTTCTGCCTGGGCACAGCAGGCAATCATATTTCTAGGGATTGCAAACTGTGCGTTGTGTACGGAGCAGCGTCGCTCCCTGCTGATTAAATTGACTCCAAACTAGGGGACTTGGCTGACTCCAAAGCTGGGTCCATAGCTCAGGGAGGGTTTTTTGGGGAACCATTTATTAAAGAACTAGGAAGATTCCTCAACACCTTCACCTCCCTGGACAAGGCTCAGGCCTCAGTCAAGAAGGTTTTCCCCTCCCGGGTTTTCCACGGGCCGGTCGAGGTAGGGGCCGCTCGACTGGCCTCCCCAGTGCTCAGTTCCCTCCCAGAGGGCAAGGCTCCCGCCAAGTCCAATACCAGGACCACACCAGATTCGCCAATTTTTACCCCACCAGAGGGCGGCTTGGCAGAGGAGCCAGAGGCACAGGGGCCTCCAACAACTCCGGTTGGTGTTCTCCCCTCTTCCCTTCTAAATGTAGGGGGCCGGCTGGCGAATTTTTCCCCGGCTTGGACTTCAGTCACAAGGGATGCCTGGGTACGTCAGACAGTGCAGGGGTTTCAAATAGAGTTGTATGGTACCTCCTTGCAGGAAGTAGCCCCATGACCACTTCACTTTTCGGTGGCTGAGTCGGCCCTGGTGGACGGGGAGGTGGCCTCCCTCTTAGCCAAGGGAGCCAACTCTGGGGTTTTATCATCATCTTCCTGGTCGACAAGGCCAACGGATGCCAGTGACCAGTTATCAACCTCCGCGAATTCAACAAGTGGCTAGTCTACAGCCACTCCAAGATGGAGGGGATTCATCTCCTACGAGATGTTTTACGACCTCGAGATTGGATGGTGTGCGTGGATCTGAAAGACGCCTGTCTCTAGATCCCAATTTTTCCCCCCTCATCAGCAGTTCCTGCAATTTCTGTGGGATGGCCAGACCTACGAGTTCACCACTCTGCCTTTCGGCCTCTCGTTTGCCCCGTGGTGTTTCACAAAGGTTCTCAGGCCAGTCGTGGAACACCTACAGGCGCAGGGAATCTGTCTAATCATCTATCTCAACGACATCCTGATAATGGGGCAGTGCCTGCGCAGGCTGTCGCTCCAGCTACAGACCGCGGTAGATCTTTTACAGAGCCTGGGTTTCGTGGTCAATGAGACATAATCCCTCCTGATCCCTTCTCAGAAGGTGATTTTCCTGGGTTTCTTGATAGACTGGACTCCGTCAACGCTACTCACAGCCTTCCCTCTCAGAAGGTGACGAAGATTCATCACGAATTGCGGCGGACTCTGTCCAGACATCGGGTCTCGTTACAGCAACTGGCCCCGTTGGTGGGCCTTCTCTCTTCTTCCATTCAGGCCATCTTTCCTGGCCCTCTCCACTACCGTGCCTTGCAATTGCTAAAAGCCGCACATCTGTGCAGGGGCCTCTCTTACTCCCAGGAGGTGGTGCTTTCAGAGGAAGCATGAGCCGCGATCGGTTGGTGGTTGACCAACATGGAGGCTTGGAATGGAAGGGCAATTTTCGGCTCTGCCCCAGACATCGTCATAGAGTCCTACGCCAGCAGATCAGGGTGGGGTGCCAGATGTGGCGAGATTTCCAATCGTGGTCTCCTCACGGACAACAGTTACATATAAATTGTCTGGAGCTGCTGGCGGCCTCCTTTGTGGTCAGTTGCTGGACCAAGGCCAACCAGGTGGTAGACTTTCAGTACCGCAACTTCCGGCATTCAAGCCTTTTGAAACTCCATTCAACAGCTTTCTCTTCTCTCAGGGAGAAGTGGGGGGGCCCTTTACAATGGGCCACTTTGCGTCCAGGCTAGACCACTAGATGCCCAGATTGTTCAGTTGGAAGCCGGACCCTCTGGTGGTAGCCACGGATGCTTTCCTCCAGGATTGGTCGCTGGAGAGGAGGTATGAGTTTCCCCCGTTCATGATCACGAGGTCAGGCACCAGAGGGCGGAAGTGGTGATGGTCACCCCGGTATGTAAGTCTCAAGTCTGGTTTCTGGTTCTTCTGGAACTTTCCTGGGATTTGCCAGTCCCTCTCCCTCTATTTCCAGAGCCACTGCTCAGTCCGGATCAACTGACTCATCCGTTGATCCTGGGGAGCTCGTTGTCGCTCATGGCTTGGAGGGTTACAGGGGACAATGGTCAATCCTAGGCCTTTCGGGTGCAGCTGAGGGATTCTTATCCAGGGCCTGGGCCGATAGCATGGTCAAGCGATACAGATCCTCCTGGACCCATTGGTGTTTGCGACAGAGTCTAAATCCTGTGACAGCGGATGTGATCCACGTTCTTAATTTTTTGGCGTCCCAGGAGGAAGACGACTTGGCCTATCAGTCATGCCCATACCTTTCGGTCTGCTATTTCGGCAGGGCATCTCTTGGTGGATGGTTCCCCGTTCGGGGAGCACCCTTTTGTGTGTCGCCTGTTGAGAGGCATAAGACTGTCTCTTCCCCCAGAACCTAGGTATTCTGCGTTTTGGGACGTCAACCTGGTTCTTAACCTTTTCTTGACATGGCAACCCAACAGCTTCTTGTCCAGAAAGAAACTTTCAGCTAAGTTGGACATGTTGCTTTGCCTGATTTCCTGTAGAAGGTTCTCAGATGTGCGAACCCTGGATATCACGGAGCGTACCTTCTCACCTTCTGGAGAAACGTTCACGGTCTGTAGAAGGACAAAATGTGGGACTAGGCTTAGTTCCTACACGGCCTTCCCTGACTCTTCTAACTTGTGCGTCGTCGGGTGCCTCAAGGCGTATAAGGAGATGTCAGCAGAATTCCGTCCCCGGGTGAGCGGCAGCTCCTCATCGCATTGAGAAAAAAACCTCATAAGGTGCTGTCTTCTCCCACTATTGCTCGGTGGGTAAGATGGGTGATGCAGGAGGCAGGTATTGATCTGCACATGTTTGGTGCTCATTCAGCATGCCATGCAATGGCGTTTACTCTAGTGGCCCGACTGAAGGATATCCTCATTGCTGCAGACTTGTCATCCGATTCCACCTTTAAGAGGTTCTTTTTCAAACCAGAGCTCGATATGGCTAGTTTGGTGGTAGGTAAGCTTTGAACTAGTATATTCCAAGCCTCCGGTCCTGACATAGAATGAAACATTTCTTAGCTATCGTACCGGAAAGTTTCAATTCTATTAAGGACTCTCAGGCGAGGATTATCCCTCCTGGGTATTCTGGAATGGAATAGCCCACCCGTGACTAGTAAGTAATGCATCTTCATATTTCAGTGATGTTTTGGCTATGATGTTCTTTACCGGTTGCAATTCGCCTTCGCTTTGCATATTTAATTTCATTTCCTTGCTTACAGGTTAAACCCTAACCATGGGCTGTGGCTAAACTGTGTCCTTTGGTTGTAGAAATGGATGCAAATAAACAAGTCTTGAAAAAGATGAGGTGTCTCTCGCGTGTCGAAAGAGACAGAGCGGACACAGATGATGGACTAGGGAGCTGGACTGGATCGCCCTGATTTGCTGGAGCTCTGGGACTGTTTCTATTGGACTTGTTTTTTTTTTAGGTCTCGCCTACGCGGCGCGCATGCGCTACATAGGAGAGACCTTTAGAAATCGGCACAGCTTTCCCTGCAAAAACGTGCACGCGTTGCATTGCTTCCAATGACAACGCGTGCACGTCTGGCGATTCACTTGCGGGAGCGAGCAGCTGGCGCCATATGTTAATTATCGCGCCTTGCCGCTCGCTCCCGCAAGGGAATCGCGCTGGCCCCCTCCTTTCGCCCCTCCCTCTGCTGACGCGCGAGGCGCGCGCTTGTTTTTTTTAAAGCGCCTCCAGGGCAGCTACTACAGGTGTAAACTTGTGGCCAATCACAGGCTGCTTCCAAGCTTGAGCCTGTTGCAGCTCTAGCCAAGAGGAGCAGCCATTATTTGAGGCAATCAGTTCGCGCTGGCCTGGGGGCACATTTGAAGGCAAAAAATGACCACATCTCATCTAAAAAAAACTCGGCATACGAAGGAAAAGAAACTCAGGCTGCATAAAGCGCGGATGAAGCACGAGACAGACGGGCCACTGAGGACACAGTGACGCCAGAACGCTATGTGTTGGTTTTTGGGGGCACCAACAACATATTCATCTAAAGGGATCTGGTCGGTAAACCAAAACAGATTCAACGAAATAGAAACAATTCCAAAATTCACTGAAGAGTCGTCATAATTATCAGTGGCTGGTTAAGTTTGCAACATTGTTTAACTAAAACTGTTTCAAGTGTACAAAAGGAAGTGTGCGTAGAAAGTAAATTGTTTGTCTTTAAAACGTTTATGGCTTGCTGGATTAAAAGAGGCATCAGTTAAATCGAAGAGGAATAATGGAGTACAGTGCAAAGATGGCTGACTTTCATTTTTAACCCACCTCTGAGGTGCCGATTCCATCGTTGGACGGAGAAGGCTTTGAAAACCGGGCTGCCAAGTTGGGACTAACTTGCATTATACGTTTTTAAGGCATTTTCAAACTATTTCAGTAACAATCGCATTTACAGTTAGCAGTCATGAAACGTTTCAGCTTTTTCGCTACTCCTTACCTAAAACTTTTGATGTGCTTTAATCTTATTTGTATGACAGTATTTAAATAAATAACATATGAAATACATATTTTCTTTGATTATTTGTCAAACGAAGAGTAGTTAAATTGATTCTCGAGTAAAGATTTCAATCAAATTCTCTGAAAATGATTATAGAAAAGATGGCCGCCATCACTGCCTTATTCCGTTCAGCTGTAGTCCTGCTTAAGCGACGCCTCTTTCTATGGCAATTGTGGGCCAGCCTGTATTTGGGTGTAAAGGATCAGCGGTGGTTACGGGGAAGTCTTATGACTGGCAATATCGTTACTGTCAGTGCCAGTGGGATGGTTGTTCATAGGAGACGCGACAGCAGCAGCCACGGAGTGCCCGAGGTACATCACGGTATCATAATACTTTTTAGGAGTGGCATCCAGCCCATCAGTGCAACTAGTCTTCCTGAAACATTGAACAGACCCCTTATGCACTGCAATAACGTAGATCTGCCATTGCAGGACCGCTATATCGTACAGTGTTAACAGAAGAGGAACATATTCCTCTGCAGCACAGCTATTTCCTGCAGCATACTTACCCCCCCACCCTCCTTTTTCCAAGCAACACTCCCTTGCAGTCAGCAAGTACCCTCTAAGACATATCAGAAAGCTGTATCTCATGTTTATAATTGGGTCTATGACTTCCTGATGCCCTCATGTAGACAAGTTTCACTCGACTTAACTAGTCTGTACAGAAGGCATGTACATACCCGTTTTTGTGTTAAACTCGGGCTTTTGTCTAGAAGGTAGGGAAAATTATATACTCCAGTGTGGAAGTTGTACAAAATGTAATACGTTTCTCCTGTGACTCGCATTCTAGCTTATAAGTTTCAAGTTGGTCTGTGTATCGTGGACCTTCAATGGCAGGGGGACAGATGAGCATGTACTCGGCAGTAACATACAGAAGCTGACTTTGTGTGCTCAGGCACCCCCTTGTATTGACTGTTGACACAGTGTCAGGGCGCATTGATGTGTCCGTGACTTGCCCCGGGTCGCACACTTAAGGGTGCAGTGATGTGTACGTGACTTCTGTGGGGAGGCACCCTATATTCCTCCTCAACAGTTTTTCCAAAACTAACAGCAAACCAAATCAAAAATTTTATGACATACATGAACAACAATTTTCAGTTCTATTAAGGACACGGAAGCGAGAATTCTAAAGTCTTTGCTTTGCTTTTTATTTCTAGCAGCATTCTAGTACCATTAACATATAAACACAAGGAATAAAGTAAAAAAAAACGAAAACTACACTACCTGTGAATAGCTAAAATCTACAAGCCAGACAAGTGGCAAATAAACTTTTGGATGCCCATATAAACAATGACTAGATAACATCTCCCTCTTCTTGCTGCGCAGTCCCATTGTCGTCCCGAAACTGCAACTTTGTTTATTATTCTTGCTTCTGGTCTGAAACTGAAGTAAACACAATGCTAAGTGGACTATTTTAAAACGTGTTTGAATAACACATATAGGGTGGGTAATAGACAGACAGTTAATATCAAACATATATTATGTAAAATACAGTAAGAACATTTTTGGGTGGGATAATCCTTGCCTCCGTGTCCTTAAAAACTGAAAATTCTTGTTCACGTATGCTATACCTTTTTAGGTCTCGCCTGAGCCAGCGCAAGCTGTCTCTGCGAGACATTTAGTAAGTGGGTTTTCAAAGTGCTACCCACAGGCTTTTGCTGGCCTCCAGCTTGCGTTCACGATGGCGTGCACGTGCACAGCTGCCATCTGGGTTTCCTATCTCTTCCTCATTTCCTCGTCATGGCTCATTAACTCTCTGGACTCTGATGTTTCAATCGCAGCAGCAGCTCACATTACCAACTGATGGCCCTGGACTACAGTCACATGAAAAACAACAGCGATTAGCATTGAAATGCAAGATTTTTTTTGTCTAGTTAGAAATATTGCTTCGGTGGGTTGATTTCACCTTATATCGCTATTTGTTTTATATTAGGAGTCACAGCCTAATTACCAGTATTTTTGTCTCATCACACTTTTTTTTTATTTTTTATATTTATTCGCGCACAGCACAAAGCAATATTTAAGGTTACTTTTTCCGCGTCACTTCACTCTATTTAAACTCCACACCCCCCACTCTCTTATTGTCTCTCTCCTTACCTCTCTCTCCCCTCTCTAATTCTCTCTCTACTTAATTAACTCTCCCCTCTCTATCTTTTTTAGCCTTTCATTCTCTCTCACCCCTTTATCTGTTTCTCTTTCAAACTCCTTCATTCACTCTCTCTCCCCTTCTTTCTCTCTATCCCGCTCCACCCTTTATTCTATGTACACCCTTTCTCTCTCTTTCGCTCTCACTACCCTCTCTAATTGGGCATTATATCTTCACTCTATCTCTCACTCGGCAACACCACAGCATCACTCAGCATCACCACAGCATCACTCAGCGCAACCACAGCATCACTCAGCGCAACCACAGCATCACTCAGCGCAACCACAGCATCAATCAGAGCCAGCACAGCATCAATCAGAGCCAGCACAGCATCAATCAGAGCCAGCAAAGCATCACTCAGCACCATCACAGCATCACTCAACGCCATCACAGCATCACTCAACGCCATCACAGCATCACTCAGCACCACCACAGCATCACTCAGCGCCAAGACAATATCACTCAGCACCACCACAGCATCACTCAGCGCCACAACAATATCACTCAGGGCCACCACAGCATCACTCAGCACCACCTCAGCCTGCTCTCGAAATCTGGCATCTGTTGATTCTCCCCTAGCGTCTGGCCGCTGCTAGTGTTATAATACAGGTACTAGTTCCCAACCTTCACCCTCCGATTGTTTATGCCCCCTCAAAAAAAAAGCTTTAACAAACAACCATTGCAATAGGCAGAAACAAGTTGCCAGCATTGCAAGAACAAAAGAAAACTGAGGAATTTTTTATTGTAAATACTTTTTTAATATGGTCGTTCAGTTTTACATAATGCCTTCTTGGTCATATATAAAGTAACAAAAATGCTTCTGACACTTTTTTATTATAACTTTTCAGCATGCTGCACAGCAGCCACACTTTTCTACAGCACAGCTTGAAGACATTGGCAAAGTCAATAGCTCTGGCTAAACACTTATAAGGCCCCAAAGGCGAGACCTATTGGCTATGCCAATGCTTGTTTTACATTCCCAAGGTTTCATGGGAATGGTAGTTTGTTGGTGTTTTTGTGAAATGGCTGCTATTCATTAAAGTGAAGAAAGGATAGCATAATCCTCGACTCCTAGTCCTTAATAGAATTGAAACTTTCCGTTACGATAGCTAGGAAATGTTTAATTCCTCAATGGTGTACGGTTAAGACATCCGTGTCTATGTGATAACCTGCTCCCTATTTAATCATTCTGGAACGCTGTATGTTTTCTTTTGTAAGAGATCCATGCCACAAGTCTCCAGCCAAGTGTTACACACAATGTTAGTATGCTGCTGATTCTGCTGGGTTATAGGCTGGGCCAATTGGAATTATGCGGCAGTGAAGCACCAAATTATGCAGAAGGTTGATTAAATTATGCAGCAAAAAAAGGCAAATTATGTGGTATAATGTGACAGATTCTTTTTTACAGTATTACTTCATTATTGTATCATTTGTATAGATGGTAATATTGTCTGGGCAAAGATTTCACCTCATTAGTACCAGTTTAACAACCAAATACAGAAATCAGAAACTGAAAGATGACCAGTTAACCTTTGTGAAGGGCTTTCCGTTGCGTGTGAATACATGTTGTACCGTTTTTAGTAATTTTTGATCTGTTTGAGCTTGAAACAATTTTTTTGTTAAAATCTGCAGATTATGCAGCAAATGGACTATGTGGCAAAAGTGGCAACTCCATAATTATGCGAAAAAACTGCACACCTCACACACAGATGATGGGTGAAGGAGTGAACGTTGATGCAGTCACTAGCTCAATTCAGTCATGCACATGCAATAGATGGACTGTGCACACCATCATGAATCATCAATGAAGGTGCTTCCGGAGCACAAGGCTCACGGTTAGATCCTGGCTGCAGCTCAGCACCATGTGACTCTGGGCAATAGCTCACTTAGGGGCTTATTTACAAGCCCCTTGCGCCACCCGTGTCACTTTTCCCATGTTAAAAATGACGCAAAAGTGGCGCAAGGGGCTTGTAAATCAGCCCCTTAATCTCCCCAACGGCCCCCAGCGCCCTGAGTCCATTAGAGGTGAGTAGTTTGCGCTTTACAAATACCGGATTGATTGGCATAGGGTCATGGGCTCATGGCAAACTCTGAGGATGATTCAAAGGACTGCCTGCACCACGAGACTTACTAGGCAGACTCACTTCACGATTTCACCACGGACACTGCAGTGGTGTAGCAAGGGTGCTACGGGCCCTAATGCAAGCAATTAAGTGACCCCTCCCAGCGCCGCTGTTTGTGTAAGTAAAATACAGCAACATTTAGGGCTCATTGGTGCCCTCTGCCACTCCAACTGCTGCACCGTGACAGCTACGCCCCTTGTGCTCTGCACATGCCTTACTGTGTCCTTCATCCCTCCGGGGTTCCACATATCCTCATCCTGCCAAGCCATGTAACTACCTCTCGGGCTCAAAAAAAGAAAAAAAATAGATAAACAAATAAAATGACATAACTAATTAATTAACCGAGCAGAAAGAGTGAAATCTAGAGTGTCGAATAAATAAAAGAAATGTCACACAAGATAAAAGAAATAAAGAGTTTACACCATCATAGAAGAATGAAAAGTAACGAAAGCCAAACAAAGGATAGTATAGTAGGCCTAATTAAAGAAAAGGGAAAAAACTTAAAAGAAAAATATCAGAATAAAAAATAGGGAACTTTTTTAAAGGCAAGGAAGAAGATACGAAGAGTGTCAGAAAAAGGTAAATGATACACGAAAAAGGAGACAGAATAATAGTAGAAGGGTGGAGGAAGAAAGATGAAACAAATGAAAGAAGAACCGGAAGTAAGGAAGAAAGAATTAAGTGCATGTCAGGAAAGGAAAACATCAAATTTAGTAGAGAAATAGGAAAGAAATAGAAGGAGACGGGGAAAGGGATATATTAACCAACGACAGGAGCATAATGAGATGAAAATGCATGCAAGACTCGCCTCCTGGGGTTTCAGTGCAGGTGGCGTCCCCGCATTGAACAGCAGGGTGAACTTTCTTCCATTTCACACAAGTGCAGCAGTTTATGAGCTCGAGCCGTGAGATGCACTAGAGGAAATTAAGCAGTAGAGCGCACAGCCCACTGCTCCATCTCGGTTAATTATTCCAAGAGGAATTTGCATTGGAAATTCAAGTTTAATCTTTTCTGTGGGCAGAGGGCCTGGTGGTAGTTTCCTCGCTTGATCTGCTCTGCAGGGTCACTGATGCCGTAATGTCTGTGTTGGTATATCTTGGAGCAGCATCGCCCTCTGCTGGGGAGAAGCGGCGCTGCAGACCACGGGATTCTTACAGCCAGGAAAAGCCACTTAGCAAGCAAATGAAATGAAGCCCAGGACGTACAAAGAAGCAGGCCTCAAACAATGGTACACGTGGGATTAAGTTAGTGGCGTAGCAAACTCTAATGCAAGCAGAGAAATTGTACCCCATCCTTTGGCGTGGTAGTAAATAAATTGCCGGGGTGGGGGCGGGGGCAGTGGTCCACTCAGACCTCTTTCTTGCCGCTCTACTGATAGCTGCACTCTTGGTTAAAGTATCAAGTTCACCTTATATAAGGGATAAAGTACTCCTTACCACACATTATAAAGATTCTGCACGTCGAGGAGTTTACTGACCCTGTACAGAAATGAGACTGAGGGGCATATTTACAATGAAGTGACGGAGTGCGACGTTAGCCTTCCTGGCTTAACGCTGCACTCCGCCACTTCAGAAACGCAGGGCTGCACCATATTTACAACAATATGGTGCAGCCCTGTGTTTCCCCCTGCGCTGGCGCTACACTTTACAGCCTAGCGCCAACGCAGGCACCCTTGCACCACCAGTGCAAGGGTGTCTGCGTTGAGGGGAAGATTGTTTACGTGCAGGAAGGTCTCCCTTAATGCAGCACACATAGAAGTTACAAAATTTAATTTCTTTTTTTGATTGTTTATATGCAGGAAGGGACACCTTCCTGCACATAAACAATCAATGGCAATTTGCTGTTTCTATGTGTGCTGCACAACGCAGCACACATGGAAACAGCAAAAACGAGGAGAAATAAAGCATTTCTCCTTGTTTAGCCTGTTTAACACCAGGTTTTCCCTGGTCTTAATTTTGGCGCTGCCTCCTATTTACGCCACCCTTGTAAATAGGGGGCAGCGTCAAAATCAATGGGTGTTGTGGTGGAACACCCACCGCAACACCCATTGCCCTCCCCTTTCACGCTGAGTACAGCGTGAAAGGGTGCCTTATTTACAAGGCAATGTTAAGCCACGCTAAATCTGAAAGTGACGTTGTGGTGGCGATAGAGGCTTGTAAATATGCCCCCGAGTTCCTTTATGAAGTCACGGAACAGGGCGGTGAGCAGCAATACCCTTCTAACTACAAATTTCTTTTAAATCTATTGGTCTTTTACGCCTACTTGTAAAAGACATACTATTGTTGATGTTGCTAATGCTGTCTGTGTAGGACAATAAAAAGACAGCATGACATGACCTCTGTTGCTGGGCGTGTCATTCTGTAGACATTTTTTTGTAATTTGTAGATTTATATAGTGCAGCTTTATCACATGTGGGGCATGGACGTTATTTAGGGGTCGCCGCTGCGACCCCTGGCATGCCCCTTGTGACTCCCTGCCTTTGCGACCCCTGGCCTCAGAGCTGGCAAAATCAGTGCCAGGAACAGAAGCAGCTCGTTCTTATGGACGTCAGTGGAGGCTACACTCTCCTTATTATTTGTCCATTTTTTATTATACTAAGAGTGAATAATATTACATTATTCGCTATTAGTTTAATAAACAAATTGAGGACAAAGAGTTGGAATATGACTTTCCCTAGCAGCTGAAGTAAGTAAAAATTTTTTTTTTAAACGTATGTTGTGTGCGTGCAGTTTTGTGTGTTTTTGTAAGAGAGTGTGTGTATGTGTGAGTGAAAGTGAAGGTTAAAGGGCTTGTTAAGTTACTTTCGCTGCCCCTGACATTTTGATGAATTGACGTTCATGCCATGGGGATATCCAGGTGCTGTCCATGGGCACGGGGGAGATTGGTTGATTTGCCCAGAATCACAGGATGTTGAGGCGATGCCGAGGCGCGAACCTGGGTCCTCAGCTCCAGAGTCGGCACCTCTGGCCGCTGCGTGACATCCTCTCCCCTGCATCACTATGTATGTGCGTGCCTAGGGGACGAAGCTGGCGTCAGTTTCCTTTTTATTTCTTTACCATTTCAAGATGGCAGACACCATCAGGAAAAGTAAAGCAGTGTACGAGGGAGAGAAGAACACTGAGGTCAAGGACAGAAGCATGTGATTGAGAGAACAACAAGTATCGGGGACGAAGTAGGTACACAAGTGAAAGCAAGCAGGACAATGGAACATTGGGATGAAGCATACGATGAAGAGAGCAACACATAGCCCAAGAGGTCGGGAAGTTTAGGGGAGAAGCACACAGAAGAGAGTGTAAGCAGCACCTGAGGGGGAGAGAGAGAAACATAAACATGTGGGGGTGGAGGGGGTGGGGGGGGGGGTGGTATTTGGTGCAGCAAAAGCAAATGAGGAAAAATGCTGGAAAACACATTAACTCTCATGGAATGCTTAACCAAAAAAAATTGTTTTCTAAAAGTGAGCAGTGGAAGGCTACAAGAAAGCCTATCAAAAGGATAGAATGAATGAATTAAGGAATGTATTTATTGTATGATTACTTAAAATCATTACAAGTTTATACAATTCATATTAAAATACTATGCTATACACTACGACCTGATTAAAATCATTACAGAGTGCAAGCTGCTGTTAGTCATTGATGGTAATAAAAGTGGTTAAAAAAAACGGGGCACTAAATGATGCAGGACTTAGTAATTTTCAGGTTAAGGTTGATGAATGGGTTCGGATTTGTGTCCTCCAGTTTATAGTGGGTTTAAATGTATACAAAAAGTGTGCAATCATGAGGGGCACATCTAGTAAAGTGCAGACAACAATTGGCATATTTGGTGCAAAACAGTAGCAGTTAAAACTTTTGGTACAAAATGGCAAGAATTAAAATACGGGACACTTTGTTTAAATCCGTTAATTTGCGCAGATTGTTGGGATGTGGGCTGTTCTTTTTCTTAAAGGGGCGGGCTGTGGTAGAGCTGTTGGCCATTTTTTTCCTTTAACAGAGAGTGTGCATAATGTATGAATTTGCAGAACTTGGCCATGCCTGCCACAATTTCCAGAGTGTATAAGAGGTGAACAGCCTCTTCGGCTGAGCGGGCACCCTGTTGTAGGAAGATTGGCCTCAGTCGGTTTTGGCAGGCATGTAAGAGCGCTGGACAGCAAAGTAATAGATGTGCCAATAATTCCCGTCTGTAATTGCACAGCCTACAATGTATTATTGCTTCAAGGGATCTCCAAATTGGGTTAAGTTCTCTGATTCGGAGTGGCACTGGTCTTGCCGATAGGATTTAAAGCATGTTTTCCCACTGCCCGGTTGAGATGAAGCTTGGTTATATGGTTAGTTTGAGGCATTGCTAAGGAGTCATGTAAGGCCTTTGCCTGGAGGGCTTCTGTAGGAGGCTGGCTTGGTATATGGTGCTCACTTATGTACCCGAGAGAAAGTACTCTGTGGATTGTAGGGGTGTACTTCTCATGCAGGGGCACCCTCCTACTTATAACTGAGCACCCTGCTTTCAGGATAGAAAGGCCTGCCTTAAGGGTGACTTAAAGGTTTTAAGTGCAGTGACCTCAGATATTAGGAAACGTATATCTTTGGTAAGTGGTGCTAGCACCAGCTTGCACAGGCTGCAATGGCAGGCCTGTAGTGACAATTTGAGTGGTCTCCCATGGGTGGCATAATACATGCTTCGGCCCATGGGGGACCCTAGTGTGCCTATTACGTGGGTACCTTAGTACCATATACTAGGGACTTACAAGGGCACATCAGTAGCCAATCTGGGTTGTGCCTAAGTACTCACCATGTCAAATTTAGGGGAGAAGCACAGAGAATGGGGTCCTGATTAGAAAGATTCCAGTCAGACTAGTCAGAAAAACATAATGACACCAGCAAAAAGTGGAGGTGACCATGAAAGCAGATCCTACTTTCCTACAGCTTCTGTGTCCAGTTCACGTCAGCAAAGATATAATTGCTTTTTTATTGCTGTTTTAATGCTTGTGTAATTAATAGCTATTGTGTCCCAGTTCTCCACAGCAAGTTGCAGAAATTCCCTTGCAGGTGTGAGATTTGTGGACCAGGGGTTATTGGCTCTTGTGAAGATAGGTTTTATAAGTGCCTTCAGGGTGTTATCAGAGGCGGTTGTTGTCTGGAAAAAGTACTTTGCCAGGGCATCCATGCATTTGAGTTTTTTCTGGACGAGACTGAATTCCAGTCTGATCAATGTATTCCTTGTGTGGGAGGGAAGGTTAAACAGTTTCTTATAGGCTGTACTTTGGATCTTTTCAAGTTTGTTGCCAACATACCAGGGAATGCCTGCTGTGCATAGTTGACCGAAGGGAGCTACTTTGCTTGAGTCACCCTCTGTATAGTCATGGTCGTTGGGCTATCAAGAGTGCTGTTTAATTTGCAGAGTGCGTACGTGACCATCCTCCCTTTGTTATTCATTTTTTTTGTAGATGCAATGTTGGTTTTCCAGGTATGCACATCCATGCTCCCAGATAGTTATAATTTTGTACGCATTCTAGCCTCTGTGCCCCCAGCCACTATTTCGTGGACCTTTTTTTGGGTGTCGTCCAAAGATCACTGTGTTTGTTTTGCTTGCGTTGGGTACAAGCTCATTCTTTATGTTATACGTGTTCAGCACAGTGAGGGCATTTTGTAGGCCGACTTTTGTGTGGTCCAAAAGCACTAGATCATCTGCATGTTGCATAAGATGGATTTTATTTTCTTCGATTCTTGCTTGACCCTTACCCAGGTCCTGGTGTAGAGTGACATGATGGCGTGCAGTAATTTGGGGCAGATGTTCCACCTCACTAGTTTCTGCCAGATGATTTTCCGGACCACTCAGTCGAAGGCTGCGGAATAGTCGATTTAACAGGCAAAAACAGAGGGGTATGGGTTACCGCTTGATGGGTTAAATTCCAGAGGGCGATTATGTTGTCCACTGATGACCCACCCGCTCGAAACGCTGTTTGATAGAGAGGTAGTAGCCTCTCGGTGGAGGCCCAATTTGCTAGCTCCTGCGGTACTTTGCCCTCAATGTCCAATAATGCTATTAGATGATAATTTCTTGATCAGTGTTGATGCCTTTCTTGAAAATGGGCTGCAAAAGAGAGCCCCTCCACGAGGTCTTAAAGGAGAGTGCATTCGATGTACAACGGCGCGAGTACCGAGGCCCAGAAATGCGTGTCCTCTCTAAATAATGACCCTGGTAAGCCATTGGGGCCAGGGGCACCGTCCTTTCTGATCCTCTTTAGGACATTGCAGACCGCAAGTTTGCTCGGTGATACATATTCTGTTGACGCCGCCAACATCTCTGCTTCAGTTTCTTCTGCTACCCTCCCAGGGTCTAATTTGTTAAGGAGAGGTTTGTGCTGGTGCTCAGTATAAAGTAATTTGACATGTGCAATCCATTCCCGTGCTGATACTGAGTACCCTCTGCTGCAGTCTGCTTGGTATAGGGTGCTTAGATATTGCCAAAATTGTTGGTGTTTGTTGGCAGCTATCAAATCGAAGATTTTAATCCACTTGGCCTCCTGTGTTTCCTCTTATGTTCCCATATGAGATGTTTGCTTCTTGGCTGCTATCCTTAGCTGCTCTTTTGAGGAGATAGTTTTCATTTTCCTATCAAATCAAAAGGATAGTAAAGAGGCTATGCTCCAGGGGAAGGTCAAACAGGATAAGAGGAATGCAAGTCATTGAATGAGAAGCTAGCAAATTAGAGTGAACATAAAGCCAACCAATGGTAAGCAATTGGCGGGCTGTAAGGCCACTGTAAGTCCAAAATACGTCTTTCTTGTGCTATTAGGTAAGCGAGACTTAATAACATTGTTAGACCTGACATCATTGGCGTGATTTCCTCTGTCTTTTTGCCTCTACCGCCTATATTTTTGAATGTATGCTGAACTTCATTTTTGCTGGTTTGTGTACTCTGTGAACTTTACAACTGCTGATCAGTGCTAAAGTGCAAGTGCTCCCTGTGTGAATTGTGATTATGATTGGTTATCCATGATTGGCATATTTGATTTACTGGTAAGTCCCTAGTAAAGTGCACCATGTTTGCCCCAGGGCATGCAAATCAAATGCTACTAGTGAGCCTGCAGCACTGTTTGTGCCACTCGCATGATTAGCCCTGTAAGCTTGTCTCTGATCTGCCACTGCAGTGTCTGTAAGTGCAGTTTTAAACTGCCATGTCGACCTGGCAAGTGCACCCACTTGCCAGGCCCAAACCTTCCATTTTCCTACATGTAAGGCACCCCTAAAGGTAGGCCCTGGGTAGCCTCATGGGCAGGGTGCAGTGTTTGTGAAAGGTAGGGCCTGTACTGATGTGTTTTACATGTCCTGATAGTGGAATACTGCCAATTTCATTTTTCACTATTACAAGAACTAGCTCTCCCATAGGTTATCATTGGAGCTGCCTTGTAACATCTTACAAGTGTAACTTTCAATTGGGAAGAGCTAGAGATTTGAAGTTTGGGCTTCCTGAGCACCTGAAATTAAAAACACATCTTTTAGTGAAGGTGGTTTTTAGAATGTGTGTTTGAAAATACCACTTTTAGAAAGTGCACACAACAACACACATGCCAATACTGATATCAGTTATTCTTCATTTCATATGATCACAATTGACACTTGATGTGACCGTAAAACATAGTTTTATTCTTTTTCAATCAATTTGTGAAATAATTTTTCCTAGAAGATGGTTTATTAGCTATTGAAACTTTTCTAGACAAAAGGCCAAAACCAGAAAGGGTCCCCACAAAATTTATTGTGCAGCAAGCGCGTTTTGCGCTTCGAAAAAAACTATTTCAAATTTGGTGTTGATTTTTATTTACAAACCAAAGGGACAGCCATGGGTTGTCCCTTTGCACCAGAGCTAGCCGTGTTGTACATGGCCAAATTTGAAGAAAAATATGTGTCTAGCAACAACCCCTTTTCTCAATATATCTCGAATTGGGTCCGGTATATAGACATATTTTTGATATGGATTGGCCATGCAGACAATCTGCTTCAATTCCATAGTTGGTTAAATGAACGAACAGCAGATATTAAATTCAGTCTAAACCACAATCCCCGAAGGATGACATTTCTAGATGTTGAAATCTGTGTTTCAGAAGGGGTTCTAACGGCGACACTCCATAAAAAACCCACTGACAGAAATAAAGCACTGCACTACACTAGCCACCACCTGCGAAGTCTTCGCGACAATTTGCCATTGGACAATTCTTGAGGATTAAGCGGAATTGTTCATAAAACCGAATACACATTCCATGCCAACAATCTACTTGATAAGTTAAAATTACGAGGATACCCAAAAGAACTCTTTAAAAATGCTATAAAAGAGCATGGTGGACACCTCGAGAGGAACTTCTACATAAAAAAGAAAAACCCAAAATGGAACGCCTTGTATGTGTGACCACATTCTGTCCTCGGACAAATCAACTGAATAAAGTGATTAATCAAAATTGGCACTTGGTTCAGAACCTTGATACATCCTTCACCAGACCACTCTTTGCCCTTAAAAAAGAAAGCAGTATTGGCAATCAAGTGATACGTGCAGCACTGCCAAAAACATCGACTAAAAATACACTCCGTGAACAACTGTGTTTACCACCCATTGTTGGTCATTACAAATGTGGAACATGTGTTTGCTGTAATCAAATCATTGAAGGATCACTATTCACATATAATAACATCAATTGGAAACATGATTCGTTCTCCAACTGTAAAACAAAGAATGTAGTCTATGGAATATTGTGCCCGTGCCCAAAACGATATATTGGAAAAACAAACCGGGAGGTGAGACAGCGGATAACACAACACAAATCCAGGATTCGCAAAAAAATCCTCACGGCTCCACTAGTCAATCACTGGATTAGCCACAATCACACTGAGAATGAGACAAGGTGGACTGTCATGTCAAAAGTTTAAAAAGACCCCCGAGGCGGTTATTTGGACAGGAAATTAACTCAAAGAGAGGCTATGCTAATAGTAAAATTCAACCCAGCAGTTGATGGACTAAATGAGATCTCTGAAATATATAACCTGTAGACATTTTTCCAACACATCCCATATTTTGAACGCCGTAACCCCTCACTACACAAGTTGTGTTTGGAGGAAGCCAAACAATTTTTTCGCTCCCTAAATAGAAGATTTCTATCCCTAGAAGTTTTCAAGTAATGACTCGTAGAAGGGGCAAAAGACCTCTGAAAAAAGTTTTTTGCAACAGATTACACTCCTCCAGCGTTGACAACTTTGAAATCCGTGGTTTATTCAAACAATGTTTCCTTGCACCAATACTTCGTGATCCTTAAAAGTAATCAACTACATCCCCCAGAATCCCTGGAAATTCACGTTCCCTTACTTGGCACGTCAAGAATCGGTACATCATTGAAAGAATAGCAAGAGCAACAGACTTTTACAGACGTTTTGCTGAATAAAACATGCCCCTTTTGCCTGGACACCCAAATGGAAGCACCTTGAAATCCGTTTCCCCAATAAGCTTCGTCAAACACTTTTGGGGTCCTGCAAGTAACCACAACTACATCCCCCAGAATTCCCGGGCAACCACGCCCCCTACGTGTGATGTCGGCAATCCGGAAATCAAAGAAAGAACGCAAGTTACGCAACCGGCGGACTCTGGTTACTCACGAAGACAACGAGCAACGGTCCCGGGCGCCACATTCAATGAGAAAAAAACTTCAGGTACGGCGAACAAGTGTACCGCAAATAGCCCAGCCTGGCCTTAAGCTCTTCAGAGTTCATGTCTTGGTGCCTTTTGTCCCCTGTTTAGAGACGACAAAAGTTTGGAAAGTCGCGCCCACGCCCTGATTTCTTTTTATAAAAACCAATTATAAAAACCAGGTATGCGAAGATTGCATTTTTGCGATTCTCGTGCTTGACGGTTTAAACAAAAAACCCGTTGTCACAAAAATCTTCTACGCCCTTATTTTCATTAATTACCGAAAGTTCAAGACAAAAACGGCTCCTCTTCACCAACAGAATACGGTACAAGGACGTACAAACAACTTACTGAGTGTGTTTTCTTGCCTGCCGTGTTTATTGCTCCCGCGTCTCTCGCGGTCTGTATCATTAAAAGTTAACTTGTTTCCTAAACAAACCTTCCACGTTTCCTTTTATCAGTTTCCTAGGTTGCACACTAAAGTGGCCCTCCTTCACCAGCGAAAGACCACACAAGGACGTGCACGCGTTCTTCAACAACCACGTGAGTGTTTGCCTCACCAATAAATATGAGAAGTCTCCCACCCCGGGTTAACTACAGTACTGTACCTCAAACGTTTGCGCGCTCCTGAGAACACAGCGCGTTTTTGAATTTAACAGCCCCGCTTTTAGGCTAATTTGACAGTCACACTCGAGACTGAACCCATGACTTGGTCTGCTTCTTCTTTTTTCGTTGTAGTATCTGAACTTGACTACCATGGCTGACATTTGAGAAATTTAACGGAGGAGATCGGTTGATCTCAGAAAGAGGTAATTTTCAATGTGTGGTTAGTATGGAAGGTGTGGATTTTGTGAAAGTGTTCGGACAGAAGTGGTAATATGAGTGTCTTTTCTTTCTTTTTTTCTTTTCACAGCTGTCTAGGAGTTCTAGGTCCTGAGGAGAACTCTATTAACTTGCACTTGGGTTAGAAACGCGTCGACTATTATGTAACCACACGTGTGCGAAAAAATATACTATGCCGCTCAGCCCCCCAAAAAACTTTGTAAAAGATTGACAAAAACCACAAAAATTATGTTGGGAGCCTGAATAGTACACTGTCTGGTTGTTGCCCTAAGTAAGGTTGTTATTGAATTTTCTCAAAAAAACCAGTACCAAATTTCAACCTTCAGGGCTTTACTCACTTTTTCTGTTTTCCTTCATTGTTTCCATTTTTGATTTTTGAAATACAGAACTTGAGCTCATTATATTTGTTATGTGGAATTTGTTGTCTGTCATGTCTGCGTCATGTCCAACGATAACATTTGTGGTGTTAAATCTGTTGTATTATGTGTCAAACCAATTTTGTGGTCTTTTGAAAAATCCTTTCTACATGTTGTTTTTGTGGAAACCGATGGGTAATCTCTAAAAAGAAAACTTCTCATGAAAAATAATTTCACAAATTGATTGAAAAAGAATAAAACTAAGTTTTACGGTCACATCAAGTGTCAAGTGTGATCATATGAAATGATATCAGTATTGGCATGTGTGTGCCTATAATATTGGCCAAGCCTTACTGATTATGGGCCAAAACCCTCTTTAGTCGATTTACTTTTAGAAAGTGGGCATTTTCTTGCTTTACCTTCCTGTGCCTCCGCCTGCCTGTGGAATCAATGTCTGTTTTAGACTGACAATTGGGCTGTTTGTGCATTCACGCTAGACAGTCACATAAATGGAGCTGGGGTGTGTCCTGTATTTCCTGATTGCCCATTTCCAGGCTGATGGGCCTTCCTTAGCTAGATTGGTGGGAGGAGTTGTCTCTGACACCTGAATAGGGCTGTGCCTGGCCTCTCACAATGCTGTCTCTAACCCCCTGTAGTGTGTCTGGAGCCAGGACAGGACAAGGCAGGATCTATGCACTGTAAAGACTATCCTTTGAATTATGCCTACTTTAAAGGCCAAAAGGGGTATGAATATTGGACCTATAACCCCAGACTTTTAGAACACTTTTGGATCAAAATGAGACTCTGCCAAGGGGAAGAGCTGGAGAGCTGTCAGGAAGAGTACTGCCCCTTTGGTGGGTTGCTTTCCTGGGTTGGCCTGCAGTTGCTGCTTCTGTCTTGGAGAGATCAAAGACTGGTATACTGCTTGAGAAGATTCTCCAAGGGCTTGTGTGTGCTTCCCTCCTATTAAGCAGTCTCAGGACCATCAAAGACTTCATCTGAAGCCCCCTTGAACTGCTCAGCTGGGAGTCATGACCTGTGAAGTGGTGCCAATTCCAGTTCTGAGCTCTTGGAGGTGGTTTGGCGGCTTTAAAGACTCAGAATCCACACATCGCCCTCCCAGAGCTGTTTTTCCCACCGCAAGTCTGCTGTGTGGTTGAAAAACCAACACATCACCGCAGTGAGGCTGAAAAATTGACACCGCTCCAGTTCGCGGCCAGAAGAACTGCTGCAGCCCGAGTCCAGAGCACCATGTCCGTCCAAGACACCCACTCTGACTCCGACGCAGGCCCTGCTGTGCGGCTGAAGTAACCGACTCATCACGGGTCGGCGGCTCAAAGAATCGATGCAGCGTCTGTTTTGCTGCCGCCCCATTGACCCCAATGCATCCAGATTTCCACGTATCGCACCTGTGTGCCAACACATTGCCCCGCAGAAAAGAGTCGCCTCTGGAAATCTATGCATCACTTCTTCTCGCAGTAAGGAATCGACGCGACACTGCTCCTGCACGCTGCAGAACTGATGCCTCCATTACGCTGGGACTTAAGAACCGACGCATCACTGTGTTTTCTGGGGCTTCCCTCCTCTGCGACTGTTTTTCACCTTGGATTTTGACGCATCAAAGGTACTTTATGCTAAAATCAACTCATCCATAGAGTTCTATGGACAGAATTGCTTAAACCTTTAAAAAGTGATATCTGGAGTTCTGTATGTTGGATTATTGTTGTTTTGGTCTTGTTTGGTTTAGATAAAGATTGGTTATTTTTCTAAACTGGTGTGGTGTCCATTTGTAGTGTTTTCACTGTATTACTGTGTCTCTATGTACAAATGCTTTACACATTGCCTCTGAGATAGGCCTGACTGCTCGTGCCAAGCTACCAAGGGGGTGAGCAGGGGTTATCTTGGGTGTGTAACTCCCTTACCCTGACTAGAAGGAAGGGTCCCTACTTGGACAGGGTGTATACCACTGCCAACTAGAGACCTCCATTTCTAACAAACATCAAATGTCATGCACGCTAGAAGTTTGTGCTAAGTTTTTGGCATTAACCGCTTGCAGAGGATCAGCATTTATCTGTTATCTTGCAAAACTATCTGTGTCTTGTATACTTAGTTTGTGTACTATTAGAAATGTCCTTGTCACTGTCAGTTTCAAGCACTAATGAGCATAATAACTTCATCTGTACATACTTATAGAATGTTTTAAATATCATCATGCACGTAGCCCATGTTAAGCCCATTGTAAGTTCTTGGTAAGCTGGTAATAGGTCTTTTTTTAACCAGACAGCTGTGCTGGTAGACTCGAGCTAAAAAGACACTGACCGCAGTGAAGGAGATGACCATATCTTGAGCTAATCTTTAAAATAAATGATGTAAAGAAAACTAAAATAATTAGATTCTAAACTTGAGCTGGATGTACCATGATAATGTCAATATATTATAATAAAGACAGATATAAGAATTCAGCCCAGATTATACTGGGAATTGATAAATAAGCCAACAATAATTATAATACAAATAGTTGTTTCAGCTATAAACTGTGAAAACTGTTGGTTTTGTTTAGAAATCTATTTGGACATTTGCTGTGTTATGATTAGAAATACACCCGGATTCTGGCTATGCTTTCATTCAAAATATATTTGGGTTCGGACTGTGTTTTTGTTCGAAATGGACCCACTAGAGCAGCCATTGCAGAGGGAATTGGGGAGTTCCTCACGTTCAATGGTACAAGGAATTCCATCACACCTCTGAGGTTGTATCTCCTGAAAGCGGTGGTTAGGAGTAGCCTAATAGCGGAAAGCCCCCATCTCAAGAAAATCATGGAGAGCATAAGGAAGCTACGTCAAAATTATCTGAAGGAAACAGAAGCCCATCATAAAGTTACAATCTCAGAAACTGTAGCATACATTTCTTACTATCATGGGAGCAATATAATGCCTGACCTTAGGAGAATGAAGTACGCCCCAACCCATTTAAGCAAAAAAATACTAAAAGCGGTTTCACAAAGGAGGTAGGTTTATCGTATGGCTTGTACCTCACATGTAAAACTGTGCGTTTGTTCGACAACATAAACGTTAGGATTGTGCCAGACTGATGCTGTGCGCACCCTCAGGATATGTGGGCCTCTATCTCTGCTAGCTCACAGTGCACCATCTACACCCCTAACCTTACAGGGTAACAAATGTGTGTGCAACCTCAGAACATGACAACCCTGACCCTTCCCCCAAGAAATCGTGGTAACAGATCTAGAACCCATTTGCTTGGCCTCTCATGCATACCCAAAGAAATACACAAGAAATACTCAGCAAGGCATTTCAATATTTTTTTAAGCATTGTGATTCTTGTATAAAATACATGCATTGCGATAATCAATAGAATGAAACAGATAAGCATAATTAGCATTACAAGAATAGTGAAAAAGATGAACATTTCCACCCTTGTGGTAAGACAGTGAGTATTTGCAGGCATATAAATACTCTGTATAGTGCACTCCTTCCTAGCGCTCCCTAATCTAGTCTTGCCTAGGGTGGGTGATCTGCCAAATCTCTGCCCAGGTGGTCTAACTCCACATTACCTGAGGTTAAGTGTCATCACGCTCCCTCGTGTTGGGAAGCAGGAATCAGCTAAGCTAGAATTCCAGCATATAGTGACCTTGCAGTGTCAGCTGAGTGCTCCTCTCCCCTACACAAGAAAGTGGTTCTGTATATATAATAACAGCACCCATGTGGCCATGTCGCAACCCCTGTCAGCCCTCAATTGTTTATTCTAGTTGGATAGCGTCTTCGCCTACCAGTCAATAACATAAATAACATTTGCGCAGTGAACTTTATCCCTTGTACTAAATGTTCAAGGTGTTGTGATAGTGTGCTTATAAAGTGGAAATATAAGCAATGCAGAATTAGAGAAAGTTATCCTTCATGGTCACACATGCAAATGTATGTCAAAAGTCACCATGTTTAAAAGAGAAGGCAACTTAAGAAACATGAGCATGCAAATGGTGGCATCTAACCAGGCCTATCCTGACCACCTGACAGGTTGTTGCCGCCCGGGCTTAAGGCCATAAGGATAAAGAGTCATGTAGGTGATACTAGGGATGAGAGGGGTGACCTGCTTCAGAGAGATACGGACAGAGCTGGAAGATTTCAGAGATACTACCAGCAGCTATATGAAGCAGATCTGGCAGACCCCCTGTTGACAGCGAGTTATGTTAATCAAACTGCACAGGACAAGCTAACCCCAGAATAAATAGAGTTGTTAGAACAGCTGATCCAAAAGGAAGACATTTGGAAAGCCAATAGGGAGCTCATATCCTCCAAAGCACCTGGTCCAGAGGACTTTACTCACTTTTTAAAAAAAACCTTCTGGCACCATTCTTAGATCTCATGATTAGACTCTTTAACTTGTTGATAGACTAAGCCAGGATCACTCAGATGGAGGCAAAGATCTCTGTGATGTTTAATCAAAGAAAATGTGAGAAAATGTGGATCCTATAGGCCGAGCTCCCTGGAAAATACTGATGTCAAGATATTCACAAATATCTTGGTGATTAGACTAAGCAAAACTCAACCCGGACTAATCCAAACCAACTAATCTGACCCTTTACATGGAACCCTGGGCACAAACCCTCTGAAATAATCCAACAATAAGAGGATCCACCTTGGCCCCAATGACTTCATGCTTACTATTTTCGACATTATAGTCTTCCTGGCAGACCCAAAGTTATCACTCCGGGCATTATTGGAGGAATTGGACGCCTTTGGCAAGGTGTCTAGTTTTAAACTCCATGTAGCAAAGTCCGAGGTCTTGAGCCTTACTGTTTCACCATGCATAGGTTGCTACTTATGAGTGATAGCAACTTCAAATGAACATCAAAACTGATCCATTATCAAGTTCTTAATGTTATCTCCTCATGTGGAGGGTTGTTAGTGGCTAGCTAACTGTCACTGATAGACCCTATTAAACAGACCTGTAGCCCTGGCACAATCTAATCACTCTGGACTGCAGTGAATAGCATCCATAAAGATGAATATTTTGCAGGGGGGCTTTTTTCTGTATGAAGCACTTTCAAATCTAGAGCCTTGAGTGATTTTGATCAACACCCAAAAAAGTTGCATACACTTCCGAGGGAGGAAGGAGTCAGAGAATAAGATTAAAGCAGAGCTTCCGTTCCCGAAATTAAAGCTGCGGTCGGGTGTGTGGGTATTGCGGGGGGGGGGATGTCCCATATTTTTCCACCTACTGTGCAGCTACCCAGGTGTCTTGTAGATAGGAATGGTCCAGAGAGGAGATGGCAAAGCAATAACTCTTCCTCAACCAGAATGCTCACAGGATGATCCTTATAAGAGCTACCTATATTAAAAAGACAGATCCTGCTCAACCACTACCTCTTTAGTACTCAGGGCAACCCTGGTGTCCTGGAATGCATGTAGTATTAAGGGGGGTCTGATGAATTACTCGTCTCCCTTCACCACCCTGTTCGGAAACTCCGATATCCACTCCAGGATGGAGGGGACAACTTTTCAACCATGGAGAATAATAGATGTCTGAAACCTGAAGACCTATTCATGGACAGCAACATTAAATCATTCAACTAATTCAAACAAGACTTCGACTAAGTGGAACAGAGCGGTTTCACTCCACTCCACTGTTCCACTGGACTCTACAGCTCGATCATCACAGAAGCCTGGAGAGGCTAGCATCCTGTGGGGACCTGTCTATGTTCTGGGATGGAGTGTTCATTGTGAGTATTCCCTGCGTGGAATACGGAATGTGGGGAGGTTGGCAGTTGCTGCCTGGGAGCTGGAGAGTGAAGACAATAAATGAAGTACCTACCGTTGCCTCCGTTGTACTTCCTTTCATTGGCGACTATTTGGGATTCGACTGGAGTCTTCTGTTCTTGGGGATCAGCGCCGTCGTATCTCCTGCTCCCTGATCTTGAGGCTGTGACGGCGCTTCACGACTGTTACCCCAAGCGGCACCGAAGTTCCTGAGCCGTTTTCTCCACTTCGTGGGAGTCTGTGTGGCCTCTTCGTGGTGCTTTGCGGTTGTCTTTCAAGTTTGGCAGGTATTTCTTTTTGTACTGTGTCCGCTGGGCTCGCGCGATATGGGAATCGCCTAAGCTCGAGCTTTTGCCTCGTGACGTCGTTCTACGCAGACGCGCTGTGCGTCATCCTGCTGCCTGTTTGCCTGACTTCCTGATCACTCACGCAACGTAACTACGCTGCGTGCGGCCATCTTTAAATTTCCCCGTGTGCCTTGTCCTGCAACCTTTCAAGCTTCATACGCTGATGCGCACAGCATTTACTCCGCGCATCAGTAACCATAGCTACGCTGATGCGCTCAGCTATTTCAACACTTTCTGTTTTCTACGCTGATGCGCACAGCATTTAATCACGGCGCATCAGTCACTGTAATCACGCTGATGCGCTCAGCCTCATGCATTAGCTACTGCGTGTCATTTACCCTTCATATCGCTGATACGCACAGCTGTTCGTCACTGGTTACAGTGTGTGCACATTCTTCACTGATGTGCACAGTCTTTTGCCAATAGTACTTCTCGCAATTTAGCTGTAAGGCAAATTAAGATACATTCTCTAGCGGAGTGTGTGGGCAGCAACTCACCCACGTATAGTGCAGGCATGGATCACGTTATTGCTCCGCCATCATTTTTGCAATCTCCTGGTTCTCCTTCCATGCCATGGCACCAGTGGAAGGATACTTTTGAAACTTATTTGGAGGCTATTGATGGTGACACCTTCACAACTAAAAAGAAAAAGGCTCTTCTAATGTATAATTTGGGTGCGGAAGGTAGAAGCATTGTTAAAACCTTGACTCTCGAGGTTGTCACCACTCGTGTGAGTGGTGGTGAAGATGGAGACTCCTTATTAGTTGATGACTATTCATCGTTAATCAAAACGTTAGACAAGCGTTTCAATCCTAAAAAGAATGTGGTACTCGAGCGTCACAAATTTCTACAGCGGGCTCAGATTCCTGGGGAATCCATAGATGATTTTGTTTCTGCACTCAGAACTCTGTCTATCTCGTGCAATTACAGGGAGTTCAGGGACGAAATCATACGTGATCAGTTGATCGAACGCACTTGTGACAAAAAGATTCAGGAAAAGTTACTATCTTCTGATGATCCTGCTCTAGAATCAGCCATCACGCTCGCTAAAAGCATTGAACACTCTCAAATTTGTATGAAGGAGATGAGCAACCCTTCTCACTCTTCCGAGGTCAAGTCAATGTCGTTAAAACACAAGACACGGTTCCTAATGAGAGTGCGACGCGGGATTCCTCTCCACGATTTGCATCTAAAACTAAATTTGAGAATGCTCAACCATTTTGCTTCCGCTGCGGGAGCAAGAACCATTTAGGGAACGCCAAGCACTGCTTTGCCTTGAATCAAACTTGCTTTAAGTGCGGCAAAAAGGGTCATCTTGCTCGTTTTTGTAAAGCTGTAGGGTCCGAACAAGCGTAATGTTCAAATTGTAAAATCTATTGTACAGGACCTGGGTGACTCTGGGGAAGAGAGTGATTATATGTCTCTGATGCTATCGTCGTCATCGGTTGAGTCTGAGGGTGTAGTTGAAATTGCATCCATGGGAAGTACATGCAGACGGAAATCTCCTGCATGCGTTGTTAGAGTGAATGGAAGGAGTGTAAATTTTCTAGCTGATTCTGGGTCTCCCTTCACCCTTATTAACGTAAAAGACCTTGGGGAGTTAGATAGTATTCAAATACACCAGTCGAATATCAGAATTTTTGCCTATGGTGGCAAAAGAGTGGAAGTCTTGGGGAGTTTTGATGCAGAAATGGAATTTGATGGAGATCAGGCTTCAGGGCCTGTATTCGTAGTCAAGGATGGTGCGAACTTGCTAGGGTGGCAAGACCAAGGGAAACTAGGCATCATTCTTGACCCCAATCATCCCAACATGGTTTTATCCAAACGAGAAGCTTGTAAATTCTACACTTCTCCTACTTCCGTAGATTCTTCAGATGCTGTGAGTGTGAAACACTTGTCAGGTGATGAGTGGATTCAAAAATACCCTGAAGTATTTTGCGACAATCTTGGGAAGCTTAAAGGCTTCCAGCATCGCATTGTTCTGAAAAATGGAGCGATAGCAGTCGCACATAAAGTGCGTAAAGAACCTTTGAGCTTGCGTGCAGAATTAAAGCAAGAATTGGAACGTTTGTGTCGCATGGATGTAATTGAAGCAATTGAAGGCTCTGAATGGTTGGCCCCCATAGTTCTCGCACGCAAGGCAGATAAATCCCTGAGAATGTGTGTTGGCTTGCGCGATCTGAATAAGAACATCTGGATCGATCGCCAACCGTTGCCCAATATTAATGAAATGCTGGCGACGCTTAACGGGGCCAAGTATTTCTCGTCATTTGATATTTCCTCAGCCTACCACCAAATTGAGTTATGTAAGGAGTCTAGGCATCTCACCTCCTTCGTAACACCTGAAGGAGCTTTTCGCTATAAGCGTATGCCTTTTGGTCTAGCATCAGCCTCCGCTGTGTTTCAACGTCTCATGGGGAATTTGTTTAAAGATACGGCGGGGGTGGTGTTCTTCCAGGATGACATTCTGGTGTATGCACAATCTGAAGTAGAGCATGATTGTAGAGTCAAGCATGTACTAGATACTGTGGAACTCCATGGGCTTTCCTTAAGAAAAGACAAGTGCAAGTTTTTCAGGGATGGTGTGGACTATTTGGGTCACCACATTTCTGGTAAGGGAATCGAACCTAAGATAAAAATCTTAGATGCCATTCAGAATGCACCTGCACCCAACAATAAGGACCAGTTACGCTCATTCTTAGGGCTCGTAGAATACTATGCAAAATTTGTAGGGAATTTTGCTGATAAAACTTCCAATTTACGAGAATTGTTGAAAAAGAATGTGAAATTTGTGTGGTGCGGAAAATGTGACCGTCAATTCGAAAGTTTGAAAAAAGAGATTGTACAAGCTCGTCCCTTGAAAATGTTTAACATCAATGACAAGTGCATAGTTTCCTCTGACGCTAGCAACATCGGTCTGGGTGCTGTTCTGTTGCAGAAGAGGAGTAATGGTCATGAAGAAATCATTGCATTTGCCTCTAGGACTCTTCGTGGTGCTGAGAGCTCATATTCCACCATCGAAAAGGAGGCATTAGCACTATGGTGGGGTGTCCAGTACTTTCGAAACTTCCTATGGGGAAATGAGTTTACTCTCAGGACTGACCATAAACCTTTGGTTGATCTATTTACCACAAGGGGGGGTGGTCGTGCCACGCCACGTATCGCCAAGTGGCAGTACAGACTTCAGGAGTTCAACTATCATTTGGAATATGTACCAGGAGTCAAAAACAATGTTGCCGATTGTCTTTCCCGTCTGCCCCTAGTTGATGACAATAGTATACCTGCTGAAAATGATCTTGATGTTGTGTGTGCTGTTGGGACGGTAGAAGATGTGGCAAGGGGTGCACTCTCTGAGCGTGAGTGGTTGGAAGCTTTATCTGAAGACCAGGATATCTGTGTGGTTACTAAATTCTTGGTTCAGGGCTGGCCCGTAAACAAGTATTTACCCTCCGTCTTGGTCCCTTTTAGAAGGATTTGTGAGGAGTTGTCTGTAGTAGACGGGGTCTTACGTAGAGGTGGGTTATTAGTTGTTCCCACAAGTTTGCGGAAAAAAGTTTTTGATCTTGCCCATGAGGCTCACCAAGGTATCCGTGCCATGAAACGCAGAATTCGTGAGGATTTTTGGTGGCCTGGTGTTGATCGATCTATCGAACATTTTGTCAGAGATTGCTGTGCATGTGTCCTCAGTGACAAGTCCCAAGTGACCCATCCCAGTCCGGTTGATCCAGTGGTTGTGGAAAACGCACCTTGGAGCAAATTGGCTTTTGATGTGGCTGGTCCATTTGGTTTTTCTGGAAATTCACCGATGTATGCTTTAGTTTTGATAGACTATATGTCAAAATGGCCGGAAATCAAATTTGTTGAGTGTGCTAATACTTGGGCTGTCATCAATTTCTTTAAAGAAGTATTTCTCCGAGAAGGATTTCCTGAGGTATTAGTGACGGACAATGGTACGCAATTGGTGTCTTTAGAGATGGAGAATTTCCTCAAGGAGCATGGTATCAAACATGTTTTAACATCATTATATCACCCCCGCAGTAATGGTTTGGTGGAACGCCTGAATCGCGTCATTAAGGACCAGATACAGTTGGCTCTAGTTAATGGGTTGTCGTGGCGTTCTGTCATTGCAGACATGTTGTGGGCCATCAGAACCACGCCCCATGTAAGTACAGGGATATCTCCTTTCACGTTACTTAGAGGGAGAGTTGCTGGTTCTAAGTTGAACAAGAACTGGATGTTCAGAAAGGAGATTGATCAATCCAAACTTAGCAGGGTAGCGGATGTGAGGACTGCTGTCCAGTCTAAGTACACTACGGTTTCTGAGAGAGTTTCTCCTGTGTGCGTGGGTGATTGGGTGAGAATTAAGAAACCTGGATTCGTCCGCAAAGGGGTGTCTCGGTTTTCTCCTCCGGTTAAGGTGAGGGAAGTGAAAGACCGTGTTGTTGTGCTAGAAAATGGCAAAGTTTGGAACAAGTGTGCCATTTCTGTTGTTCCTCGGTCTAAAATGGAGTATGTGGGAGGGAAGATGGGTGTTCATTTGGACTCCTCTCAGACTATTCCTGTTCATCTTGGTTCCCCCAACACTACTCCTGCTCTTCCAAGTTCGCTTCCTACCAATAGATGCAGTTATCCGAGCTCTTTTCCTAATAGAAGGTTTTCTTCCAGAGTAAGATCCATACCTGTAAAGTTTCGAGATTATAAAATGCAGTGACTTTCGGTATATGTGTTCTTTTAATCGTGCTTCCAGTTGTCATTGGAAGGTGTTACAACTTTGCTATTTATTTTTTAGTTGCTAATCTTGTTTTATTGTTTTTGGGTTAATTTCCTCATTTTCTTGTACATTAGTTTTCTTGTTAGGTTCTTCATTTATAGGAAGGGAGGTGTGTGGGGACCTGTCTATGTTCTGGGATGGAGTGTTCATTGTGAGTATTCCCTGCGTGGAATACGGAATGTGGGGAGGTTGGCAGTTGCTGCCTGGGAGCTGGAGAGTGAAGACAATAAATGAAGTACCTACCGTTGCCTCCGTTGTACTTCCTTTCACATCCCTTGGAGAAACTGCTACAGACCTCAGACATAGGTAAGAATCTAATCACAGGACTGTGTGAGATACTGCTGGTGGCAGAGACCACACCACAAATGGAGATTTCACGACATTTGAAAAATGGAGTTGGGAATTTCGTTCACTACGCGGGATTGGAATGACCTCATACAGGATAGCAGTAGAGGGGGCATTAGCTCCAATGTAATATATATAAACCTAAAGCTCCTTTAGAGATGGTATTACACCCCAGTATGGCTGCAATCCTTCAGAAGCCACTGATCAAACAAACGTAGGAGACATTGTGATGAAAAGAGCAGTATGTTCCATATTCTTTCTCTGACACTACCCTAATATTAAGGACGTTTGGGGAACAGACTTAGCATACATACACCAGATTACTTACAACAGGGTCCCATCCTTAGCCTAAAGCCCTGGGGATGGAGGACTGGGTGTTGAAAAAGGGCACAAAGAGACTGGTCAAGCGGCTAATGGCTGCAGCCAAGGAACTGATCTTGGGAGGATGAGGGAAATGTGGACCCTCCAGTGGGAACTGCAGGGATGTTGGTGTCAGAGGCTATGTCTACTGCAGGCAGTGGAAAAATGTGCATGACCTGGCCTGGTGGACAAGGAGCGAGACTCTGCAAAGTAGTGGGATATGCTGCTGGACTTGTTTGTCAAGAATGATTAGTTACTCACTTGCTCATGGGTGCTGAGTGTCTTGCAGATCCTTCCAAGTGGAATGGTCCAAGAGCAGGTATCTAGACAGTTTTGAATTTTGGGGTAGCTGTACTGGCAACATGTTCATCTGTATGTTGCGTAACGCGTTGGATCTGTTCACACATCCCTGAATAAACTAAATGAAATCACTTGTTTTTTTTAAATGAATAAAAATTGGTAAAACTGAAAAATCCTTGATCAAACATTATGGGCCATGATTGTTGTATAAAAAAACTGAAGGTCATGGTCATGAAGGACACTGTGCATACCATACTTACTGTATGCACTAAACATGGCCAAACGTTGTAAGCATGTTTAGTGTGTCAGAGTGATATATCTCTGGTACTTTTAGAGAGTGAGCACTGGGTGTACCATACACATGCAGTAAACATGGCCCATATCTAAAGGCTGTGAACAGACTTCCATTTCCTTGAGTGCTACACACAGCACCGCATGAATATAACACACACATCCACTGAACACACGCCATAACCGAAAGCTGTTGTCCATGTTGAGTGTTGATATATCATTTGTTATAGTATTCAAAGGGGGGGACAGAGGGCTTTTGGATAGGTCCAGCATAAAGGCCCAAGGAGAGTATTCGACAAAAGAGATATACTGTTCCTCAGGGATGAGAGTCAATGAACAGAGAAATTAAACCAACCTGACCGGAATGGTTCATGGTTGGGAATCCATATATCGGATTATAATGCCCTCACACACCCTGTCGGGTGTCATGCTTCATCATCGGGCTGCTCCTCGTCGGGTCGGCGGTGCAATACCCGACGGGCTCCCTATAGTAGGGGCACTTTAACGGAGATCTTTTATCCAACAGCCGTACGGTGAAGTGGGGGTGAGGGGCCTAGTGTATGTACCGGGCCCGGTAGGAGTGGGTAGGTCTAAAGACTTCGTGCTACGAGCACCAAATACATGAGGAATCCCTCGTGTGTGTCACCTACCGGGTACTGTGAAGCCTGGTTAGTTTACAGTTCTGGGTAGTTCCAGTACTACCAGGTATCTGACGAGTTAGTCCTATGGTTGATGTGAGTGCACCGCCACAACACCATTGTAGTTTCAGTTGTAGATAGTATACCCCTCGCTTTGGTCCTGACGAATCGCCCGAAGATTATTCAATTGGCGAGAAACATGTTGACCGACCACGTATAAGAGCGCCACAACCTGAGACATAATCTCAGCTTAGCACCTTATACTTTTTGTTTTTACTTAGGGTAGGAGACCCCATGATTAAAGTTGTTTTCACAGGTACTCCCAATCCTATTTTACTTTCACTTTAAATTTATTAACACACATTCATCTACATACACTAGGCCCCTCACCCCCACTTCACCGTACGGCTGTTGGATAAAAGATCTCCGTTAAAGTGCCCCTACTATAGGGAGCCCGTCGGGTATTGCACCGCCGACCCGACGAGGAGCAGCCCGATGATGAAGCATGACACCCGACAGGGTGTGTGAGGGCATTATAATCCGATATATGGATTCCCAACCCTGAACCATTCCGGTCAGGTTGGTTTAATTTCTCTGTTCATTGACTCTCATCCCTGAGGAACAGCATATCTCTTTTGTCGAATATCATTTGTTATGTCATCGGTGATGGCAATGTAATTGATGACGTCATTTATGATTTATGCACAAGCTCATGAACAGTGCATGGGTTTAGGTAACATTGTGTGTCTATTTTAACTGGGGAATTTCAGGGTTTTGCATCACACTATTCACAACACTTCATGTATTCATCATTACATTTGTAGTTCCTTTGCTAGATTTTGAGGCATCCAACATATAATTTAAGAACCAGACACAACCATCACGAAGATATTGCATTAAACATCGTTCTCTCATAACTAATAGATTCTTCTACACTTCCCTTGCTCCTGTCCAGATAATGGCTTTGCCAGTTCAGTTCATATCATACAACCACTTTTAATGTGCATTCTCTCGGGCCAGCATGGCAGTGACACTTGGTTTGTACCTAGTAGAAAGTGCTGGAGAGCTTTAAATATTTTCTAGTTATCTTCTGACACTGGACATGAAAGTGCACTCAGTCTTTTCCTGAATGCATGTTTGGAAATTCAGAGAAGCCAAAAGATTTTACTAGGAAATTTATTTAATCATCAGACCCATTACAAATTACGTCTTCTGCTAGAACAAGCTTGTCACGCTCATGCTGATTTATTTTTAATTTACTGACACGAAGGGGTTCTGTATCATTTATTCCTGTGATTCCGAGCTCATTTAATCAATTTTCTATTTAATGGCTACGTGATCTTGTTGAAAATAAGTGGCAGGTTTCTCGAAACTAGGTGAACATATTTTTGTGAGCAGAGGAACAAGAGAGTTTTGCCATGTACTATGGGGTGTCACAGAGGAGCAGAGCTCAATGACAGCGACAAGGATGTTATACTATGACGTTATCAGTCCACCAACACTGCACTCCACCATGAAGCCGTGGCGCCTGTTCAGATTCACCCTTAAACCAAATTGAAAGGCCAATAACATCTTAAGGATTTGGGTGGCCCTGGGCAAAACATAATTTGGGAACCCCTGTATGGAACAACTTTGAATTGTATTACCCTAACCTACTAATACAAGCCCACAGAATGCCATGCAATGCTAAATTATATGTTAAGCTTTAACAGGGTCACACAAAAAGAGTTGAACTATGTCTTGCCCGGGACCCCAACAATCCTTAAGAAGAAACTATGTATAGTGATGTAGAGGTAGACAGAGAGCGAGAGACGTTTATATAGAAAAAAAGAATAGACAGCTCAAGTAAGCAAAAGGTTCACTCTCCCAAGGGGCCTTTGGAAGTTGTAGGCCCTGGGCATTGGCCACTTTGCCAGTGGCTTAAAATGTCTCTGGGAAAGGACTTGGACCCAATGCACAGCATCACATATGGATGAATGTAGGGACAGAGCTCTTGCACTGTGTGATGAGATGTGCCCTACGGCCCTTTTAGACTTCGCTTGCGGCCACTGGGTTCCCCCCAGCGGCCTCGACATCTTTAGATCCACTGGAGGAGCTACATGTCATTTGAGTGCTCAGTCTGCAGCAGACCAGGCCCTGCTGGTCTTGAGGTACACTCAAAGTGAATCCCAAATCATAGAAATTATTTCACCTGTTTCTCACCAGGAAATGGGATAGACTGATGGTTAGTGGCAGCTGGTTAATGATCCATGGCACTTTATAGCCATACCCCTGATAAAAATCCCTATTTTGAAAAAAATCATTATTGGGGTCCTTCACTTCCCTATGAGTATATAATGTGTTTCCTTTTAGCGCGTGGTATGTGTGGAAACTGGATTGTTTGAATAGGGCTGTAGCGGAGAAGGTATGTTTCAATGGGAAAAAGATGGCGGCAGGCTGAGTCTGCTACGAGTGTGTCCCTGCTCCTCTGTTCTTGTTTTGCTGCAATGAAACTTGCTGATTAGCGAACAAAGGACAGATGAGGTTGCTCTACTGCCGGGACTTTTTGGTTGTGGAAATGGTGCCCTGACAAAAATGTACCATATAGCGAAGCCAGCAGACCATAGAGTACCGCACCTGACCCGTGTTCCAAAAGTGTGATTATCAAACATTCAATTTTCTAGGTGTGTGCACGCACTACAAGCACCAGCTGCCAAGGTGCAACCCTTAAAACAAGGTTAGAACAGTAATACAAGGCGTAGAGGTGCACCACTTCAAAAGTCCCAAAGGACTTTTTTGTTTACTTTTGAAGTGGTGCACTTCTAAGCTTTGTATTACGGTGCCCTGAAATGTCTATTTGCTCCACATAACTTGAGATGCTGACATGGAACCTACAAAGACGGGCGCGGGGATGCTAGACCGGCCATTACTACAGCCCACACCAACCATGTGGGCATGCGGGAGAATACGGAGAAGCAGTTGGCCTCGCAAACTGGCCGCCCAGTTTTAAAATTGCTTTCAGCACAGATAGGAGCTCTGGTCTGGTTTGGGTCAGTTTGGATCTCAGCTTCTACTCAAATCCAACATCACCGGCCGCTGAAGTGTTGCTGGAGGCTTTTAGAATCAGTGAGGCTGGATCGCTTGGCTTCGTGCCCTCTCAGCTGGTTACAATTGTTGCAATGTCTGGAGGAGAAGGGTCGGTTGGGTCACACTAGACTATTGGTCAAGGTAACACTGTTGCCTCTGCCTCTAGAGATAGTAATTTGCTCCCAGTATATAATGCTGACTCTGTGCTCGCTAAACCTACTGAAGCGATATTAGCATTGTCCGAGCACTCTGCATGCTGTGCAATTGGTAAAAGACACACAATTGATGGACGGAATGCAGAACAAATCAAAACATTCACCCCCAGTCAAGAGATCTGGGTTAAATCCATCATTCTTTTGCTCACCATGCCATCCCAGTTTAGACCTGACCATATGCAAATCAGTCTTGACCCTGTGCCCAATGGGAACAGTCCAGCCCGAACTGCCAAGCCAGGTCCTCCCTGGACCGGAAACAAACATCCTAGGCCCGGTTTCGGGGTTTCACCCCTCTTCAGCCAGGATAGCTTGATTCCAGTGGCACAGTGAGCCCGAGACCCACGTCTGGGCATACCCGGCGCACTTAGTGCGAGAAAGCAAAAGACACACAATTGATGGACGGAATGCAGAACAAATCAAAACATTCACCACAATTGGTGTCAGAAGCTGGTAAAGATATACATGTATCGCCCAAATACAGATGACCTCCGCTTGTTTGACATGCTGAACCTTAAATTCGCACATTGGTCTGAGGACCTGATAATACTGGGTGAATTTAACTGTGTTATGAATTAGAAAGTAGATACTATGAACCGAGCTGCTCCACCCAGCAAGGTGAAACTAGGAAATCTATCTTCGGCATTGCACGGGCGCACAGTTGATTTGATCAATTGGAAAAGACCGGGGTACAGTTGTTATTCTGCACCACATGGACCTTATACTATAATAGAAATGGTTTATATGGCACAGTGCCTGATTCAGAAAGTAAAAATTGAGCTTTGTCCCAAGATTACCTCTGATCATAATCCAATTCTTGTTACACCATCTACTGGATTTTAGAAAGGAAGGGCGCTGCTGGACGTTCTCCAGATCAAATTTATCGAACATAGACTATAGAACTAGGATGACTAGTTTACTGAGAGAATTTATAGCAGTGCATGTTGATTCTTCTTTTTCTCATGTGGTTTGAGATGCCATTAAGGTTTATATATGCAGGGTTACCATGCAGTTTATTTCAGAATTGAATAAAATGCAGGAAGATAGGACAAGCAAACTGCATTCACAGCTTCAGGAATTGGAACAGCTGCATGCCCAAGCGATCCAAGATAAAAGCACAGACGAGCAGGGGAAACATCTAGAATTGCTGAAACAAAGCAGCATAGTTGACCGTGTTTATTGAGAGAATGTTGCTGCTGTTTATAAGGCGATTAAGGAGCTCCAGCAAAGAATATGGGGAGAAAATTGGGAGTGTGTTGGCGTACCTGATTGCAGAAAGGAGACATCAGAATGCGGTGAAATGTATTAGATGCAAGGAGGGAAGGTGTTCTTTTAGCACCCAAGCTATACTTAATCAATTTGGAGACTTCTTTAAAGAGATCTATGGTTGCTCGTAATCACCTATGCAGAGTGAAATTGCTGAATATCTACAAATGCTGGCCTAACACATTTGAGTTTGCTAAAGGCACAAGCCCTAGAGGGTGATATTACTGTACTAGATGTTGAGATGCCGATCGGGTTTCTCCTGTCAGGAAAAGCAGCCGGGGATGACACTATACCATTAGAATTTTATTTAAAAAAATGTATAGAATTACTTTTCTCCAGTATTGATAAAGTCAGCGATATTCCAATTTCTTGGAATCATAGCAATCATTTGCAATGCAATAGGTCTCGCATTTACATGAGTTTGAGCTATTGGCATTGTAAATGACAATGTATTTTATTTATGTTTTGGTTTTAAAACAAATAAAAGGCATTGTCATTTGCAATGCTAATAGCTTAAACTCTCGCAAATGCGATACCTATTGCATTGCAAAGGCTTGTTTTTATTTCCGAATCCAAGGTGAATCATTAAAAAAATGTGACTATATATCAAAATGAAGTAGCACGCTGCCTGGCCATCCAAAAACAAAAAAGTCAAAATAAAAAAAATAGGACTGTGGGGAAGGGTGTGGGGTTGTTAGAAGGGGACAAAAAGTGTTGGAGGACTGGAAAAGATACACGCAGGAAGTGAGCAAAAAGGAGACTGAGGGAGACACACACCGCAAGTGAGAGAACAGCACCGGGAGAAAGGGAAAAGTACAAACATGAGGGCAATGCAGAATGCGGGGGGAGTGGAGCACATAGGTCAGAGAGCGCAAAAGAGTACGGTGGGAAAGAGGAGCACAGTGGCAAGAAAAAGCAACATGGAGCAGAAGGGGGGAGAAGCACACGAGGGAGATATCTGGAAGAAACATGCTTTCTCATGGAGTGCTTAAGCAAAAAGAAAAAGTATTGCCCTAAAAGTGAGCAGTGGAAGGACACAAGTATAGAGATTATGCTCCACGGGAGGGACAAACACAAGATAGCCAAGGCAAGCCATCAAATAAGAAGTAAGCAAGTTAAAGTGACACTTAAGTCAACCAATTGTAAGCAATGGGCGGGCTTTAAGCCTAATGGAAATTCTTGTTAAGCTGACAATAGGTGTTTTCCAACCAGACATATCGCGCTATCTGGTAGCCTCCACCTAAATAATAAAAAGAAGGCCCCTGAATGAAAGCAATGAAAAGACACAAGTCATCCAGTCAAGGTACAGTAAAGAATAAATGCTACAGATGCAGGACAAAGAATAGAAGAATATGGGAAAACCCATTAAATAACAAGCAGGGGAATAAGACAGACAAGAAAGCCATCCCATCAGGAGTAGGGGACTCACTCAAAGTCCACTGCATGTATGTATTTTAAAGTATTAGTGGCAATTGGTCTTCAACAACAGATAGCTAAAGCTGCCTGGAGGACAGACCTAAAAATAGGGAGACCATGTCCTTGCAAGGAGTACTAGCAGGCCCAGTAGCTGCGCAATATGCCTCGCTGCCTAGATACCGACCAAGAAGCTAAGTGATTTGGTCTATACTGCAACCACATGCCAAATATCTAGGTATTAGGTTTCTCTCCCTCTTGTAAGCCTTAATGCCAGTTCTCAGTCGAAGTCCATGCCAGATTATAGGCTGCATTGGTAAGTGGTAAGGCTCATGGCTCTACACTATGCCTCTCTTGCTATCTGTAGGCCTGTGCCAGCAGTAAGGTTCACAACCTGAGAGTTCTTGCAGTCCAGTCAAAGTCTTCCCAACACAGTTGCAGGCTGCCTCGAGGGCAAGCTATACTAGTTTAGTCATTAGAAGCATATTGGACACATAAAAGACAAGTGAGAATAGGACTAGTAATTTCTACAGTGCATGCTGGTTACCGTACACTAACTCAACCACTGGTGCCATAAAGGGAGTCACATTGATTCAAATAGCTGGGCCATTCTGCACTCTGGCAGTGGCATAGCTAGAACTACTGCCACCCGGGGCGGACCCTAAGTTTGCCGTCCGGTGCAGGTAAGAGCTGGGGGTGGTGGGTGCGGGGAGGCTAACGGACGACTTGTTCCGGGGATGGTGGTAGTCTACAGACACGACTTGCTCACCTCCGCCGCCCCAAAAAACAGTACCGCCCGGGGCGGATCCCCACCCTCACCCCACCTACACCACTGACTGACATTTTCCTGTAAAGCTGCAAGGTAGGGGCTTCTTTTAGAGTATGATGACAAGCATAACCTAAAACCCTTATAATCCTTTTCTACTTGCTGCCTCTTGCAGCATGGGGTTGGGTTGTTCAATTTTGCCAGGTAGATTTTGGTTCTCAGTCCGGCCCTGTCCGAGTCCATAACATCAGGCAGGTGCCTTTAAACGGCCCATACTACAGTAGATTATTCTGTATGGGTCAGTCATATCTCAAGTTACTTAAAGTGAGAGTTAGAGGTACGCCACCGCACACCCTCCACAGTAATCAAGATAAACACATCACAGGTGCGATGGCCAATGATAAAAGGCTACTCGGAGCCCCTATCAAATAATTCCTAAGATGACCTCAAAAGACTATCCCTTAGGGTCACAGAGACATCTATCCTTGAGTACCATTTAGAATGGATGAGTAGGCCTCACACACTATTTGTGGCATTCTTTATCATCAGCGACCTCATCCTACTCTAGTAGGATGATACTACCAGGGCAGACTCAACCTCATTAGAGGAGGGAGTTCTTAATAACACTAACTGGACAAGAAGTAATCCAGATAATCTAAAAATACCTTAAGGTAAACCCAGGGTAATACCTTTATTCGCGGGTACCTATGGCACAGTTAAAACCAACGACAGGGGAATGATATATGGGTACAATGACCCACAAATCCTAATGAGTAAACATGTTTCTTCATCCATACATGCCAGTACTGGTCAGGGGCATTCTTTAGGGCCCAAGGGGGATTCCTAACTCAATTACTTGCACTAAATTAGTAAGGGAAAAGGACGGGCTTGTCAAACTCTGTGTCCTACATTGACAACCCAGGCAATCCTGCTCCTAAATTAAGGACAACATTAAAAACGATATTACAATGAATTCATTACATAGTCTTGACTTGGCACTCAAGTGTTTAATCACATGCACAGTGATAATAACTCATAACATATGTGCAACCTATATTTTTTCATGACAACTCACTGCAAACAGGAGAACCACTTGTGTAGGGTGAATAAATGCTTTAACCTAATAGATAAGCTGCTTACCCTAACTCTGGGGAACTAGAGCTCTATTGTCTGGAGGAGGAGGTATCCTCTGTTGTTACACACTGTAATTCCACTCAATAGTAAAGAAAAAGACTATAAAGTAAAAACCTACTGTTGAGATTGCCGCCTTCAGATCTTACCCAAAGAACCTATGCTAACATGTCTTGTCATCAACTCAGAAGAAACCACTGCCAACATGATGTCAATCCACTCTGGGGCCCATGTGACCCTTGCCCCCACTATGGCTACTGCAACACATCAGCACCATGCTCACACCCATTCTGAATGCTTCTGCCTCTTCTGAAACCTTCCCAGATGCTAGGAAACACTGTCCTCCGATTGTTGAAGAAATCCTCTGCAGAACCTTCAATGCTTGCCAGCTACAGACCGATCTCCCTGATACCAATCCCAGCATGGTCCTAAAGAAGAACTTCAACAGACACCTCACCGAACAGTGCCCTCGAAGCCGCCAGGGATGACATCTGCATGACTCTGGACAGAGGAGACAGGAGGCCCTCATCCTCCTGGACCTCTCCGCAGCATTTGACACAGTTTCCCATCCTATTCTCACGCAACACCTACATAACATTGGAATCTATGAACATACACTCTGATGGGTCTGTTCCTTCCTGATTGGAAGGACCCAGTCAAAAGGACCTTGCCTGGCACTGTACACCTCGGATGCCCACTAACTCATCTGCAGAGTTCCGTAAGGATTCTCTCTGAGCCCGACCCTCTTCAATGCATACATGATCCCTCTACCCAGCATCATCCGCTCTTACAATCATAACATCCTATCATATGTCATGACATGCAACTCATTCCTTCGCTCATGGACAAGACACCCACTACCCAGATCAAGTTCAATGCCTGCATGACTAAAATCACCCACTGGAAGAAAACCAACTATCTAAAGATGAGCAGCAACAAGACCGAAATCGTGATCTTCGGGAACAGCACATCGTTGTGGATCTCCACCGGGTGGCCAAAAGAGCTAAGACCGACACCCACAGCAAGAACCATGGAATCATGAACAGCAAACTCAACATGACCGCCCATGTCAAAATGCCATCACTGCCTCATGCTTCCATACCCAGAAGACGCCGAGGAGGATGTTCAAATGGCTCCCAATCATCACTTGGAAAACCGTCACACATCCCCTGTGAAGCCACAAGGAAGCTGGACTATGGGAACACCCTCTACATCCGGGAGCCTCATCAGAAGGCTGAAGACCATTCAGAACTCAGCGGTCAGAATCTCTCTCAACCTCCCATACCACACTCACATCCCCCACACCTGAAGGAGCTCCACTGGCTCCCCATTCACAAACGAGCACAATTCATACTCCTCACCCACACTTTCAAGGCACTACATAACACTTACTCAGCATACCTCAAAAATCACATCAGCTTTCACAAACATTCCAGACACCTCCACTCATGCAGATTTCTACTTGCACAAATCCCACGCATATGGAAAACACATTGTTGCTAAAGCATGGAGTGACCTGCCGCCACCCAGAAGAGCCTCTCCCTTACTAGTAGTCCCACTAAGCCCTAAGTGTGCCTAGACTCACACCTGTTCAGTACTAGGATACCCTCACAGGTGACCGTGCCCTCTACAAATCTGCATGACATAACACCCATGCCGCTGGTAGCGCTGGAGATAATCCAGTCGCAAGGCAGACTGATGTAGCGCCGGGACACCTCTGTTTGAGGTAGCTGATGCGCTTTATAAATGTATAAATAAATAAATAAATGTCTCAGAAAGGCCTGTCGAGCTACAGCAGGCTCACTCATGTAAAGCCTCTGTGGTATCTCTTGAGATCGAACCTATGAAAGGCCATTAGGAACCTGAGTATATTTCAGTCTCATAAAAGCTCTTGTCTGTGATAGGCTGATTGAGCATCGCTTAAGTGACACAACGGATATGTGCCTCTGAAAGGCTGAGGCAGCTTCACTGATATATAATTCATGCGCTTCTGAAAAGGCGGTAGGGCTGGAGCAGACTAAAACATGTCACGTGTGAGATGGATCTTTTAACAGAGGACATGTTAGGCAAGTGTCAGACATGTTAGACCGGCGCTTCCTTTAAAGGCTGGCGGAGCTGGGGCAGAATCACTCACCCTGACCGGTGCACCTAGGGTGACCAACTGGCATGGGTGCAAATTCGGGACGGTAAGTGTAAAAATTCAGGACAGAAGGTCAAAATTCAGGACAGAAGGTCAAAATTCAGGACAAAACTTCGGGACAAAGGAAAGTTTTACAGACACATCAGAGGAAGTTGCGCGATAGTATAAAAGTAAGTAAATAGACAACCACATAAGTACAAGTCAAAATAAGTTTATATTAGGTTGAGACAACCGTGCACTTCACGGTTTTTTGGTATGCGCGCAGCTTTGAGCAACTGTGCAGGTATTTTTGAGGCATTTCATATGATAATCTATTTATATGGTTACTGCACTGGGTTGTCCAGTCTGATATTTTTTTTACAACTCCTGGTCAGGCGTGTTTGGTGAGAGAAGTGATCAGGAAGATCTGCTCTGATAGACTTTGTTACTAGCACCTCATATCTGAGTGCCATTGTGAGATGTAAAGAGGCACGCATAGGTGAACTAAAGGGAGGATTGCTGTGATGACCCCACTATAGGGAACGCATTATGGGTGTTTCAGAAAGTGGAACTTAAAAGCTGTCTACAATTTCCTGCTCTCCTCTCTCTGCAGGATTTTTTTCCTTTCTCTCTCCCCACACCACTGAGAACCGCCTGTAGTGAGCCCATAGCCACGGTACCTCGTGCACATCTAGGGCTCAGCTCACCAACCCTTGCACTATTATACAGGAAGGTTTGTATGAGAGCACTTAGAGGCAGCCTCGTTCATAAGAGACACTTCATAATTACATTTAAACTATTTGGACTACTTGCTTGGATTTGAACCGCAGTACCTCTCCACATCATCCCTTACCCTTTCTTCTAGTTTCATGGCCTCTTCCACACACTGACCCACCTTTGTCCCCGCTTAACACTGACAACGCGCATATTACAGTCATGCACAAAACATGACAAAAACATTTAAAAGCACCAATGTGTTTAGGCTCGCAAAGGCCTTGTCCAAACTTTGATGGTAAATAACCTGGTAACCTCCTCCTTTTCCTCCAGGCCCCTTCTTCCCCTCCCCCACTGCCCCTTCACCCAGGTCTAATTTGGTAGGAAATTAGGAAATCCGGCCAAGCTTGAGTGACTTTGAAACTGGTTCACGGGAGGGTGAGAGCTCCGCTCCCTCCCCCTCATGTATCTTTCTTTTCAGCTACCACTTGTTACAAAACCCCAGTGCTACCTCCACACAGGTGTGGGGAGGGGCAGCTGTGCTCAGAAACTGTGTTTGGGGGAAGGGAGCAAGGATGACTGAATACTATTAAAAACAAGCACGGCCAGAAGTATACAAAATAGTTACCAACCGAAGGGTCTCGTGCCTGCCTCTGCATCGTGGCGCTTTCGACGATGGACTCCAGGCCTCAGGGTCAGGAGCGCCTCTCAGCCCTGCCGGGCACACCTCTTCACCTAGCAGTCCTCCGAGGCTTCTCAGCGCCCTCCCTGAGACCCCGCATCCTTTTTCCCCACAGGCTGGAACAGTCACATGGACTTGTGTGGCGAGGCGGCTGGTGCCTGGAGGTCTGGCAGATGGCATGCAATGCTGGGGGCTTTTTCTGTCTACACCCCACAAGAAGTTGGTAATAAAACCCAGAGACTGAGGGAGGCCAGGAAGAAGGGGCCGTTATTTAACAGGGCCCCATGTAATGATTGAATATAGGTGAGAACTAGATTTTCTTTGTTGTGTACTGACAGAGAGGAGCCTTGTCTGTTTACAGCAACCCCTCACAGTGATGAACGAGAGAGGCGGGCAGGGTCATCTAGGATGGGTATAGTGGCACAACACACAAAAGAATGTGCCTCGACTCCCAACACAAATTTGTATACTAGACATTGGCCAAACCAGAGTTGTGAAGCCTGGGACTGTCTAAATAAAGGATAAAGAGACTGGTATGGTAAACAAGCATTTGCAATGCAATAGGACTCGCATTTACGCGAGACTTATTGCATGGCAAACGGGAGTGCGGGCAAGAGGTCGAGAAGGCACGAACAACAGGAGTGCGGGAGGGGAGAAGGCACGGGCAACCTTATTAAAGAAAATAATGCTCACAATCTATGTAACACATACCGTGTAACACTCGAAGTAAAGGGGCCAGTAGCCATGGAAGGATACAATGACGACATGGCCATAATAAGGAAGGACTAACAAGCCTCATAATCAGTCAGAAGGCAGCATTTACGAAAGACAATGACACAAGCCAATTAAAAACATGGGCGGAGAGTGGGCGGAGCTTCCACTCCATACTCCATTACTGCATGCCTCGCAGAGCGAGCAGCGCAGGCTCGACCTAAAAAGGAGAAGCAGCCCAAGAAAGTGGGGTTGTACTGATCTATCGCTTTAATTAATTCAGATACTAAATTCTATACTAGGATACTGGCTTCTCTGCTTGCTGCAGATGTACAGCATCTAGTCTTACCACAGCAACATAGATTCATTCCGGGCAGAGATACTACCAGCCACATAAATACCGCTACTGCAGTATCTGATGGGGCTAATGCTACCGGGAGTCAGGCCAGTGTAATTCTTTTAGATGCTGAAAAGACATTTGACCGGGTCTCCTTGGTATATCTCTGGTCGACCATGTGTACTATGGGAATTGGCGATAGGTATATGAATCGTGTTAAATGTCTCCATCGAAATCCAATGGCCAGGATGGTCTTGGACTGGCATAGCTCCTCCCTATTCAGTATATGCAGGGGTAGACGGCAGGGGGGTCTGCTATTGTTTGCCCTTTAGTTAAAGCTGAACCTAAGACATCTTAGTAATAACTGCTTGATTCAACCTGTAGTATTGAATGGGGTGGAAATTAAAATCAGCGCTCATGCAGATGATGTCACGGTATACTCATCTGATCCTATTCAAGCCATCAATCAAAACTCACTAGAGACTGAGAGGTTCGGGACGATTTATAGATATAAGCTGAACCTATCTAAAATACAGACAATACTTAATTTTGGGATAGACATAAAAATCTCTGGTATAGTCCAGTAGCCACCTATTTAGGGGTCAGGATCACAAGTAAGGTAGAGCAAATTTTGCAATTAAATAATGAGCTGCTCCTGCTTCCATGTATAGCTAAAATGCACACCTCTGCCTGCCCCTTCGCTGGCTGCCTCATCATTTGACTCTTACCCTACTTAATCCTGCGACGGACCTCTGAGTTAGCTATTGTCCTCATTATGACCTACCTTTGCCTCTATCTGATGTTCTTCCGCAGTCACACGTTCTAGCCCTATTCCTGTCCCCTGCCCACTTCCTCCACCCCCTCCATTACCATGTGTACAACCTGCTTCTGGCATGGCTCCACAAAGAACAACCAACACCTACTTGGAGCCATCGGGACGCTATGCTTATAAAATTAATTACCCCCTGAATCTATCAAAAAAAGCATCCAAGCCCATAAAACACAGATTCCTCAAACCCCATCCAGAAACCCTAGTTTCTGACCCCTACTTTTGTGTGAATAAAAGAGCTATAGTAAGTGACCTCTTTTTTTTACACAAAAAGACGAACACAGTGGAGGAAAGCTCTGCTCTCACTGCTCTTGATCTCTACATCCAGAAAAACACCACATGGTCTCAAACTGTCGGTAGCGCCTTCATGGGCATACAGAGCAGCACTCACCATTACCATCTACAACAAGGGTATTATCCTGATCCAGTCTTCAGATCACCACCTTAAAGTATTCGAGCAATTGTTCACTCTCACTAGAACAAACTGCATTGATTTCTGATTCCCCAGTCATTCCAGTCCTTCCTAACGCTTTAGGAATCACTAACTCACCTCCACCACCTGGTGGGTTGGAAACCACTGCCCACCACACTAGATTGTAGCATCATCCTACACACAGAGAAATTACTTCAGAGTTACACAGCCAAGCTTCCCACACCTTCTCCCTGACTATACTTTTGACCCCCCGCCTGCCTCAACCACTATCTCCCCGAAATGCAGATCCCCCAATAACACCCAATGACATACCGTTAGCACTCCCTCTCACCCATCTCTTGAGCTCTTCCCCTCCTAACACCAATCTTACCTTGACCTCTAATCCACCTACCCTTATACCTTCTCCCCCAATACATCAGCACCTTAAATCCAACGACATCATCGCCCCCTTCCCCCACTGCTCCATGATCTGACAACCTGGCCCCATACCTTACTAGAATCCAGATTGGATGAGATCACAAAAAACTTGCAAGATCTCAAAGCAGATTTACACAGACCAATTCACTTCACAATAGAGATGACCAACCCTCAGTGTCCTTATAAGAACCATAGGTTGAATACTCTCACTCATGACCAACCCTTCAGCCACTCTGCCATAGCTCCAACACACCTCCCTTCCAGCCTGTCCTTTCCTTTCATGTCGTCCATGCAATGTAGTTGGAGAACTAGACCCCATCCCAATGCGCCCACGCATCCGATTAGGTGGAAAGTCCCTCTATCCGAAAACGAAATCCAAACCCTCCTCTTATCATATAACTCTGCACACCCTGATAACACTGACAATCAGGGAATATTCCATTCCATGCACAAACCTCATTCTAACCACCTGCGAATACCTATGCCTCAATATCACATGCAACAACAGGCTTCTATGTAAACTACACACGTTCTACCACACTCCAGGAGACAATCTAGGTTTCATAGAACAAATCATGGAAATTATTGTATTAAAGACTGGTCAACAATATACTCGCGTCTTCCTCGGAGACTTGAACCTCCACTGGAATGATCTGACTGATCCTGCAGTTAATTGCTTTAAAACCTTCCTTGCTGCCCTTAACCTGGCCTAAGTTTTGCAACAGGCCCACACACAACAAAGGCAACATTAGATCTTATTGCAAAGCCCAATTTATCCTCCCCTGTGAATGGACCGACCACCACCCCATCACATTCCTCATCACAGAAAATGTGATGACAAACACAGCTCAACTAAGGAAACCCAGACTCTGGAAAAGAAGCATGCACAACATCAACCGTAATGAACTGACCTCTCTCAGCCACAACATCCTGCTTCCTCCTGGAGAGATGTCAGATGTCCATGATATTACAAATCACTACACTCACTCCATGGAGACTGTTCTTGACTTGATCGCTCCATTACAACTGAAAAGAGTGTTCACAAAATATCCCAAACCTTGGTATAATTGTAGCCTCAATACAGAAAGACGCAATTTGAGACTAGCTGAACGTTAGTGGAGATCAGATCCATCCCTTGAACACCTCAAGCACCTGAGATCATTGACCTGTAGATATTGTGGACATGTTTGCTGGCTGTCTGCATTTAAATACGTACTTGTCTAACATAGCTGTGCTACTATCCAAGCATTTGGGGTTCAATGTACAGTTATTCATAAAGGATATTATGCTGGCACTTAAATCTAATGTTAGCCCCAACTTGTGACTTTCACCCGATCTCGCATGACCAGATAACCACGAGTGGCGCTTTGTTCTTATAGGTGCTATATTTACTTTAAATCTTTGCAAATGCATATCTCCGGTTCTGCTGATTGGATTTTTATGGTTTTGGTGTCAAATAATTTATTACATTTTACTGTATTTTTCTAACGTGTTGTGGTATTTTCCTTGTGTTGTGGTTTCACTCTATTGCTGTTTGTGTGCTACATAAACACTTTACACATGCGTCGAAGTTAAGCCTGAGTGCTTTGTGCCAAACGGTCAGAGGGTTAAGCAAAGGTTAATTTAGTGACTTTTTGTGTTTCTCCCTGATAAAGATTGTGGCTGTTTCTTGAGTACGGTTTCACCTCCCTCGACCAATAACCCAGTTTATCACATTGGTGTTCAGTGGTGGGATTCAGTACTTATGCAGCCCCATTCAGTGATATTTGATACCAGATTGGACCTCTTTTTAAATTCTCCTTAATTGGCCTCCATTCTACCTGACTTTGTGCACCTGTGCCTCTGACTAGTGCAACCAAGGGCTCCAAGAAGCAGGAGCTCCAGAAGGCCCTCAGGGCCTGGTAGGAGACCTGCCAGTTGCAGACTACAGAGGAGGAAGAGGAGTTGAACATTGAAGAGGAGTAGGAGGAGGAGATAGAAGGGGGAATGACAGCCCTCTGTTTGTGGCCCCAGAGGAGAGAGGACTATCACATGGCCGGCGGTGTGCATGGATGGCGCTTGGCTGGCGGTGTGGCTTGCGTGGATCCTCCAGCGTTTTACTACCCAGAATCCCCTGCAAACCTCAAATTTAGCTAACAATTCACACGTTCATCATATTTGTGTGGAAGATTTGTCGAATCACTGCGCTGGCTCGAATTTCCCACCACCCAGCCTTTCCCTCAGTCTCATGGAAACAATGATACCTCACTTATGTGGGTCCTCAAAGCATAGAACCTAAAATGAAAAACTGAGGGGGAACCAAAGAGGGTCCAAAAGGGCAGGTTTTTTTTCATACATTTTTAGGCTGACACTTCTATGGGCACCCACACAAATGAGGTATAATTTTTATTGGGAGACTGCGGGGAATGCTTGGTGGTGGGAAATTTGGGCCGGCCTGGTGATCTCAAAGCCGTGCCACACTGAAATGTGAGGAAAATGTGACTTTTCAGCTAAATTTGAGGTCTGCAGGGATTCTGAGTAAGAAAACGTTGGGAGATCCACACAAGCCACACATTCCTGGACTGCCCTTGGTGTCTAGTTTTCAGAACTGTCTGGGTTTGGTAGGATTCACAAGATGGCCGCCGAGCCACGGACCAAAAATGCACATGCCCCCTATCTATGACAAAACAACCTGTTTTTGCAAGGTTGGCACCGGCGTTTTTGGTCCCGGGCTCAGCGGCCATCTAGGGAAACCTACCAAACCCAGACATTTCTAAAAAGTAGACATCCAGGGGATTCCAGGGAGGTGTGGCTTGCATGGATCCCCCAACGTTTCTTTACCCAGAATCTCCTGCAAACCTAATTTTAGCGAAAGAAAATCATGTTTTCCTCACAGTTCTGTGTGGGAAAGTTGTGGAATCCCCGGGCCCGCACAAAGTTCCTACCACCCAGCATTCCCACAGCACAGGTCTCCCGATACAAAATGCTACCTCACTAGTGTGGGTGGGCCAAGTACCTGTGACAGGGATGGGCCCAAAACATATTGTGGAGGCATCAAAATTATGGTGATTTTTTTTTAAAGCTAAATTTGATGTTTGCAGGGGATTCTGGATAAGAAAACATTGGGGGATCCATGCAATCTACACCTCCCTGGACTCCCCTGAGTGTCTAGTTTTCAGAAATGTCTGGATTTGGTATGTTTCCCTAGATGGCTGTCGAGCCCGGGACCAAAGGCGCAGGTGACTCCCTTGCAAAACCAGGTTGTTTCGTGAAAAATTATTTTGATGTCTCCACAATAAGTTTTGGGCCATTTCCTGTTACAGGCACTAGGCCTACCCACACAAGTGAGGTACCATTTGTATCAGCAGACTTTGGGAATGCTGGGTGGGTGGAAGTTTGTGGCTCCCCACAGATTCCAGAACTTTCCATCACAGAAATATGAGGATTTTTTTTTTTTGCAAAGGATGAGGTTTGCAAGGGATTCTAAGTAACAGAACCCGGTGAGAGCCACACAAGTAACCCTATCCTGGATTTCCGTTGGTATCTAGTTTTCAAAATTGTACAGGTTTGCTAGGTTTCCCTAGGTGCCGGCTGAGCTAGGTCCCAAAATCCACAGGTAGGCACATTGCAAAAAAGGGTAAGTTTTCACTGGATAAATGTGATGGGTCCACGTTGTGTTTTGGGCTGTTTCCTGTCACGGACACTAGGCCTACCCACACAAGTGGGGTACCATTTTTATCGGGAGACTTGGAGAAATGCTAGGTGGGTGGAAGTTTCTGGCTTCCCACAGATTCCAGTACTTTCCAGCACAGAAATGTGAGGAAAATGTTTTTTTTTTTTTTTTTTACAAAGTTTGGGCTTTGCAAGGGATTCTGGGTAACTGAACCTGGTGAGAGCCACACAAGTCACCCCATCCTGAAATCCCCTGGGTGTCTAGTTTTAAAAAATGTACAGGTTTGCTAGGTTTCCCTAGGTGCCGGCTGAGCTAGGGCCCAAAATCCACAGCTAGGCACTTTGCAAAAAAGGGTCAGTTTTCTGTGGAAAAATGTGATGGGTCCACGTTGCATTTTGGGCCATTTCCTGTCATGGGCAGAGGGCCTACCCACACAAGTGTGGTACCATTTTTATCGGGAGACTTGGGGGAATGTAGGTGGGTGGAAGTTTGTGGCTCCCTCCAGATTCCAGAACTTTCCATCAAAGAAATATGAGGAAAATGTCTTTTTTTACAACATTTGAGGTTTGCAAGGGATTCTGGATATTAATACCTGGTGAGAGCCACACCAGTCACCCGACCCTGGAATCCCCTCGGTCTCTAGTTTTCAAAAATCACCAGGTTTGCTAGGTTTCCCTAGGTGCTGGCTGAGTTAGGGCCAAAAATCCACAGCTAGGCACTTTGCTAAAAAAAGGTCAGTTTTCTGTGGAAAAACGTGATGGATCCACGTTGCGTATTGAGCAATTTCCTGTCGTTGACACTAGGCCTACCAACACAAGTGGGGTACCATTTTTATCGAGAGACCTAGGGGAACACAGAACAGTAGGACAAGTGTTATTACCAGTTGTTTTTGCATTTCTACCTTCCAAATGTAAGACAGTAGGTAAAAAAGAAGACATTTTGAAAAATGCCCTCTAATTCACATGCTAGTATAGCTACCCACAAATTCAGAGATGTGCAAATAACCACTTCTTTTAAACTCCATATCTTGTTCCCATTTCGGGAATGCATAGGTTTCCTTGGTGCCTATTTTTCACTCTTTATATTTTACCAAATGAATTGCTGTATACCCGGTACACAATGAAAAACCATTGCAAGGTGCAGCTCAGTTATTGGCTCTCCATTCTCTCTCTCTTTCTGTTTTAGGCTTTCTTTTCTTATCCGTTATCATGCGAATGTAATTAATGGCTTAGTGGTTGCCCTCATAGAGAGAATATCACCACAAAGAAACATTTGGCACTATTTAGCTGGCCAAAATAATCTCACAGAACAATGTGGCATTTAGAGAAAAATAATTACTTGCGAGAGGCTTTGTTCGCTTGTGCTTCTTTAGTGCTGCCCGACCCGCCCGTTACTTTCCACCGGTCTCTCTTCCATAACTTTATATGCTCCTGCACCTATGAAAGTCACGCTCCTCCTGGAGTGTGGCGTGGCAACGCATCTAGTCAGCTGGTACTTCGGCTCTCCTCCACGCTTAGAGCCATCTCCTTATGTTCAATCCAGCAGACTCTCACAGCAGGCTCGTGCAGTTCCTCTCTTCTGTGGACTGTTTGTTTGATGAAAGTACTTTCCATCTCTGCGGCCTCTGCGGCTTCCCTTGAGGTGGATCTGTTTCTGTCGGCTTACTTCTACACTCTCTCTTGGGGCTCTAGTCCACCCTCGCTTTCACTTGTCTCAGCACTTATTCTCCCCTCCTGGGCTTCTCCTTCTTCTCTTTCCGAGACCTTGTGTATCACCTCATGGGAAAGTAAAAGTGTTTTGTCTCTTTCTTTTGCAGGCACAATGTTTGGAGTGTCCTAGTTGCAGATATCAGGTAAGTCCTCCCCATAATCACCCTCTTCCTCCTGACATGGGGGTATGCAGCCGATTATGTGGAGGCAGGACACAGCATATTCAAGTGTAAGTATGGCTGTGCCCAGCTCCATGCTCCCATTCTGCCAATGATGGCCCATCCAGGCACACATAAGCTGACTTTTGTGTGTGGCTGTCTAGGAGGAATACACAAAGCCGAACTGTCAGCTACACCCAGTCATGTGACCCAGAAACAGGCTGCAGGCACTAAATGGCTAAGGCAGGACAATACCAACTTTCTAAGAGTTTCATTTTCAAAATTGTAATTTAAAATCTGACTTCACCTTGAGAGAGGAATTTTCTTTACAATTCTAAAGACACCAAACATGACTGGGTACCTGCTCCCATTTGGAAATGATCATTTATTAAATTTAATGAGGTAACTCCAATGTTATTGTATGGGAGAGGCAGGCCTTGCAGTAGTGAAAATCAAATTAAGATTGTTTCACTACCAGGACATGTAAAACTTAAAAGTGCATGTCCTACATTTTAAATACACTGCATCCTGCCCTCCTGACTGTCCAGGGCTGACCCCAGGGGTGACTTGTATGTATTGAAAGGAAGATTTAGGCCTGGCAAAAGGTTTATTTTTCTAGGTTGAAATAGCAGTTAAAAACTGCACACACAGACTTCAATGGCAGGCGTGAGACATGTTTAAAAGGGCTACTTAAGTGGGTGGCACAATCATTGCTACAGTCCCACTAGTAGCATTTAATTTACAGGCCAGGGTTACGTGCATTACCAGTTTATTAAGGACTTTATAAGTGAATTAAAATTGCCAACTGGGTGTAAGCCAATCCTACCATGTTTTACGGAGAGAGCATAAGCACTTTAGCACTAGTTAGCAAGTGTTCAGAGTCCTAAGACTAGCAAATACAAAGACAGCAAAGCAGGAGGATGACAGACAAAAGGTCCATCGGAGAATCAAGCCTAGAAGGCCAGGTCTAACAATGTCCTGATAGTAGAAAACTCTTAAATTCGTATTTCTCTACTGTACGGCCTGCTTCTCCCGTAGGATAACATTGGGTTAGCGTATTACATTTAATAAGTGATAACTTTCAATTGGGAGCAGATTAGAATGTCTAAAGAACTGTAATTTAAAACCCTCTTTAGTGGTAAAATTGGATTTTAAGTCACAATTCTGAAAAGGCCACTTTTAGACAGTTGGCATTTTCTTGTCCTAATCATTTGGTGCCTGCAGCCTCATCCTGGGTCACATGACATGGGATAACTGGCAGTTGGTCCTTGTATATTATTTCCAGACAGTGAGACAAAGTGGGAATAGGTGTTGGCAGGATGGACCCATCTCTGACTTGATAGGAATGGCGGAGCTGTCATCTACCACACTTGCACATCACAAAGGCCCTGTCTCAGCTCACTCACACAGGGTTTCATACTATTCTTTGTGCCCCCCAGGCAAGCTAGGGCCAGGGCAGGGAGGCAGGTAATTCAAAACCGCTCTGGCGGTGGAACCCTCTAGAAACTTATCCTACTTCAAAGTTGGCACCAAGTATAACTATTGGACTCAACTCTTCAGTACACATCTGGACCTTTGGAATACTCTGAAGGACTGCTGTGCTGCTGCTGAGTGAGAAGGATTGGACCTGAATCTTGAACTCAAGACCACCAGAGTGACGCCAAGGGCTTGTTGGCTGGCCTACTGATCAGAGACATCAGAGTGATGCCAAGGGCTAGTTGGCTGGCCTACTGATCAGAGACTCAGGGGCAGAAAAGGCTCCAACCACATTGAACCCAGCAACTGGACACCGCCTGCTGTGAGTGGTACCACCCCAGTCCTGGTCCCTTGGAAGTGGGGCTGAAGGTGCCAACCCAGCTGTAGACTTGAGCAGAACGGACGCAGTGCAACGCATCTCCTCGCAGCTTTGCATTGAAACCGTCCTGCGCAGCGCTTTCCAGATGCACGGCCCAGTAGCACATCAAAACCGCTGCTGCACTTCCTTGATGCAGGACTTCTCCTTGCAGGCCCGCAACTCCTCAGAACCGCCACTGCAAAACACATACTCAATGCAGGACTTCGCATCGCAGCCCTGCAGCACCTCAGAACCGCCGCTCTGTGACGCACCCTTAACGCAGGATCTCTGCAACCAAGATTTAAGGTAATTTGTTCAGCGGGCCTAACTTGGTCCCTTGGTTCTTGGATCTGGGGCAGCCATGTTACAAGGCCTTCCTACTGGGACTAGCTCATGAAATTCCCTGGCAGGACATATGGGGTAAGACAAGACCTTTGCCAGGTTTGTACCCCACTTCTATTGGCCTCAGATGAAGACCGAGGCACAAACTTCATGTCAGCGTACATGAAGTCCATGTGGGATGAGTGTGGGGTAACCTACAAATTCACCACACCTTATCACCCCCAAACAAATGGGTTTAATGAGAGATTCTTTGAAATCTTTATTGTTTTAGTTACTAAAAAAATAACAATTTCGTAATAGGAAAAATAAGATATTTAAAAAAAAAAGATAAAACAGGCCTATAAAGCATCAATATTAGCCATGACAGGTGAAGGTATGCAATAAGTGGAATTGACGTAGTGCAAAATGTGGTTAAAAGGCATGGAAGTCAATGGCATCCTGATCTTCAATGGACAATAGTTAAAACAGGTGGAAGTGCAGAGTGCAGGAGTTGGGATTTGGCGGGAAGGGAAATCACAGAGTAACACCGTAAAATAGTCAGTTATCAGTTTTTGAACAGCAGTGGCGAATTTCGGGGGACCAAGGCGGGGAAATAGTAGGTCTTCAAGCTACTTAGCATATTTACCGCACCTCGCTAGGGTTTGAGTGTTTGTGTGGAAGAAACAAACTGCTGATGCCTCCAGGCATGAATGGATGCTCTTTTTTAAGGCGGAGGTGGGATGTCCTCTTAACATTCCTACTATTTGCCCATGGGGGGGGGTATCACAGAAGGAAGTTGGGCTTAGTCCATTTGAGCTCCTCTACGGTCACCCTGTTAAGCCACCTAACAGGGTGAACATAGTGAAAGAGGGGTGGGAGCAAGGTCCCACGAAGCCCCCTCAGGATGTAGTCAGCTACATGCTGGCTCTCCGTAACCTGATGCAGCACTTATGGAAGTGGACTAAGGAGAATCTTGAGTCCAGCCAAGAGGTAATGAAACTTTGGTATGACCAGAAGGTAGAGTTTCAGCCTGACCAGATGGTGTGGGTCGTGGAGCCTGTGGAATCCAGAGCTCTCCAATGATCGTTGGACAGGCCCTATGAAGTGAAGAACCAGAAGGGGGTGACCACCTACCAGGTGGATCTCAAAACCTGTGGATGCCCCCGTAACGGTGCTCCACATCAATTACCTCAAGCCACACTTTGAGAGGTCTGAGGTCACCATGCTTCTGGTGACAGATAATAGGGTGGAAGAGAAGCGTGAACCTCTCCCTGACTTCCTATCTTACAAGGATCACAGCAGGTCAGTAGAGGGTGTCAACATCTCACTTACTCTGACTCCAGAACAGCAGAGGGAATGTCACCAACTGTTGGGTCAGTTTGCCACACTCCCTGGGCCCACTTGTCTCCCTCATCCCTGAGCTTACACATTTACATATCCACAATATAGATACTGGAGACCGTACACCTGTAAAAAACAAAAATTACAGTTTGTCGGACAAGGTAAGAACTAGTATCAAGGGGGAAGTCTGCAAGATGCTGGCAATAGGGGCGATTGAGCCCTCCAGCAGTCCCTGGTCCAGTCCAGTTGTGCTGGTACTCAAGGCCACCCCACCAGGCACCACTCCAGAACTACATTTTGTGTAGACTACAGGGGATTCAATTCAGTCATGAAAACTAAACTGACGCTCACTCCATAATCCGAACTGAAGAGCTCATTGACAGGCTGGGCACTGCTGAGTTCCTCAGTACCTTTGATCCTACATCAGGGTACTGGCTGATCACTCTAAATGAGGGGGCCAAACAGAGATCAGCATTCTCGACCCCAGAGGGCCACTTCCAATTTGGGGTAATACCCTTTGGTTTAAAGGATGCCCCTGCCACCTTCCAGAGGTTGGTAAACAGTGTCCTGGGAAGGAGGTGTTCTGTGCTGCTTACCTACATAACATAGCTGTCTTCAGTTCAAGCTGAGAGGAACACCTGTACCATCTCCAGGAGGTGCTTCAGGCCCTGTAGCAGGCAGGCCTTCCTATCAAGGCCAGCAAATGCCAGAGAGGGCAGGGAACTTTGGTGTATCTGAACCACATGGTGGGTGTGGGCAAGGTGCAGCCCCTCCAGGCCAAGATTGAGACCTTCCTGGCTTGGCAACCCCCCCAAAATTCAGACTGAAGTGAGGGCCTTCCTTGGTCGCACTGCATATTACAGTAGGTTTGTTGAGGAATATGGCAGCATTGTTGACCCCCTTAACTGGGATGACTTCCAAGAAGCAGTACAAAAAAGTGATCTGGACAGAGACAAGTCAGAAATCCTTCAACAACCTCAAAGAAGACATATGTACAGCACCTGCGCTCAAGGCTCCTGACTTCTTCAAGGAGTTTATTGTGCAGTTGGGCACTTCAGAGCAAGCCTCTAGGCTGTCTTAGCACACTTAAATGAGGAGGGCCTAGACCAACCTGTAGCCTTCATCAGCAGGAGGTTACTTCCCCGGGAACAGAGGTTGAGTGTTATTGAGAGGGAGCCCTTTGCTATGGTCTGGGCACTGAATGAGACCAGACCTGTTTTGGACTCGCTTCCAGGCTCAGACAGACCACAGAGCCCTCAGATGGCTCCTACAAATGAGGGGTAAAAATCCCAAGCTGTTGACGTGATCCAGCTCCCTACTGGGAATGGACTTTTTGGTGGAACATCACCCTGGGTCAGACTACGCCAATGCTGATGGTCTCTCTTGGTTCTTCCGCCTAAGCGATGAGAACTCCCAGGAGGTTGGGTAGTCCTCCCCACTTTAAGCTGGGGGGGGGTCACATGTTAGAGCTGCTAGCCTTGTTCTTCCCCCAAACTTTTGCCTTACTCCTCCTGTTTTTTGCTGAATTTGTTTTGTTGGCTTTAGGACTCTGCATACTTTACCACTGCTGACCTGTGCTAAAGTGCTCTTTCTTTCAATGATGGTAAAATTGGCCTAAACCTAATTGGCACATTTAATTTACTTATAAGTCCCCAGTAAAATGGTACTACATGTACCCAGTGCCTGTAAATTAAATCCTACCATACCATAAGGCCTGCAGCACACATTGTGCCACCACTTAAATAGCCTTCTAAACATGTCTCAGGCCTGACATTGCAGCCTGTGTGTGCAGTTTTTACATGCCATTTCGACCTGGCGAAATAAACCTTTTGCCCATTTGGCAAGGTGCAATCTATTTATAAAGTTGGACATATATTTTTAACTTTTACATATCCTAGTAATGAAAGCTCTTAAATGTGCTTTCCCCTACTTCAGGACCTGTCACTTCCATACAATAACATTGGGATACCTTATTACATTTGCTAAGTGATAACTTTCAATTGGGAGCAGATGGGAATGTCATGTTTTTTGTCTAAAGAATTTTAATTTAAAACCCTCTTTGATGGTAAATTTGGATTTGTCACAATTCTGAAAATGCCACTTTTAGAAAGTTGGCATTTTCTTGTTGTAACCATTTGGTGCCTGCAGCCTATATCCTGGGTCACATGACAAGGTGTAGGTGGCATTTGGCCTTTGTGTATTCCTCCCAGACAGTATAACAACAGGGGGACTGGGTGCTGGCTGTATGGGCCATCCTGACCTGATGGGAGGAGCATAGCAGTCACTAAACACACGCACTTCAGAGGAGCTGCCGCAGAACTTCGCACTAGCCTTTTGTGACCCCAGACATCCTAGGACCAGTACAGGGGAAGGAAGGACATTTCAGAACCAGATGTGGGGGGAAGTTTAGAAGTTTCTCCCACTTCAAAGCTGGCACCAGGTATAAATATTAGATCATCAAACCAACTTTTTAGATCACTCCTGGACCTGTGGATACTACAGAAGAAGGACTCCTGCTGCCAGAGGACTGCCCTGCTGCTGGAGACTAGCCCTGCTGTCTGACATGGAAGACTGGACCTGCTCCATTCACCCAAGGATACCTGAAGAGACTCCAAGGGTCAGCTGACTGAGCTCCTGTTTAGAGCTACAGGGACATAGCAAGCTCCATATGCCTCCCTGAAACTGCCCAGCTGGCCTGCTGTAACTGGACCTGCAACTGGACATGCCTGAGCCTTGCTCGCCTCTGCAAGAGTGAGTCCTTGGTTCCCAAGCGGTGCCTCGCCAGGTCCTGGACTCTTGGTTGGCATCATAGTGCACTCCTCTCACCACAAAGGTGAAAATCTGAGGTTTTTGGCATTTTGCGACCGTGAATGGGTCAGTTTGCACCAAGATCTTGCTGCCTGCGCCCACCAACAACGCAAAGCTCCAGTGAACCCAATACTTTGCACTACAGCGACCACCAGCAATGTGAGATGTTCACACTACAGCATCAACACCCTGCAGTGAGCACCAACACGAAGCTCCCACGACTGTCCACGATGTCCGACAGGATCTTTGTGCTATAGCAACACCTGGCCTGCTCTTTACACTACAGCGATGACCATCTACAATGCTCTCCTTGCAGCCTCCTCTATGAGAACTAGACTCTTCGCTTCAGACTTAGAGAAGGTAACTTTTTCAGGGGACTAACCGATTCCCTGTTTCCAGCCCACGCTCCATTGCAGTTGGCCTTAACTTGTGACTTTCACTCGGTCTCGTATGACCAGATAGAGGCGCTTTGTGCTATTAGGCGCTATACTCACTTTAAACTTTTGAAATTGCATATCTCCAGTTCTCCTAATCGGATTTTGGTTATTTTGGTGTCAAATAATTTATTAAAATTGACTCTATTTTTGGGAGATTTTCCTTGTGTTCTGGTTTCACTCTATTGCTGTTTGTGTGTTGCTTAACCCCTTCCATGCTCATGACGGAATGGTTCCGTCATGAGCACAAGTGCAAGTGTGCTCATGACGGAACATTACGTCATAAGCCCACTTTCAAAAAATCCCTCTGCTGTAAACAGCAGAGGGATTTCCCATTTTTTTTGCTTTGGGAGGTGGGGAAGAGCTTCCCCAACCTCCCAAAGCTTGGTTAGGGTTTTCATTGTAATGACGATCGCGCACATTGCGCGCTGTCGTCATTACAATGAAAACGAAACTGGAACTTAGTTTCAGTTTCACAGTTTCGGTGCTTGTGGGGCTATCTCAGCCCCCGAGCACCGAAAAACATGGGAGAGGTATCGTTGGTAAGGGGAGAATCTCCCCTTTCCAATGGTACCCTTCCCTAGTGGATCCCTGCTTGGGGATCCACCCATTAGCCACCTTGGAGGGTGGAGCGGCTCTTGGGCAAGGGCCTTTGCTCCCCCCCCCATAAAATTTTGCCAGACAACCTTTCTTCCCCCTCTGGGGGGCAGATGGAGGCGGTAGCCCCCAATCTGCCTCCCGGGGGGGGGGGCAGAAAGCACCCTAGACACCAGGGATTTTTTTTATAGGCCAGGGGTGGGGGATGCCCAGAATGGGCATGCCAATGCCCCCACCCTACCCCCCCAAAGAAGGCATAAGACTTTCTGCCCCCCCAGGAGGCAGATGGGGGCAATAGCCTCTTATCTGCCCCCCTGGGGGGGAGAAAGCCCACTAGGCACCAGGGATTTCTTTTTCCAAAGTTCGGGCGGGGGCTCACCAGAATGGACATGCCAATGCCCCCCAAAAAAATGCTACAATCTTTCTCCCCCACCGGGGGGGGGGGCAGAAAGCCCCCTAGGCACCAGGGATTTAATTGTCTCAAAGTAAGGGGTGGGGGCTGCCCAGAATGGGCATGCCAATGCCCCCACCCCCAAAAAATTACCACAGTCTTTCTGCCCCCCCCGGGAGGCAGATGGGGGCAATAGCCCCTTATCTGCCCCCTCGGGGGGGCAGAAAGCCCACTAGGCACCAGGGGTTCATTTTCTTCAAAATTTAGGGGTGGGGGCTGCCCAGAATGGGTAAGCCAATGCCCCCACCCTCCAATAAAAGATGCCACAGTCTTTATGCCCCCCCAGGAGGCAGATGGGGGCAGTAGCCCCTGATCTGCCCCTGGGGGGGAGGCAGAGAGCCCACTAGGCCCCAGCGATTATGCTGGCTTTTTTATACGTAGGGGTGGGGGCTGCCCAGAATGGGCATCCCAATGTCCCCACCCACCCAAGAAAATAGCCACAGTCTTTCTGCCCCCCTTGGGGGCATATCGGGCAATAGCCCCCAATTTCCACCCTCCCCAGGGTGGCTGAAAGCCCACTAGGCACAGACTTTTTTTCAGAATGTGCCTACCTGTGGATTTTGGGTCCTAGCACAGCTGGCACCCAAGCAAACCTATACATTTAAGACACACAGGGGAATCCAGGATGTGGTGACTTGTGTGGCTCTCACTCGGTTCTGTTACCCAGAATCCCTTGCAAACCTCACACTTTGTAAAAAAAAAAGAAATTTACCTCACATTTCTGTTATGAAAAGTTCTGGAATCTGCACAGATCCACAAACTTCCACTCACCCCGCATTCCCCAAAGTCTTCCGATAAAAATGATACCTCACTTGTGTGGGTAGGCCCAGTGCCCGCAACAGGAAACGGCCCAAACCGCAACGGGGACACACCACATTTTTACAGTGAAAACTGACCCTTTTTTTTTTCAAAGTGCCTAGCTGTAAATATTGAACCACAGCTCTGCCGGCACCGAGGGAAACCTAGCAAACCTACACATTTTGCAAAACTAGATACCCAGGGGAATCCAGGATGGGGTGCCTTGTGTGGGTAGGCCCAGTGCCCGCAACAGGAAACGGCCCAAACCGCAACGGGGACACACCACATTTTTACAGTGAAAACTGACCCTTTTTTTTTTCAAAGTGCCTAGCTGTAAATATTGAACCACAGCTCTGCCGGCACCGAGGGAAACCTAGCAAACCTACACATTTTGCAAAACTAGATACCCAGGGGAATCCAGGATGGGGTGCCTTGTGTGGCACTCACCAGGTTCTCTTACCCAGAATCCCTTGCAAACTCAAACTTTGTAAAAAAAAACACATATTTTCCTCACATTTCTGTGATGGAAAGTTCTAGAATCTGCGTGGATCCACAAAATTCCTCCCACCCTGCATTCCCCAAAGTCTCCCGAGAAAAATTGTACCTCACTTGTGTGGGTAGGCATAGTGGCTGCCAGAAAATGGCCCAAATCGTACTATGGAGACTTCAAAATTACCTATCACAAAACTACCTGGTTTTGCAGGGGGGGGCACCTAGTTTTTTGGCCCCGGGCTCGCGGCCATCTAGGGCAACTTACCAAACCCACACATTTCTGAAAACTAGACACCCTGGGGAGTCCAGTGAGGCATGGCTTGCGTGGATCCCCCAACGTTTCCCTACCCAGAATCCCCTGCAAACCTCAAATTTAGCTGAAAAATTTACTTTTTCCACACATTTTTGTGTGGGATCACTGGTTGTCTAGTTTTCAAAAATGTATAGGTTTGCTAGGTTTCCCTAGGTGCCCTAAGAGCTAGGGTTCAAAATCTACAGCTAGGCACTTTGCAAAAAAAGTGTCAGTTTTCACTTTGAAAATGTGGTGTGTCCACGTTGCGTTTTGGGCAGTTTCCTGTCGGGGGCACTACACCTACCCACACAAGTGAGGTACCATTTGTATTGGGAGACTTAGGGGAACACAGAATTGTAGAGCAACTGTTATTACCTATTCACTTTCAATGCATATCTGCCTTCCAAATGTAAGACAATGTGTAAAAAAGAAGTCACTTTGAAAAATGTCCTATAATTCACATGCTAGTATGTGTACCCACAATTTTGGACGTGTGCAAATAGCTACTGTTTCTAAACTATATATTTTGTTCCCATTTCAGAAATGCATAGGTGTCTTTCATACCGATTTTTCCCTGTTTATATTTTCCCAAATGAATTGCTATATACACGGTACACAATAAAAAAACATTGCAAGCCTCTGCTCAGTTATTGGCTCTGGGTTCCTCGGGTTCTTGATGAACCTACAAGTCCTATAGATCCCCACAACCAGAAGTGTCCAGTGGATGTAACGGTATATTGCTTTAAAACATCTGTCATACTTAGTAGAAGTTACAGGTGAAAACGTTGGCACAAATGGCTGTTTTTTTTTAACTCATTTGCAATTTTTCCTATTTTCAACTGTTAGTTTCTATACAAAAACCTTGAAGGATCTATACAAATGACCCCTTGCTGAATTCAAAATTTTGTCTACGGTTCAAAAATGTATAGATTTCCAGGATCCATCATTGCTTTCATACCCATTTTTACCATTAACTGGAAGGAGGTTGAAAGCACAAAAAATAGCAAAAATAGGCTATGTCCCAGTAAAACGCCAAAACTGTGTAAAAAATGTTGATTTTCTGACAAAAGTATGCTTTTACCTGAAAGCTGTGAAGATGGTGATTTCAGCACCACAACCCCTTTTTTGATACCATTTGCAGGGAAAAAACAGACGCTTTCATCTGTAGCCCTTTTTTCCCATTTTTCCCCCCCAAAAAACTAAATTTAGCTGTATTTTGGCTAATTTCTGGGTTCCCTCCAGGGGAATCAACAAACCCTGGGTACCTTTAAAATCCCCATAATCGTGGAAGAAAAGGACGCAAATTTGTTGTGGATACCTTATGTGGTCAAAAAGTTACAGGGGCCTAAGCACGAACTACCCCAAATAGCTAAAAAAAAAGGCTTAGCACAGGGGGGAAAAGGCCTAGCAGCGAAGGGGTTAAATACTTTACACATTGCTTCTACGTTAAACATGACTGTTTTGTGCCAAACTACCAGACGGTTGAGCATAGGTTAATTTAGTGACTTTTTGTGTTTCACTCTGACAAGGATTGTGGTTGTTACTTGAGATGGGAGGGTTTCAACACCCTCAAGCAATTACCCAATTTCTCACACCAATAATTCCAGGCGCAGGAACACCAAGCCACTCAGAATCATCTGGAGGGATACCCCTGTTGTAAAGAGAGCCTTAGTATGATAATGTAGTCCAATTGCTACAATTTATGTGAACCACGATAACTCCTAGAGTACATTAAATGTTAAATGAAGGTATAGGCCTGAAAAAATAAATATGATTGGAAAGCAAATATAGATTTGTACCATTCCTCTTCCTTTCTGTTAGTTGACAGTGCTTCTCTTGCAATTTTAAAAGCAGATGATACCAATTCTAAAAGTGAATACATTTTTTCTTTCATCTGGTATTCTGAGCATACCCTAATCCACTGGGCCGCTTCCATTGTAGAATTTGATTTTTAAATAAGTACTTTACTAGTAAAAACTGTTTTTGACCTGTTTTTCTTATGTGGCTTCTCAAGAAAAACACTTACGTTCCAAATTTTCATTAAATGTTTCAATATGCTGTGTGACTGAAGTCAGGGATGTTCATGGCTTTTTTTAATTAGTTTTCCAATACCGTTTGTGCTGACATGAACCTTCCTATACCTAGGATCCACCGTGTTTGCTACTGGTCCTGCAACTCTCTTGCAAATCATTAGTGACACCCATTTATTTCTACGTAAAACCTAAATATATGTTCTCTTAGCTTTGTTTGTAGATAGCTGGAAAATACTATTTGGAATTAAAGTGTTTAATTCTTAATTGTGTAACATCCTTCCCCACTTCCAATTAAGAAAATACGATTATTTTCTCGAGGTACTATTGAAATTATTAGTTCCATAACTCTAGAGAAACCAAAAGAGGTTGTTCGCTGGATAGTTTTGTTCAAAAATAGGAAATCTTTAGAATAAATCTTTAGAATAATAACATGCTGTAAATAAGTGTCCATTGCTTGAACCAACTGTAAAGAAATTGTCATATTCCACTTCAAAACCCCCCGTCCATCATGCTTTGATAGTGTTTTGAAAAAAGGGAATTCGACCACAAACTCCAGTTTATTCTTCCAACTCGGGATAGAGCAGTGCTCCCCTTGAAGATGCAATAGCAGCATCCTTGAGCAGTAGAAATGTGTTGAACCAGTCAGTGTATCTGTACCAATATATCTCCTTATAATTGTTGCATACATGCCAACAGACCCGATTCAGGAGGAAGACTCTCGATTTTTTAAGCTAAAATGGTTTTATTTTACCGGTCTCCCACCTAGAACTGCCTCTCCTGTAATAGAAGTCAATGGCAAAAGTAGATCACCCCATTGTTTTTGGAAAATCTCCACCTTTCTTGTTTTAAAATGTTAGTATGTATGTTGTTGGTGCTCGGCAGTGGCGTCACAATAGCCCCGCGGTGCGGGGGCGGGGGAGGGGGGCGAGCTCCAAAGGGCCCCCTCATCACAGTACCCTGGGTCTGGACCAAAGTGGTAGGTGGTGGGTTGGGGGGGGGGGCTTCTGTGTACTTTGAAGGGGGATGGGGCTCAAGTTTCATAAAAGGAAGCTTCATCATAAAAGAAAGCTAGGAATGTAGATCTGCAACTTTAGTGAGGGATGTTTGAGATGGTCTTACTATGTTGAAGATTTTATAACTGGACGACTTTGCTTTGTAGTACATGTTGTTGGGTTGATTTTTACATTAATGGTCACCAATAATGTTCTTGTAATATATGGAGAGTCGTGGAAATTCATGCATGTGCTAAACCTATACCTTGTGAGCTTCTCTAAATAACTTGGATATAGCTGATTCATTTAGTGTAGCTCAGTGTCCTACCCCCATGCTACTGCTGCCATTTTGCACACTTGTACTGCAGGGTGGATTTTGCAGCTTGCTCAGAGGCAGCATTGCTTTTCCAGTGGATTCCCTCTTTCGGTGTTCCAGTGTCTGCTTACATCCACTAACGGTCAGTCTTTTAAAGGCTGCCAGAGGCGGTTTGCTCTTATAATTTGTGAGTCTTTGTAATCAATAGATTCCCAGATTAACCCTGTACACAAACTGATGAATCAGAAACAATGAATGTTGGGTTTGGGACAGGCTGTGGCTTAATGGCTAGGGCGGCCGACTTTACCAGGTTCGAGTCTGGCAGGAAACTCAAACATCCTGTGATTCTGGGCAAACCACTGAATCTCCCGGTGCCTAAAAATGAATGTGTCCCTCTGTAATGCAACTGGTCCTCATGTAAAGCGCTCTGATACCTTCGGGTCGAGTTTGCGCTATATAAAACTGCCCCCCCAAAAAGTCGGGCCTGAGGCATTTGGTTTTTGTAAGGTGAGAAGATGTATATTCAGTTCAGTGATTTCTGCCCTTAAATCTCCTAAACTGCAAAAGTATATGCTTTATTTTAAATTCAGAATCCTCCAACACGCCTGCTACTATACAGGCAGCCGAGTGTCTCTGTTTTTGTTCCTGCTGCATGCTGTGCAGTCTATTCAGAATGCACCATAGCATTCATTTAATGATCTTGTGTGGGTTGTGGGACTGCCTGCTGATACTGAAGGCATGCTTGTGTACTTAAGGTCACATCATATTCAAATTGAAACTCATTTACCTCGCAACCTATTGCACCTAATGCAGATGTAAGGACCAGGCATTTGGTGTGTTTGTTTTAGTTGCTGCTTTTAATGTTGATGTCAGTGTGAGAAAGTGCCCTCTTTCTGCATGGTATGCCCCCACTTTTTGCTGAATTGCTGATGTTCTTTGACTGAGTGTGCCCTGGGCTCCTGCTAATCAGGTACCCAGGGCCTATGTTCCTTCCCTAAAACTGCATTGAAGCCTAAACCCAATTGGCATCCCTGGCCACAGGTAGGCCCCTGGTTAAAGGTACCACAGGTACCCAGGGCACTGTGACCAGGGAAGGCCCCTAAGGGCTGCAGCACTTATTGTGCCACCCTTAGAGGCCCTGCACCTTTTCTCACACACACTGCCTTTGCAGGCTGCGTGTCTTGGTGCAGAACAAAGTGAAGAGTCGGCATGGCACACATCCCTGTGGGCCATGCCTACAAACCACTGCCCTGGCATAGATCAGTCACCCCTCTAGCTGGGTGCACTATGCCAGTGGTGAGGGTACAGGTGCATGAGCCCTGTACCCCTACAGTGCCCAAGTCCATTCCTGGGCACTGTAAGTGCAGTGCTGCCATTAAGAGTATTTGGTGCTGGGAGTGTGTCATTACGAACTCCACAGCACCATAATGGCTACACTGAAAACTGGGAAGATTGGTATCAAACTTTTCAGCACATTAAACCCACACTGATGCCAGTGTGGGATTTAATGTAAAGTGCACAACAGAGGGCATCTTAGAGATGCCCCCTGAAACTCGACCAACTTCTAGTGACCTGACTGAGTGGCTGCTTAGGCTGCCACCAACAGACATGTTTCTGGACCCCTGGGTCGAGAGCCTGCTGCTCTCAGGGGCCTGAAACAATGCACATCCTGGGACGAGGTGCCAAGCCTCCTCCCCCAGGATGGGCAGGGTTTACGAAGGGGAAGCTTCAAAGGCATGCCGCCTTTGTGAGCCTCCCCAGACCATTTTCTGCTTTCAGCAACTGGTCCCCACTGGTTCTACCCCCCACTTTGGGCGGGAGAACCAGCGGGAAAAACAAGTGAGGGAAAGAGGTGTGCCCACCTCTGCCAACTCCACCCCTCAGGTGGGGGAGGCGAGGTGAAGCTAAACTGAGTCCCCGCCATCTTGAGGATGGGGGGACCCAACCAACCAGGGACAGGCTCCTGCCCCCCTCCCACTGGAAGGTGGCACGATAGGGGGTGTACCCACCCCAGGGAAGGGACCCATTGGTCCCTGCCCTTTACCTACCTGTAACGCCCCTAAATCTAGTATTTAAGGGGCACCCTGAACCTTGCTTCCTCAGATCCAGCCTGACAACAAGAAGAAAAGAAGCAGGACCGAACAGCCGTGCAGCCAGCTAACAAGAGGAAGACGCCCACTGACTTGGCCCCAGCCCTACAGGCCTGTCTCCCCTCGAACCTGCTCCTGCGAAATCCCGGTGTGTCCTGCAGCCAGCAACCTTGAAAACCCCGGAGGACCTGCCTGCCTTCACTTCCAAAGACTGCTTCTCCCGTGAACACCGGATTTGTTCAACTGCAACCTCTGGCAGCAGCCAGAGACCGCGAATCCAGCCCACTCTGCACCCGCCGAACCCAGCCCGAGCTTGAGTGGAAAAACACCACGAGGAGGTCACCCCGGCGATCCTGACCCGAGATCCGGCGACCCCTGACCTGCCTCAAGCCTCCAGGCGACGCCTGCCCCCTAAATCCAGGAGGCCCCCCTAACCGCGACCCGGAGCTGGTAAGAAGATCCGACCCCAAAAGGCACCCCTGCACCCGACGCCCCACGGCTTTGTGTGCCCAAACCCACGGTGCCTAACCAACCCTCACCTTCCCAACTTACCTCTCCAAGTGGTGGTCGCACCCAGAAGTCCTTCGTCTCCCTGCCTGCAGTGCTTCTTCAAACCGGAGGTTCTCCATTGAAAACAACAGGGCGCCCGTCGTCGAAACAGCACTCTGCACCCGGCCGCCTCAGTGACGCTGAGGGTGCACCTTTTGTGCTACTTTGTTTCCCCATTTGCCCTGACCTTAACCCTAGGAGCTTTGCTCCCACAACCCAGTGGCCTGCTTGCCAGCAGCCACCAAACGGAGGACCCCTATCCCCCATTGGATAACATTGGGCCTCAACACTCTGCACCCGGCCGCCCTAGTGCCGCTGAGGGTGTAACAAGAGTGCATCACTGACCCTGGGGGACCCCTGAGTCTAACCCCAGAACCTTAACTCCCACAGTCGATAACTTACCTGTGAACCGATAACATGTATTTCCTCCATAGGATAACATTGACAGTTTTCTTCCAAAAAGTTTCTAAGTGTGGAGTTTTGAAATCTAAAAATATTCTTTAAAAATCGCACGAATAACCAAAACGTATTTACGTACCTGTTTGCAGGAAATGTCCCAGTGCTGAATCTAGGTATCCAGCACTGTGTTAGAAAAGTAACGTAAAAAGTAACTTACCTGTAATTTACTGAAAAAGCCTGTTCATTTCAATGTACTGTATTTGCTAAGTATTGCAACCTACTGCATCCCCTGTAAATCAAACAAAGTACAATTCCTATTGCATTTTCAAACTGTTCTACAATCAGCAACTTATTACTGTAAAGTGTTTAATGCTTACCTGTGCCAGACTTGCTTGGTTCTAAAAATAAAACAACAGTATATTTTTTATACAAAAACAATTGGTCTAGAGTTCAGTCCTTGAGTGTGTGAATTCATTTGCTGACTGAGTGTGTACATCAAATGCTTAACACTGTCCTCTGATACTGCCTTACTGCTCGACCACTCTACCACGAATAGAGAGTAAGGTTCTATCTAACTTTAACCTCTGCCTACCTCTGGGGTCACCTGGACTCTATACACACTATACCTCATTTTGGTGTAGTATATATAGAGCCAGTTTCCTACATTGGTGGATCAGCGGTGGGATATACAACTTGCATTTGTTGGACTACTTGGTTACCACCTGATCACACGACAGAACTCTTAAATTGCCTTTAGAATTCAGATTTTTTCAAATTGGCATTTTTACCAAACTACTAAAAGTCTTGTTAGGGCCTTGCTTAAGTCCCTTTAGAATTTTAGAAAATAAAAAGTCACTGTAGTCAAGGGTAGAGGGGTTAGAACTTTTTTTTGTTAGAATGTCTCAAAAACAGAACCCAGCTATTAGTGAAGATAATAATGACATACAGGACATGGTTGAGGAGCTTGACCTCACCCCTTACCTTCACTTGTCTTTCAAGGAAGTAAGGTCCTTATGTAAAGTTAAAAATATACCAATGGGCCCTCACCCAACCAAACAAAAGCTCCAGGAGCTGTTGGCTGAGTATTCAAAGGCCCACCCCTCTGAAAATGATGATGACCAGTCAGAGGGAGAAGGAGGTGAGGAGGATGGAGAAAGGTGTCCACCTCCATCACTTCCTAGGGAAGAAAGGAACCCTGTTCCCTTACTTCCAAGAATCGACCTCTGGGGACCTAAAGGCCACACAGCCTGAAGTCGGGCTCTCCCTCGGACCCTTGCTCTGCCAGACTGTTGGCAGCGGCTGCTGAGACTATCAATGCCGAAGTGAATGGCATCATTAATTTGTCCCTGCAGAAAGCTTGCGTTCCGGAGTTCTGGAAGCAGGCCAAGATTCGTCCCCTCTTAAAAAAGCCTTCTTTAGACCCTCTTAGCCCAGGGAATTACCGCCCCATCTCCCTCCTGCCCAGTTTAGCTAAGGTCTGTGAGAAGGTGGTGACTAAACAACTCACTGAGTTTGTTGAAAGCGCAGGTCTCCTGCACCCGGCTCAGTCAGGGTTTAGGGCCTCCCACAGTACCAAATCAGCCTTGGTAGAGGTCTCAGAAGCCATTCGGGAGTGCTTGGACGCCGGCGGCAGGGCGGCATTGATTTTGCTCGACCTGTCGGCGACGTTTGACACTGTCCCACACTCACTGCTTCTCAAACGACTTACCAAGATAGGGGTCTCTGGCACTGCTTGGGGCTGGATCAGGTCCTTCCTGGATGGACGGGTCCAGCAGGTCTGGCTTCCGCCGTCCTCTTCCGCTCCCCAGACAGTGACCACAGGGGTCCCCCACGGGTCCTCTCTTAGCCCCCTCGTTTTTAACGTTTACGTTATACCATTGGTTTACTTGGCAGAAGAACTGGGGGCGAAGATTATCGCTGACAATACCCTGCTTCTCTTTACATGGGAGAAAAATACGGACTCAGTCTCTTCTGCAAAGCACTGTTTGTCCTCTGTTTTTAAATGGCTTGCCTCCGCGCAGCTCAAATGCAACGAAGAGAAGTCCGAGATCCTCCTCTTCGGGAAATTTCCACCTAAGTTTAGGGACACTCTCTGGCCACCAGAGTCCCTCCTGCCTACCTCAATTGGGAAGCCCGTTAAGAACTTGGGGGTGTGGTTTGAGGAGAACCATTCCTTCTACACTCAGGTCAAGAAGTTTGCTGGCACTTGCTTCGGACTTCTTAAAACCCTAAGGAAGTTTCTCCCCCTTCTGCCTAGGGCTGCGAAAGAGACAGTCATCCGCGCCCTCATTCTATCTCGGCTGGACTACGCCAATGCTCTCTATGTGGGCATTCCTGGCTACCTGCTGAAAAAGCTTCAGGTGGTCCAGAATGCGGCAGCCAGGCTTCTCCTTGACTTGCCCTCCAGAAGTAGTGTGAGCCACCACTTGCGCTCATTGCACTGGCTGCCCGTGGGTGCAAGGGTTAAGTTTAAATCGTTGGTCATTGCCCACTGTGCTCTCTACGGCCAAGGCCCTACTTACCTGCAAAAACGCTTCTCTTTCTATACCCCTCTGAGACAATTGCGCTCCTCGTCTCAACTTCTGGCTCTGGCTCCCCGCTTTAAATGCCAGAGGTTAGGTGGCAGCTCTCTTGCCCGGAAAACGGCTGTGGCATGGAACGCCCTTCCCTTTGCTCTTCAGAACATCAAGGATCCACTGGCTTTTAGAAAGCTCCTGAAAACACATCTTTTTGTCTAAGTATCATTCTCCACCCCTTGTATGGCTCCGCGCCGGGACACTCCTGAGTATCTGTGCGCGTTATAAAATAAAATAACATAACATAACAGGTGGCTCAGGCTCTGGTGAGGACATTGAGGACAGCCTCAATGAGGAGGACAGCCTTTTAGCAAGGCTGACCAAAAGACTGGACCTAGAGACCAGACTCCTGGCTCTAGAGAAAGAAAGAAAGAAAGAAAGAAAGGAGATGGGGTTAGCACCCATCAATGGTGGCAGCAATCAAAATAATAAGGATAAAGAGCAATCTTATGATCCTAAAATCCCCAAAGGGATTGTCCCTAAATTTGAGGAGGGTGATGACATCACTAAATGGTTCACAGCCTTTGAGAGGGCTTGTGACATGAGAAAGGCGAAGAAACCTCTCTGGGGGGCACTCCTGTGGGAACTGTTCTCTGGTAACTGCAGAGACAGATTCCTGACCGTTTCTGGGCCAGATGCTGGGTCTTATGACCTCATGAAGAGAACTCTGATTGAGGGATTTGGACTCACAACTGAGGAATACAGAATTAGATTCAGGGGGCTCACAAAACCCAAACCAGTCCTGGATTGATTTTGTAGACTACTCAGTAAAGACACTAGATGGTTGGTTAACTGGACACAATGTGCACGACTTTACTGGAATTTACAACTTGTTTATGAAGGAACATATTTTAAGTAATTGCACAAATGAAAAGTTACATCAGCATTTGGTAGACCTAGGTCTAATTTCTCCCCAAGAATTGGGAAAGAAGGCAGACCACTGGGTCAAGACAAGGGTGACTAAGACAACCACTGGAGGTGACCAAAAGAAAGGGGTTACAAAACCTCCCCAGGGGAAAGGTGGTGAGAATCCCCAAGATAAAAAGTCTGAGTCTTCCAAAGGGCCCCAAAAACCTGCACAGGGGGGTGGGTCCCAAAACTCTTCCCAAACTGGTCCTAGATACAGGGGAAAGAACTTTGATCCTGCAAAGGCCTGGTGTAACAACTGTAAGAAGTTGGGACACTTAACTGGAGACAATGCTTGCCCTAGCAAAAAGGCCCCTAGTCCTACAGCTACAGCTACTCCTGGTGTAGCAAGTCTCCAGATGGGATCAACAGTGTGCCCAGAGCAAATCAGGTTGCACACTGAAGCAGTTCTAGTTTCAGAGGGGGAAGTTGAGTTTGCCACTGTAGCTGTGTGGCCACCCAACTTAAAGAAGTATTTACAGTACCCTTGGATTAATGGAACTAGGATAGAGGCTCTGAGGGATACAGGTGCCAGTGTCACTATGGTGAGAGACACACTGGTTTCCCCTGAGCAATACTTGATTGGGAGTACTTACCCAGTCACCAATGCTGACAGTGTTACCACTAACCATGCAATGGCTATGGTGACATTAGACTGGGGGGGGGTTACTGGCCTGAAACAGGTAGTGGTCTCTCCAAAGCTACCAGCTGCATGTCTGCTTGGCAATGACCTGGAAACCTCAGCCTGGGCTGAGGTTGAACTAAAAACCCATGCAGCAATGCTGGATATCCCTGAATTGGTGTGTGTAAAAACAAGAGCACAGAGCAAAAGGCAGGGTGAAAAAGAAGTGTTGGAGCCTGAAAGTATGGCCCAACCTTCCAAGAGAAAAGGTAAGAAGACTGGGGAACCAGCTTCTGTTCAGCAAAAGGATCAGGACCCCTCTCCTCAGGGAGGGGACTTGGATACCCCAGAGGGAATTGAGCCTATGGAGCTTGACCCTTACCAGGTTGAACTCTTGGGCCCAGGGGGACCCTCTAGGGAAGAGCTGTGCCAGGGGCAGCAGGACTGTCCCACTCTTGAAAGCCTGAGGCAGCAAGCTGTTTCAGAAGCAAAGGGAGATGTCAGTGGTACCCACAGAGTTTATTGGGAAGAGGGATTACTGTACACTGAGGCAAGAGACCCCAACCCTGGAGCCACCAGGAGAGTGGTAGTGCCACAGAGGTACAGGGAGTTCCTCCTAACTTTAGCTCATGACATCCCCTAGCTGGACATCTGGGCCAAACCAAGACTTGGGAAAGGCTAGTTAGCCACTTTTACTGGCCCCAGATGCACCAAAAGGTGAAGGAGTTTGTCAGCTCCTGTGTTACCTGTCAAGCCAGTGGCAAGACAGGTGGCCACCCAAAGGCCCCCTGATACCACTGCCTGTGGTGGGGGTTCCCTTTGAAAGGGTAGGTGTGGACATAGTGGGTCCACTTGAACCTCCCACAGCCTCAGGGAACAAATTCATACTAGTGGTAGTGGATCATGCCACTAGGTACCCTGAAGCAATTCCACTTAGGACTACTACAGCTCCTGCAGTAGCCAAGGCCCTCATTGGTGTCTTCACCAGGGTAGGGTTTCCTAAGGAGGTGGTTTCAGACAGAGGTTCTAACTTTGTCTGCTTACCTAAAACACATGTGGAAAGAGTGTGGAGTGCAGTACAAGTTTACTACACCCTATCACCCACAAACCAATGGCCTTGTTGAGAGATTCAACAAGACATTGAAAGGCATGATTATGGGGCTCCCTGAGAAACTCAAAAGGAGATGGGATGTCCTCTTACCATGCCTGCTTTTCGCTTACAGAGAAGTGCCACAGAAGGGAGTAGGGTTTTCCCCCTTTGAACTTCTGTTTGGCCATCCTGTGAGGGGACCACTCTGTCTTGTAAAAGAGGGTTGGGAGAAGCCTCTCCAAGAACCCAAACAAGATATTGTGGACTATGTGCTTGGCCTAAGGTCCAGAATGGCTGAGTACATGGAAAAGGCATCCAAAAATCTTGAGGCCAGCCAGGAGCTTCAGAAGTACTGGTTGAATTTCAACCTGGGCAAAAGGTGTGGGTTTTGGAGCCAGTGGCACCAAGGGCACTCCAGGACAGATGGAGTGGCCCTTACCCTATCCTAGAAAAAAAGAGTGAGGTCACCTACTTGGTTGACCTGGGCACAAGCAGGACACCCAAAAGGGTTATCCATGTGAACCGCCTAAAGCTCTACAATGACAGGGCTGACATCACCATGCTGATGGTGACTGATGAGGAACAGGAAGCAGAGAGTGAACCTCTCCTGACCTCCTCTCATACAGCCCAAAAGATGGGTCAGTAGATGGAGTTGTCTTTTCAGACACCCTCTCTGCCCAACAGCAGACTGACTGCAAGCAAGTCTTGCAGCAGTATGCTAAGCTCTTTTCCTTGTCCCCTGGTCTGACAAACTGGTGTACCCATGATGTGGACACTGGTGACAGTGCACCTGTCAAAAACAAAATCTATCGACAGTCAGACCAAGTCAAGGAAAGCATCAGAGCTGAAGTCAGCAAGATGCTGGAGTTAGGGGTTATTGAACCCTCTGAGAGCCCCTGGGCTAGCCCAGTGGTTCTAGTCCCCAAACCTCATCCACAGGGTGGAAAGAGAGAAATGAGGTTTTGTGTGGACTATAGAGGTCTCAACTCTGTCACCAAGACAGATGCTCACCCTATTCCAAGAGCAGATGAGTTGATAGACAAATTGGGTGCAGCCAAATTTCTAAGTACCTTTGACTTAACTGCAGGGTACTGGCAAATTGGCATGGCCCCAGGAGCAAAAGAGAAAACAGCATTCTCCACACCTGATGGGCATTATCAGTTCACTGTTATGCCCTTTGGTTTAAAGAATGCCCCTGCCACCTTCCAAAGGTTGGTGAATCAAGTCCTTGCTGGGTTGGAGTCCTTTAGTGCAGCTTATCTTGATGATATTGCTGTCTTTAGTTCCACCTGGCAGGATCACCTGATCCACCTTGGGAAGGTTTTAAAAGCCCTGCAAACTGCAGGCCTAACTATCAAGGCATCCAAATGCCAGATAGGGCAGGGAACTGTGGTGTACTTGGGCCACCTTGTTGGTGGAGGCCAGGTACAGCCCTTACAGCCCAAGATCCAGGCCATCCTGGACTGGGCAGCTCCAACCACCCAGACCCAAGTCAGGGCATTCCTTGGCTTGACTGGGTACTACAGGAGGTTTGTGAAGGGATATGGGTCCATTGTGACTCCCCTCACAGAACTCACCTCCAAGAAAATGCCCAAGAAGGTAAACTGGACAGTTAGTTGCCAGAAGGCTTTTGACACCCTGAAAGAAGCAATGTGCTCAGCACCAATCCTGAAGGCTCCAGATTATGCCAAGCATTTCATAGTGCAGACGGATGCCTCTGAGCTAGGGATAGGAGCGGTCCTATCCCAGACCAATGATGAAGGCCAAGACCAACCTGTTGCTTTCATAAGCAGAAGGCTTCTCCTCAGGGAGCAGCGTTGGAGTGCCATTGAGAGGGAGGCCTTTGCTGTGGTTTGGTCCCTGAAGAAGCTGAGACCATACCTGTTTGGGACTCACTTCCTAGTTCAAACCGACCACAGACCTCTCAGATGGCTAATGCAAATGAAAGGCGAAAATCCTAAACTGTTGAGGTGGTCCATCTCCCTACAGGGAATGGACTTTGAAGTGGAACACAGACCTGGGACTGCCCATGCCAATGCAGATGGACTTTCCAGGTTCTTCCACTTAGACAATGAAGACTCTCTAGGGAAAGGTTAGTCTCATCATCTTTCGTTTGGGGGGGGGTTGTGTGAGAAAGTGCCCTCTTTCTGCATGGTATGCCCCCACTTTTTGCTGAATTGCTGATGTTCTTTGACTGAGTGTGCCCTGGGCTCCTGCTAATCAGGTACCCAGGGCCTATGTTCCTTCCCTAAAACTGCATTGAAGCCTAAACCCAATTGGCATCCCTGGCCACAGGTAGGCCCCTGGTAAATGGTACCACAGGTACCCAGGGCACTGTGACCAGGGAAGGCCCCTAAGGGCTGCAGCACTTATTGTGCCACCCTTAGAGGCCCTGCACCTTTTCACACACACACTGCCTTTGCAGGCTGCGTGTCTTGGTGCAGAACAAAGTGAAGAGTCGACATGGCACACATCCCTGTGTGCCATGCCTACAAACCACTGCCCTGGCATAGATCAGTCACCCCTCTAGCTGGGTGCACTATGCCAGTGGTGAGGGTACAGGTGCATGAGCCCTGTACCCCTACAGTGCCCAAGTCCATTCCTGGGCATTGTAAGTGCAGTGCTGCCATTAAGAGTATATGGTGCTGGGAGGTTGTCATTACGAACTCCACAGCACCATAATGGCTACACTGAAAACTGGGAAGTTTGGTATCAAACTTCTCAGCACATTAAACCCACACTGATGCCAGTGTGGGATTTAATGTAAAATGCACGACAGAGGGCATCTTAGAGATGCCCCCTGAAACTCGACCAACTTCTAGTGTCCCGACTGAGTGGCTGCTTAGGCTGCCACCAACAGACATGTTTCTGGACCCCTGGGTCGAGAGCCTGCTGCTCTCGGGGGCCTGAAACAATGCACATCCTGGGACGAGGTGCCAAGCCTCCTCCCCCAGGATGGGCAGGGTTCACGAAGGGGAAGCTTCAAAGGCATGCCGCCTTTGTGAGCCTCCACAGACCATTTGCTGCTTTCAGCAACTGGTCCCCACTGGTTCTACCCCCCACTTTGGGCGGGAGAACCGGCGGGAAAAACAAGTGAGGGAAAGAGGTGTGCCCACCTCTGCCAACTCCACCCCTCAGGTGGGGGAGGCGAGGTGAAGCACAACTCTGAGTCCCCGCCATCTTGAGGATGGGGGGACCCAACCAACCAGGGACAGGCTCCTGCCCCCTCCCACTGGAGGGTGGCACGATAGGGGGTGTACCCACCCCAGGGAAGGGACCCATTGGTCCCTGCCCTTTACCTACCTGTAACGCCCCTAAATCTAGTATTTAGGGGACACCCTGAACCTTGCTTCCTCAGATCCAGCAACTGACAAGCAAGAAGAAGAAGAAGGACCGAACAGCCGTGCAGCCAGCTAACAAGAGGAAGACGCCCACTGACTTGGCCCCAGCCCTACAGGCCTGTCTCCCCTCGAACCTGCTCCTGCGAAATCCCGGTGTGTCCTGCAGCCAGCAACCTCAAAAACCCCGGAGGACCTGCCTGCCTTCACTTCCAAAGACTGCTTCTCCCGTGAACACCGGATTTGTTCAACTGCAACCTCTGGCAGCAGCCGGAGACCGCGAATCCAGCCCACTCTGCACCCGCCGAACCCGGCCCGAGCTCGAGTGGAAAAACACCACGAGGAGGTCACCCCGGCGATCCTGACCCGAGATCCGGCGACCCCTGACCTGCCTCAAGCCTCCAGCCGACGCCTGCAGCCTAAATCCAGAAGGCCCCCCTAACCGCGACCCGGAGCTGGTAAGAAGATCCGACCCCAAAAGGCACCCCTGCACCCGACGCCCCACGGCCTTGTGTGCCCAAACCGACGGTGCCTAACCAACCCTCACCTTCCCAACTTACCTCTCGAAGTGATGGTCGCACCCAGAAGTCCTTCGTCTCCCTGCCTGCAGTGCTTCTTCAAACCGGAGGTTCTCCATTGAAAACAACAGGGCGCCCGATGTCGAAACAGCACACTGCACCCGGCCGCCTCAGTGCCGCTGAGGGTGCACCTTTTGTGCTACTTTGTTTCCCCATTTGCCCTGACCTAAACCCTAGGAGCTTTGCTCCCACAACCCAGTGGCCTGCTTGCCAGCAGCCACCAACCGGAGGCCCCCTATCCCCCATTGGATAACATTGGGCCTCAACACTCTGCACCCGGCCGCCCTAGTGCCGCTGAGGGTGTAACAAGAGTGCATCACTGACCCTGGGGGACCCCTGAGTCTAACCCCAGAACCTTAACTCCCACAGTCGATAACTTACCTGTGAACCGATAACCTGTTTTTCCTCCATAGGATAACATTGACAATTTTCTTCCAAAAGTTTCTAAGTGTGGAGTTTTGAAATCTAAAAATATTCTTTAAAAATCGCACGAATAACCAAAACGTATTTACTTACCTGTTTGCAGGAAATGTCCCAGTGCTGAATCTAGGTATCCAGCACTGAGTTAGAAAAGTAACGTAAAAAGTAACTTACCTGTAATTTACTGAAAAAGCCTATTCATTTCAATATACTGTATTTGCTAAGTATTGCAACCTACTGCATCCCCTGTAAATCAAACAAAGTACAATTCCTATTGCATTTTCAAACTGTTCTACAATCAGCAACTTATTACTGTAAAGTATTTAATGCTTACCTGTGCCAGGCTTGCTTGGTTCTAAAAATAAAACAACAGTATATTTTTTATACAAAAACAATTGGTCTAGAGTTCAGTCCTTGAGTGTGTGAATTCATTTGCTTACTGAGCGTGTACATCAAATGCTTAACACTGTCCTCTGATACTGCCTTACTGCTCGACCACTCTACCACGAATAGAGAGTAAGGTTCTATCTAACTTTAACCTCTGCCTACCTCTGGGGTCACCTGGACTCTATTGGTACAAAAAGGGGTACCCCTAATAACGTCTCCTATATCAGGGTCTACATACCATATGTGAAAAGCCATATAGGAAACATGGTGAGTAGTGGACTGTCTAATTACAATTAACAATTATATAACCACCCAAAGATTGTTTGATGTCAAAAACATATTTTTTATTGATTATTAATTTTATTCATTCATCATTTGTTAATATAAAAATTATTTCTTATTTCCTTTTTACATGGATACAAATATAGACAATCATATGTCATGGCTAAGGGTGTAATCCTATGTTTGTATCCATGTATTTTCGAAATTAATGAACAGAACAATATTTGTTTTAATGTTATGTATATATCATTGCTTTTCGTCTTTTTATAATAAATAAGGAAAATACAAAGGAAAAAAAAAAGGAAATAAGAAAGAATTTTTATATTAACAAATGATGAATGAATAAAATTAATAATCAATAAAAATATGTTTTTGACATCAAACAATCTTTGGGTGGTTATATAATTGTTAATTGTAATTAGACAGTCCACTATTCACCATGTTTCCTATATGGCTTTTCACATATTTCACCTAGACTCTATACACACTATACCTCATTTTGGTGTAGTATATATAGAGTCAGTTTCCTACAGTCAGTGAGACTAATATCATTTTCTTACCCTGTGCGGTGGGTTGTTCTTTAATGTTTCCTATATGCAATACATTAAAACCTTTCTCTGTGAGACCAAAACAGTCCCCTGCAGCAGAATACGTGTCTGGCTCTAGTTACTTTCTACGTAAATGAATTCCAGCCTGACTAGATACTATCCTTATCACCAAGTTACACTTGTTGTCTCGTGTTTGCAAATCAGCAGTAGTAGCAACCATGGGGCTTATTTATGAGCCCTTTACACCGCCGGTGCGTCACTTTTTGTGACGCAGAGGTGGCGTAAAAAATGCACCACCTTGCGTCATATTCACAAAGTGATGCATTTAAGCTGACACGTCACTTTGTAAAGCCCTGCGCTACATTATACCTGTGCCAGGCATAATGTATGCAGGGTGGGCATTTCCCCGTAAAAAAGGGTTGTGGAAGTGGCGCAGTGAAATCTATGAGATTTCACTACACCAATTCTAGGATGCCACTGCGTCAAAATCTTACGCCTGCCTCACAGCAGGCGTAAGACTGACGCAAGCACCTTTAACATGGGACTTGCCCATGTATAATGACCCATTGCTGGAGTAGCGTCACTTTTGCGACACACTCCAGCAATGCGTAATTACTGCGCCTACAGATACGTCAGAAATACTGACGTATCTGTAAATCCTTGCGCCATGGAGCGCTGTACATTAAATACGGCGCATCCATGGTGTCACAAGGAGGGCGTACTAAAATGGTTGCATCGATGTTTTCACGCAGCGATGCAGCACTTTTCAAAAATGAGGCTCCATATCTTTTTGTGAATCCCTAAATATGTAGGTGTGTTCTCTCGTCTAGTTCCCTGTGGATGTACTAGTAATTAAATGGTACTGTAGTTTCACTCTCTCTTCATAGTGGTGGGGAAACATTTGAAAAACATTTAAAAATCCAATTGATGCTTGTAATTTGATGAGAGTGTTATGAGGCCCAGCGTCCTAAACTCCTCCACGAACTCTGTTGCCTGTTCTTTCCCCACACCGGACAATCCATATCTTACGAAGATCACATTTGGAAAATATATCTTGGATTTTTAAAAGTTCTCTTTGTAACCTGCTTCTCCGAGTATGGTGACCATTCTGTCTACATGGTGAAGATGTTATCACTCATGACATGTGTCACATTTAGGACCCCACAGACAGATCTTCCTTTAACAGCTCAATAATCTGAGCTGAGGAAACCCCATGGCTCTTGTTATAACCCTTCTTCCACTGCTCTACAGTTCATGTCTCTTCATCTTAGTCCTGGGTCCAATTAATTAGTGACTGCCCCACCACCTGCAAACAAAAGTGCAAATTTAGCACTGTAAGGGCCCACCCAGCAACAGCCACATTTAGAACAGTATTGCGCACGGAATGTCCTGCCCCTGGGAAAGTAAAAAGTTGCAGCCTGTTAGACTAGGACCACACAGCACTGCAGTCCTTTTTAGATGCAGCTCAGCGAATTAAGTGCTTGCGTCTGAGGTCTGTATGTTACTAATGGTGATGGGACCCTCTCAGCTTTCATTTTTCAAAAGTCGAGAAGTTGTCTTCCATTTAGTTAGATAAAAGTAACGCTGGTTAATTAAAAGGGCTATGGAATGTCAAGCCAAAACTAAACAAGCCTAAGAAGGCAAGTTATATCGATTATGAATATTTAATTCATATTGTTATTAGTATTATTGTGAAATAATACAAAAATTATACCTTCACAATAAAAAAAGCTTGAGACCTGCCAGGCCGCGGCCTCATTCTAAAACACGTGAGATGATATTGTTATCAGTATTGTTGCTATTATTATTATTATACTATATGTGTGTATGTATATATGTACATACACACACACACACCTTCTTCATTTGAACTATAAAGGGTCGGGGATCTCGAACGCTTGCAACAAAGTATGAGTTATCTGGATTAAGGTACCATCTCTGCAACATTAGTTGTTATTTTTTATCTTTTTTGAAATAACCAAGTATTCTGAAACAGAAGGAATGAAATCAATAAATATTTGAGTGGTGTAAAGTAAAAGTCAGGAAGTGGTTTAAGGGTCAGACGCCTGCGGCCCGCATGCAGACCGTGTCTGGTCAGTTTACGATGCATTGTAAACATGATTCACAAGCACATGCTCTGTGTGCCTTTGGAAGGTCCTGCAGTGACATAAAGAGATATGCAGATGCAGGTCAGGCACAGCACATCTCATGATCTCGAGTGCCCCAGGAGGTGAATGTTTAGGAGGCATATGGGATGAGATGCTTCAGAACAGACACAGGTGCCATGTTCTTTTGTCATGGCAGGCTTCAAATACATCTTCCCACCCCATGCAGACTGTGCAAAAAACTAGTGCCGCAAAGGCTAGAACAAAACGCTCTGGGATGGAAATGCTTGATCTAATGCTTCAAAACCACTGGGACTTGGCAACATCCTAAAATATGCTGTAGGTCATCTGCGCCATTACCATAAGGGACCCATCTTATGAAGATCAGATCGTACCCGTCCTCAAAAGGCGTGTCTGGCCTCTATGTCCACGTCTTTATTCCCTCTGTGTGACAGAAGAGGCTACTCTAGACATGTTTCGGCTTCACTGGGTTCGAGCCAGCAGCGGCTCCAAGTATTAACAGTTACCTTACCAGCCCATTGCCTGCTGCATCAACGCTTCCATGGCTCACCCACTGCTGGTTTAGGGCTGCATTACTGCATGCCATCAGCACCCATACCACACCGTTGGGCTCGCTCAGCAGAAGACAATATATTGGTGCTTCATCAGCATGAACAGGGATCCAAGTATTGCTAACGGAGGGGTGGAGGACTAGCACTTTGTTGCACCTCCTCCCTCTCACAGGCCCCAACTTAAACATGTGACATCCACTTATGCATAATGCAAGTTGGTAAGATTGTCGATTTAAGCCCGCAGAGCTTGTATATAGAGGACCCTGTGCATAAAGACGGCAGGGTACCTTCAGTGTTCAGAACGCATGATAAACTGGACTATGACTTGAAAAATAGGCCACTGATCAGGTTTCTATCAATGGGCCCACAAGACTTTATTTTCTGTGCCAGGCCAGTGTTGTTCAAAGTGGCACGTGTATAGAGGGATATGTATTGGTTCTTAACCTTGGATGCAGCTGCATGCTGCCTAAGCTCTTGGTGGCCTCCCAGTTTCCTCTTATCTAGACACTTGAGCACAAAATAACTATTGTAAAGCTTTTTCTGGAACTTCTAAAGCATTTGTTGTCCTTATTTATTTTATCTGTGCGTGGCAGTCACAAGAGAGGAGGGGGCATTATGCCCTAAACCCCGAGTTTTGTTCTGCAACATTTATTTATAGATATTTATAGATTGTTAATTGCAAGCAAGCCTGGAGTCTTTATTAACAGTGATGCAGCTTGGGCAGCCATAAAACTAGAAAGCTCCAGACAAGGGCCAGATTTTCAAAAAAGGCTTGCAATGCAGCGCAGCGCAGCACCCAAAGAGGCTGCGCTGTGGTGCGTGACAGGGAGGGAGCAGGAAAGCGCCATATCTACAGATATATGGCTCTCTCCTCCCCTCTTCCTAGCGCCGGCGCGGATTTCAGCTGCCTTGCGGCAGGTACACACCTTAGTGCCATAGCGCTAGGGTGTGTGTCTGAGTCTAGCATAGGTTTTGTACAGGAATGATGCTCTTCCTGTACAAAATACTATGCCAAGACAAGTTTAAACACTTTTCCCACTTTGTATGTGTGTTGCACAGTGCAACACGCATGCAAAGTCGGAAAAGAAAGGAGAAATAAAAACATGTCTCCTGTTAGCGCCTTTACTTTGAAGTGGTGTTAACTTTTGGCGCTAAACCCTGTCTACAGTTGTTTGTAGATAGGGTTTTGTGTCAAAAGGCGTGAGAGGTTGCATGGGAACGCCCATGTACCACCCATGTAATGCCACGTTGGCGCTAAGTAACGCAAAGCAGTGCTTTTTAAAGGGTTGTTAATGTACTAAGATTTCATTGCTTAATTCAAAGATTGTGGGAACATTTTCAGGAGTCCTATGGCAGACATGGATTACTCGCATTAGAGTGTGTTAAGCAGAGCCTTTTATCACTGGGGTTTAACAATACTATTTAGCCCAAAACTGATCATCAAGAACAACCCCTTTGGTATTTGACCCTCAGCAATGCAAGGTGGAGTAGTCCAAGGCAAAGTCAAGGGGGCGTTAGACACCCAGAATGTAATAAATCAACAAATGTAGGCCAATAACTCAATGCCCAGTCAGTGCTTAGTCTTCAAAAAAGAAAAAATATGTTACTTAAATCACATACACATAAAGCTATACTATACATTATGATTTCAGAAGCAGCTAATTAAATGGTGGATTGCTAATACACTATACACCGAATAATGAGGGAGGTAGCCTAGGCTTCTCTCGTGGGGCAAACTTGCAAGATTCTCCTTTGTCCACAATCTCCCAGTTAGATTCTTGGGATTTGCCTCTGGTGGAACGTAGGAGCTCAGTAAGTCCTTGGAGAGTGACTGGCTAGATTATAAAACAAGTTGGAAATGTCCACCTTCCTGTCAGTGTAGGCCACGTTCCCTCATTTGCGTTTTAGCTGGGCTGCCCTGAATGTGTGGTGTTTGCTGCACTGCCCCAGAGCACGGTAAAAGGGGACCTTGCTCCAGCCTAGCCAGCTGGTTGTGATTGGCATCTACTGTGCTGGTACAGTATGCAGGTGTGTGGAGGCAAGGACAGAACAAGTCGAGAAGGCTGCAGTGCAGTTGTGGTGCTCATGCCTCAGCAGGTCCTGTAGGTTGGGGATCTTTCTTGGGCCCAGACAAAAAACCCACCGCCCATACAACTTGAGTGCCCATCTGTGGTGAGTAGGTAGATGCTGATGCAGGCCTCTTTGTCAATGCGGCTCTCCTATAGCACTCTGGCTTCTCTTTTGTGGGAAACTTGGACTGCAGTCAGCTATCTTTTAATGCCTCACAGCTTCTTATTTGTCAGGTGTTGTAGCAGAACTTGGACAGAATTGAGTTCATAAGTACCCACATTCCACATGGGTACCCAGTCTGTGCACACTGTAGAGTCACTTCGGGAACTCCTGTGCCTCACCTTACAGAGTGATACAGGCCCTCCACTGCTGTGTAGTGAGAGTCTTTGGCTCGTCCCACCTCAGCTCTCTTCACTGTCCATCTTCTGAGCAGCAAATCTGTTGTGCAAGGGCATCTCCAGCGCCCCCCCTGTGCAGTCTGCCAGGTCTCTCCGTTAAGCTTCCAGTAACCTTGAAGCCAGTCAGGGAGTCATGAAGGAGTGGTGTGACAAAAATTCTACCACTGTGGCATTTCAACCTGGTCAGAAATTGTGGGTGATGGAGCAGGTAGAGGCCAAGGCCCTCCAGGATGGCAGGAATGGGCCCTATGAGGTGATTGAAAGAAAGGGTGAGGCCACCTACCTAGAGGACCTCAAAACCCCTAGGCAACCCCACAGGTTACTGCATGCAAATCACCTCAAACCACACTCTGAGAGGTCTGAGCTCACCATGCTGTTGGTGACAGATGGAGAAGAGGAAGAGGAGAGCAAACCCCCCCCTGACCTCTTGGACTCCAAGGAGAAGGATGGGTCTGTGGAAGGGGTAATCCTTTCCCCCACTCTAGCTCCTGAACAACAGAGAGACTGCCACCAAGTGTTGGGACAGTTCTCTTCTCTATTCTCCCTTATCCCTGGGACTACCCATGATGTGGACACAGGTGACAACCTCCCTGTTAAGTCTTACAGGTTGTCAGATAAGGTGAGGTCCAGCATTAAGGTGGAAGTGTCCTAAATGTCTAGTCCTGTGGTTCTGGTACCAAAAGCTGTCCCGCAAGCACCACATTTGAACTGAGGTTCTGTGTGGATTATGGAGGGCTAAATTCAGTGACTAAGACAGATGCTCACCCCATCTCCCGGGCGGATGAGCTGATTGACAGGCTAGGGGCTACCCAGTATCTAAGGACCTTTGATCTTACATCAGGGTAGCGGCAGAACGCCCTAACAGAAGAAGCCAAGGAGAGGTCAGCCGTTTCCACTCCAAAGGGCCACTTTTCAGTTTAGGGTGATGCTCTTTGGACTAAAGAATGCCCCTGCCACCTTCCAGAGGCTGGTGAACCAGGTTCTTGCTGGTATGGAGCTCTTCTCTGCTGCTTATCTGGATGACATAGCTGTCTTCAGTAGCAGCTGGACGGACCACATATTTCACCTCCAGGAAGTACTTCAGGCTCTGCAACAGGTGGTCCGGACTATCAAGGTAAGTAAGTGCCAGATAGGGCAAGGGGTCTGTGGTGTTTTTGGGACACCTGGTGGGCAGGGGGAAGGTGCAACCCCTTCAGGCCAACATACAAACCATAATGGCCTGGCTGCACCTCCCAAAACCCAGATGGAGGTTCGACCATTCTTGGGCCTCTCTGGGTTCTATAGGAGGTTTGTCAAGGGATATGGCACCATTGTTGCTCCCTTGACAGAGCTCACTTCCAAGAAGCAGCCCAGAAATGTGATTTGGACAGAGGCATGCCAAACTGTATTTGACTCCCTTTAGCAGCCCATGCGCACAGGTCCTGTGCTGAAGTCCCCTGCCTTATCCAAGGAGTTTATCGCTCCAGCAACGGTATCAGAGCATGGCATAGGGGCAGTACTATCCCAGCTTAATGAGTAGGGCCTAGACCAACCTGTAGCCTTCATCTCCAGGAGGTTACTCCCAGGGAAAAGAGGTGGAGTGCTATTGAGAGAGAAGCTTTTGCTGTGGTGTGGGCACTGAAGAAGTGGAGGCCATACCTAATTGGCACTCACTTCCTGATTCAGACTGACCACAGGCCCCTCAGGTGACTCGTGCAAATGAGGGGTGAGAATCCAAAACTGTTGAGGTGGTCCATTTCCTTTCAGGGTATGGACTTCCTGGGGTAGACCAAGCCAATGCTGATGGTCTATCTAGGTTTTTCCGCCTTAGTGATGAGAACTCCCTAGAGGTTGGGGAACTTTCAGCTGGGGGGACACATGTTAGACCTGTCATCCTTAGGGTGGACTTTCCCCAGACCTTCCTAACCTTGGACCCGTGGAGAGCACGCTAGTTGTGTATTCGCACCAGGTTTTACCCAGCAGAACTCATTCAGGCAAAAACCTGTGGTGTGCACAATTTCTGCACCAATTATGACCCCGATTTAAGTGCAAACAGGCATTACGAGCAAATCAGGATTTGTGCAACTGCCAAACAGCACCTGAGGTAGCACAGAGTTTACTTAAAATAGTTTGTGCGCTGCTGCACACAAGAGCATGTATGACTGCCTTTTCCCTCCTGTTTTTGCTTATTCTTTTTGTTGGGCTTAGGACTCTGAGCACTTTACCACTACTAACCAGTGTCAAAGTGCAAGTGCTTCTCCCCAAACATAGTGACATTAGCATATACCTGATTGACATATTTGATTTACTGCTAAGGCCCTTGTAAAGTGGAATAACATATACCCAGGGCCTGTAAATCAAATGCTACTAGTGGGCCTGCAGCGCTGATTGTGCCACCCACATATGTAGCCTTTTAAACCTGTCTCAGGCCTGCCATTGCAGTGCCTGTGTGTGCTGTTTACTGCCACTTCGATTTGGCATTTAAAACTACTTACCAAGCCTCAAACTCCCCTTTTATTACATATTAGTCACCCCTAAGGTAGACCCTAAGTAACTGTAAGGGCAGGGTGCCATGTAGGTAAAAGGTAGGACATGTGTGATTAATCCTTACATGTCCTGATAGTGACAAACACCTAAATTAGTTGTTCACTACTGTGAGGCCTACCCCTCTCATAGGCTAGCATCGGGAATACTTGTGCACTTCAGAGAACTGCTTTGACGTCACCCCCACATCAAAGGTGCTTTTGAGAAAATGTATTGGTTCTCTGACCCCCTAAAAGCAGACACTATTGGACTTGTAACCAAAGCCCTGCCAGAAGAACTGCTGTGCTGCTTAAAGGACTCAACTGGACTGCTGAACTGGAAGGCCTCCTTTTCTGTTTCTTGCCCTGCTTCCTGCTGCTCTCTGACTCTGCTGAAGGAGAGCTGCACCGTGCCTTCACTCTAAGTGATCTCCAAGGGCTTCTTGGCTTGCCTACTGTTGCTTGAGACTCAGGGATATCAAAGTCTCTACTCCTGCTCCTGTGCCTGGCTCACTGGAAGTGGCCCAGATACTTGCAACACGCATTTCGACGCATCGCCTGTCTGCGTGTAGCAGAACCAGTGCATCAACCCGGTTGCAGGAGTAAAATTGGCGCATTGCATCGGAACCAGTGCTTTGTCTCCAGAGATCGGCACATCAGACAGCGTATTGCTGCCGCTGCAGCTTGGTGAGAGCGGTGCATCCCCTCGACCTCGTGGCAGAATCCGGCACATCGCTCAATGCCTCTTGACTCAGGCACCTATCTTCGGAACTGACGCATCGCTTTCAATGCGTGGTGAAGATCGACACATCCTGCACCTGCGGGCCTCAACATCGACGCATCTCGCTGTTTGCGACCAGGAAAGGTACTTCGTTCACCAGTGTTTTTGTGGGTCCTGTAGCCAGCTGGTGCTCTATCGTGGTTGAATTTTGACTTTGCCCCGGTCCAGTGCGACCTTAAGTAACCTTTTAGCACTATTTGCTTCTAAGCGTTTTACTGCATTTATTCCTTTAAAATTCAATATCTCAACTTCTATACATTGGAGTTTTGGTCTTGTTTTGTTCAGAATATAATAATGTATTTTTCTAAACCTGTGTGGAGTCTTTTCGTGGTGTATTCATTGTGTTACTCTGTGTGTGTGTGTGTGTGTGTGTGTGTGTGTGTGTGTGTTGCACAAATAGTTTACACATTGCCTCTTTAGATGAGCCTGACTGGTCTGTGCAAAACTACCAGAGGGGGGGGAGCACAGCTTATCTTTTAGTGTGTATATAGCTTACTGTGACTAGAGTGGAGAAATCTGGCAAATTTTTAGTCTACTCAAACAGTAAAATTAGAAGCTGACAATACTTTTGTATTTTGTGCTGAAACAAGGAAAACACCCTGTGTGTTGGCAGCCCATGCCACTCTCCACCAGAAACAACCATGCAAGGAGGCGATGCAACCCACAGGCATTCTGATTGGCTTCTAGCAGCCAATCAGAACGGTCCAAACAGAGGAACCTATTCTAGTAGCCAATCAGAACGGTCCAAACAGAGGAATCTATTCTGGTTGATAAAAATAATGTGGCCAATTAGGCTGCTTTGGTTCAGTAATCTGAGTGGACATCTTTTCTACTAATCACATGAGGACTTTGGATGCATGAAGGGTGTTATTTTTATTATCGCGTGTTTAATGAAGAAAAATGAAAGAAATTGCAACATATACTTTATATTCTCCCGAGGCGTTTCTGCATGATTCTATATTTGAAGAGACAGGTAAATACTTCAAGAAAATAGAAATGTTTGAAGGGCATTTCGTTTTGGTCAATATTGATGCTGTTAAGGAGAGGCATGTGTATCAATGGTGAGGCATTTGCAGGTGAACAATACCTGTGTTATTGCCACCTACAGCCAACTAACACTAGGTTCAAAAACCTTGGAATATGAAAAATACACCAACACCACCTTATCCAAAGATTTTTGCTTTTGAAGCTTTTCAGTGTGTATTTTTGCACTCAACATATGATTACTTATTGTCACAAGTAGGTCTGAGAAGATTTCAGCGATGCTTCTTGATATGTTTATTTGTAATACGTTTCCTCCAATGTATGTAGTAATATATAGAAAAGGCCTCTATCTAAGTAAGTATCTCAAACAGCTCTTCATAGTAGACTTTATATTACTTGCTTCCATTTGTTGACTCTGGACAATACACAAAAATGCTTCTTCCGATACTCAATATTTTTAGTGGTATATAGTTCAATCAATCAATAAATTCTTTATTCGATCCATTAAATACAGATCATAAAATCAATGTTCAGCATAAAACTCCAATTCATGAATTCTAAAATCCATATAATGACTAAGATTACCTGTACAGAACATAAATAGATATTACTAAAAAGTTAAGAAATACAGTAAAACCCTGCCGTGTTTTAAACGATATGGGCCACATACAATATATATATGGTTACCCTTTATCTACTGCATGGTTTTGGAATGAATACTCCACACAATCTATGAACCCCGCAGTTTTCTCCTTCTTATACAAGCCCACAAGAATGTGGTTACCGAGAAGCAAACAAAAGGTTCAGGCAAGGACTTTAAAAAATATAGTGCTACCCGACATTGTCTAAAATTGTAACGCCTTAAAATCGGAAAAATATAATCTTCTTTCTTTCTTATAAAACCCGCAAAACAGGACTAAGTGCAAGTCAGATTGGGGTGAGTGGTTATCGCAGGGGCACAAAGTCAGATCAGTATGCTTGAACCTTCTCTCTGGGTAACCTAACATTAGAGGGATCAGATTCATACGAAATCTCAGTAGAATATATCTGTGTGTGCTATAGTAGTGCTTGCTAAGTAAGAGTACCCTCCCTCTAACCTGGGGGGGATCAAGTGATATGCAAGGACGGCTTGTTTACTGTGATTCCTTTCCATTCGGTCATAGTGTGCCCTCAGCGTAAAGGTATCAATCAGTTTCTGTTTCGAAATCTTCCTGCACACAGTTGGATCCTTAAGTAATTCTACTAGCCCAATAGCAGTCAGATTTACCTCCACGTGTCTCAGCCATCTAATCTTACTGTAATTTTACAATTTTAAACAACTTTTTATTATGTTTTGCGTTAGATTTACTGTATCCCTACGCCAAATAGAAAACCACAGTAAGATCGGAGCTAATTTGATCGTATCTGACATATAGGCCAAATCCAATTCTGTGTGTAGGATATAATTTGAGTAGGAAGACGGAAGGGACACTAAGCTCTTAAAAAAATCTGTCTTCAAGAATTTGGAGAGAGTCTATGGGCGCCAAACTGTCGTGTAGTTCCTAGGACTCCCCAGGACCTGTGCGTTTTGGATGACCTAAACTGAGGGCTTGGTGTGCAGACAGACTCTGGACACCCCCACAGGATGAGTCAGCCGTTAGACCAGCTAGCTATACGGTGCCACTACCACCCCCTGCATCTTACAGTGGTGTAGGTAGTTTCTGGCAACCACTGAACATGACAACCCTGATTCCTCGGGTATCGTGGAAACAATAAGGTATGTTTCGCTCAGTCACTCATGCTTACTTTTCTCAGAATACACATAGAATGACGATTAGAAAGGTTTCAATAATTATTTATTGGTCAAGCTTCAGTCTAGTATAAAACATGTTAGCTGCGACAATCAAAAGACAGGAGCAGACAAATTTGATCGCTAGTACCAATATTGTAAATAGCAGATACATTTCTACCATAGTGCTAATAAGATGAATAAAAGCAGATTGTATAAAACAATAGCATTGGCGTACTCCTACGATGCGTAGCCTTTCTAAGTGTACCTAACCTAGATATGTAGGTGAATCTTGTGTATGTAAATGTCAGGATGGATCTTAATGGAGCCAAGAAACCCCCAGGGATGTGCTAACCCCTCACCTGATGGTTCTGAATGAAGGACCCCATCTCTGCATCGAGGATGGCACCCCGCAAGGGATGTCAAGTCTCTGCCTGTCGAAGGATCAGCCTGCAGAGTCTCGGTCCAGCCTGGAAGGAATTCTCCTCTGTTTTGTAAGGGGGAGTGAGGGTCTTTTATACTAAAGTGGTCACGCTGGGGTTTTTCTAGAATCAATATGTTTTGAAAACATTAGCTAATCCCCTGCTAATCCTTTTCTAAACAAACATGATTGTGCACAGCTGGCTGTTGGCCATGGATGAAAAAAAGTGGTGACCCTTATACAGAATAAATCTACCATTCCTGGGGACATGTTTATGTACGTCAGGTACAGGGATTAAGATATGGTACTAAGAGCCTGATGTCGGAGAGACAGAAGTAAGCTACTAGGTAAAAGGTCACCTGTGTAAGACCGTTATGTCGTGTGGATGTGACAAAATGTATGTAATCGGTATGTACATAATGGGACTAACCTAAAGGACATGACAATGCCCCAGACTCCTGCCCCACACGTAGTTGCTGATTTCGTCTTAGCCTGGAAGATATTTTTTATTGGGTCCAGGGGTCTTGCGTCCAGCTTTTTAGAAAAGGACATAATAGCTGTCAAACTCCTCTCCATGCCTAGTGTCCTACCCGCCCCAAAGTTTGACCAGGTTTGGTTTTTATCAAACAAAACCCCCAGGTAAGGGGAGGTATCTACCACTTCTATTTAGCGAGATTCCATATGGAAGTGCGGGGGTTTATCACGGCTACCAGCCCCTGCTATGTTGACAAATGATTTCGTTTTGTTACCTTTCAGATCCAATAATGCCATAAAAGACGCATATGTTATAAGTCGTTGGAGCGCTAGTCCCGTTCTGGCAATCAACACCGCATCATCAGCATAAGCCAATATTGGTAGGGAGTAGGTATCAAACATGGGGACATCCAGAGATGATCCCAAAAGGGTTGCCTCAACCCCGTTTGTGTAGATGGAAAAAAGAAACGGGGCAAGGACACATCCCTGCCTAACTCCCCTGGCAATCGTAAAAGAGCGGGTGCATTCCTCATTTCCGCCATAACGAACACATGCGGTGGCATTGAAATATATTTTGGCGAATGAAGTTAGTTATAGCTAGATCAATCCCCATCACCGCCATTATATATCATAGCTTGGAGTGGCTCACGCAGTCAAATGCTGCTGATAAGTCCATAAAGGCCATATACATTTTTCCACCCTTCTCTCTGGTATATTTGTCTATGGTTAACGATAAATTCAAGCACTGGCCTATGGTGCCCTTCCCTCTTTGAAACCCATACTGCGCCTGCATTAAAATATTCTTCTCTTGGGCCCACCCTTCCAACCTGAATAGGAGTCGACCCATGAGCTTGGCGGTTGTATCTAGCAAGTAGATTGGCCTATAGTTCTGTGGGTTTTCCCTGTCCCCTTTTTTGAATATCGGGACAATTACAATGGTCTTCCAAGAAGGCAGGGGACCAACTGTAGCTATGCTGTTGAAAACATTGGTTATTAGTGGGGCCCACAAGTCTTGGTTTTCCTGGAAAAAATCTATTGGTACCCCATCAGGGCCCGGAGCCTTCCCCGCACTACACGCCACCAGCCCTCTTCTAACTTCGAAGAGTGAGAAAGATAAATTACCCTGCGTTTTGGGATCTGTGTTAGATGGAAGTAACGCAGGAGATGTACTGGAAGCAAAGATATGTTCAAAGTGTGCCACCCACGCTTCTTCACCAACATGAGCATGAAGGGTGTTAAATTCTGATTAGTGAAGCAGAACCTTGTTGCAGTTCCTATGATGCCTTGCTGTCCAAATTGCAGGCACATTTGAAAAGCTCCTATTCAGGCGTTTTCGGAACCGAATGAGATTTGGTTTAGCTTACTCAAACCACCCGAATAAAGGAATATTACATGTGAAATCTTATTCTTTCTGTCAGAGGAAATGGAAGATTTTAAATTTTTTACAAATATTAGATATTTGATTATTGTACTCTCTCACACTCATCTTGTCAAACAAATCCTTCTGGTATCACGTTCCGAGAAAGCTCACTCTCATTCGAGTGGAGTACAGGTTAGTCCCTATGCTTCTACGCTGCCCACATGCAGTTCAGGCTTCACCTTGCAGACCTGCATTTCCCTTGAAAGTAGATCAGATCTCCAAGGGTACCCCCATATAGAAGCTTGGAATATCTTCGCTACCTGGTCTAAAATAAATTAACTCAGTGATAAAGAGTACTCTCAAACTGCAATATGGTTCCCTTTGGTGCTATTAGTGTACATTTACAAATCAGTGAATTCTTTAGAGTTTTACTGTGAATCACCTTTCAAGCAGGTTTACTATATGCTGGTGTCCATGATCATATTATCTTTCATCCCTTCAGCAAGTCGAGTACACACAGGATGAACCCACTAATAGTGCTTCCCAAACCTTTTAGAACCACAACCCAATTTTTAGAACGACAAACTTTTGTGACTAACCTAGCTTTAACCAACATGAGGCAGGGGTGATTTTTAACATAATAGACTGCTTTCAAAATGCTGTGAATTACCAAAATAGCATACTCTTTACAATTGTGTGTGTTCCTCTCTAATAGCAATTGTTTGTAAATGTTAAGACCATGACCACGCCATTTGATATGTCTTTATTGATCTGTGGTCAAGATATTGATCTGCCCATAAAAGTGACAGATGCTGAACGGCACTTGAGCGGGAACACATTTCAGAGTGGAGTGCTGGCTTGTGGGATCTGTTCACTAAAATTATAAGGTTTTTTTAAAAAATCTGGTTGTTGATACTGTGATTTTAGCATATTTGAAAGAACGCTTCTGCAGCAGAGTATGTGGTAAGGCCTCATCCATTTTTGTGTTAAAACAAGGCCCAGTGGAGCTTTTTGGACTCCATATTGCCAAGAGCTGTTAGGCCACATCCATATTTCTCAATTTACGTGTGACAGTCATACAAAAGTGGGATGATTGTGTATTATCACGTATAGTGAGCACATTCTCTTTTGAAAAGGCTTGGGAATTAAAAAAACACAGCAACAAAAAATACTTTAAGATTCACCCGGAGTCTTGCTTGGGAATAGTTGCAAGAGCTTATTTCAAAACTGGACTGAGGGACATAGTTTAGCACCTGTGCACCAGTGGTGCTGAAACAATTTTCAGAGTGGGGGTGCTGACATCAATGTTACATCCCTGTAGTCATAGGAATTCTGAAAAATCCTAGATTCACACAAAGTGTAGCAAATATATTCAGCAGAAGAGTGTTAAGGGTGTAGTATGTAGCTGTAGAGCATGTTGGAGCACACTGTCACAAATATATTACTAAAGCCTCTGCGGTTGCACAAAGTCATTTACAGACAGCACATTGTTCATTGAAATGGCCACAAAAGGTGCACAGACATACAGTTTTACTGACAGAACTGTACAGCACACAAATGAAAAGTGAGGTAAGAGTCTGGAATGTGCATTAGGTAGTATCAAAACTAAGTAGAGTCGGCATTCAGTGATTCTGACCTTTGGCAGCACCAGTAGGAGGCTTTTAATAAAGATTTTAGATATTTAAAAAAAAAAAAAAAATCACAACAACATAGTAACCACAACTTATTCTTATTCATGTTTTCTTTTGCAGTAGCTCTTACCTGTGAATGTAAAGTAGATCACTTAGGTTTCAATGTTCACCAGTCCCTGGGTACTCTCAAGAATAATGTAATAGTATAAACACAAAACAGAAAGCCCCCATTTCATTACCTGTATTTATGAAGCACTCTTCCTGTCTGATGATATAATCCATGTACTATGAAATGTTAGAAATGGGGGTCTCTAGTTGGCAGTGGTATGCACTGGGGTACTGGGCTCATGCCTCTGTACCCTCACCTTAGGGCTAGTGAACCCTGCTAGAGGGGTGACTTACCTAGGCCTCAGGCAGTGGATTGCAGGCATGGCACACAGGCTGTGCCATGTCGGCTCTTCACTTTTCTCTGCACCAAAACATGCAGGCTGCAGTTGCAGTGTGTGTGTGTTAAGGTGCAGGGCCTCTTAGGGTCGCACAATAGGTGCTGCAGCTCTTAGAGGCCTTCCCTGGTAGGGATCCTTCCTTATAGTCAGGGTAAGGGAGTTACAAACCCAAGATAATCCCTGCTCACCCCCTTGGTAGCATGGCACGAGCAGCCAGACCTATCTCAGAGGCTATGTGTAAAGTATTTGTACTTAACACACACACACACAGTAACACAGTAAAAACACCACAAATGAACACCACACTAGTTTAGAACAATAAACAATCGTTATCGAAACCAAACAAGGCCAAAATAACAAACATCCAACATACACAACTCAAAATATCATTTTTTAAAGGTTTAAACAACTCTGTCCATAGAACTCTATGGATGCGGTGATTTTATACAAAGTACCTTAAATGCATCAAAATCCACAAAGAAAATTAGCTGCAGAGGGGGGAAGCATTGGAAAACACACGATGCATCGGTTCCTGAGTCCACGGGAGGCGATGCGTCAGTTCTGCTGCATGCAGAAGGGGTGTTGTGCTGAATCCGGACTAGAGGTGGAAGCGATACGTCAAAATCCCAAGACGGTTCTGGTCTGCTGGTGATGCTTCGGAAAAACTGTCGCACAGGTCTGATGCTTAGAAATCTGGAAGCGCTGGAGAGCAATGCGGCGAACAGGCGATGCATCACTTTCTTCAGCCGCGGTCCCACAATGCGTAGATTCTTTCAGCTGCATTGCAGGGCCAGCGTCGGAGTCAGTGAGGGGGACTTGGACTTCGGAGACACGGTGCGCTGAACTCGGGCTGGGGCCATTTCTTCAGCCACTGACAGGCGCTGCATCGATTTCTTCAGTCGCACGAAGGCGGTGCATGGATATTTCTCCTGCACAGCAGTGCTGCGCCGGAAAAACAGGCTCTGGAAGGGCGATGTATCGATTTCTATGGTTTCAAGCAGCAGAACAACCTCCAAGGGTCCATAACTGGAATTGGCACCGCAAGGCAGGTCAGAACTCCCAGCAGTGGAGTTCAGGGATGCTGCAGGTGAAGTCTTTGTGTCCCTGTGACTTCTTAACAGGAGAAGCTCTACTTCAAGCCCTGGGAGAATCTTCTCAAGCAGGATACAGCAAAGTAAAAGTCCAGTCCTTTCCACTGCCCACAGACAGAAGCAGCAACTGCAGGCCAATCTCGCAAAGCAACACACAGAAAAGCGGCACTACTCCGCCTGACAGCTCTTCTTCTTGGCAGGGTCCTCTTGATCCAGAAGTGTTCTAAAAGTCTGGGGTCTTAGGTCCAATACTTATACCTCTTTTGCCTTTGAAGTAGGCATACTTCAAAAGAAAGTCTTTGTTGTTTACAAGTTCTTGTCTTGCCTGGCCTTGGCTCCGGACACACTGCAGGGGGGTGGAGACAGCATTGTGAGAGGGCAGGCACAGCCCTATTCAGGTGCAGGTGACAGCTCCTCCCACCACTCTAGTTCAGGAAGGCCCATCAGCCTGGTGATGGGTCATCAGCATATGCAGGCCACACCTCCACTCCCTTTTCTGTGACTGTATAGACTGAATGCACAAACAGGCCCTGTCAGTCTAAACCAGATGATGATTCCACAGGTAGGCAGAGGCATTGGATGGTTAAACAAAATGCACACTTTCTAAAAGTGGCATTTTCAAACACACAATTTAAAAACTACCTTTACTAAAAGATGTGTTTTTAAATTCTGAGCTCGGAGAGCCAAACTCCAAATCTCAATTTCTTCCCAATTAAAAGTTACACTTGTAAAATGTTACAAGGCAGCTCCAATGATAGCCTATGGGAGAGCTAGTTCTTGCAATAGTGAAAAACGAAATTTGCAGTATTTCATTATCAGGACATGTAAAACACACCAGTACATGTCCTACCTTTCGCATACACTGCACCCTGCCCATGGGGGTACTTGGGCCTACCTTAGGGGTGCCTTACATGTAGTAAAAGGGAAGGTTAGGGCCTGGCAAAAGGGTGCACTTGCCAGGTTGATATGGCAGTTTAAAACTGCACTCTCAGACACCGCAATTGCAGGCCTGAGACAAGTTTACAGGGCTACTCATGTGGGTGGCACAACCTGTGCTGCAGGCCCACTAGTAGCATTTGATTTACAGGCCCTGGGCACACCAAGTGCACTGTACTAGGGACTTACCAGTAAATCAAATATGCCAATCATGGATAACCAATCAGGATTACAATTTACAAAGGAAGCACTTGCACTTTAGCACTGGTCAGCAGTGGTAAAGTGCCCAGAGTCCTAAAGCCAACAAAAACAGGTCAGAAAAATAGGAGGCAAAAGGCAAAAAGTTAGGGGGCAAACCTTCAAAATGGGCCAGGTCCAACATGAAGCACGCTTCCTGTCTGATGATTTAATCCATGTACTATGAAATATAACTTACCATTGGTTGGCTCCGACGACACTCTTATTTCCTTTCTTCTTATTGGTCAGAGCGTCCGCCTCAGCTTCCTCCTGGGGCTTTGTGTGTGTGCCTCCCGTGGAGGTACAGTTTCCTGTTTGCGGCCTGTGTTCTTCCACTGGCCGCAGACTCCTGCAGGTACTAATTTTTTACTTTTCACATGCACTCTTTAAGAGTGCATGTGTCTGCAGTCCCTCTCCCTCACCCCCCACTCTCCTCCCGCTGTGACTGCTCCCTCCTCTTGTGCTGCTATTCCCCAGCTCTCCTCCCGCTGTTGTTTCTTTCATCCTCCATTGTGAGTGGTATGTTCCCTATCCCCTGCCCTCCTCCTGCTGTCAGTGGTATGTTCCTCACCATCTGCCGTACTTCCACTGTTTGTGGATTGTTATCCACTTCCATTGTTCGAGGTTAGTTCCCCACACCCCTGCCCTCCTCCTGCTGTTAGTTGTTTCTTTTCCACCTCCCTCCTCCCCGCCCATTGTTTATTTGTTTACCACCTCTCGCCCTCCTCCCACTGACCGTTGTTCCGCACGCCCAGCCCTGTTCCCTTGTCCTGCATTACCCCCTCAACACCTCCACACTGTTTTTACATATATTGCGCAGCAGCTCGGGCTGTTGTGCAACATTGCTTAATGGAAAAAAGCGATATGACGCAGTCAACGCTGGCCGCATCATACCCCTTTGTTTTTACTTTCCATTTTGAACAATGTTGCACAGCTGCTTGTGCTGCTGTGCAACATGTAAAAAAATGACAATGCCAATAGATCTTGCATAGGAGAAACCTATTGCTTTGCTAACGCTTGTTAACTATGGCTTTAATACACCTAATATTATTTTGTGATAATTTTTTACTACAGGCCATTAAAAGAATATTTGCCCAGTTGTTCAACCACTTGTACTGTTCACAGTCTCACTCATCTGATAACAAAGCTGTGAATGAAAACAGTTGGCCTCAACTTAATGGCATGGGTGGCCATCTTGGTGTTTCAGTTGTCAACATCAAGACTTTCTGCACCTTTCCTAAATGGCACATACAGTGCCGAAAGCATGCATCCGTTTTCAGAATGAATGTTTATAGACTTTTTATGCTTCTTTTGAATTCGCTCTAAGTATATGTTCATCTAAACCCCTTACAGCCATATCTCTCATTTTAAACCATACTTTGACAATTCCTGCAAGCTGGCAAATCCGAGCTGGTTTTAAAATGAAATGGTCCAAATGGAAAACGAAAACATTTGCAGTGCATGGTTAATGTGCTATCATTTATTTCCATAGTCATGGTGAAAATCCTTCACGCTGTTAGACTAAGATTCTTCCCATTTGATTTTAATAGAGGACCTAATGCAAATCTACTGCATATTTATCAGGAAAGAAATGTTTTTTTCTCCGAAAGCTCAGTACCGCTTCTACCAACTTTCAGTGACAGAAGTTGCCTTTACCTTGTCTACTTCCATCCACCTCCCCCACAGTACACTCACCCATCCCTTTCTTGTAGCCCTGCCTATCATCTGTCACAATCAGAAATGGGAAAATCTCCAGTACGTCAATTCTGCCAAATTACGGTATATGATGGTTCATCTGGCAACTATTCACATCAGTGCCCGCCTCTCAGCTTGGACCGCCTCGAACTGTTTATGGTCTTAGGAACCTAGGACCCCTCTCAGGATAAACTTGAGGGACGCCCCAGGTAACGCTTACAATTATGAGCTTCCCATACACTGCCTGTCCAAAGGCATCAGCAGGGTCACTTCCATAGGACTGCAGTTCCTGGCCTCTACCCTTTCTCTTGTATTTCCTAACCAGTGGCGGCTGCCACAGTAGAGTATGGGTGGGTGGGGTGGTGGTGTTAGAAAAAACATAAAATTTAACTTACCTGGCTGCAGGCCGCCGCCTCTTCTCCGTCCTCTTCTGTTGACGGAAGCAGGCTCTAAAACTCCCCTAAGCCAATCACGACGCTGTTGTCACTAGCATGACAGCAGCGTCGTGATTGGTATGAGTGACCTGGTTCGGCACTCAGACAGGGAGTGGGAGTCTGTGCATGTTCTCCACCTGGGCTGTGCAATACAGCTGGATGGAGAACATGCTAGTGCGCATGACTGGTTGGCCGGCTGAAGACGGCCGGCCAAACCATCATGCGCACTTAAGTGCACCAACCACTCCTCCCCCTGCTGCTGGCTGTGACAACAGCCCAGCCCCGCCCCGTAAAACTGCTTCAGTAAGGAAAAATGAAATGATAATAACATTGTGCTATTATCATTTAAATTTTTATTTTTTTGCAATGCTCAAAGAGCAGTGGGGCGGCGCTACTCTGCCTTAGCGGAGGAGCCGCCGCTGCTCCCAACATCAACCTCCTAGCTCTTCAGACCTGCTAAATAGTAATTTCTGCTTGAGGAATAGCTAATACATGAGAGACATCTACATGGAGCATGCAGAATGCCCCTCACGAGCAAGAAAAAACAAGTCTTTGCTCGTCACAGCCATTTTGTTGTGGGGGGGGGGTTGTTTTCTCTGAACAAAACGTTTGGTGAGAGTGCGCTTTCAACATGGCGTCCACCCATCAAGCCTGCAGTGCTCTGAAGGAATCATCCGTAGTGGCAGTTTCCCTCCCTAGCAGACCATGGGTGTATCTATCCAGGGCAAATCTGGTCCGGGGAGAATGGGAGGCTATACATAGCTCAAGGAACACGTTCCCGCGTCAGCGAATATAAGAACCTTTAATGGAAATTTACAAAAGCTCCAAAGAGTTAACAGAGTAAAGCTAAAAACCAATATTTACAAAAAAAACTTGCAGATATTTGGAGGAAAGTGGAAGGGGAGTGGGCATTGACTGGAGAAGGAAAATGTTTTGAGTTCTTTCCTAAAAAAGTAAAGTGAGAGGTTTTTTTGAGGTGAAGAGAGAGGCCAGTTCAGAGTCCGTGGTCATTGGAGGAGACGACCCGGGTGTTTTGTCTTTCCTTACTTTGGGGACCACTTTATCATCCGGTGCCGTCGCAGTAACTTGGCTATTGTACTATCAATTTAGCAATTCCTCCTTTAAATATTGATAAAAATTAGCCAGTACTCTTCTATGGGATAAGAATAACACTATATCACCTGTGTCTGCATCAGTTTCTAGTTTCCTGTGACCGGAAGTACATATCTGCTAGAGACTGAAGCTGCAAGGCTGGGCAGGAGCTGAAATTGACCATCCAAACGCGATTAAGTACAGAAACAACCATCATCCATAGAGGGCAACACACAGAAAGGGGAGCAGAGAGACTGCAGATGGGAACAAATTCACCCTTCCCTTTTGTTGGTATGAATCTCATGCATTAAAGCTCAGTCACTCACTGTATGGAAGCCTCATTTCTGGGCCACGGTAGCACTCTTTCAGCCCTGCCAAGTTTCTCAGGTCCATACCTGATGTGCTGCTCCAGTCCAGGTTTTTTCTTTGAATTCTGGAACTTGTAGTCTTGTTTATTTCATAATAAAACACGACTACAAGTACCAGAATTAAAAAGAAAAATCCTGGACTGGAGCAGCACATTATGCATGGATCTGGGAAACATGGCAGCTAGGCTCATTAGGCACCATATAATAGAGGATGGTAAAAAGACCTCTGCAAAATGTGGATGCTCCATCTGTCTCCATTTCCATTTTATCGGCCATGGCTTCCATGGCAGTTTTTACAGACAAGGGATAACGGATGTAAGAAATTGGGTTGCTGGTTGATTGGGGTGTAAGCCCTGGTCAAACAGCAACCACAATCTTTGTCAGGGTAAGGCACAAGCAAACCCCCAAATTAACCTGCGCTCGACCCTCTGGGGCCGCCCAAACCAGTCATGCACACTCTGCCCTTCTCCATGCAGGCTGCAATGCAGCCTACATGGAGAACATGGCCTCCCCATAAGCGCCTGGCTGGGCGCTGTCCCGACCAATCACAACGCTGCTTGCAGAACCACACCAGCAGAAAGGTAAGTTTACATTTTTTTTTTAAATTATTAAATTAACCCCCCGTCAACCCCCTCCCAAGCGTCCCCTGCTCCCGTGCGACCCCCCTCCTGTGCGACTCCCCCTCCTGTGCGACTCCCCCCTCCCGTGTGACCCCCTCCCGTGTGACCCCCCTAAGTGACCACCCCCTCCCGAGCGACCCCTCCCAAGCATCCCCTCCCGAGTGAACCACCCCTCCCTATCGCCCCCGTGCCGTCCCCCCCCCGCAAGAGCCATGTCGGCCACAATTGTACATGGACCAAGTTAGGCCCGCAGAACAGAGTACCTAAAACCGTGGCTGCATGGATCCGTGTCAAAGATGTGCCTCGTAGCCGAAGCGATGCATTGGTTCCGATATGCGACGAGGCTGCTGTGTGAATTCTGTTGCGTCATCGTCGAGGATCTCGTTGATGAGGCTTGCGATGTGAAGTCCGGCGTTGGGGATAAAGCGCGCAGCTGGCGATGTGTCGGTTCCGAGGAGCCACAAGCCTGTGATGCGGTGTCTGGGGTCGTTGTTGAGGTTGCCGTCGATGAAGGATGCAGCGAGCTGGGCTGTGGATCCGCTGTGCCTTCGGACGATGCGTCGATTCCGAGGACTGCAGGGGCGATGTGGGTCTTTGTGACAGGCCCAATCCACACAGCAGTGGCGATTCATTGGTTCCACTTGAGAATGCATGATTCAGCAGAGAAGATGTATCGGTTCTGCTGGCAAGCACCTTAGGCCCACTTCCAAGGGTCCAGGACTGGGGTGGCACCACTTGACAGGGTAGACTCACAGATGGCAGAGGTGCAGGTGCATGTCCTTTAGGCTTCAGATTAGGAAACAGCCAACTAGCCCTTCGAGTCGCTCCCGGTTCTGGGTTCAAGAGCTGCAGGTGCAGTCCTTCTCACCCAGGGAAGAGGGAAGCAGGTCAGCACTGCAGAGCAGAGGTCCAGCAGAGTGGCAGTCCTTCAGCAGCATAGCGGTCCTTCTTCCTAGCAGAGTATGGACAGGTCCAGAATTGTACTGAAGTGGTGGTGTCTAAGGTCCATCTTTTATACCCTGGTGCACTGGTTCTAGAAGGTGGGAGAAGCTTCTAGACAGTGGCTTTAAAGATTGAGGAATTCCCTGCCTCCACTGCCCTGGCTCCAAGCTGGCTGAGTGACAATACAGGGTTGTTAGGCCCTTTGTGTGGGGACTGGTCAGGATGGGAGAGAGGTTGCGTCCAGCTCCTCCCTCTCATCCTGACCAGGATGGCCAATCAAGGCACACCCAAGCTCCCATTGTTTGTGGCTGTGTAGGAGGAATACACAAAGCCCAACTGCCAACTACACTCAGTCATGTTACCAGAGATAGGGTGACAGTGCCATTTTCAGAATTACAATTTAAAATTCCACTTCACCATAAGTTAGGATTTAAATTGTCATTCCAGAGACACCAAACTTGAAGGAGTCATCTATTCCGATTTGGAAATTATACTTATAAAATGTATTAAGGCAACTCCGATCTAATCCTATGGGAGAGGTAGGCCTTGCATTTGTGAAAACAAATTCAAGAGTTTTTCACTACCAGGACATGTAAAAGCATTTTCTACTTTCTAAACACATTGCACCCTGCTCTCTGGGCTGTCCAAGGCCTACCCTAGGGGTGACTTATATGTATTAAAAAGAAAGGTATATTTTGTCTGGTCAAAATGGCGGTTAAAAAACTGCACTCACAGGGTCTGCAATGGCAGGCCTGAGACATGTTTAAAAGTCTACTTAGGTGGGTGGCACAATCAGTGCTGCAGGCACACGAGTAGCATTTAATTTACAGGCGCTGGGTACATGTAGTGCACTTTACCAAGGGCTTATAACAAAATTAAACATGCCAATTGGGGATAAGCCAATATTACCATTTTTAGAGGAGAGAGCACAAGTAGTGTAGCACTGGTTAGCAGTAGTAAAGTGAGCAGAGTCCTAATGCGAGCAAAAACAAGGTCAGAAAAAGTGGAGGAGGAAGGTAAAAAGTTGAGGAGAAGACCACCTCAAGGCTGACAGGTCTAACACCGGACGGCCCATTATATGTCCCTATGTACATATATATGTGATATTTGTATAAAGTGAACCTAGCCAAAAGTTAAAGGCTATCCACTTATAAATTTGGGCAATCAGTGTTTTAAGTTTGGATTTCTTCTGAGAAAATATGCATATCTACAACTACATCTTAAGATGCAGGACCTCCTGATTTCACAGAGACAGAGGGAGGAAGAAGCCTACACTTTAAAAAAGAAAATGCAATAGCCGGCACAACATAGTGGCTGCGTGATGCAGTAAGGGACAGGCACAGAAGTGAAATGGATGGGGCAGTGGAAAAGAATAATCATAACACTTGACTTCAGGCACAACATGGTGTATGTATCTGTTATTTGTAAAGCGCAAACTAATCACCCTTAGGGGCATCAAGGCGCTGGGGCCCATCAGGGAGATTAAGTAAGCTATTGCCCAGCATCACAGGGTGCTGAGCTGAACTGAGCTGTCACCGACGCTGGGAATCGAACTTCTCCGGAGTCAGCCGCTCTGGCCGCTGCACCACACCTCTCCCAGTGTGGTTGGATTAAGAAACTAAGTTGATCTAGGTGGAGAAGAGGGGCTAGCAATTAACAGCAGGAAGAAAAGAACTTGCCTGTGACAGCCAACACAATATGTTAGCCATGGAAATGCAGGAAAGGGCCCGAGGAAAAGGCTTTAGAGAGGGTCAGTGGTGGTGGGTGACAAATAAGGAGTGGCATAGGGATGAGGATAAAGAAATAAATGTACACACGACTGCTGACACAATAACGTGCCTATGGCAATATGAATATGCAAGCATTGGCAATGCCAATAGGTCTGGGGTTGGCCACCAGTCATTTGGGTTTGCCAATTCTTGTTTTGTTTAGTTTCGCAGAACTTTAATTTTGGGGAAGCTGCCAGGCCCTCATCAATCTGAAACAAACATTGGCTAAAATTAAGAATATGTTTATGGTTTCTGAAAGCATACGTTGCCATAGTAGTCCCTGGTACTGAATGGATTTACTTGGTGTATGGATGCGCTCCTTGTGAAAAGGCAGAATGCCGCCACTCACTGTGAAGTTAGCCAATGGCTGAAGTGGGCTGACCCATTACCCCCGTGCTCTATGCTGTAGCGTGCAGAAGAAAATTGCAAGCGACACAAAAACAGACCAATGGATAAAGAGAGTTGGCTGAAAGTATTTTGTAAAACCGTTTTAGTAAAGCATAAGCAATAACACTAGACGTAAAAATGGAGAGGGAGACAATGGAGTAACCATGTCAATTCACTAAAGCAGGGTGAAAGAAGGCAGGGTGCTGTCTGTGAATGGGAAGCAGAAGTCGCTTCACACATCTTTCATTCTCCATAGCTCCTCTAGCATTCCAGTAAGCAGGAGGCGCAGAAGCAATGCTCCTGGGGAGCTGGGAAGATGAGTAAGTGTTAAGGGTAGCACACTAGGCAAGTGAAGCTGCTTTAAGCTTCCAGTTACGTTTCCATAAACACATTTGATACCTTTGATGAACTATGATTTGAATGCATTTTTAATATATCATTTTATTAACAGAAATCTCCTTTATATAAAGCTTCATGCCAGTATCCTCCTCTTTCGAAACATTGGAATAACAATACCACTCCATTACCTAATTTAATAGTACTCACTTATTCGGCCTCAGAAAAGGGAAGACCTGAGTCCGCCCCGGTGGGATTCAAACTTTGACTGCAGGTTACACACAGATCTCTTCTAGGAGCTATCTTACGCCATTTTACCTGCTTTACACAAACATTCGCCCAATTTGCGACCATCGAGAACTTCACAGACCAAGGCGGTCTTCATTACTTTTTAAATCACATTTTGTTTCGTTAATATTGAGCTTGCTACGAAGACAATGTCGTCATTCTACTCAGCATAAAAAGAATCACCTACAATTGCAGTCATTAGCTGCAGTTGCCCTGCCTGACTTTGATTCAAAACTGTTGACACGAGGCGATGCAAAGCTGATTGGATGAGATCCGCCCTCTGACGAGGTATGAATTATTCAGGGAAAATGAGAGATCAGAACAGGCGGACTTAGAAGTTTTGTCAACGGCCTATACATGTCCTGATGTGACGCAGATTTAGTGAGAATATTTTGCCATGTGAAGGAGACCTCTTCAGCCTGTTGTGGATCCCACTTCTAGATCTGCTGGCATGGATGTCGATTGAGCAAAACGTCAGGGGTAGCGGAAGTGACATCACACTCCTTGTCTCCACCTCTCCTCACTTCATAGGAAGAGACCTCACATGATCTTTAACCCTGATGACCTCGTAGGAAGTTATGTCACATGACCGTTGACACTGTTGCTATTACAGGAATTGGCATCACTTAACTTTGAAAACACACATCATAAAAGCAATACAAATAAAAAAAAAAGGCGAAAGACACTAAAACAGAAAAAACTCTATTTAAATTACTACCAATAGAGTGCTGCCATGGTATGGAAAAGGTGCAGATATGATAGAAGAAGTGCAAGGCAATAGTTGGGCAGCAGTGTATTGCCATCACATTCCCAAGTACAACCTCAAATGGCCTTGCACAACCATCATTTGCTCTGGAGTAGTTATCATAACATCACGTGCCCAATGGCAGCCACATAGGAGCATGTGTGCAGGACCTCTTCCCTCTCACAAACAGTCTGTGCACAGGTTAAAAAGTCCCTCAGGTCTCACAACATGTGAAATCCCGTGGGTTCTGCCCCTAACAACTATGTGTGTGCTCAGGAAACCGGTGGTTTGATCACTGATTTGTATAACATAGACATTTAAAATGTTCCAATAATTATGATACTGTGGGTTGATATACACTAAATAATATTGGGATGTATATAACACACACCACCAATGATAATAGTGTAATTTTATATGCAGTAAACATGTACGTCATGTAAATTGCACACACCACAAATCAAATTGCCGTCTGTGGATTTAATTATAATAGTATGATGAGTGTGATGTAGAGAGTTTGCAATTGTGTAAGTGCTAAGTGCAAAAGTGCTTGTGCAATGCATCAAAAAGGGACTATACTTGTACATAAAATCACAAAAATGCAATTCTCTTTAGTACGCCTGCCCGTTGTATTACAATTTGTATTCTCTCACCACTGGGCTAATAATCATATCTCCATATGTGAGAAGCATCACAGGCATACGTGAGAAGCATCACTGGCATAAGTGAGAAGCATCACAGGCATACCTGAGAAGCACCACTGGCATACGTGAGAAGCTTCACTGGCATACCTGAGAAGCACCACTGGCATACGTGAAAAGCATCACTGACATACCTAAGAAGCACCACTGGCATACGTGAGAAGCACCACTGGCATACGTGAGAAGCACCACTGGCATACGTGAGAAGCACCACTGGCATACCTGAGAAGCACCACTGGCATACGTAAGAAGCATCGTATCACATATGAGCAACCGCTGCCGCCTGAATTTCTGTTAGGATATCAAGCCTTTCCTAGAGGAGAAGAAGAAGGAGGTAGATCGAGTCCCCAGGGGGTATGTTGGTCTCCCTCTGCTTAATCTTTGGGCGATAGGGTATCCAAAGATAATAGGAGTAGACGCATCACTCACTTATCATGACATGCTTCATCATAGGCGTCTATCCACACCCAGGTAAGATGGTACTACCTGAGCGGACTTAACCAAAGATGTGATGGGAGTTCTTATATAAAGCAAGTACTGATCATGCAGGGAACCAGATGAGTGATAGTAAAAATACCTTCAGGTATACCCAAACAATATGTTTATTAGGAGGGTACCTGGGGCATGAATAAAAACGTGAAAAGTTTGGGGTTTTCTGAATATAATTGTTCAGTTGTACCCCTTCCAAAGTGTCAACATGTTTCGGCCCACATGGGTCTGGGGCCTTCGTCAGGGCTAATTATCTACTGCTTAGTGTCCCTGCTTCTGAAAAGTGCAAGCATTCCATGCACTAAAGTGAGGCCTAATGCGCTCACCTGTCTTCACTGTGTCTTCAGTAGATTTTCTAGGTAGAGGATAGAGAAACAAAAAAGGGGACGTCAAACCTAACTAGTATTAAAGTAGGCTGATTCCACTGTGATTCCTCCATTCCTATATACTGGACCGTTTAGTCATAATCTTAACAACTATCATGTGTGATGTGTTCCAGTGGGCAAAATCGCTCTAAACTCTACACTTTCCATGCGGCAGCTGCAATGCCCACTAACGAAGGCCACCAAGGAGACTGACCTGGGCTTAAGAACTCCATGGGAACAGAAGAAATCCTCCAATTGCAACAGTAGCAACGTGGTATATGTCATCACGTGCAAGTACCAGCTGAGGTACATCGGCATGATGATACGCAAGGTAAAGGTACGAATCAATAAACACCGCAGCACATTCCGATGCGGGAAGACAATCACAAAAATGATGCGCCATTTTCAGACAGCAGGCCACAATGAAAACGATTTCACCTGGACGGTAATAGAAAGACTACTGACTACAGTCAGTGACAAACAACTATTAAAATTGGAACAGAGGTGGATTTACCGCCTCTCAAGCTCAATACAGGGGTTGAACGAGGATATACCTTGGACAATGTTATCCTAATTAAAATTGACATTTAACAAAGCGTGACATGCAAACATGATGTAGTAATAACATAGTGGATGACCAAAAGGTGCCCCATGAAACCTTCGTCACGAATGCCCGGTGAATACCCCCAATATCTGCATGGTAGAAATGGGACGTTAGAAGTAACACCTGAGTCACCATCTTGAACATTACGCAGTAAAACGAGAACAGTACTCTGAGAACCCACCACTATACAACAGCCCTGTGACTACCCTAATATCTGCATGGTAGAAATGGGACGTTAGAAGTAACACTTGAGTTAACATCTTGACCATTATGCAGTAAAACGAGAACAGTACTCTGAGAACCCATCACTATACAACAGCCAGCGTACACACTGTCGCAATTCCATATGCGATCAGTGTGAACATAACACACACATCAATGTCATGAGACATCATTTTTTATTACCCTCAATAATGTACTCTTACAACATAGTGCAGTGGATCCACGGATGATTTCCATGCCTTCTTCCCCTTAGGTTTCTCATCCCTTTGAAGGATATATCATTATTGATTAGCAGACAATCCTATAGAGAAACGTAACTGGGTATCCGAAATCGGATTTAGAGTAAAAATGGGAACAAAGGCATGAGCATTACTGTATGATGGTTGACAGCATCTATCCAAATGTGGTTAAGAGATGACAACATCATAAATCAAGTGATTCATGAATTAGGAATACGATGCGCAGAGGGAATGACGCGCATAAAACTCAGTTTCCCAGCATGCTCTCTTCCAATGGCGCCCGCGCCGTATGATGACACGCGACACGTACACAGTTCCGCGAGTACTTACAGACCTGCCCCACTAGCTACGGCACCCGGCGGCAGACATAGCAAGATACGAAGGTACTCTAGTGGTGCTAGCACTTTGACGAAGTAAGTGGGGTGTGTATGGTTGTGTGTGGCAACATTCACAAAGGGGGTGAATAAGGATATCGTCACCCCGGGAAGAGAGAGACAGTATCACCTCACGAAGGATGATTGTGACGGGTGGTTTTAAATATTCCTGCGGTAACCTGTATGCTAATAACGAGCGAACCACAGTGAGAATCCACACGGTGATGAGTACGATTGATAACCTCATCCCGAGAGGGAATGACTACCAGACGGGAACAGGTTGACACCGTGATCATCAAATATGAATTGATAAGATCACTTTAACCCCTTGACCGCGATCGGAATTCCGCTCGTGTGCTGGACATTCCGATCGCGGGTGGGGTCGTGACGAGCTCAGCTCGTCATGCGCACAGCGCTACCGCGCAGCATGACGAGCTGAGCTCGTCATGAGCATCGAAGGGGTTAAGTACCGGTGGGATTTGGACGCAAACAAACCACGAGAGTAAGAATGATTCAAACCATGCATGCATTATATAATCTGAAATGATGTGTGACAAGCCTACGATAGCATTCCGTGCCCAAGAAGCTCACACCACATTGAATCGTCAAGAATGCATTTTATAAACTCTTTTTTTCCTCGCAGTGTGTGACTATAAGGCATCACCAACTGCCTGATCCGCATGTTGCCTAAATAAAAGCATCCAGTAGGTAAGCATGAGATGTCCAACATACAGGTCAGACAGGCTTGAATATTGTTTTATGTATGAATTCAACTTATAATCACTACACCAAGGTTGGACAGCTGGACCTAGTGTAGTCTGCACAGAAAAAACAGTTGTAGAAAGTACAAATTAACATCAACACAATCAGTACTGATTACCACCCATAGAAAGTTTTAAATTTCATGGCAATCTCCATTTTATAATGTAGAGTTTTGAGGGATTTTGCCCACTGGAACACATCACACATAATAGTTGTTAAGATTATGACAACACAGTCCAGTATATAGGAATGGAGGAATCACGGTGGAATCAGCCTACTTTAATACTAGTTAGGTTTGAGGTCCCCTTTTTGTTTTCCCTCTCCTCTACCTAGAAAATCTACTGAAGACACAGTGAAGACAGGTGAGCGCATTAGGCTTCACTTTAGTGCATGAAATGCGTGCACTTTTCAGAAGCAGGGACACTAAGCAGTAGATAATTAGCCCTGAGGAAGGCCCCAGACCCACGTGGGCTCCTAGTGCGGGTCAAAACATGTTGGCACTTTGGAAGGGGTACAACTGAACAATTATATTCAGAAAACCCCAAACTTTTCACATTTTTATTCATGCCTCAGGTACCCTCCGAATAAACATATTGTTTGGGTATACCTGAAGGTATTTTTACTATCACTCATCTGGTTCCCTGCATGACCAGTACTTGCTTTATATAAGAACTCCCATCACATCTTTGGTTGAGTCCGCACAGGTAGTACCATCTTACCTGGGTGTGGATAGACGCCTATGATGAAGCATGTCACGATAAGTGAGTGAGGCGTCTACTCCAATATCTTTGGATACCCTATCGCCCAAAGATTAAGCAGAGGGAGACCAACATACCCCCTCGGGACCCGATCTACCTCCTTCTTCTTCTCCTCTAGGAAAGGCTTAATATCCTAACGGAAATTCAGGCGGCAGCGGTTGCTCATTTGTAATACGATTGTCCTTGGGAGATTGCAACTGACCTGCTTTTCTCTCACACTCTCTATTGTGAAAAAGAGTCTAGTGGGGCCTCCACAGCCCATAGAGTCAAACCACGGATCATAAAATAACCAAATTGGTTATAGAAATCTCCAATCAAATTTGATTTGAGAGAAAGGTCACCACCGACCGTTACCTGGGATCAGGAATGGCAGAGGGCCTGGCGTTTAGTGAAGACGTAATATCGTCCATCCTGTCGGCACCTTCCCTAATCTCCGAAACTACATTAGCACAAACCACTCAAAACAATGGTGACTGGGAATCACTCTCAGAATTAAAACAGACCCAACTTAAAACACTTCTACACGGGGCCATAATGACTGAATATCTCCGGGGGAACATAGCCCCTAATGGCCTCATCATTTCCAATGCACCACGCATCTTTTTAAATGATCCTGAATTCAGACGCAGCTGGTCTCTCATAGCATGGAAATGCATGAGAGACTGGCTGGTGTTAATTATACAAACAGCTAAAAGACTCTCCGATGCCCTATTTATCGAAATCAAAACCATGGAGAATGGATTGAAAACACAAGTCACCATTACCGCCTTTAAGAAGAAACTGGAAGAGAACTGTTAGAACTGGGGGTCTCTAGTTGGCAGAGGTAGGCACCTTTGTCCAAATAGGGACCCTTGCTTCTAGTCAGGGTAAGGGGGTACACTCCTGAAATAACCCCTGCGCACCCCCTTGGTAGCTTGTCACGAGCAGACAGGCTTAGTTCAGAGGCAGTGTGTAAAGCATTTGTGAACACATACAGTAATCCAGTGACAACACTACAAATGGACACCACACAGGTTGTATTATAAAAATAAGTATCTTTTATATAGATTTACCACAAGACCATAAACGACAAAAATAATCCACAATACTGTACTTTAAAGATGGTAGAATTAGCTTGAGTCTCTTAAAATGGAAATGCAACACTTTGAGTTCAATGTACCTTAAGATGCGTAACGCACGGCAACGAAAGTGTTGCAGGGAAGGTGATGCGGTAGTCCCTTACACGCAAGGACGGTGATGCGTTGAAGATCTGGTGCAAAGAAACAAAGTGGTGTCTTCTTGATGTTGTGACAACGAAGGGGTGATGCGTGCACGCCCGACGGCCGTGCGGCAATTTCGATGAATCTTTGGAGCCGCGACAGGCCCTGCGACACGCTTCCCTGGCGATGCGACGGTATCTGATGCGAGGTCGACGATCTTCTCCTGGGATGCGGGGCACCTCGTGTTGCGATGCGTCGGCGTCTGATGCAAGGTCGATGCTCTGCCCCGGGGATGCGACGGCGTCTGATGCGACGGCGACACTTTTCTCTGGTGCTGCGAGGCGCTTTGAAGGATGCGAGGGTGTCAGCGGCGCGCTTCTTCGGGGATGCGCCGGCGTCTGATGCGACGTCGACACTCTTCTCCGGCGATGCGAGAATCAGCGGCTGCGGCGACACACTTCTTCGTCTTGAGTCGCGCTTCCAGCTCCCAGAGACACGCAAGTGTGTCAGAAGGTCCAAATTCCCAGCAAGGGAATTCAGGGGAGCTGGTGGGTGAAGTCTGTTGTCCCTGAGACTTCAGCAGGAGGCAAGCTCTGAAATCAAGCCCTTGGAGATCCTTCACAAGTTGATGAAAGTACACACAAAGTTCCCTTCTCCTTTCTTTGGCAGTCAGGCAACCACTGCAGGCAGATCCCTCTAGCTTAGGGATAGTCTTCTCCTCAGTTTCTTCTTGGTTCCACTCCTCAGCAAAGGTTTCTTCTTGTTTCCCAAAAGTGATCTAATTTCCTAGGGGTCTGGGTCCCCTTTATACACCTTTTCTCTTTGTTCTCTGAAGGCAGAGAGGCCTTTGCCTAGTCCAAAACCAGTTCTGGTCAGTCCTGGAGCACTTTGTTTTTCTGACTCCTTCTTTCCTTTCAGAATGTGGGGCAGAGTGCTCAGCTGCCCGGCAGGGGTGGAGCCAGCATTGTGGAAGGCAGGCACAGCCCTATTCAGACCCAGGTGCAACTCCTCCCTCCACTCTGGATGCAGATCTCTCTATTCAGCCCTGTGCTGACTCACCCTGTCTCCTGGAGTCCCCCAGCCCCTGTCACTCACAAACCCAGACAAGGAATACACAACCTAGCAGAGGCAGGCTTGGATAGTTAGGCAAGAAAATACCTACTTTCTAAAAGTGGTATTTTCAAACACAGAAGGTTAAAACCAAATTCACTAAAAGATGTATTTTATCATCCTGAGTTCAGGCATACTAAATTCGTTTTTCTACCATGTTCCCTGGGTCAGTTAGGATTATAAGGTGTAATAATCAAACTGCCCATTCTGGCCTATGGGGAACAGGTAGCCTTGCAATAGTGAAAAACGAAAATGGCTGTAATTCACTATTAGGACATGCCACACACACCAGGGCATGTCGTACCTTATACTTACAATGCACCCTGCCCTTGGGCCTACCATAGGGGTGTCTGATATGAAGAAAAGGGAAGGTTTAGGGACTGGTAAGTGGGTGCACTCACCAAGTCGACATGGCAGCCCTAGGCTGCACACAAGCTCTGCAATGGCAGGCCTGAGACACATTTTACAAGCTGCTTCTGTGGGTGGCACAACCAGTGCTGCAAGCCCACCAGCAGCATTGGATTTACCAGACCTGGGCACACTCAGTGCACTGTACTAGGGACTGACAAGTAAACCAATCATCCAATCATGGAGTCACTAATGCATAACACAATTTATCATAGGGAGCACTTGCACTGTGGCACTGAATAGCAGTGGCACAGTGCCCAAAGCATCTAAACCAGCAAAAATAGATCAATAACATTGGAGGCATCATCAAAAAATGGAAGGGAGACCCACGCCAAGGATGCCAGGTCTAACACGTGTCCCCTCCAGCTGAAATGTGGGGAGAACTATCCTACCTCTAGGGAGTTCTCTTCACTAAGGCGGAAAAATCTGGACAGACCATCAGCATTGGCGTGTTCTGTACCAGGGGGGTGTTCCACCGTGAAGTCCATCCCCTGTAGGGAAATGGACCACCTTAACAGCTTTGAATTCTCACCCCTCATCTGCATCAACCATCTGAGGGGCCTGTGGTCGGTCTGAACCCGGAAGTGAGTCCCAAACAGGTATGGTCTCAGCTTCTTCAGCGCCCAGACCACAGCAAATGCCTCACGCTCAATAGCACTCCACCTCTGTTCCTGTGGAAGTAACCTCCTGCTAAGGAAGGCTACAGGTTGGTCTAGGCCCTCCTCATTCATCTGTGACAAAACAGCCCCCACACCATGCTCTGAAGCGTCTGTCTGAACGATAAACTCTTTGGAGAAGTTGGGGGCCAGGAGCACGGGCGCCGTGCACATGGCTGTCTTCAAGGTGTCAAAAGCTTGTTGACAGGTGTCAGTCCAAATCACTCTCTTGGGCTGCTTCCTGGAAGTCAGCTCTGTCAAGGGTGCAACAATGCTGCCATACCCCTTGACAAATCTCCTGTAATACCCGGTGAGTCCTAGGAAGGCTCTCACCGCTGTCTGGGTCTTGGGGGGCTCCCAAGCCAGAATGGTATCTATCTTGGGCTGTAGGGGCGCCACCTGGCCGCTCCCAACCTGGTGTCCCTAGTACACCACAGAACCCTGCCCGATCTGGCACTTACTCGCTTTGATCGTGAGGCCTGCCCTCCGTAGCGCCATCAACACTTCCCAGAGGTGGCGCAGATGTTCCTCCCAACTGGCGCTGAACACTGCGAAGTCATCCAGGTAGGCGCCACTGAACTCTTCCAGTCCAACCAACACCTGGTTGACCAATCTCTGAAAGGTGGCAGGGGTATTCTTCATCCCAAAGGGCATCACCCGGAATTGGTAGTGCCCATCTGGTGTGGAGAATGCTGACCTCTCCTTTGCCCCATCAGTCAAGGCGATCTGCCAGTACCCAGACGTTAAGTCAAACGTACTGAGGTACCGGGCAGCCCCTAACCGATCTATGAGCTCATCAGCTCTGGGGATGGGGTGTGCGTCAGTCCTGGTGACGGAATTGAGTCCTCGGTAGTCCACACAGAACCGGAGTTCGGGTGTGGCACCAGGCGTGGCAGCCTTTGGGACCAAGACCACTGGGCTGGCCCAAGGGATGTGAGAGGACTCAATCACCCCTAATGCAAACATCTTGGAGACCTCCTCCTTGATGCAAGCTCTCACCCTGTCAGTCACCCTGTAAGCCTTGTGCTTGACAGGAAGACTGTCCCCAGTGTCCACATCATGGACGCACCAGTCAGTGACACTAGGAACCAGGGAGAATAGGTCAGGAAACTGCCCCAACAGTTGGCGACAGTAACCTTGCTGCTCAGGTGTCAGGGAGGTAGATAGGTTCACACCCTCCACTGATCCATCTTGCTCTTGGGCTGACAGGAGGTCAGGAAGAGGCTCGGTCTCCTCCTCCATCCCAGCATCTGTAGCTAAGAGCATGCCCACTTGGGACCTCTCCAAGTGGGGCTTTAGGCGGTTGACGTGCCTCAGACCCACAAGAGAAGGGCACTTGTTCTGCTCCTCGCAGAACTCCTCCCTGGAGGGTCCTCCATCTTGCTGCCAATGGGTCAGCTCAGGCAGGTCCCCCAGTTCAGCTACCTGTTTTCCTGTAGGCTCCAGGGCATCCCCCTCAGGGTCTGCCTCCTCCTGGACCGTGGGATCTTCAGGGCCCGGTTTCCAGCGCCCCCTGCCTCTTCTCTCACCGGCAGGCACCTGGGCCTCCCTCTCAGGCTCCAGGTCCTCTTGAACACCTCTGGCTGCCATGGACCGGGTGGTCACACACGCCCAATCAGGCAAGCCCAACATCTCCAAATGAGCACTCCGCTCCACCTTAGCCCAAGGGGAGCTCTCCAAATCGTTCCCTAACAAACAGTCAACAGGCATGGCTGGCCTCACAGCTACTTAAAGAGTACCAGAGACCCCCCCCCACTCAAAGGGAACCTGAGCCACCTTGCAGTGGCTCTCTGTGTTGTCAGCGGCAACAACTGGGTAGAATGCATCAGGGACCACCTGCTCTTCAGACACCAGGTGACACTTGACAGCTGTCACACTGGCTCCTGTGTCTCTCAGAGCCTCCACCCTATGGCCATCGATGGTCACCCACTGCCTGTACTTCTTGGTGTTCTCAGGCAGTTGGGTCCTAGGGACCATCTCAGAGTCTCCTAATGAGACAAGGGACAATACTACGGGATCCCGCCCACCTTGGGCACCCATCTCCTCCCCCAGGGCTACACTAGCCAACTGCCGGGGGACTGCACCAGGGGGTGCTGGCTTTCCAAACAAAGGGCAACGGGGATCATTGGCCCTGTGGCCTAGGGCGCCCCGCTTGTAGCACACCAGGGGTCCCCTATGAACAGGTAGACCTGTCGGGGCCCCGTGCTTATTCTCAGGGGGAGGCTGGGAACCTTTCCCTTGGTTCCCTTGGGGTTTACTTTGGGGACCTCTCTGGAACTCCCTCTGTTTACCCTTGACCCCCCACTCCTCTGCTGGGGACCCTGCCCACCCTTGGCGGAGTCTCCCACGTGACCCTTGTGGACCCGGGTGCTCACCCAGCGGTCCGCCTCCTCAGCAAGCTGCCTAGGGTTAGTCAGCCTACTGTCAATCAGGTACTGGCATAGCTCAGGGAAACAATTACTGGACAAGTGCTCCCATGCAATCAAATCAAAGAGCGCCTGAAAATCATCTGCTTTGCTACCCTTTACCCAACCATCCAAGGCTCTGCAAAAAAAGGTCACATTCTCAACCCAGGTACTGCCTTCAATGTTCTTACAGTTCTTGAACCTCTGCCTATAGAGTTCAGGAGTCAACCCATACCTGGTCATCAATGCATTCTTCATGTGGCTGTAGGAATTATAGACTTCAGAGGGCAAGTCCAACAAAGTATCCCGCCCCTCACTAAGGAACCGACCCCACAACCCTGCTCCCCAATCCTTCTCAGGGACCCGGTGGGAAGTCATGGCTACCTCATAGGCCTTGAACCATTGCCCAATATCATCATTCTTAAAAACTCCTTGACCACATCCTTAGGAATATACACCCTAGCCTCAACAGGCATTGACGGTGTGCTGCCACCAGAGAGAGTAATCTCTAAGCTCCTAGCTTTCAAATCCAACTCCCTCAAACTTTTCTCATGCTCAAGCTGCATTCTCTTTTCTTCCAGGGCCAATTTCCTAATTTCCAATTGCCCATTCATTTTGGCCAGCTCCAACTCATGCATCCTATTTCTCTCCCTGTCCTCCAGCTCCTCTGGGGACAGACCTTTGGCAGAAACACTGCTACCTGCTGGGGAAGGTGCTCTCCTTTCCCCTGGACTCAGTGGCCCATCCAGCTGCTCATCTGCATTCTCAGCCCCCTCCTCATTCTCAGGGGTATTCCTTGCTTCAACCCAGGCCCTCAGCGCCTTTTGGAAATCATCCTTCTTGGTGATTCCGGTCATAGAAACTTTGAACTTCCTGCAGAAGTGCTTGAGCTGGTTAACGGTGTAGCATTCCAGTTTCTCCTCTTCCCAATCATTATCAACAGATACTATGGATGTTCCTGTATCCATGGTGATTAAACTTGGCAGTTTTTAGCAAAAATAGAAAGTCCCAGAAAAGAATATCTACCAAAAGTATGTGGTTCAATCAATCAATCAATCAATCAATCAATCATGTCACTTATAAAGCGCACTACATACCCGCGAGGGTCTCAAGGCGCTGGGGGAAGAGGGGGGTGGTGCTGCTACTGATCGAAGAGCCAGGTCTTGAGGAGTCTTCTGAAGGCCAGTAGGTCTTGGGTCTGTCGGAGGTTGGTGGGGAGGGTGTTCCAGGTCTTGGCGGCGAGGTGGGAGAAGGATCTGCCGCCGGCGGTCGTTTTCCGTATGCGGGGGACTGTGGCGAGGGCGAGGCTGGTCGAGCGGAGCTGGCGGGTGGGGGTGTAGAAGCTGAGTCGTCTGTTGAGGTAGGCTGGTCCGGAGTTGTGGAGTGCTTTGTGTGCGTGGGTGAGGAGCTTGAAGGTTATCCTCTTGTTGACAGGGAGCCAGTGCAGGTCTCTCAGGTGGGGTGTGATGTGGCTGCGTCGGGGGATGTCGAGGATAAGACGTGCAGAGGCGTTCTGGATGCGTTGCAGCCGTCTCCAGGAGCTTAGCCGTCGTTCCTGCGTAGAGGGCGTTTCCGTAGTCCAGCCTGCTGGTGACGAGGGCCTGGGTGACTGTTTTTCTTGTTTCGGTGGGGATCCACTTGAAGATCCTGCGGAGCATTCGGAGGATGTTGAAGCAGGATGAGGAAACGGCGTTGACCTGCTTAGTCATGGAGAGGGTGGTTGCGTTTTGGTCTGCACTCACTAGGTAGTGTTCACCAATCACTGTACATGAGTCACAAATGCAAGTCCAGAATCCCCACCGCTGACCAGCAATGTTAGAACTGGGGGTCTCTAGTTGGCAGAGGTAGGTACCTTTGTCCAAATAGGGACCCTTGCTTCTAGTCAGGGTAAGGGGGTACACACCTGAAATAACCCCTGCTCACCCCTTGGTAGCTTGGCACGAGCAGACAGGCTTAGTTCAGAGGCAGTGTGTAAAGCATTTGTGAACACATACAGTAATCCAGTGACAACTCTACAAATGGACACCACACAGGTAGTATTATAAAAATAAGTATCTTTTATATATATTTACCACAAGACCATAAACGACAAAAATAATCCACAATACTGTACTTTAAAGATGGTAGAATTAGCTTGAGTCTCTTAAAATGGAAATGCGACACTTTGAGTTCAATGTACCTTAAGATGCGTAACGCACGGCAACGAAAGTGTTGCAGGGAAGGTGATGCGGCAGTCCCTTACACGCAAGGACGGTGATGCGTTGAAGATCTGGTGCAAAGAAACAAAGTGGCGTCTTCTTGATGTTGCAACAACGAAGGGGTGATGCTTGCACGCCCGACGGCGATTTTGATGAATCTTTGGAGCCGCGACAGGCCCTGCGACACGCTTCCCTGGCGATGCGACGGCGTCTGATGCGAGGTCGACGATCTTCTCCTGGGATGCGGGGTGCCTCGTGTTGCGATGCGTCGGCGTCTGATGCGAGGTCGATGCTCTGCCCCGGGGATGCGACGGCGTCTGATGCGGCAGCGATACTTTTCTCCGGTGCTGCGAGGCGCTTCGAAGGATGCGAGGGTGTCAGCGGCGCGCTTCTTCGGGGATGCGCCGGCGTCTGATGCGACGTCGACACTCTTTTCCGGCGATGCGAGAATCAGCGGCTGCGGCGACACGCTTCTTCGTCTTGAGTCGCGCTTCCAGCTCCCAGAGACACGCAAGTGTGTCAGAAGGTCCAAATTCCCAGCAAGGAAATTCAGGGGAGCTGGTGGGTGAAGTCTGTTGTCCCTGAGACTTCAGCAGGAGGCAAGCTCTGAAATCAAGCCCTTGGAGATCCTTCACAAGTTGATGAAAGTACACACAAAGTTCCCTTCTCCTTTCTTTGGCAGTCAGGCAACCACTGCAGGCAGATCCCTCTAGCTTAGGGATAGTCTTCTCCTCAGTTTCTTCTTGGTTCCGCTCCTCAGCAAAGGTCTCTTCTTGTTTCCCAAAAGTGATCTAATTTCCATGGGGTCTGGGTCCCCTTTTTATAAACCTTTTCTCTTTGTTCTCTGAAGGCAGAGAGGCCTTTGCCTAGTCCAAAACCAGTTCTGGTCAGTCCTGGAGCACTTTGTTTACAGGACTCCTTCTTTCCTTTCAGAATGTGGGGCAGAGTGCTCAGCTGCCCGGCAGGAGGTGGAGCCAGCATTGTGGAAGGCAGGCACAGCCCTATTCAGACCCAGGTGCAACTCCTCCCTCCACTCTGGATGCAGATCTCTCTATTCAGCCCTGTGCTGACTCACCCTGTCTCCTGGAGTCCCCCAGCCCCTGTCACTCACAAACCCAGACAAGGAATACACAACCTAGCAGAGGCAGGCTTGGATAGTTAGGCAAGAAAATACATACTTTCTAAAAGTGGAATTTTCAAACACAGAAGGTTAAAACCAACTTCACTAAGAGATGTATTTTATCATCCTGAGTTCAGGCATACTAAATTCTACCATGTTCCCTGGGTCAGTTAGGATTATAAGGTGTAATAATCAAACTGCCCATTCTGGCCTATGGGGAACAGGTAGCCTTGCAATAGTGAAAAACGAAAATGGCTGTAATTCACTATTAGGACATGCCACACACACCAGGGCATGTCCTACCTTATACTTACAATGCACCCTGCCCTTGGGCCTACCATAGGGGTGTCTGATATGAAGAAAAGGGAAGGTTTAGGGACTGGTAAGTGGGTGCACTCACCAAGTCGACATGGCAGCCCTAGGCTGCACACAAGCTCTGCAATGGCAGGCCTGAGACACATTTTACAAGCTGCTTCTGTGGGTGGCACAACCAGTGCTGCAAGCCCACCAGCAGCATTGGATTTACAAGCCCTGGGCACACTCAGTGCACTGTACTAGGGACTGACAAGTAAACCAACCATCCAATCATGGAGTCTGTGAGAAGTTGGCCTGGCATATGCTGTCCACTAATTATAGTGGGCACCTTGCACCAGTCCAAACAACCCCTTATTGGAGATAGGTTAAAGACAACCTTATTGAAAGCTATCCTAGTGGTAGCTATGGAGAGCAGCCTTCAGGCTAAGTCTTGAAGGAATGTAAAGCAGCTTGTTTTACCAGTCTATAATCTCTTGAGTGACCAAATGAAAGAGCACCACACCAGGTATATATTCAAAATATATGTATTTATTGCTAAACACACCCCTCTAGTCTCTTTATGAGGCTAGAGTTCGAAGTACATAAGTTAGAAGATATTTAAACACAGTAATAGCACAAATACACGTTTGGGCCCTAGGGGCGTACCAAACCATATACCAATAAAGTGGTATGCGAACCACGACTGAACTAGACACTAGGCCTAGAGCCTCTAGAAGTGCTTGGACCACAAGGAACCACCCAAGGTAGTGACACAGGGGACCCACGGGAGACGCGTGCAGTGTAAATACACAACCGCGATACGCCGTTGACTTCTATGGAGAAAGTCGGGATCGGGAAATTAGAGAAAAGGGACACTTAAAAGAGGACTAGGACAAAACCCTTTGAGATCTAGGACTTTGAAGAGTCTCTACCCACGGGAGCACCGGAGTACTCGTGTTACCTCACCCAGGGAAGCCGGGTGCATAGGTGCCTTTCGGGGTCGGGTTTCGTCGTCGATTCGAATGGCGATCTGCTGCAAAGTGCTGTTGGCGGCCAAGAGAAAAGTGTCCGGGTGGATCCAAGAGTGGATCGGAGTTCTGAAGAACCTGAAAGCAGAGGGGACAGAGTCTGGGTCACTAGCCAGTGACCAGGAAGGCGATGGACAGATGCCCACCGATGTCGAGTGCTTCAGGTGCGTTGACGGTCGTCTTGACTCTTCAGCCACGAGGTCCAGGAGGCGTTGTCGGCGACCAGGAGCAGGATTCGGGCTGGTACACGATGTCTGTCGAGTGCTGAGGTGTCGGTGACCGGATTGGACCCAACAAGCCTTGGCAACGGCAAGTCTCTGTGAAGATGTAGATCGTCGATGGTGCAGACCAGCAAGGTCTGTGGAACTCACCCAGCGAGGGTAAGTGAGGGCAGGCCTGGAGCAACCAGGATGCCAAGTAAGAAAAGGATTGGCCTTCGTTAAGGGCTACTAGCCAACGGGCTAGCGACCGCGAAGGAGCCTCGTGACGCCGCACGTGGATCTGGCTTACAGGAGTGGGGGCCAGTGATCTTCGGTGCAGGTGGTGCTGGAGGCTAGGGCTACTCGGAGCCCAAAGCACGACTTCTTGGGAGACCCAGAAGATGATGCACTTGCAAATGTGCTCGGTGTCCAGGGGTCACGGTCTCAAGTCACCCACGATAGCCACGTGCCTCAGCTTTGCTGGGGACTCAGGGTAGCCTCGGGGAAGTCTGAGAATCCACCTCTGGTGATGCGATGACTTCGGCGTTTGACGGGAGCTTCAGAAATGCGAACCGGACAGATGCTTCTTTGGTGCCTGCCAAGCAGGGGAGTCACTCCTTGACCCCAAGGGAGATTCTTCTGTCCTCTAATCGTGAGTAGAGCGTCGAAGGTCCAGGATTCTGTTTCAGAGTTTCATCCAGGGATAATCTAAAGTCCTAAGGACTGGGTTCCTATCTTTATACTAAAGATAGGGGTTGGACTACTCTGTGGCCCCACCTATGGGTGGGTCAGGGCAGAGGGGTGGCTACACCCCTTTCCCTTTGTCCAGTTCGCGCCAAAGCAGGGGCTGGAAGCCCCTGATCCGGTTTGAACTGGGGTATGCACAGGGACACCAAATGTGCCCCCAGTGCAGGACTTCAAAGCACACAGATGGTGCTCCCGCCCAGCCCCAATACACATTATCCTGTCTGGGGAGGTGGTCACACCTCCCTGGGACAGGAAACCTATTGTCCAGGCCTCCCCTGCTGGAGTTTTGTCCAGCAGCAGGAGGCCAGACTTGTGTCTGTGGCAGCAGCATCCATTTTGTGATGCCAGGGCTTTGGAGAGAAGTTACCGGGTTAGTCAGAGTTAACATGTCTTTCCCTCTAGAAGGGTGGAATGCTACCCCCGCCACCAGAATTGGCGGGGGGTAGTATTCCAAGATGTTTGACACCAAACACGACATGTTTAGGTGCAGCCATTCCAAAGTTAGCATTTTACCGCAAGGATATAATGCGCTTAAGAGTATATGGTCAGGCTGCACTACAAACAGCATCAGAGATGGTCTCCGAACGCTGCAGAGGGGCCCTGCTCATGCAGGGGCACCCTCTCACATAGGAACCATGCACTCTGCCTTTAGGATTGATAAGGCCTGCCTTAGGAGTGACTTATAGGTTTATATGTGTGTATGTATTTAGTGATATAGGTAACCTATATCACAGTAAGGGGTGCATGCACCACCTTACCCAGGCTGCAGTAGCAGACCTGTGGTGTCAGGTTGGATGGCCTTCCAGGGGTGGCATAATACATGCTGCAGCCCCTGGCAGGCCTCTGAGGTACCTATGCCCTTGGTACATAGTATACCATATACTAGGGACTTATAAGGGCACTCCAGATCCCAATCAGTGATGTGCCTAAGGCACATGGAAACCATTTTAGAGAGGAAGCAGCTAGGCTGGGTTCTGATTAGCAGGGCCCCAGCCAGACTAATGTCGAAAAACAGTAAAGCATCAGCAAAAAAGTGGGGGTACCCATGTGAAGCAGATCCTACTCTCCTACACAACCCCCCCCCCAAACGTAGGGACATTAAACTAACCTTGCCCAGTTAAGTCTTCATGTTCTAAGTGGAAATACCTAGAGAGTCCATCTGCATTCGCATGGTTACTCCCAGGCCTATGTTCCACTGTAAAGTCCTCCCTCCTGTAGGGAAATGGACCACCTAAGCAGTTTGGGGTTTTCACCCTTCATTTGTTTTAGCCATAAGAGGGGCTTATGGTCTGTCTGAACCAGGAAGTGTGTACCAAACAAGTATGGCCTCAACTTCTTCAGAGCCCAGACCACAGCAAAGGCCTCCCTCTCTATGGCTGACCAACGTTTCTCTCTAGGGGTCAGCCTTCTGCTAATGAAAGCTACTGGCTGATCCTGACCTTCTTCATTCAATTGTGACAGTACAGCCCCTACCCCCAATTCAGATGCATCAGTTTGAACAATGAACTTCTTGGAGTAATCAGGACTCTGCAGAATTGGAGCAGTGCACATGGCCTGCTTGAGGTCATCAAATGCCTTTTGACAGCTAGCTGTCCACTGAACCTTTTGGGCATTTTCTTAGAAGTTAAGTCATTCAGGGGTGTCACTATTGATCCATACCCCTTGACAAATCTCCTATAGTACCCAGTCAGGCCTAAGAAGGCTCTCACCTGAGTCTGGGTAGTGGGAGCAGTCCAGTCCATGATGGTCTGGATCTTGCTCTGCAAAGGTTGAACCTGGCCTCCACCCACAAGGTGGCCCAGGTACACAACCTGACTCTGCCCTATCTGGCACTTAGTGGCCTTGATAGTCAGGCCTGCCTTTTGCAGGGCCTGTAAAACATTCCTGAGGTGGACCAGGTGATCCTCCCAGGTGGAGCTAAAGACAGCAATATCATCTAGATATGCTGCACTATAGGCTTCCAGACCTGTGAGAACTGTATTCACCAACCTCTGGAAAGTGGCAGGTGCATTCTTCAGACCAAAGGGCATCACCACAAATTGATAATGCCCACTAGGGGTTGAGAAGGCAGTTTTGGGCTTTGCAGTATCAGCTAGTCTGATCTGCCAGTAGCCAGCTGTTAGGTCAAATGTGCTGAGATATTTGGCAGAGGCCAAAGTATCTATGAGCTCATCTGCCCTGGGTATTGGATGGGCATCAGTCCTAGTGACTGCATTGAGACCCCTGTAGTCCACACAAAACCTCATCTCTCTTTTTCCACCACTGGTGTGAGGTTTTGGTACAAGGACCACTGGACTAGCCCAAGGGCTATCTGAGGGTTCAATAACTCCCAATTCCAACATTTTCTGGACTTCAGTCCTGATACAGTCCCTGACATGGTCAGGTTGCCTATAAATCTTGTTTTTAATAGGCAGACTGTCCCCAGTGTCCACTTCATGAGTGCACCAGGTGGTCTGACTGGGTGTCAGTGAAAACATATGTCTAAACTGATTGAGGACTTGCCTGCAATCAGTTTGTTGCTGGGTAGTGAGGCTGCCTGCCAAGGCTACACCATCAACTGACCCATCGTCAGGGTTCTGTGAGAGCAGGTCAGGGAGTGGGTCACTCTCTTCCTCCTGCCCTTCATCAGTAGCCATGAGCAAGCCCATGTCTGCCCTGTCCACATATGGTTTTAACCTGTTGACATGGAGAACCCTGTGGGGACTCCTGGGTGTTCCTAGGTCTACTAAGTAAGTGACCTCACCCTTCTGCTCAACAATAGTGTGGGGTCCACTCCATTTGTCCTGGAGAGCTGCTGGGGCCACTGGCTCCAACACCCACACCTTCTGTCCTGGCTGGTAAACAGTCAGAACAGCCTTTTGGTCATGCCAGGCCTTTTGAAGTTCCTGGCTAGCCTCAAGGTTTTTGGTTGCCTTTTTCATGTACTCAGCCATCCTGGAGCGGAGACCAAGTACATAGTCCACTATATCTTGCTTTGGGGGCTTGAGAGGTAACTCCCATCCTTCCTTCACCAAGCACAGTGGACCCCTCACAGGGTGGCCAAACAGAAGTTCAAAAGGGCTGTAACCAACCCCTTCTGAGGCACCTCCCTATATGCGAATAAAAGGCAGGGCAAGAGTATGTCCCATCTACGCCTAAGCTTTTCTGGGAGCCCTTTAATCATGCCCTTCAAGGTTTTGTTGAATCTCTCAACTAAACCATTGCATTGTGGGTGATAGGGTGTGGTGAACTTATAAGTCACTCCACACTCCTTCCACATTGCTTTTAAGTACCCAGACATGAAGTTAGCACCCCTGTCTGAGACTACCTCCTTAGGAAAGCCCACTCTTGAGAAGATTCCCAGGAGGGCCCTTGCCACCACAGGTGCTGTAGTGGTCCTGAGGGGAATAGCTTCTGGGTACCTGGTGGCATGATCCACTACCACCAGGATAAACCTGTGCCCAGAGGCTGTTTGGGGATCCATGGGACCAACAATGTCAATCCCTACCCTTTCAAAGGGCACCCCCACCACAGGTAGTGGTATCAGGGGGCCTTTGTAGTGCCACCTGCCTTGCCACTGGCTTGGCAGGTTACACAGGAGCGACAAAACTCCTTGCTGTCTTCAGACATGTGGGGCCAGTGAAAGTGAGGGACAATTCTGTCCCAAGTCTTGTTCTGGCCCAGGTGACCTGCTAAGGGAATATCATGGGCTAGGGTCAATAGGAAGCCCCTGAACTTCAGAGGTATTACCAACCTCCTGGTAGCACCAGGCTTGGGGTCTCTACTCTCTGAGTACAGGAGTCCATCATCCCAATACACTGTATGGGGACCACTAGCTTTCCCAGCAGCCTCAGCAGCAGCTTGCTGTCTGAGGGGTTCAAGGGAGGGGCAGCTCTGCTGCTCCTGGCTCAGATCTGCCCTAGAAGGTCCCCCTGTCCCCAAGAACTCAACCTGGTCAGGTTCAAGTTCCTCTGGGACAGTTCCTTCTTCAGGGCTGAGATCATCCCCCTCAAGGGACTGATCTTCCTCCTGAGCCAAGGGGGAAGGCACTGCCTTCACCCTACTACTGCTCCTCTTGGAAGGCACTTGGTCCCTTCTTCCAGAATCCAAGGCCTGTTCAGTGCTAGACATTTTGGCTTGTGACCTGGTCACAGCAAACACATCTGCAGGGATCCCCAGCATTTCTGCATGGGTCCTGAGCTCCACTTCTGCCCAAGCAGAAGTCTCTAAGTCATTGCCAAGCAAGCATTCGACTGGTAGGTTTGCACTTACCACAACCTTCTTAAGGCCAGTTACCCCTCCCCAGGAGAAGTTAACAACTGCCAGAGTATGGTCTGTTCTGACATTGCTAGCATTGGTCACTTGGTACATCTCACCAAGTATAACTTGCCCAGGATTCACAAGGTCTTGTGTCACCATTGTGACACTTGCCCCTGTGTCCCTAAATGCCAAAGCCTCACGTCCATTGATTAAAGGCTGTTGTCTGTACTTGCCCAGATTACTGGGACTCATAGAGGAGGGCACATCCATGCCTCCATCACAGACTAACACAGCCTGAGTCAGTTCTCTGACTAGGTCAGAGCCCAACTCAGTACCCAGGGTGAACCCTACTAAACCCTTGGCTGGAGCACTCCCACCAACTGTAACTGTACTAGGGGGAACAGGTGCCTTAGGGGCATTGGTGGGTGCTGGACTTGAGTCTTTGGACTTGGTGCAATCACTGGTCCAGTGGGTCTTTTGCTTACAGACCTTGCACCATGGTTTTCTTTGGCCTTTCCCTTTGGTAGACTGTGAATCCCCAACAGAAGAAGATTTTTGGGGGCCTGATGAAGACTTTTGATCTTTACCCTTCTCCCCACCCTTTTCAGAGTTCTTAGCATCTTGCTTCTTGGTTTCCCCACCTTGGTTCTGTACCTTCTGCTTCACCCTGGTTCTGACCCATTTGTCTGCCTTCTTTCCCAATTCTTGGGGAGAGGTCAGATCAGAGTCTACCAGGTATTGATGCAACAGCTGATTTTGACAGTTATTAAGAATCTGCTCCCTCATTATCAGATTGTACAATCCTGAGAAGTCACACACCTTACTGCCCATCAACCAGCCTTCCAGAGCCTTGGCAGAACAATCCACATAGTCTACCCAGTCTTGAGTCTGTGCTTTTTGGGTATCTCTGAACTTCAACCTGTACTGTTCAGTGGTTAGGCCAAACCCATCAATAAGAGCACTCTTCAAGACCTTGTAATTGTCAGCATCCTCCTCTCTAACAGTGAGGAGCTTATCTCTACCTTTGTCAGCAAAGGAGAGCCACAAGATTGCTGCCCACTGCTCCTGAGGGACCTTCTGTACCTTACAGGCCCTCTCTAGAGCAGTTATCCACTTGTGGATGTCATCCCCATTCTGATAGGAGGGACAATCTTGCTCAGGTTCCTATGGTCATAGGACCTTTCCCTATCTCTAGGGACATGGCTGCCACCATGGGACTCTAGTCCCAACTTTCTTCTCTCTCTAAGGAGATCTAGGGATTCCCTATCTAAAGCCAATTGCTTTTTTCTGATTTCCAGCTGAGTTTCCTCATACTGGACCAGTCTGGCTCGCCTCTCATGAGAGGATTCCCTCCTGTGAGAGGAGACAGAGCTCCCTATAGAGGTGCCAGAGTGGTTAGACTCCTGAGAAGGAGATCTAGACTTCCTGGGCACACTCTTAATCCTTCCTGGGGGACAAAGAGGGCATCATCCTGATCATCCTCATCATCTTCCACAGGAGGGATTGGGTTATCCAGGTCAGGGTCATTGTCACCCTCCTGGCCAGTCTCAGAGGGGGGGCTGGGGGTATTGGTACCCCAGGCCTCCTCCTCTTCTCCTGCCCCACCCTCAGCTCCTACCCCTTCAGTCCCCAAGGGCTTACTAAGGTCATAAGCCACCAACAACTCCTTGAGGTGTTGGGTGGTGGGGCTTTGGCCTGTCCTTATTTTTCTCAAGTTGCATAAAGCTCTCAATTCCAAGAATGGGAGTGTATCATACTTGGAGGGTGGAAGCTCAATGGCTTCCTGCAAGGATTCTTTGGATCCTCCCTTAAATACATTACTAGTGTGGTGTGGTGTATGCACTACCTACTCTAGTGTGGCCTACTAAACTCTCTTGAGTTGTAGAAAGGGTTGTGCTATCCCTTAACACACAACTCTAAGTTCAGTAGAACTTACTGTATTCTAAGCTTAAATTATATGTACCTTAGGTACCTTTAGTGGTTTTCAGTTGATCAATTCAATTGAGATTATCTGGTAAAACAATAGCAAGCTGGAATCCCACACGCTGCACACCAATGTGAGAAGTTGGCCTGGCATATGCTGTCCACTAATTATAGTGGGCACCTTGCACCAGTCCAAACAACCCCTTATTGGAGATAGGTTAAAGACAACCTTATTGAAAGCTATCCTAGTGGTAGCTATGGAGAGCAGCCTTCAGGCTAAGTCTTGAAGGAATGTAAAGCAGCTTGTTTTACCAGTCTATAATCTCTTGAGTGACCAAATGAAAGAGCACCACACCAGGTATATATTCAAAATATATGTATTTATTGCTAAACACACCCCTCTAGTCTCTTTATGAGAATAGAGTTCGAAGTACATAAGTTAGAAGATATTTAAACACAGTAATAGCACAAATACACGTTTGGGCCCTAGGGGCGTACCAAACCATATACCAATAAAGTGGTATGCGAACCACGACTGAACTAGACACTAGGCCTAGAGCCTCTAGAAGTGCTTGGACCACAAGGAACCACCCAAGGTAGTGACACAGGGGACCCACGGGAGACGCGTGCAGTGTAAATACACAACCGCGATACGCCGTTGACTTCTATGGAGAAAGTCGGGATCGGGAAATTAGAGAAAAGGGACACTTAAAAGAGGACTAGGACAAAACCCTTTGAGATCTAGGACTTTGAAGAGTCTCTACCCACGGGAGCACCGGAGTACTCGTGTTACCTCACCCAGGGAAGCCGGGTGCATAGGTGCCTTTCGGGGTCGGGTTTCGTCGTCGATTCGAATGGCGATCTGCTGCAAAGTGCTGCTGGCGGCCAAGAGAAAAGTGTCCGGGTGGATCCAAGAGTGGATCGGAGTTCTGAAGAACCTGAAAGCAGAGGGGACAGAGTCTGGGTCACTAGCCAGTGACCAGGAAGGCGATGGACAGATGCCCACCGATGTTGAGTGCTTCAGGTGCGTTGACGGTTGTCTTGACTCTTCAGCCACGAGGTCCAGGAGGCGTTGTCGGCGACCAGGAGCAGGATTCGGGCTGGTACACGATGTCTGTCGAGTGCTGAGGTGTCGGTGACCGGATTGGACCCAACAAGCCTTGGCAACGGCAAGTCTCGGTGAAGATGTAGATCGTCGATGGTGCAGACCAGCAAGGTCTGTGGAACTCACCCAGCGAGGGTAAGTGAGGGCAGGCCTGGAGCAACCAGGATGCCAAGTAAGAAAAGGATTGGCCTTCGTTAAGGGCTACTAGCCAACGGGCTAGCGACCGCGAAGGAGCCTCGTGACGCCGCACGTGGATCTGGCTTACAGGACACTCGTGGAGTGGGGGCCAGTGATCTTCGGTGCAGTTGGTGCTGGAGGCTAGGGCTACTCGGAGCCCAAAGCACGACTTCTTGGGAGACCCAGAAGATGATGCACTTGCAAATGTGCTTGGTGTCCAGGGGTCACGGTCTCAAGTCACCCACGATAGCCACGGGCCTCAGCTTTGCTGGGGACTCAGGGTAGCCTCGGGGAAGTCTGAGAATCTACCTCTGGTGATGCGATGACTTCGGCGTCCGACGGGAGCTTCAGAAATGCGAACCGGACAGATGCTTCTTTGGTGCCTGCCAAGCAGGGGAGTCACTCCTTGACCCCAAGGGAGATTCTTCTGTCCTCTAATCGTGAGTAGAGCGTCGAAGGTCCAGGATTCTGTTTCATAGTTTCGTCCAGGGATAATCTAAAGTCCTAAGGACTGGGTTCCTATCTTTATACTAAAGATAGGGGTTGGACTACTCTGTGGCCCCACCTATGGGTGGGTCAGGGCAGAGGGGTGGCTACACCCCTTTCCCTTTGTCCAGTTCGCGCCAAAGCAGGGGCTGGAAGCCCCTGATCCGGTTTGAACTGGGGTATGCACAGGGACACCAAATGTGCCCCCAGTGCAGGACTTCAAAGCACACAGATGGTGCTCCCGCCCAGCCCCAATACACATTATCCTGTCTGGGGAGGTGGTCACACCTCCCTGGGACAGGAAACCTATTGTCCAGGCCTCCCCTGCCGGAGTTTCGTCCAGCAGCAGGAGGCCAGACTCGTGTCTGTGGCAGCAGCATCCATTTTGTGATGCCAGGGCTTTGGAGAGAAGTTACCGGGTTAGTCAGAGTTAACATGTCTTTCCCTCTAGAAGGGTGGAATGCTACCCCCGCCGCCAGAATTGGCGGGGGGTAGTATTCCAAGATGTTTGACACCAAACACGACATGTTTAGGTGCAGCCATTCCAAAGTTAGCATTTTACCGCGAGGATATAATGCGCTTAAGAGTATATGGTCAGGCTGCACTACAAACAGCATCAGAGATGGTCTCCGAACGCTGCAGCGGGACCCTGCTCATGCAGGGGCACCCTCTCACATAGGAACCATGCACTCTGCCTTTAGGATTGATAAGGCCTGCCTTAGGAGTGACTTATAGGTTTATATGTGTGTATGTATTTAGTGATATAGGTAACCTATATCACAGTAAGGGGTGCATGCACCACCTTACCCAGGCTGCAGTAGCAGACCTGTGGTGTCAGATTGGATGGCCTTCCAGGGGTGGCATAATACATGCTGCAGCCCCTGGCAGGCCTCTGAGGTACCTATGCCCTTGGTACATAGTATACCATATACTAGGGACTTATAAGGGCACTCCAGATCCCAATCAGTGATGTGCCTAAGGCACATGGAAACCATTTTAGAGAGGAAGCAGCTAGGCTGGGGTTCTGATTAGCAGGGCCCCAGCCAGACTAATGTCGAAAAACAGTGAAGCATCAGCAAAAAAGTGGGGGTACCCATGTGAAGCAGATCCTACTCTCCTACAGAGTCACTAATACATAACACAATTTATCATAGGGAGCACTTGCACTGTGGCACTGAATAGCAGTGGCACAGTGCCCAAAGCATCTAAACCAGCAAAAACAGATCAATAACATTGGAGGCATCATCAAAAAATGGAAGGGAGACCCACGCCAAGGATGCCAGATCTAACAAGAACAATAAGATCATCAACGAGCATAAAGAATATCTCACGCAGGCAAAAATAAATAAGTTCCATAAAGACCTGAAACGGTTCAATTTTGAGGGCACTTTTCCATACTCCAAAGAGGACTACAGGCCGAATGAAACAGATAAATCTGATTTCTCAGATACAGACAGCACGGGGTCGGGAAGATACTCCAGTGACTCCTCAGGAGATGGACAACACCACAAGTGGAACATGAAGAGGAGAGGAGGACGCCCATGAAGAAACAGGGGCAATTACCAACCAACGGGCCCCTTCCATCAACAACCATTCGGCTGGGGACCTTACGTCCAGCCACCATTTCAACCCCCACAATACGGGTACCAATGGCAACACTTCCAGCCTCCTGTTTTAGGGAGAGGCCAAAATCAGGGGAGAGGAAAACGGAGAGGCCCAAGAGTACAATGCCAACCCCAACAAGAGGAACCAAAGATGCAGGAAACACGATCGAGCACCAGCAGAAATCCTCGGGAATAATTAACCTGCGTAGAAGAACGTTCACCCCAACGCAGGAAGCAGTACTCAACAGAGGATTGGGCTTTGTCCCCACGGCGAAATCCAACTTTTGCAACCTGAGAATTGAATTGGCGGAGTTCTCCTGGAGACTGAGACTTTCAGTTTTCTTTGCAGACCAAAATGTGCTCCCACAGGATGAAGAAGACAAGAACACTGGTCTAAGGAAAAAATCAAATTTCCCCCACCAAACCACACCATGCCAACAGCATTACTGGCATTTGAAAACGCATTAACCCTAGAAGTTGATAAACTTAAGGACAACGAAAAACGGGTTTTCAACAATTTGACAAGAGCTGAACGCAACGCGATCTCCGAAATTGACAACATGAGTGATATCATAATAAAACCAGCCGACAAAGGAGGGGCAACAGTGGTGATGCCCCTGGAGATGTACCAGAGCGAATGCAGAAAACTCCTGGATGACCCCCGGAACTATAAACAACTACACAGGGGCCCTACTAAGGAAACCATGGAATCTATACACACGATGGTTAACGAGGCAAAGGAGGAAGGATGGATTACAGCACCACAAGCTGGATTCCTGAAAGCAGAGAATCCACGGACACCGTACTTCTACATACTGCCGAAGGTCCATAAGAACAAAAATCCACTACCTGGTAGACCTATTGTGTCAGGGATCGGATCAGTATTAGAGCCCCTATCTAAATTTACAGATTACTTTCTGAGACCAATGGTACAAAGGATGCCATCCTACCTTAAGGGTATCAGAGATATCCTTATCAAGTTCCAAACCTTGTCATTCAATAAAACCACCGACATCTTTATCACTCTAGATGTCGAGGCGCTGTACACCAGCATACCCCAAGAGTCATCACTTCAAGTAATCGAGACCTTACTTGGGAATGAGGAATGGGCATCCATCACACCCAAAGAGTTTGTCCTGAACTGCGCCAGATTGGCTTTAACCAAAAACGTCTTTGAATTTGAAGGGGAATAATACTTGCAGACCCACGGAACATCGATGGGCAATACATTTGCCCCCAGCATCGCCTGCCTGTATGTCCATGATTTTGAGACTAAATACATCTATGACAACAACAACCCTTTTGGCACCAAGTTATTGGTGTGGAAGAGTTTCATAGATGATATCTGCCTGATCTGGAGAGGTTCAGAAACAGAAGCCACAGAATTCCTAACCTGGCTCAACAACAGAGATGAATACCTCAAGTTCACTATGACAACGAGCAGGGAGTCCATCACCTTTTTGGACTTGAAAATCTCGCCAGAAAATGGGATACTTAAAACAGAGGTGTACTATAAACCGAAGGACGTTAACAACTTGCTCCGTTACGATAGCTTTCACCCCAAAGCCCTTAGAGACAACCTACAGGTGGGCCAATTTTTGAGACTCCGGAGGAATTGCTCGGAAAAAGAAACAAATGAAGACCACGCAAGACTACTAACAAAAAAACTTCAAGAACAATCATACCCCAATAGATTGGTTAAAAGGGCATTCAAGAGAGCAAAAAACAACCCCAGGGAGACATACCCAAAACCTAGAAACACCAGGTTAGTTTGTGTTCCCACATACAGCACAGAATCCAATGTAGTGAAAAGGATAATTCTGCGCCACTGGAAAACCCTGAACTCAGGACCTCTGAGGATAGAAAGACCAATGTTTGCCTTCAAAAGAGGGAAATCCCTAGGGGAATCAGTGGTTCATACCCGTCCAAAAAGAACGAACGAGGAAAACCGCACCATAAATACACTGTGGAACCTCCCAGAGGTTGTGGGCCACTTTCCATGCGGCAGCTGCAATGTATGCCCACTAACGAAGGCCAGCAAGGAGATTGACCTGGGCTTAAGAACTCCATGGGAACGGAAGAAATTTTCCAATTGCAACAGTAGCAACGTGGTATATGTCAACACGTGCAAGTGCCAGCTGAGGTACATCGGCATGACGACACGCAAGGTAAAGGTACGAATCAATGAACACCGCAGCACATTCTGATGCGGGAAGACAATCACAAAAATGATGCGCCATTTTCAGACAGCAGGCCACAATGAAAACGATTTCACCTGGACGGTGATAGAAAAACTACCGACTACAGTCAGTGACAAACAGCTATAAAAATTGGAACAGAGGTGGATTTACCACCTCTCAAGCTCAATACAGGGGTTGAACGAGGATATACCTTGGACACTGTTATCCTAATTAAAATTGACGTTTAACAAAGTGTGACATGCAAGCATGATGTAGTAATAACATAGTGGATGACCAAAAGGGGCCCCATGAAACCTTCGTCACGAATGCCCGGTGACTACCCCAATATCTACCCCAATATCTGCATGGTAGAAATGGGATGTTAGAAGTAACACCCGAGTCAACATCTTGACCATTACGCAGTAAAACGAGAACAGTACTCTGAGAACCCATCACTATACAACAGCCCTGTGACTACCCCAATATCTGCATGATAGAAATGGGATGATGGAAGTAACACCTGAGTCAACATCTTGACCATTACGCAGTAAAACGAGAACAGTACTCTGAGAACCCATCACTATACAACAGCCAGCGTACACACTGTCGCAATTCCATATGCGATCAGAGTGAACATAACACACATATCAATGTCATGAGACGTCATTTTTAAATACCCTCAATAATGTACTCTCACAACATAGTGCAGTGGATCCACGGATGATTTCCATGCCCTCTTCCCCTTAGGTTTCTCATCCCTTTGAAGGATATATCTTTATTGATTAGCAGACAATCCTACAGAGAAATGTAACTGGGTATCCGAAATCAGATTTAGAGTAAAAATGGGAACAAAGGCATGAGCATTACTTTATGATGGTTGACACCATCTATCCAAATGTGGTTAAGAGGCGACAACATCATAAATCAAGTGATCCATGAATTAGGAATACGATGCGCGGCGGGAATGACACGCGTGCATAAAACTCAGTTTCCCATAATGCTCTCTTCCAATGGCGCCTGCGCCGTATAATGACGAGCGACAAGTACACAGTTCCGCGGGTACTTACAGACCCGCCCCACTAGCTTCGGCACCCGGCGGCGGACATAGCGAGATACGAAGGTACTCCAGTGGTGCAAGCACTTCGACGAAGTAAGTGGGGTGTGTATGGTTGTGTGTGGCAACATTCACGAAGGGGGTGAATAAGGATATCGTCACCCCGGGAAGAGAGAGACAGTCTCACCTCACGAAGGATGATTGTGACGGGTGGTTTTAAATATTCCTGCGGTAACCTGTATGCTAATCACGAGCGAACCACAGTGAGAATCCACACGGTGATGAGTACGATTGATAACCTCATCCCGAGAGGGAATGAGCACCAGACGGGAACAGGTTGACACCGTGATCATCAAATATGAATTGATAAGATCACTTTAAGTACCGGTGGGCATTTGGACGCAAACAAACAACGAGAGTAAGAATGATTCAAAACATGCATGCATTATATAATCTGAAATGATGTGTGACAAGGCTACGAGAGCATTCTGTGCCCAAGAAGCTCACACCACATTGAATCGTCAAGAATGCATTTTATAAACTCTTTTTTTCTCGCAGTGTGTGACTATAAGGCATCACCAACCGCCTGATCCGCATGTTGCCTAAATAAAAGCATCCAGTAGGTAAGCATGAGATGTCCAACATACAGGTCAGACAGGCTTGAATATTGTTTTATGTATGAATTCAACTTATAATCACTACACCAAGGTTGGACAGCTGGACCTAGTGTAGTCTGCACAGAAAAAACAGTTGTAGAAAGTACAAATTAACATCAACACAATCAGTACTGATTACCACCCATAGAAAGTTTTAAATTTCATGGCAATCTCCATTTTATAATGTAGAGTTTTGAGGGATTTTGCCCACTGGAACACATCACACAGAATAGTTGTTAAGATTATGACAACACGGTCCAGTATATAGGAATGGAGGAATCCCGGTGGAATCAGCCTACTTTAATACTAGTTAGGTTCGACGTCCCCTTTTTTGTTTCTTTCTCCTCTACCTAGAAAATCTACAGAAGACACAGTGAAGACAGGTGAGCGCATTAGGCTTCACTTTAGTGCATGAAATGCTTGCACTTTTCAGAAGCAGGGACACTAAGCAGTAGATAATTAGCCCTGACAAAGGCCCCAGACCCACGTGGGCTCCTAGTGCGGGTCAAAACATGTTGGCACTTTGGAAGGGGTACAACTGAACAATTATATTCAGAAAACCCCAAACTTTTCAAATTTTTATTGATGCCCCAGGTACCCTCCTAATAAACATATTGTTTGGGTATACCTGAAGGTATTTTTACTATCACTCATCTGGTTCCCTGCATGACAAGTACTTGCTTTATATAAGAACTCCCATCACATCTTTGGTTGAGTCCGCACAGGTAGTACCATCTTACCTGGGTGTGGATAGATGCCTATGATGAAGCATGTCACGATAAGTGAGTGAGGCGTCTACTCCAATATCTTTGGATACCCTATCGCCCAAAGATTAAGCAGAGGGAGACCAACATACCCCCTCGGGACTCGAGCTACCTCCTTCTTCTTCTCCTCTAGGAAAGGCTTGATATCCTAACGGAAATTCAGGTGGCAGCGGTTGCTCATATGTGATACGATTGTACTTGGGAGATTGCAACTGACCTGCTTTTCTCTCACTCTCTATTGTGAAAAAGAGATACGTAAGAGGCATCACTGTCATACGTGAGAAGCATCGGCAAGGGGAAATTACAATGCAGGCAACAATCACAATCTTCGATGTTTCGACCCTCTTAAAAAGCGTGTAATTCACTTACATCTATTGAGGTCTTCATCAAGACTGTGTATGGCACAACCTGTGTGCAAAGGCACTTTATGTCAGACTTCATGTATGAACAATTAATACATTATCATAGCAAACCGTAAATCAGAGGTCTTCAAACTGTGGGGCGTGCCCCCCTGGGGAGGCGTGGATGGGTTCCCAGGGGGGCGCAATAGCCTCTGCAAGTACATGTAAATGAAGATGGCCTGGAAGTGTGGCTATGGTCATTTGCTGCATTTCCTGGCTGTCTTCATTTACGTGGGGCCGGAGGTCAGTCAGTGTGCTGCTGTGGGCTTTGCTGGGCAGTGTCTTTAGTCTTATCTCTGGCACGCCTGAATTTTTCACAGGTCTTTAAAGACCAGTTGCATACCTTTGTAAACTGGTTACCGAGGGTTAGTGTTTTTTCTGGTTCCAGTATCCCCTTGGCCCCCACTCTGCCTATTCCGTACATTTGTATTTTACATTTACTGCTGTAGTGTGAAAATGCATTTCATGAAAAGGAATATAAAGTAGGATTGTCAATAGAAAAAATGCCAGCCATGTATGTTTAAAAAGCCTGCAAAGACCTTGTCTTGACCCTAAATAGGGTTATAAATAAAAAAGTAGGTGTTCATTTGTACTGTGACTTTTCTGTCTTTGTTCCCTTTAATTATCAGTCCTGGATCATTCAGACAGCCCTAGAACACAATTAAAAGTGCTTTCTATTTATATTTGCTGTTCGAAGTATGCAAAGATAAGTGCTGAAAATAGGGCTTTAGGTGACTGTTAATTTTTGTACCGTCTGCGACGTCAAAATAATGAGCTGGCAACCCTAATCATAAGACTGGAAGTTTGTTGCAGGATCAGCACATTATATATTTCCTCCACCCTTGATCCCTGATTAATGCCATAATAGCAATAGTTTGTTATATCTGAAACCCTACGCCACCGTCAATAACATGCTGATTTACTTTGTGTCTGGGAATGCACCCTGCATTCAGACAACTCACTCCTCATTCTCACCCTTCACTTTCACGCTCACCCTGCACTTATAGCGCACAGTTATGGATTTCCCGCATTTGCCACATAATCCATCATCTGCTGCATAATTTGCAGATTAAAAAAAACTTGTTTCTAGCTCAAACGGTTCAAAAGTTACTAAAAATGAAGCAACACATGTTACCTCGCAGTGGAAGGCCCTTTCTAAAGGTTGACTGATCACCTTTCTGTTGCTTATTGCTATATGTGGGTGTTAATGTGGTACTTATGAGGGGCAATAAAGGCCAGGACAGTGTTAACAAGTGTACAAATTGCAAACTAATGCAGTAATGCTATCACAAAATATGCAGCATTATGCAGCACAATTCGTCTTTGCTTGCTGCAGAATTTAGTCAACCATGCTGCATAATTTGGCCTTCTCCTGCCGCATAATTCCATGGGCCCTGTTTATAGTGCCATGAGGTCCCAGCCTGTTGCAGAAAGCACTGTGAATATGTAAGTCATTATTTTAAAACAGTATTTATATACTCTAAGCTAGGCTGCTGCAAAATGATGCAGTGATTGAGACAAAACAAGTTCTTACAAAATATACTTTTTAGTTATAAGTAATCAAACTGTATCTAATGCAGACATTTTTGTAAGTGTCTCCACTATTCCAGATCTCAGCTGATAACACCCTTACATTACATCTCAAAAAGAATAAATCTTTGCCACCATGAAGCTTTAAGCAGAGCCACTGGAATTATTCATCAGAAGAGGACCACATTATGCAGCAGGTTTGACTAAATTCTGCAGCAAGAAAAGGTAAATTATGCGGCACAATGCGCCACATTTTGTGGTTAGCATAATTTTGTCATTTTAACTCAAGGTAACGCGGTCAGGGGAAATATTTCACATCATTAGTACCAGTTTAACACCCAAATACAGCAGTAAGCAACTACAAGATTACCAGTCAATCTTTGCAAAGGGTCTTCCACTGCTCCGGAACACTATGTCACGCTTTAAGTAACTTTTGTTCCGTTTGAGCTAGAATCAAGTTTTTTTTGTTGAAATCTGCAGATTATGTAGCAAATGTAGTAAACTGATAATTATGTGGAAAATGCTGCTGCTGCAGAAACTCATAATTCCAGTGGCCCTGGCTTTAAGTGACTCAATCAATTAATGGCTGGTAAGAAAGCTGGTTTTCTTTTTTAACTTTCTGTACTACCACCACACCCTACGATTTCAAGCAGAGGCATCTCAAAGTCAGTATTAACCAGTCAGGGGCATTGTGAAAGCTGAGTCCATAGGGTGGCAGGTAGAAGGCCAGCAGGGTTGCATTCAGATCCTGAGCCCTAATCCCCTCGACCCCTGGGGACTCACAGTAATGGTCTAGGAGACAGAGGAAAGAAGCGAGATTCATAGATATTGTCAAAGAGAAGGCCCAGAATAGGGAGCACTGTATGGGGACTCATTTTTGTGTTTACAAATGGCCAGAGAGAGCTTCTTCAGAGAGATACCCCAAAGAAGGGGACAATATGTGTTTTTTTTAAAGGGGCATTCATTAGTGAAGCTGGTACTGATGCCAAGTGTGTAAGTGGCCACTGCTGGTTATCATTAAGGAAGCAGATGCAGCAGGACTGGGGCCCAGGGATTTGAGGGGCCCACTGCATCACAGTTATGACTGTCTACCTTTAAAAAAAGGGGCATCGGAGCTTATTTTCCTTTCAAGCATTAGGACCGAGGTGATGATCCGTCATGGTGGGGAAGAGGTGAAAGATGCAGGGGAGATAGCCAGCTACTCAGGACTGCAGTTATCAATAGTACAGCAGGTGTAGTTGCATTGGGGTCAAAGAGTGTGAGGGGCTCACAACACCCCAATTATGGGTGGCAGTTTGTTTGGGATAATATCTGTTTTGTTTGATGCATTTGCTGTTTTATAAGTCTCATATTTAGTGCGGTTCATAAGCTATAGAAAAAGTATTCCTGAAATCATCTCATAAGCCCCACTCCCTGCACGCAGCCATGTCCCTCCCGCTCCCCCAATCCTTGCCATAAAGTTTTGGAGGGGGGCCTGACCTCAAAACATTTTGATTAGGGGGGGGCTCAGAGTAAAAAAGTTTGAAGACCTCTGCTGTAAATCATCAGTGTGACTCACCTGGAGTCAAAAAAATAATTTAAAACATTCAGAAGCCACAACGTGTCCCTCTAAAGTATTAAAGTACTGGATTCCACTGGGGGTCCAAAAATGACGGCTTGATGTGCTCGTCTTTAGTAACGATCCCCCACAAGGATGACTCCTAATGGAATGATAGAGCCAGTTTACCAATAGTATCAAACCATAAAAATTATGTTTTTGAAGTATTTGGATGGGGGACCTTGTACCTTTGGATGGGGGACAAAATGACTGCCAAACTCACCCAAATCAATTGATAAACTGGCTTATGAAGGTTTTAAAAGTATTTTTTCGACTCCAGGTGAGTCACACTGATGACTGACTGAATATGAATTGGCAGGCTTACTAAAGAGAATTGAAATTTTGTGATTTTATGCACATGTATAGCCACTTTTTGATGCACTGCACAAGTACTTTTGCACTTAGCACTTATGGAGCACCATATGTTTATGTTGAATGATTCATTATCATTCTATTATTACAGAAATATAGCATTGATTTAATAATTGCTGTGTTCAGGCCTACATGTTTTCTGGATTCATTTCCATGTTTAAGTTTATTTTTGTGTGCATTTGTGCAAATCCAACAGGACCAATGTATTATGTATCATGCTAAGCCACAGGTGGGCAGCTTCCATGTGGTTTACTAGTTCTGAACTATCTCTGCAGCTAAGACTATAGCTGGATAGGGAGAGGAGCCATGTGGAAGTATAAGCTGTAATGAGGCAGGAAGTGATTAACGCATGGCACCTCACCACTACTGGGCCACTTACCAAAGTGCGTGAAGTAGGGTACAAGTGAAACTCCGCAAATGTGCAAGTGTAGGTGGGGCTGGTGAGGGGTCTGTGTCACTGCTCACATATGGGCAACTTTTTTTTAAACATATTTTTATTGAGGTTTTTAGTGCAACAAAACACAGGAATCTGGGAATCCAAAACAGCAACAACTTAGGGCACCTTCGTTCCATGGTCAATACATCACAGTTTGGCTTCCCCTTAGACAGCTTTCCTGATGGGCCTTCATCCCCACCCATCTCCCATCATCCATGCTGAGACTATTCTACATTCCATTCCCTTTGTCCCCTGAACTTCACCCCCATTCTTGCGGTTGTCATCATTGTGGGGCATTATACATTGGTGTCTGTGGCCGCCCCCAGGGGGCCCATATTTTTTCAAAGTTCCTGCGACAGCCTCTGGATTGATAGACCAGTCTCTCAGCTCTCATACACCAATCCATGTTGGTTTTCCAGTCCCGCAGTGTCGGGAGTGTGGCAACGTCCCATCTGTGGATCAGATCTCGGCGAGCTCCCATCAGGGCCACGTTACAAAAAAACGAGTGTCTATTTGCCCAATGTTTGGTCACCCCAGATTCCCAAGATCACCAGCTCCAACATGAGTTCTATTGTTATTTCCAGTACAACTGAGATTCTACATCACCCCCCCTCTCCCAAAATGGCTGGATTCTGGGCAAGCCCTTTTGTGATTGTGTGTAGCAGCGTGCCCTTCTGCCTGTAGCCCTGCGAGCAGAGGTCGGAGTCACTCCTTCCAATACGGAATAACCGAATTTTGGTAAAATATGCCCTATGGAGCTCTTATTGCCACCTCTCGGGGGTATAGGTATGCTGCTCTCCAACTGTCATTCTCCAATTTCCCCAGGTTATTTTCCCACTATCTCCCCAGGATGCCCAGTAGTGGGAGACCATTGGGGAGCAGCGTAGAGTAGATTTGGGATGCCGCATGGCTGGACAGAGATACCACTGGTACCCTGTATTCGAGTGGTGTCTTATTGGGTCCCTCACTGAGTAACTCTGAGTATTGGCCTAGGATGATGTGTTAGCTGATGGTATCTAAGGTATTGACTGCCCGTCAGTTCATATTGCTCTTGGAGTTTGGAGAGTGGTAACACCATATTGTCTTGCCACACATCTCCAATCTTTGAAATACCAAGCAAGACTCACTTTCTATGCCCTTCAAAGACTCTCAGACCTTTCAGTAGATTGGAATCCTATAGTGGGGTGTCCATTGTTACTTCACCCCTCCAACCCAGGGTGGCTGTCGCTCTCTTCCCTATTTTTATCTCTGCATCCGTCAGAGCAGGGAGCGGTGGCAGCCCCTGTCCCCCATAGAGGCATCGGATGCAGCCCTCCAGATCCATCACCCGTCGGTCTGCCATCAATGAGGGTTCTTTCAGTCCCGAGAATGCCAAATCATTGATCACATTCAGCTGAATCACCCAGTAATGCAGGCTTTAATTGGGGAGGGTGATTTCCCCCTCCAAGGATGTTCTGGTCAATGCATCCAGGGCAATCTGTGGTGCTTCTCCATCCCAAAACAGGTTTCTAGTGACATCGTCCACTGACCTGCAAAAAATGTCTGGGGCTTCGAATGGGGTGTTCTGCATCACGTACAAACATTTCGGCTGGCAGATCATTTTATATTGAGCCGCTCTTCCCATCACTGACAGCAGGAATTTAGGCCAGTGACTTACATCTGTTTTATAGTTCTCAAGAATTCTGGTGAGGTTTTTCCTGAGGAAGGACTCCTTATCTGTAGTCTCGAATATGCCCAGATACAAGAAGCCATTCGATTCCCATCTTAAAGGCTATCCCATTATGGACCAGGGGCGGGCTGGGACGGGAGACATACCACTGACTTATGCCAGTTGATACGAGTCTCAAAATAGGACCCAAAGATGTTTTGGATTTGCAGGACTCTCAGCCAGGAGTTCGCCAGGTCCACTAGACAGAGCAGGATATCATCCGCATAGAGGGAGATTATATCTTCCCACCCATGATCCCACTGCAGCCCAGGCTTTAATGCACCAAAAATGTGGTGTGTTTGAAACAACCCAAATGACAATATGGCACCAGTAGGTAAGCCAACCTGGGCAGAAAATGCATTGTATTGGCCGCAAAGGCGTATTGACATACCCCTGGGTGATCCTTCCTCCAGAGATTGGCCAGTGTCTCTAAAAACTGCAATATACGCAGGTCATACCGGGGTCTTTCTCCTGATGAAGTTACTCTGTCCATCTCTTAGAGAGCCGTTAGGTTAAGGTCCCCTCCAATGAGGAGTACAGCCTCTGGCAGCCCAGTTATCCAGCTTCCTAACTGATACAGCCATGCCAGTTGTAGCCCTGGAGGGAACTTGTACAATGCCAACATCAATTCCTTTCCATTCCAGCACCCACAACCCACCGTCCGACATCCCAAATCATCAATCCAGGACTGTGTGACCTGCAGCAGGAGGGACTTATGGGCCAGGATTCTCATCCCTCTAGGTCCCCTGGTGAACCAGCATGAGCCAGTAACTTGTATCTATCCCGGGTCAAAAAACCATGGCAATTACCCACTAAGTGGGTTTCCTGTAGAAGGATAAGATCCGGGTCTTGCCTAAATAGCTATTTCCACACAATGCCCTGTTTTAGTTTATTGCCTAAGCCACTCACATTCCAGGAATGCATTTTTAGGGTTAACTTTGAGGGTACCTGGGAGAGTGTAAGTCCCACCATTCTTGAGGTATTCCGACCTTTCCTGAGTTGTGTTTTGAACCGATGTGCCTTCCCCCCTTCCTCCTCCCTACTCTCTCTCAAGCTGCAGTTGTAGACCTACCCGCTTCCCCAATGTCCGAGGAGTCTATCGCCCCAACTGTTTGAACTCATGCATCATTTTCAACCAATCTTACACCTTGCACAGACAATATCACAATGCTACAACAGTACCACCATTATGGAGGCGTGGCCCCGAGGAGCACTCATTGTCCATCCTAGAAGCCATCCTCATTTGTGGCCCTGTGCTTGCCCTATATTTCTGTGCCGCTGCCCGCCCCGGGGGATTCAGAACTTCAACCCAGCGTGTCTGCTGCCATTGGAGTGACAACTGAGAGTAACTCTTCCTCTAAGCCCCCAAAGGAATCCCCGGCCTTACTTCCTATGTCCTCTGAGTCATTCATGAGCCCGGCACATCTATTGCTCGTATCCTGGGACAGGCGTCGTTGAATTTCATCCACGACTTTGGCTCTCTCTGTCTGCCTGTTTTTTTAATGGGGTGACGTTCGAGCATCGGCGCTGTTTCCATTTGGGTTTGTGCCTCTGCCATTCCCCTGGCTTGTCTCTCACTTGTTTTTCCAGAGTTAAGTGCCCCCGTGCCACCAGCCAGTCCCAGGCCTCGAGGCCAATGCAAAGAAGTGGGATCCATCTTGATCAATGATTCACAATTTGGCTGGGAAGAACAGGGCAAATCTGAGATTCAGTGATCTCAGGTGGTGTTTCTCTCCTAGAAAGGGTTCCCTCTGACACTGTACTGCATTGGTATAATCTGTATATATGTTTATGGAACCTCTGCCCAGTTCCTATGGGCCATGTGCACAGGCCACCTAAAAGATATGGTCTCCGAAATTGAAAAGTCTATCGACCACCAGTCAGGGCGGTGCCCCAGGCCTTTGCGGCCTGCCTGGTGCCCTGTGGGCCCTTTCAACCATGAACAAGTTTGTCGCTTTTCCCCCCAGCACTGTGTACAGAAGCCATTTTCACAGAAGCAGCTCCGTGCTGGGGCCATCTGCCCGTACTGGGAGCCCCATCAGTCGCACATTATGGTGCCTGTACCAGCCTCTACAAACAAACCAAAGGAGTAGGTATGGGGGCCTCAGTAGCCCCATCAGTAGCCAACATTTACATGACTCTCTTCGAGACAAAATTAATTCATAATGAAATTGCCCCATTTTTTGAGTCTGTAACATACTATTCAAGATATATTGATGATATCTTTTTTATTTGGACTAATACGGATGAATACCTCCAAGAATTCTTCAAATGGCTACACCGATGTGACACTAATCCTAAATTCACTGCCCACACTAGTCTCACATATGTCGAATTTTAAGATATCCTTATTCAGCATAACAATGGCCTCTTGGAGGTAGACCTCTTCGTTAAACCCACTGCCAGAAACACTCTATTGCACCATGATAGTTTTCATCCCAGAGCACAAAAACAAAGCATACCTTTTGGGCAATTTTTGCGACTGCGGCGTAATTGTACAAACCTTTTGGATTTTGACAACCAAGCTATAGCCATGAAAGCCATGAAAGCTAAATTTATAGCAAGAGAATACCCACATCGCTTGGTTAGAGAATCCTATAAAAGAGCTAGAATCTACGACAGAGACAATCTTTTAAAACTTTGTACCCGCCCCCCGGCTGCACAATTAGTCTGTGTCATTAAGCACTCTACAATGAACGAGACTATCAGACAGATTATAAATTCCAACTTCCATATCCTCAACAGTGACCCTGATCAACAACAAAAGCTTGTTAAACCTTTGTATGCCCATCGCCGCAACAAAAACATCAATGACATAATTTTCCGCTCGCATTTTATTAACACCTCCCCATTTATTCAGAAAACTATTAATAGTAGCTTACCAGTTAAAGGAACCTGCAAGTGCTCTACCTGTAAATCATGTGAAACTGTTATTGAAGGGGACACTTTTGTACACAATGGTTATACCATTCACGCCAAACAATTTGCAAATTGCAAAACTAAAAATGTAATCTACCTCCTTCTATGTCCATGCAATTTGGGCCATGTAGGTGAAACTTCCCATTCTGTCACTACCCATATAACAGAACATCGCTCAGCAATTCGCACATCCAAAATCTCAGCCCCTTTGGTCAAACACTATCTTGACCATGGCCACACAGCCAATGATATCAGATGGCTTATACTGGAACAAATAGAAGGAGTTAATGACAATAAAAACAATGAAATTCGCAAACGAAAACAGGTATTTTGGATCTTTGTTTTGGACACCTACAAACGTGGGTTAAACAGTGAAATACCGTGGGAAAATGCTGTATGATTTATATCATTTACTGAGAGCCAATGTTCAATTTCTGCTTTACTATGTTAGCTGGTCTTTTTAGCTCTCCATCATATAATTCAGGGTCACACCTATATCTGGACCCACACCATTTCACTCTTCTATACCTCAGTGTTGTATTTTTTTCGACCCAGGTTCCATCTTGGGAATTGTATTGTCACTCCCATCTTGCAGTTATGATGATATCATGGCTGTCTACATTAATTTTAAGGCCTTTATGCCTTACTTGATTCATTCTCTGGCTTCCAAATAATACGTTTGATTTTTGAAGCCATATTAAATCGATTTCATACTAGGCGTACCTCTGCACTTCTATCCTCAAACTATGGGTGTCCCTACCATACCCATCTAGTTATACAAGTCTTTCTTCTATTTTGACCCGTAATTTGGCTCTGGTTACCGTTCTAGCTTTTATTGAATCATACATCATACATGCGCCGGACGTGTAGCATGTGACGCTCTCCAGCGTTTATTAGACTGAGCAACCCGATGCTAGTGTTTCCCGGCACCCGGTGCGAGTGCATCTTCATGCTCCAGACTGTATCTAGGATGGCAGCAAGGCAAACGATTCTGATCTTAATATGTCTCCATGTATATTTGTGGCCAATATTGAAACCCTCTCATGTGCTTAGCGCAATATGTATTTTTAGCATTTTGCTTTGCGCTACTAGATACCAGTACGGAATCCTTTATGGAGACATACTTTCAGCCCGGGCATTTTTGCCTTCTCGCGGTAATTGCTTTGTGCCTATTGATTGAGAACATGGGGTTGCTGAGAGCACATGAATATACGAACATTAGTCTATCTATTTGTAATATTGACGGCAATAGAGCCTACTATTCCTTCGAGTATGTTATTTAGCATCCATTTTCTGTATATTTACATGCACAATGCATGTTTAGCAGCTACCCATTTTATTTATTTTTCTTCTTTTCATTTTTGTCACATAGGTGTATTATTATACCTCACTTCATTATCATTCTTTGGTTAATGACCAATTGAGGAAGCATCCTGCCTCGATATTAGGACATTTCCATTAGATGTCCATACAAGAACATTGTACCTATACTCAGCAAACCACTGTGGATTACCTATGAGGTGTTGTCCACAGGTTATATACACATTTATTTACAGGTACTTATCTCCATTTTTTATATACCATTATTTCTATGTTATCCCATTTGGCTCGAGTTGTAATTTTTGTATCTTTTATTCTAATATAGCTGAGATATTTTCTAACCTCTGATTTGACCATATGGTTGTGGTCTTTTTGAGCCTTCAGCTTGATATACCTACCATTCCCTCCCACGGTAAATCCTTTGTTCTCTCTTTTTTCTGTTTTATTTAACTGTATACCCTTGATCACCATGAATCAGATTCTCATCCTTATTCTCTTTTCATTCTCAGGGCATTTTGTTTTTTTATTATATTCAGATATTGTCTGTTGTCTAATTCTGTTATCTTGCCCAAATTTATAATTGGTAAGTTCATGGTACTCATTTCCATTATCTTGACTCCTTTTTTTATGTTCTGTATTGGTTTGTGGATTGTGGTCTATTCTAAACACATACTTCCAACTTTTCTGCTTTACAATTCACCTGGTACGTGTTGTACTGCGATTCTCAATCATTATTGAGGCATTTGTTGTACTGTGATTCTTAATCATTATTGAGACATTGTAAGCATTCTCGCAGGCAGCTTGTGCACGCGCGTGAGTGTGCCTTTCCCTGACTCACTCACGCGCAGAGCATTCCGCTCTTGCCAGAATGTCCATGACTTTGACATTCTGTTTATCTTCAAAACTGGCATCAGCATGCAGACAGCTTTGTTCTGCATGCAGATGCATGTTGTCTTTCATATCTCACTGAGCTTTATTGATACTGTTCAGACTCACAGTTGAGTCAGTTGACTGTGGATCTTCTTGCTGCCAGACCTGCTGCTGTGGGCTCCTTGTATTTATACTTAAAAATAAATACTTAAATACTTTTAAAACCCAGGATTGCCTCTCTCCTTTTTCCTGCTGGATGTGCCTTCTCTCCTGGAAATCTCATACTACATTTTGGCGACGAGGATGGGATTCAAGGTAAAGAACGCACAGTCGCATTTGCATCTCGCTCTTTGTCTTTAGCGGAATCACGGTATAGTACTATAGAGCGAGAGGCACTAGCGTGTTCAGGGGCTGTGGAGAAGTTTAAAATGTTTTTGTGGGGACAGCACTTTACTATGTTCACAGATCACAGGCCATTGTTACACTTATTGAATGGGAATGGGTCAGGCAAAGCTTCTTCTCGTTTAGTAAGGATTTTGTCGAAGTTACAAGAGCATAACTTTACATTGAAATATATACCAGGTGGAAAAAACGTAAGAGCTGACTGCCTTTCCAGGTTACCCATTTTGGAGGATGTTAAGGCGGATATGAACTCTGATGAATGTGTTGTTGCGATGGTTGATGAAGTCATTTCTAATTCTGCCTCTCTTTCACATGCGGATTGGTTAAAGGCTTTTGCCTCGGATCCTGCTATAGTTATGGTGGCTGATTTCATTAAAAAAAAGGATGGCCAACAATCAGAAGTGTGGAACCCTCTTTGCGACCTTTTTTACAGGTCGCTGAGGAACTAGCGATGGTGCAAGGAGTATTAGTGAGGGGAGATCGTTGTGTCCCACCTGTTTCTCTAAGAATGTCTCTTATCAAAGAAGCTCATGCTGGTCACTTAGGTATTTCAAGCACATGTAAGGCATTGAAGCAATTTGTTTGGTGGCCATCTTTGGAATCTCAAGTTGAGAAGTTTGTTGAGGGTTGTCCCATTTGTTTGGTGTCAGACAAACATTGGAAAAGACATTAAACACCCCTTATGCCTGTTCCTTTGCCCGAGGAAGCATGGTGTAAAATTGCATTGGATTTTGCAGGACCGTTTGAATTATTGCCTTCAGGTCAACGCTATCTTATGGTAGTTGTAGATTATTTTAGTAAATGGGTTTACTTCAAATTCACATCACGACCCGATACTGATTCCGTCATAAACTTTTTGAGGAGTATATTTTTTTATTGAAGGTGTTCCAAAGGAATTAGTTTCTGATAATGGCACACACTTTGTGTCTCGGAAAATGTGTGCATTTTTAGATGAGCATTACATTAGACACCTAACCACGGCTTTCTATTCTCCTTCTGTAAATGGACTTGTGGAAAGAATGAATCGCTTTCTGAAAGAAGGAGTTCAGACAGCTTTGACAATGGGGTGGGATGTGAAAGACTTTTTAGTAAAAAAGATCTGGTCATATTTACTCACACCTCACAGCACAACTGGTGTGTCACCGTTTCTTTTATTAAGGAAAAGGTCGCCAAGGTGTTCATTTTGCCCAGATTGGGTCAGAAACATGAATAAAGAAGGTTCAAGTCATTGGTTGGAAGCTGTAGCTGAAAGAGTTGAAAAAAAGCAACAGCAAAGTAAAGCAGCTTTTGATCGCAAGCATAGAGTTCGTGAAAGCAAATTGAAAGTGGGAGATTTTGTTTTAGTTAAAGTTTTTAGGAAGGTAAGAAAAGGAGAGTCGAAATGGTCTCTCCCTGTGGAAATTGAAAAAATTTCAAAAGGATCCCATTATTGAATGGAAAAGGCTGGTGGAGTAAGAGAGATTTAGTACATGTTAATAAAGAGCAGGCATACAAAATATCCCACATAAGAAAGAAGGGCGATTCTGATGTTTTAGACTTTACAGCATCTGACTTTGGAGAACCTTCTTCATGCAATTCAGATTCATCCACTAACGAGGTCAATGTCGGTTCTGGTGTGTCCACTTCAGTGTCTTCTCAGAATGACATTTCAGAAGAGGCATCCGCCTCAACTGTTTCTCAAAGGTGTGCACGCAATGTAGGTATGCCTGCCAAATTTTAAGATTTTTATGTTGGTTAGCTGTATGGTACGTAAGATACCCTATTGTTACTTCTCTTTCTTTTGTTTGTTTTATAAGGGGGAAGGTGTTGTACTGTGATTCTCAATCATTATTGAGGCATTTGTGGTACTGTGATTCTTAATCATTATTGAGACATGTAAGCATTCTACGCAGGCAGCTTGTGCACGCGCGTGAGTGTTCCTTTCCCTGACTCACTCACGCGCAGAGCATTCCGCTCTTGCCAGAATTTCCATGACTATGACATTCTGTTTATCTTTAAAACTGGCTTCAGCATGCAGACAGTTTTGTTCTGCATGCGGATGCATGTTGTCTTTCAAATCTCACTGAGCTTTATTGATACTGTTCAGACTCACAGTTGAGTCAGTTGACTGTGGATCTTCTTGCTGCTAGACCTGCTGCTGTGGGCTCCTTTTATTTATACTTAAAAATAAATATTTAAATACTTTTAAAACCCAGGATTGCCTTTCTCCTTTTTCCTGCTGGATGTGCCTTCTCTCCTGGAAATCTCATACTACATTACGCTTTCCATTCTAGATACACGTGTTATGTCTATATCGGGCACAACCAATATTTTATGTTGAATCTAGAGTACCTTCTTCTTTCCTTAAATCACCTTTTCTTACTTATTTCCCTCACTTGGTGGACGAAAGTTTTTATGATGCAATTCACATTACTGATATTTTAGCATTTCTGGACTCAGTGTACATTATCTTATCTCCATATATAGGAATCTTTGTGGCTTTCCTGATGAACGCGTTGTATACGCCGAAACGCGCGTAGAAGAACCGTCACTTAGCCACCTGATTTTCATGTTCAATCTTTGGATGTAAAACTGTATCAATATCATTCATTGAATGTTAACAGGTTTATGTTTATTAATTGTATTTTGTATCCTATATTTTTCTTCTGTGATTTATGCTGTAATGTTGTTTCAATGGACATTAAGACCTTGATGAATCAAATAATTTAAAAAGAATTTTGTATTGAATAAATGAACTTTTAATGTTTTCATGTGTACACTGAGTCCTCAAAAGTATCATGGTCTGTAGTTAGGTCGCCAAATTTTGTTAGACCTTTTAGCTGCCTAGGGGTTGTTTTTTTATTTATGCCGGTACCAGCCCTCTGCATCCTCTATACGCTCCTGTAGGTGGGCAACAGTCTTCTGCAGCTCACGTACCTTGACATCTGTCTCTGAAAGGATGGGTTTCAACTGGGCCAGTGATGATTCGGTCTCATCCACATGCTCAGCGAGTTTTTTTGTGGTCTGCCCATAGGAACCCTAGGACCATGCCTTACATTTTGTGTCCTAGGACCGTTTTGGTATTGTGGATCACCTCTAGTATTGCCACAAGCCCTTGCTCTTCCTCTGCTGAGGGGTGACCCTGAAAGTCCTCCAGAGATCTGGGGGGGAGTCCATCGCAGGCCCCATAATCTGTGGTTTGGCCTCACCTTGGTTGTGCTGGGCTCTGAGGCTCCAACGACTCTTTCGTTGGTGGTGACTCATCCTTGGGACCCCCAATCATCGCTCAGTCTCCTGTTTGGGGTCGCCTAATACTGGGACTCCCCTGTGCACCCCCGATGCCCCAGAACGCCCTCTCCAGCCTCCCCCGGGCCTGCCAGACACCCCCGCATAGGCTGGCCCGAGCAGCCGAAGGGGCAAGGCACCAGACAGACATTAACAGGACCCCCCACAGGCACGAGTGCCCCAGCTCAGTTCTTCAGTAGGACACATCGGTCTCTGCCTTAGTCGTCTGCCAGAACCACTGCCCCGCTGCCCTGTGGCCTCTTAGGGCATCTTGCTAGGCACGATCTCTCAACTCCGTAGTACTCTGTGTCTCCCAGGGGTGGTGGGACCTCCCTCAATACAACTTGGGGACTCCGGGCCGTATACTCAAACTGACTCTCAGGCCTTCACGGCTGCTATCCCCGGGTGTCCGCACTACCCCGGGCCCTCTTGAAATTCTGCCCCACCCCACCTGGGGAGGCTTTCAGTTGTAGCCTTGGACCCTCTCGGCCCGTCTCCCATCTTGCCGCCGCCCGCATCGCTGGCCCCACTCAGGTTGCGGGAGCCATTGTCATTTTGCATGCTGCAGCAGCTTCTATCGTCGGGCCGTCGAGCGTGGCCACTCCACGGGTCGCCAAGGGCTCCGGCTGCGAGATGCAGCGGCAGCTCCTTCGCTGTGGCGGAGGAGTGTCGCCCCCACCAGCAGTGTGAAAAAAATGAAAAAGAAAATGATTTTAAACCCTGTTTATCGTTTTATTTTTTTTCCAGGCCGAGTCTTTGGGGCAGGGCTACGGGTATGATAGGCACCTACGGGGATCGGTGGGCACTGCCATCAGTGCGCATGACGGCTTGGCCGGCCATCTTAGGACGGTCAAACCATCATGCGCACTGATGCGCTCTCCAACCCAGCTGTGTTGCCAGGTTTAAGAAAGCAAGCACAGGCTCCCAGACTCCCTGGGAGCGCAAATCATCGGCACTTAGGCCATGCCTGAAGCTGCTCTCATTGTATAAGATCAGCTTCAGGATTGGCCGCAGGGGAGTCTGGGAGCCTGTGCCTGCAGTAGAGCCATAAGAGGAGCAGAAGACCGGCAATGTGGCGGGCTGCAGGTAAGTTCTTTTTTCCCCTTTTTTTGTTGTCGTCTTCCATTGCCCTCCTGCCCCGCCTCACCACTCGCCTCCGATACCAGCCGCTACTGGCAAATTGCTGCCTCCATTTGGAAGTCCAGGCTCCCAAGAGAAGTCCTCTGTGGGGGCTCGTCGCTGGAGCTCAGGCTCATATGGCCGGTTCCATTCTCGGTTGAACACACCCCTCCCCCCCCCAATGCAGGCCACATTTGGGACACATTTCTTAGCCAAGGAAAATGGGTTTGCCTGACCATTTATAAACACATTGATGATGTGGAGGCATTAAGCGCTCACAGCAAAACACATGGCTATGTCTGTGTTGTACTGATTCATCCATCTCCCTCTAGTTTAAGTGAGAGAGTCCCACAGGTCCAACCAGAATAGGTGAAAAAGCCCTCTCAGAAGCACTCAGGAGAGTAGAGATGCCCCAGGCCCTATATAAGGAAGAACAGGCTATTTGACCATCATACTTGTGTGAGTGAGTACCAGTAGGGACAGATATCTGATTCCACATGTGAGTGGTATAAGTTTTGTGATCTATGGGTGTGCGCGCCTGGGCTATCTGTATGCACACAAACACTCTCACGTAGCTTACAAACATGACAGACCCTAACCATTAGCACACCCCTGTTTTTGTGACAAATGGCCCGGCCAGCACTAATGTACATAACATACACACATCACATAAAGGTGGGTGTCATGTACATGGGAAATCGGGGCTACAATGTTGTATTATAATACACAGGAATCCAAAACATAGGAAATTCGGAGGATCCAACGTTGTAATCTGACGACACTGGAGTGATGACTTTGAATGTTCAGTCATTGAAATTCACATTTTTTATGTCACTTGGAATTTCCCATATTTACTACTGAATGCACCTATTTCTTCATTTTCAAAACAGGTGTGGAGGGTGTCAAAATATATTTCGCCTGGCAAGGTACTGCTGTGAAAACGTCCTAAGGTACAAATTAGCTGTTTTCTATTTTGTTTAATAAAAATAAATCACCCCAACAAACTTGCTTTTGTTGATGTTTTCAGATTGACAGTCTCAGCTGTCTGTTATTGTTGCATTAACATTTTAGAGGAATTTCCATATTTTTGTTTTGTGTACTTGACTACTTTTCTTAATAATATAACTGGATATTGATTATAAAATATGTTGTGGTGCCAGTTCAACAACAGGAAGTCATCTCACTGCTGCTCCCATGAAGAGGGACTATGCATATAGTAGCACTCCACTACCTGAGTCAACAGGCACCGTATTGGAACAGATATTGATGAAATTGATAACCAAGAAATGGCACTCTCCTTAAAATGAGATGGCGTTATGAATCGTGCGGTAAGACCGCGCTCCTGATATTTTACCAAAGCACATATTGGCAGGCGAAGCCTGCGAAAATCTCTCTGCTTGGAAAAAGGGTCTCAATGTGAGAAAACCATGCAGGAATATGGGTGAAAACACTGGTTCCCATAGTTTTTCACTCTTACAGGTATTGTAACTTGTTATTGGAAGGGATTACCGATCCCACCGTTATCGAGAATTCCTGAATACGGGAGTGTCTTCCCAGTTAGCCCTCTTGTAATCTGGCCCTTAAAGATTATTACCACCTTAAGAACATAGTTGACCGCAACGGGGTTGCTGCACTACTTCTCTTGGACCGCTCAACTGTCTTTGACATGGTTGACCATGACACTCTAACACAAAGACTCTACGAAGCCGGCATAGAGGGGATTGCTCTAGACTGGATCACATACTACCTTCACAACAGAACAAATGTCATCCATACCCTCCCTTTCTCTTCCAAACGGTACTTCACAAAAGCAGTGGTCCCTCAAAACTCCATCATCTCACCCATGCTTTTCAACATCCACATGAAGTCATTCCACTAACATTTTAGTGGACTGCTCCCTTCCCTCGCACAGCTCCGCCATGTAGCTTCTGCCCCCGCTGGTGCTGCTGACCCTCTGGTCAGGAGTTCGTGGCCCTCCTCCACCCATTGGGCTCCCGCCTGCACCTCATCCCTGGTGGTCTAGTGGCAGAGTATCACTTCTGGGCTGCCCTTCTGTCTCTCTCTGTTTTTTCTGCTTTTTGCCTTCTTCTCTGCCTTTGCCTTTTTATGTCCCTTTTTCACTTCTTCACTGTCTTGCTTCGCCACCCTTGCCCCTGCCGCTCCGATCCCCCTCGGCCCTGCCCCTCTCCAGTGACTTCTCCCGCTCCCACGTTTCCCGCCTCCCAGCTGTCCAACCCCCCCCGCACACTACTAAATGGCAGCCGCTTTGCGGCTATGCTTCGGTGCGCCAAAGGCAAGCCCATTTGCGCCAGTCCAAACCTGGACCACGCCGAGTGCCACGGACCCTGGTTCTCGGACCTTCCACTGATACGACACCAGCACCCTCCTCGCCCTCAACAAGGGACTTCACACCGCTTGCCACCTCGCATCACAGAAGGACACCCAAGGACCCTTCTCCTGCCGGAACTGCAGCCACACCTTCGCCCATGCCAACACACTAACACGCCAGCTCCTCTCGCCACCCAAACGACCAACAGTGCATCCTACCTGCTCAACTACATCCTCCTCAACGCGCGCTTTCTCCACAAACATGCCAGAGAAATCTGGGACCTCCTCGACGCAGAAATCTGGGACCTCCCGGCAGCGCCTTCTTTTTGGAAACCTAGACCAACCCCTGATCCCGGTCCGACCATCGCCAGCGCCATCCCCGACAGCTACAAAATCACCCGCAGGGATCACACCGACCGACCAGGGAGAGGCATCGCCATCGTCCACAAGAACGCCCTCCACCTGGCCACTCACTCGAACGACCGAACGACAGCCATGGAACACTTCATTTTTCAGATCTCGTCTACAGGCCTCCTGGCCCCGTCCGCCCTTCACCGACGCCATCGTAGACCTCATCGCACCTCAGGCTCTCGCATCCACCAATTACATCCTACTTGGTGACCTCAACTTCCACCTGGACAACCCCAGTGACCAGAACACCACATCCCTTCTGGAGAACCTCGCCAACATCAGACTCAAGCAGCTAGACACTGCTACAACCCACACAGCAAGACACATGCTCGACCCCGTCTTCTCTCCCAGAGAGAACATCACCTATGGCTACACCACAGAACTCCTCTGGACCAACCACCACTGCGTGCACTTCGCCTTCGCCACTCCCACCGTTCACCACCACCCTCACCACCCACTGTTGTAGCTTGAACAAGGCCACCGAAGAACATCTCATCGCCTTCCTCAGCACTACCACACCGCCGACATCAACAGACGCCAGCACCTCAGCACACAACCTTCACCAATGGATCTGCAACTGTTCTGGCACCCTTCAAGAAGACACCAGGCAAGCAACACTCCAAGAAAGCCAGCTGGTTTACTCCCACTCTCCACAAATCCAGACGCACCTGCAGACAACTCGAGAATAGATAGAGGAACAACAAAACCCCAGAAACCTGCACAACCTTCAAAACCGCAGTCAACGCACACCAACTCCTCCTCAAAACCACAAAGAAAATAGCCCTCCAAGACAGAATCAACGCCAACGCACACAACAGCAAAGAACTCTTCACCATCATCAAGGAGTTTGCTAGGCCCAACAGCGAGACCACAGACGTCCCCCCCTACCAAGACCTCTGCAACAAACTCAGCACCTTCTTCCACCACAAGATTAGGCAAATCTACGACAGCTTTGACACCCAAGACCCTGCCCGTGACCACCGCTTGCAATCGCGCCACACCCCAACAGACCCTGCTCAACTGGACTCCGCTTACCACAGATGACACACTCAAGACCATGAAGAGTATCCAATCCGGAGCTCCAACGGACCCATGCCCATATCACAACTTCCATAGAGCAGCCATCTCCATCGCCCCAGAACTTCGCCGCACCATCAACTGCTCCATCGAAACTGCTACCTTCCCCGGCGATTGGAAACACGCCAAAATCAAATCCCTGCTGAAGAAGCCATCCGCCAACCTGACAGACCTCAAGAACTTCAGACCCATCTCCCTCCTCCCCTTCCCAGCCAAGGTCATCAAGAAGGCCATCAACGCCCAACTCTCTGAGTTCATCGAAGAGTACCACGTCCTGGACATCTCTCAATCCGATTTCCGAAGTAACCACAGTACGCCACCGATGACATCCGCTCCCTCCTCGACTGAGGCGAAACCACAGCCCTCATCCTACTGGACCTCTCAGCCGCCTTTGATACCGTTTCCCACTGCACCCTAATCACAAGACTCAATGACGCTGGCATCCGCGACAAGGCCCTGGACTAGATCCAGTCCTTCCTTACCGGCCAAACACAGCAAGTCAGACTGCCTCCGTTCCTCTCAGAACCTACAGTGATCAGCTGCGGAGCGCCCCTGGGCTCCTCTCTGAGCCCGCCCTCTTCAACATCTACATTGTCCCCCTCGCGTCCATCTTCGGAACCCACGGACTCAACATCGTCTCCTAAGCTGACGACACCCAGCTGATCCTCTCCCTCACGAACGAACCCACAGCCGCCAGAATCAACTTTCACAGCGGGGTGAAGACTGTTACTGCCTGGATGAAAGACAGCTGCCTCAAGCTCAACTCGGACAAAACCGAAGTACTCATCCTGGGACCCGCCCCCTCAGCCTGGGATGATTCCTGGTGGCCCATTGCACTGGGAACCCCAAAAGACAGTCACCCACGCACTCATCACCAGTAGACTCGACTACCATAACGAACTCTACGCCAGCGTCACCCATAAACACCTCAGGAAACTTCAGAACGTACAAAACGTTGCAGCTGGACTGATCCTCGACATCCCCCGCTGCAGCCACATAACACAACTTTCAAGTTCCTCACACATGCCCACAAAGCTCTCCATGACGCAGGACCAGCATATTTGAACCACCGCCTCTCATTCCACGTACCCACCAGACATCTTCGTTCCACAACGGTTAATCATGACAACCTCCTATCCATCCTGCAAAACAGAATGGGTTTTTCTGATCAGGTGCTACAATGGTTCTCGTCCTTCCTACATCACAGATCACAAAGAGTCAAGGCAAACCACTCTCTCTCCCAGCCCTCTCCTGTTCTCATGGGGGTCCCCCAAGGGTCCGCTCTATCTCCTATCCTCTTCAACCTTTTCTTGGAACCTCTTGCTAACTCACTAAACTCCATGAACATTCTCTTCCACATGTATGCGGACGACATGCAACTCTATCTGAAAATCTCATCCCCGGAAAACATCATCTCACTCAACACTACCCTAACGTCTACTCAAAACTGGTTAACGGAGAACCATCTCCTGCTCAACACTTCCAAAACGGAATTCCTGATCATCTCCCCTCTGAACCACATCCCCAAGCTAGACCTCTGGCTGAGTCATCTCACTGCTTTCAACTGCACTCCTCTCATCATAGACTCTGCCAAGTCTCTTGGAATCACCATGGACAAGCAACTGAATATGAAAAATCATATCAGCAATGTATGTAAGGGAACAAACCACTTGATGAGGTCACTCAGAAATATCAAACCTTTCCTCCCACTAAATGATTTCAAGCAGGTGGTCCAAGCGCTTGTCTTGCCGAGGCTAGACTATGGCAGTGCTACCCTATGTGGCCTTCCCAAATACGCCCTGGCTCCACTAAGGGCATCACTGAACGCTGCGGCTAGACTGGTTACAGACACCAAACGAAACAAACATATATCTCCAGTCCTAATATCTCTCAAATGGCTGCCCTACGAAGCACGAATTCAGTTAAAGATTGCCGTTCTGACGCACAAAGCCCTTCACTTCAATACTCCCACGTACCTTGCTCAAAAACTTGAACTATCCTGTGGTGTAAGAGCCTCAAGAAGCGCCTCTACCTTCCTCTTGAAACCACTCATCCTTAACAAAAAGAGAACTTGTCACCGAGCCTTCTCCGGCGCTGCCCCAAAGATATGGAACTCTCTTCCACCGGAAGTACGCAGAATCTCCTCAACGACGGCGTTCAAATTGGAAGCCAAAAGATTCCTAATGAACAAATTCTTACCCTAAGAGGGATAGTCTCACTTGCCCGTTGACTTTGTTCCTACTACCATTGTACCTCCATTTGATACTGCTCTTCTTTACTGCATACTGTGACCCCCCGTCGTTGCCTGCTTACACCTGTTTATTGTATTACCCTCCTGGGTGCAATGGTCCTGTAATCTGCGACCATTCCTGTTTTTTTGTGTGTTTTTTTCTCTCCTACTTGATGTGGATATTGCATTTATGTCTGTTGTAATCTTCCTTCCATCAAATGTTACCACTTGGTACATTCCTTCCACCCCTTTCCCTTCTTCCCCAATGGACTCTCCCCTCTAGAGTTCACTGTAGAATGTTGGTAGACTCTGGCATTGAGGAGAGTGGATGGCCAAATAAAAGAGTACTGAACTTACCTGGTTCCGTGAGTGAATTCATCTTTTTCAACACTGGCGACGATCCTCTGCGCAGGGGGGCAGATTTGGCCATTTCCCCTTTGTGTTCTCTCTCCAGTTCATTAAGCGGCTGTGCACAGAGTGACGATTATTGACTGCCTGTCACCTTCAGTCCTGTGTCAAGTGTTCCTCTCTGTTTTAGGCTTGATACCTGTCTTACACTGCAGATCACCGGAGGCGTAGGACACTTTGCTACTACATTCAAGGAGACTACCTGTACCCGCTCGACGATCTCGTCATCCTACCAGTGTGGATGCCTTACCAGGTGCTCAGCGGCGAGAATCACAGTGAGTGAACTGGTGTGTGCGGGCTGTAGCTTGACGTCGTGGGGCGTTAGTGGAGTCTCAGCGCTTCCTCTAGAAACGTGACAAGTCGAGCAACCTGTGGAGGCAGTGGGGTGTCCCTATTCAACAATCCAGTCAGTCAGACTATTTTCCTGCTCGGTGTGGGGTGGTTATAAGTCAGCCGAGTTCCCACTAGAAGAAATCCCACAGGTCTGGTGTCCTGCGAGGGTGGAGGATCAGCTGTCCATGTACAGTTCCTGGACCGGGATCGGGCGCCCCCACCGCCCCCCCCTAGCTACGCCAGTGGTTCCGGAGTAGCGTGCTACTCTCTGAAAAGTGCTTCACCGCCTCAGCAGGGGTAGTAAGCGCTATATAAATGCAATTACAATACAATACATTGCAGAAACCAGAACCATGGGACTGCTAGAGGTACCAACACAGCATTCATCCGTGGATAGTTTTCTATCTTTACCCCTGTCGCAAAGCCTCAGAATTAATCAATGATTTTTAAAATCTCCTATTGTTCCGCATCATGTAGAGAAACTAGTACATAATGTCAGCAGAGACTTCCTACGCCATGACATAGCTTTTGTGCACCTGTCTATGGTTTTTATTCCTGAATTTCTTTGAAAAGAACACCCCAGTTGCCAATCATTTGAACCCTGCATTGCCACGTGTAAGATGTTGCTGGCACCAAATACCTACTGGAATGCACCAAGCCTAAATATATATGTGTCTTTTTTTCCTTAAAAGACAGATTTTTAAGCTTCATTTTTAGGATTTTATTTTAGGCACAGAATGCGGTGTGACTGGAATAAGAGACGGGCCTGTGGAATAGAAGAGTCGTGACAACACGGCAGCTATTTTGTCAATATGTTGACTGCGTTTCTTTCCTCGGAGAAATCCATTTTCATGCCAGATGCCGTTGGGACGAGTGCTACCAAAGTATTTGATGTCAGTGACAGACTCACTTTTAAGATATCAGGAGTTCTGTCTTCAAAAGGGCTCCTTCTTTTAGCGCCTGTGGCACAGTAAAAAAAGTGTACCGTTTGAAACCGAGTCCTTCTGTGTACAATTACTGCTTTAAAAACGCGACTTTGCTGTCTCTACTGGAGGAGTCCCCCCGGGGTAACTTTGCATAACAAAGGACTGGGACGTGGAATCTTCACTCCCGGGAAGTTCTGCGCGCGGATAGAAAGGCAAACCCTGGATGAAGTTTTCTTCGGGGCATCGATGCCTCTGCACTTGCTATGAGGTCTTCATCATCCTGGGTCTGGCTGCTGAATCTTTCAAGCCGGGGTCTCCCTCTGGCCTCTGAGGTTGAGGCAGGAAGTCTAATGACTGGGCTGAGGCTGGGGAGAGTGTGGTGGGAGCTGTGTAGAAAATTATTTAAAAAAATCTAGTGTGTGAGGCGTAAGTTTATATGATTGTGGCAATTAAATATTTAAGGAACCAAATTCTTAAATTTGATGAATCTGAAAAGGTAGAAATTCACCCATCCTCTGCTTTCTTCTTTTCTATTGGGGACAGTGTGTTTCCTATAGCGGACTCAACATCTGTCCACTGATCCAGCGCTAACAATAAAAATAATTTCTCCTATTATGCTTTGGTCATCCAGGTGCAATTATTTCTCTAACACACACACTATATCCATATGACGGTGGGGCCCATAACACCGCATATACATTCACTTACTCATTTGTTCCCTGGATTTCCTCCGTCATGAAACCTAGGAGAAAAACGATTTGCTGGAAGGAGACGGGATACCTCTTTTATAATGACATAATATTTCTCTTTTGCTTTAAGGTATTCCGCTCATTGGTCGATGGACCAACTAGTAGGAATCAGTTGATGGTGATTAAGACCAGCTCAATCACAATGAACTCTTTTACCATTCCATTATTAATCATTATGCTAAAGAAAATCACTGAGTCATTTGTTTAAAGAATAATAAAGTTTATATAAAGTTTTTGAATGCAGGAAATTTGAGATTAATCTTATTATTCAGATCATTGCATTTATCATCAATATAAGAATAGTTTGAAATTGCATGGCACTTTTATTAGACGGAAAAACAAGGTTATCATACTAAGAACTCTATAGATCAACCTATCTATCTCTCTGGGGAAATCCTAATAATTCTAATAAAAATCTATCAAATAAAAGTTCTCCTAAAGCAGCATCTTTATACTCAACTGGAAAAGGAAAATAACAGCAGCAGCCTCAGCTCGTCAGCATCAGCAACCGCAAACTCTCCCATCTACAGCATCTAACTTCTTCAGCATCTCCCGCAGCATCCCGCAGCATTCTAACCCCTCCCACCAAGAGTAGGTCTTCTTATACCCTAATTCTAGCTTACAGCATAAAATGTTTCTTCTTACATGGCGCGATTCATTCTCATTGGTCAAAAACTCAGGTCCATATACATTTTAATCAAACTTCCTGGTCTTAACCAGTTCCGTGTGGAATGTCCATGCAAGCATCGTTTCCCACAGTTCATGCACTTGCTCATCCGTTTCGATCAGTCCAAATTGTATCTCTTTCTGTTACATTTTGTGTAATACAGTTCCGTCTATTGATTCACCCAGGCTTCTCACGCTTCTTGCTGATCATCTTGGCACACATCTGCTCAGAAGGGTCACAGCAGCCTTGACCATACTTTCATCTTAGCCTCTCGGCATCAGCACGTGATCATCCCTTTTCCACAGCCTCTCTCCTCTATCACATGGTCTCATCCGCTCATGCGCACTCTAGTAATTCGCGGCCATTTTATATTGCTGCTCGGCAGGCCTAAGCGCACTATTTTCAAAGATAAACAAAATGTTATTAAAACAAAGAAATATAAACCCTTTCGTTTCCCTCCCGTCTTTCTACGTACCCCAATTAGGTATTACCTAGCAGAAGCAACATATAAAGCTGTCCCTTACTTACCATCGCTTTATTTTGCAACCACACGTTTTATTTAAAAGCACAAATCATGCATTTATTATTAAATTAGTACGCAATTATTATGCTATGTTAGAAACGTAAACAATTATAAGTCAATTAATTTGCACACTGATTTGCGTGTTACCATTAACCCTTAACATACATTGTTGGTTATTTACTTAAACGAACATGTTTATTAATATTGTACGAAAATATTAGGAGGTTAACATTTTTACATTTACCCTGCTCCATCAACTCCCCCTTTGGTGATTTTTAATATCACCACAAAAACCTAAGTTATACAATTTTCTCAGACAGCATATATCTTTTATCCGTTTGCTTTTGTTAGTTTATACTTCTGTATCCCTTTCAACTTGTTTCTTCGTTTTCTTGTACATGTTCTCTTTTATTTCTTCTAACTCTATTTCACCTATTTCTCTCTCTCTTTCCTTGTTTATCATGTTTTCTTTTTCTATCTTATTCTGCCTTCTTCTTCTCTTTATACATGTTACTGCAAGCTTCAGTACTAATATTATTATTATTATCATGGTTGCTATTATTATAACTTTCCCTATTATTAATCCACTCATTCTTGTTAACCAATTTGTTACAGAAGAAAACCCTTTACCAAGTTTCCCCCACACACTTTCAACCTCCAGTGGAACAAGTTCTTTGTGCAAATTTGTAATATTTGTTATATACTTCTGTATATTTTCGCTCTTATCTGGAATGTAAGTGCAACAATGTTGGACTTTCAGCATTCCACAAACTCCGCCCTCTTTTACCAAAAGAATGTCAAGGGCAAGACGATTTTGCATCACCATAGCTCTCATGGCAACCATCTCGGTATTTACCATTAAGAACCCTCCAGCAGTATCTGTAGATAAACGATCTACCACTGTGGATAATTTCCGAATTCTAAATGCATTCAAAGATATTCCCACTGCTGGTATCAATGCACCAAAAATATCACCTACTATTTCTGAAAAACTTTCCCTTTTTCTACGTGTAAAGGTATTTATCATTTTGTGTGTTCCTTTTTCTTTTCTATCTACATGAAAAATCTTTGGAAAGACCAGGCCTAAGTAGCATGACCCATACCAATGGTCCGGCAACCTATAATAAGCCCTATTCCTGCAAACATAATAAATCCCTGGAAATATTGGATCTTTTCCCCCTTTGAATCCCCATCCACGTAAAATTTGGTAATTGTCATGGCAATTGCTGGAACCCACAAAATAATTGTCTTATCTTGTCTTATTTCTTCTAATGCACAACCTTCCCTGTTGGGGCCAATCCAGAGTCATAGCTGCATTTGTCTTTTTCTTGTCATGATGGTCTTCCTCAAACGCCCAAAGAGGTGTTTTTGTCTCTTCTATCACTTTTCTTTGAAATTTCACTCTTCTCTCTTCAACCATTTCCAAAAATACCTTTTCTTCCTTCTTTAACTCACAGGTAAGGTTGTACCTATTTATATTATCTAATGTTAAAATCTTATCTTCTAAGAAATATTCACCAAACGTCTTTCCCTCTTTTATTTTGTTAAGCTCGGGAACTACAGAAACCTTTGCAAAAATCTTATTTATATCAGTATAATAATATTCTAATCTACCTGTTTTATAAAATAAGCTTGCTAAAACACTACATGTTATTCCATACGTCAAAGGGAGGTGATGATAAGTCACACCCTCTGCTACAGATGCAGGCAACTGCATACAAACATAGCAATCTCTTACATCCATTGTTTCTACATACTCATACAGTAATTTAGTAAAAACATTCTTTGAAAAATCTGTTATTGATTTGTCCTTATGTAATTCTGCACTACTCTTTAAAATAACTGGCTCTTGAGTGTTAGCTCCTTTTTCTTTCTCAGTGTTATTAGACTTTTCTACTACAGCTAAACTAATTGGAATAGTTATTGCTAATACCACCCATACTGTTATTAATAAACCTGTACAAAAACAGCACATCTTGCACCATCTACTTAAAAACTCACATCTACACTTTCTATCTCTAGTATTCTCCATTTTGTCTTCTAACCTTATTTACTTGTTTTCTAGAAAATTGTGTCACTACACCTCGAAATGACTTGCTTGCCACTCTGTACTTTCAATATTTTGTCTTTGCTTGGTACTTTCTTTTAATTCTTTTTCAGAATTCTTTCTCTGTCACATCCGGTAAATTCGTCAGTTCAGTGTTTTGTCAAATCCGGTAAACTATCTAAACTTCTTCAGGTTTGTTGCTTCAGGTTTGTTGCACTTCACTTTCTCCCATCAGGTTTCTTTGTTCTGGGTTTTCGTGAGTGTTCAATTCTTCTTTGTGACTAGTCAAAGCACGATACAACCATTCAGGCGATCTATACTTTTGATTTACTTTCTTTATTCTTTTCGTTTTCTGCAAGTGTTTTCCACCTTGTTTTTCTTGCTCTTTTTGACTTGTTATTTCATTCACTTGTTCAGCACTTTTCCCATCCAATTTTATGATTCTGTATCTTAATTTTCTTACTTCGTTGGGCCAATTGTCTCCTTTTCTTGGCCTTTTTGCTTCACTTCCTTTTTCCTCTCTTTCTGTTTTCCAATTTCTTTTTCTTGTCTCTAGTTTTTCATTTCTTTCTTCTCCACTTTCTTCTGATTCTGTTTCAATCCTTTCGTTATTTCCTCTTATTTTAAAGCTTATAATTTCGCTTTCATCTACTTGTGGTTCTTTTCTTATCTTCCTTCGTTCACCTATTTCTGTCCCTCCTCGAGGTTCTTCCGATTTTGTGTCAGTTTCTCTATCTGCTTCTAAATTTCCCTGTTCTTGTGTTTGATTATCTGTCCCTACTGCTCCTCGGGGTTTTCCGATTTTTCGAACTTTTGGTTTGAAACTCTCCTTCTTCATCTATTAATATTATTTTCGAAGGAATTTTACCACAACTTTTACTTGGTTGTTCACTGTCACTATCTTCTGGCTCAGTTTCTTCTCTTATGCTTTCAAAATTCCACTTTCTTTTTAGAATTTCTTCACCTTCCGAATGTTCTGTATCAGATTCTGAACTGGTGTCAGATATTTCCAGATGTCGACTTACAGGTCGATCTTCAAATTCTGGAACTTCAGCTATTTCTTCTATTTCCTCTTCTTCTATTGTTGCACTTGTAGTTGGGTCTTCCAGATGTCGACTTACAGGTCGATCTTCAGGTTCTGGCACCCTGTTTGTCTCCTCTTCTCTTTCTGATGCTGAACTGTTATCTGATATTTCCAGATGCCGACTCACATGTCGATCTTTAGGTTCTGGAACTCTGATGGTGTGGCTGGCATGTACCCAGTGTTTCACTCCTGCACACTTGACTGCGGTGGTCGGCACTAGGATCACTTGTCGTGGTTCGTCCCAGCGAGGAACCAAACAGTTTCTTCTCCGGTGGACTTTTATTCGAACCCAATCTCCTGGATTCAAGTCGTGAGCTGGTTTTCTTTCAAGAGTGGTCGCATCCGGTCCAACCTGATGAAACACAGAACGCACCACATCAGCCAATCCTTTGCAATAATCCAGTACTAGATCATCAGTTATAGTCAGTAGCTTGTTGACAGGTACTTGTGCTTGTCTCATTGCTCGTCCCATGATTATTTCATGTGGACTGAGTCCAGTCTTCCTTTCCGGAATACTTCTGATTGTCATCAGAACTAATGGCAGAGCATCTGGCCATTTGAGTCCTGTAGCTTGACACATTTTTCCTAACCTGTTCTTGATCGTTCCATTCACTTGCTCTACTATTCCAGAAGCCTCTGGTCTGTATGCACAATGCAGTTTCTGTTTAATACTAAGTGCTTCACAAATCAGTTTAACTAATTCGTTTTGGAAATGTGTTCCTCTATCTGTTTCAATCGTGACTGGAAAATTGGAATGAATTGTCGCAGCAAAAGTTTTGCTACTGTGATACTGTCATTCCTTCTTGTTGGATATGCCTCCACCCAACGGGAAAACAAACAGACGACCACTAGAACATACCTCAATCTGCTGCAAGGTGGCATTTCAATAAAATCCATTTGCATTCTGGTGAAAGGACCCCCTTCTCGTCCTATTCTTCCTAGACTCACTACTGTATTTCTTCCCGGATTTAACTGTTGACAAATAAGACATCTCTGACAAAGACTTTCAGCTATGGCTCTGAATTTTGGATTGTACCATGTTTGTCTAAAAAGTCTGATCATTGAATCTCTCCCAATATGGGCTTGCCCATGGTACATCCGTGCCATGTCAGAAATCATGCTATCAGGCATAACTGGTCTCTCATCCCTGTAAACCCATACATCAGTTTCTTCATGTTTTCTACATCCTGCTTTTAGCCAAGTATCTTTTTCTTCATCTTCTGCAGCTTCTTGCAACTGTCTCACCTCATCCCATGTTTCAATAGAGTTAGTAAAAAGCAAAGGACAAGAAATATGCTCTCTTTCGCGACATTTATTCAAAGAAACCACATTCTTTGCACAGTACTGTGCCATCTCGTCAGCATATTTGTTGCCAACAGTAATGAGGTCTTCCCCATTTTTATGTGCATTGCACTTCACGACAGCGATCTGTTTAGGCAGCTGTATCGCCTCAAGCAACTTTTTCACAAAATCTCCATTTCTGATGGGCGTCCCTGCAGACGTCAAGAAACCTCTTTGTGACCAAATCTGACCAAAATCATGCACGACTGAGGAAAAGTGTTCTTCTGATCGGTATCATTTGTACCAGGACTCCATTGTTTTTTCATTGCCATTTCGTGTCAAACACTTCCACACGACCCACCTGGTCGTTTCTGCTGATGCCTGAGGAAATTCTAACTAACACGACAAAAAAAAACATCTTGCAGCCTGCATTTCTGCCCAGGAACTGTCGCACACCCAACCCCCTGTTCTTTGCAGTTCGACAGAAAACCATGAGACACTCACGCCCTGTGTAAATGATTTGTTTCCCATCTCCTGCTCCCTGCCTGGTAAACATCCTTGACACCGTGATCAGGTTATCTGGACAATGGTCTGACTGCTGGGCCTTGATCAGGGTGATTGGACAATGGTTTGAATGACCGAGCTTTGATCAAGCTGATCGAACAATGACCTGAATGACCGTGCTTTGATCAAGCTGAGTGAACAATAATTTGAGTACCAAGCCTTGATCAGGTCACCAACTACAAACACCGTCTGGATCTGGTTATCAACTGCAAACACTGCCCTGATTGAACAATGGACTAACAGCCAAAAGACTGGAATGAAAAAGTATAAAAGGCTTGTAAGCTGCGGAGTAAAGCATCAGCCTCCTCTGTCTTGTTTCTAACGAGCTTGGGACTCTGTTCCATAGCCCGGGCTATTTGAATAAATCTGGGTTCCTCCTGCAGACGAAGGCTCCTGTGTCTCCTTTTACTACGTATGAAGGGTATGGAAGACTTGGGCAATTCCCCCGCCGCCGAGACCCAGTGAGTGGGTTATTCCGGTTCTTCAAATGGCGCCCGAACAGGGACTCCACGAGTACGAAGGTCAGGCCCGGTGGATGTGAGGAGGTGCACGGAGAGACTCCGACGGAGGCGCCCTACCCGAGGGATTCTTGCAATCCGGTAAGCCGAACGACTCGCCCGCTGTTCCTCCCCACCCGGTCTGGGCCACATGACCGCGTCCTCGCTGGAGTCCCCTAGCAAATAATTTCTGGAGCAGGACACAGCCCTACGTCTGCAGAAGAGAACTACCCCTGTAAGGTAAGGGTGGACTGATCACCCACCAAGTCTGTATGATTCTGCTGTTATTGACCTTTGCAAAAGCCAAGCAGGCGAGGTGAATTTTAAAACCCGCCGGTGTCTGTTACCTATTTACAAGCATGCCAGTCAGTAGTAAGTTCAAGAAATTATGTTGTTGTATGTGTACGCAGGACTCCCAGCTGGAGGCGGCTTGTCCGCTTCCTCCAGAAGGGACCCCTGGCCATACGATGTATGTTAAACATGGCCCTTCTGCCATAATGTTTTCCTCATTCTGGGTAAAATATACGAAACAAAGTAACGCGGAATTACAGTGGCCACTTTTCGGCTCCTTTAATTCCCAAGTTCTCGCCAACTTAGAGGAACAATTAATGAAAAGAAAAAACGCGCCCGTCTATGTTTGAATCTGTCCGATTTTGGAGGAAAGAGATAGAGCAGAGAGCTAGAAAGCAGAAGGCTCAAGAAAGAAAACAGGAACGCATGTCAATGGCCGACCACGCCAGAGTAAATTTACAAAATCAAATGACAAAATCGGTAGAAATAGCCAACAGGGAGCATGGGGCCCGGGTACAAAAATGCTATCCAGCTCGTGAGGAGAAAAGAAAGGGCCATATGGATGGGGGAGAAGAAGGTGATTCCTTGCTTGATACCATGCTAGAAAGCCCTCCTGCATATGCCCCAATGTACCCTGCCATGACGCCTCACACCCCACATGTCCCCCCGCCACTGCCCACTCCTGCCCCCACTGCCCCTCCTACTGTTCTTCCTGTCACACCAACCCTCCCGATTTTTCCTATGACACCGACCACGCCCGCTAACCCTGTCCTCACTGCGGGAATGACAACAAGTCTCCATCCGCCCAACCCCTGCGGCTTTACCCCTACCCGCCCTTTTCCTACTTCCCCATGGTCTACAGTTAAGCAGGATTTATATAAAATGTTCAATTCCCCCCGACTGGCCTCCTTGCGCTCTGCAGTCAGCTTTTCGTCCCTTCGAGAAAATAACCTACAGAAGCAACAGTGTGAATGTTGGATAAAGAACGGGAATATTTATGCCTTTAAAGACATATGGTCCACCTTTTCCCAGTGGACGATTATGGAACAGACCACCTGGGCTGAATACATGTGTACGCTGGTCATGCAAAAATTTGAGAATGCGCTTATGCAGATACCCACTGGATTAATGGACCTTAGGTCACAAATAAGAAGAGGCGATGTTCAGGGAGAGGGGATGTTTGGTGCTGTGTCTGCTTTAATGGCTTACCGTGATATGACCGCTTTTTCCAACACCCCTCTAGAGACAGCTATGCCAATGAGAGAGGCGGCCCCTGTCTTTGTTAACGCACTTACCGATGCCCAAAATAATGGCCGAGGGGCTGTTGAGGCACACTGGCGCAGGCTTTGGGTTCATGTTCCTTGGAAAAGGTCAGAAGTAATGCAGTTAAAAGAACAATTACCAGATCCCCGGAAGAATCCGGCTGCCTTTTTCAGAGAATTAGGTCAGATTATATCTGCAGGTACTCTAGTTCTTGAGGATATAGATTTACTTTTTGGTACGGTTGTTCCCACTGAAATTTGGGACAAGATTCGACATACTGATCATGAAGTGGCGTTGGGAGGTAAATGGGCTGACCTAGAGGCTATGGAAGAAGCAAGGGTAGGGGGACTAAACCAGAAGCTGCCATCCTGACTTTGCCCGGTAAAATAATAACGTTTATGAAAACACTTTTGCCGGAAACTGTCATTAACTGGGATAAAATAAACGCCTGTAGGCAGCGAAAAGATGAGAATGTGGCGGACTTCTTTACCCGTTTTGAGACAGAATACAAGGGACATAGTGGTTTGGATCCCCGGACCCCAGGTTCTGGCCCAGTGTTTGTCGATAAGTTTGTCAGGAACTTGCTTCCTGAGATTTCCACCAGGCTTAAGAAAGTTGAAAGTACGTGGTCTGCCCAAACTATCACTGGTATCTTGGCTATGGCACAATATCATGAGAATAGGGAGAATGAAGATAGAGACAAGGAAAGTAAGAAGGTTAGGGATCTTAAGACTAAGGCACTTCTGCAGCAGGCTTACCCTCCCCGAGGTCCCGATGCCCGCGGGAATTTCAGATCTCAACCCCAACACCCTCCGAGGGCTCGCCAGTCTACCCCCTCCAGCCCTCAACATACGGGAGCCCTCCAAACAGATCAGTGTGCTTATTGTAAGGGGTACGGCCATTGGATAGACGAGTGTCCCGTGTTAGCTGCAAAACATCCGAACAGGGAAGACTCAGCCTCGCGCTCCCAGGGAGGGAAGGCCGACTAGGGACCATGGCCCGCCCCATCCACAGGATAAAGAACGTAGGCCCAGGGATCACATTCCCGTCCGGCCGCGCCCGGCCAATAGGTTTGATGGGTACGAAGCAACACGCACTTATTACAATGATGATTATGACGAAGTTGATGAGATAGGGTCCTACCAAGCATAGGACAGCCAGGAAAGGGGTATTACCAGAGTGCAAATTCCAGTGGATCAAAGGGGCCCGTATGTTCAAATGTCAGTTGTGGGGAACGATCAGAATTTTCTTTTGGATACTGGGGCCACCAGGTCTTCTATCGCACGTCTGTCAGTCCCGGAGGCACCCCTTTCTGGCAAAATAAATGTCTCCGTGGGTTTTGCAGGAACACCTGTGACGAGCCCTGTCTCTGAACCCCTCCCTCTCGATATTGGCCCTGCACATGTTGACGCTCCCTTGGTCCTTACTACAGGTTGCAGTGAAAACTTGTTAGGCATGGATTTACTGAAAGCTCTGTATGCGACCATATCATGTAGTCCCCAAGGTGTATCCCTAACAATTTCTCCCACCGCAGCTTCCTATATGTATCTGTCTGGTCCCCTCCCACCAGAATTGCAGTTTTTACCTTCCTCCCTCTGGGCATCATCAGACACTGATGTAGGGTGTCTCAACATATCCCCTCATGTGGTACGCATCGAGCCAGGTGCACTTCTCCCCCGCCTCCGGCAGTATCGACTACCCGCGGAAGGAGAAATGGCCCTTTTAACAATAATATCTGAATTAATGGACAAGGGCGTAGTGGAGGAAACACGTGGCAATATCTGTAACAGTCCCATTATTCCCGTTCTTAAAAAGACCAATGGAGATGCTCTCTCCCCTAAAATATACAGATTCGTGATTGACCTGAGAGCCCTTAACAAAATAACAATCTCCCAATATCCTGTTGTCCCCGACATTACAGCCCTCTTAACGATGGTCCCTTCTGACGCAACGCACTTTTCTGTCATAGACCTGAAGAATGCTTTTTCAGCATTCCTATACATCCTGACAGCAGACATTTTTTGGTTTCTCCCTTGGTGGGCGAAGCTTTAGATTCTGCCGCGCCCCTCAAGGTTTCACCGAGAGCCCCAGTATCTATAGTCAAGCCCTCAAAAGTCAACTAGATTCCTTGGAACTCCCTGATAACTCCACACTATTACAATATGTAGATGACCTCCTCATTGCTGCAAATTCTGCCCCATCATGTAAAGAAGCTACTCTCTGTTTGTTACGCCACCTTGGCCTCCATAATCACAAAGTCTCTTTAAAAAAGCTTCAGTTTTGTCAAGAGAAGGTGACCTATTTAGGTCATCTCCTCTCGAAGGAGGGAAGACAGCTTACCGCTGATCGTGTAGCCATTATCAATGCTATGACGGCCCCACGAACACAAAAGCAGGTGCGAGCCTTCATAGGCCTAACCTCATACTGTAGACAGTGGATTTCCAACTTTTCGGCCATGGTCAAACCTCTTCTTGCCCTCACCACTAAAGACATATCAGACAGTTCCTTTCCATGGACTAGAGAGCATGCGCAGGCCTTCCAAGATTTAAAGAGGGCTCTGTGTACTGCTCCAGTCCTCGGTACTCCTGATTATAGCAAGCAATTTTTTCTTTTTGTACATGAGACAGACGGCTGTGCATGCGCTGTCTTGACCCAGATGTTCGGAGGTCACCATCGGCCATGTGCCTATTTTTCAGCCACCTTAGATCCTGTTGCAAGGGCTCTCCCAGGATGCCTACGGGCGACCGCTGCGGCCGCCCTCATGGTCCGTCAGAGTGCGGGGATCGTCATGAACTCCCCCTGACTCTGATGGTCCCCCATTCTGTAGATACCCTCCTTAATAACACCAAGACACAGTACCTCACTAGCGCACGACTCACAGGATATGAACTGACACTCTTTTCCAGCCACATTAACATCAAGAGATGCACTGTACTGAACCCCGCAACATTACTCCCTCTGGATACTCAGGATGCCCGCTTAGACCCACATGACTGCATATTAAGGACAGAGGAGGAGACGAAGGGACGGGTTGACTTACAGGATACCCCGATAGCAGAACCAGAAGGTACACTATATGTGGATGGATCATGTCTCAGAGGGCCAGATGGTAACACCTCAGCCGCCTATGCCCTCACGACATTAGGACAAGTAGTAGAAACAGCTCAGATTCCACAGTGCTCTGCTCAAGCAGCAGAATTAGTGGCCCTCACTAGAGCCTGTGAGTTAAGCAAAGGGATGACGGTAAATATTTATACTGACAGCCAATATTCCTTCGGGGTGGCCCACAACTTCGGGAGGTTATGGAAAGAAAGGAATTTCCTTACTTCCCATGGGACCAAGATTCAACATGGCCCCCTAATTCACCGATTGTTAGACTCCCTGACACTCCCCAGAAAGGTGGCCATTATAAAATGTAAGGCCCATAAGAAAGTGACAGATGATGTTGGGAAAGGCAATGCCCTGGCTGACCAGACGGCCAGACAAACAGCTCTTAGAAAAAGGGAAGGAATATATGTAGGAGGTCCCGCTAGGTGGGTGGCAGACGAGGGCATGGTTGAAAACACAGTACAGAGTGTGATCGATATTCAGTCCCATACTACTCCTGAGGAACTACGGGTGTGGAAGGAGCAATTAGCAAAGGAGGGAATTGATGGTTGCTGGGTCCGCACGACTATGGAAAGACAATGGATGTTACCTGACAGTCATGTGCTACCAGTAGTTACGATGGCCCATGGTCCTGCTCACATTAGTGCAAAAGGGATATGTAAACTGTTGGAACCTACATGGTACAACTCTAAGATACCAACATATGCTGAAAAGCTGGTTAAAACATGCATGATTTGCCTAATGTAGAACCCAGGAAAAGGCACAGTTACTCCTAAGGGAGGATTCTCTCCTCCTACCTTCCCTTTTGAAGTCCTCCAAATAGATTACATCCAGATGGACCGATGTAACAATTTAAAATATGTCCTAGTGGTGGTCTGTACCTTCAGCCGATGGGTGGAGGCCTACCCCGTCAAAGACTGCACCGCTATCACTACCGCCAAAATGCTATTAAAAGAGTACCTCCCACGATTCGGTTTGCCCCGCTTGGTCTGGAGTGACAACGGGACACACTTTACGGCTCAAATTATGGAATATATCTGTACAGCATTGGGTATAAAACAAAAATTTCATGCAGCTAACCACCCCCAGTCAGCAGGTCTAGTGGAGGTGTACAATGGCATCCTAAAAACTAAAATGGCCAAAATAGTAGCTGAGACAGGTGTCACTTGGGTTGATGCTCTGCCCTTGGCCCTATTGTCTACAAGAACAACAGCCCACACCAGGATAGGGCTATCCCCCATGAGATTGTGTTCGGGAGGCCTGCCAATGTATGGGGTGTCCCGCGGCCTAAGAAACTGTCTGATGTTGAATACCCTGTATTAACTGATTACCTGTACAGTCTAACTAATACCTTTCGTACTCTTTATCACCAGGTGCATGAGGCCATACCTGACAAAGCGAGGGCCCAGAACACGTTATCCAACCTGGTGATTGGGTCTTAGTAAGAAATTTTCAACGGACTAAGAGCCTTGAACCCCGCTGGACACAGCCCCGTCAGGTGTTGCTGGCCACCCGCACCGCCGTGAAAGTAGAAGGTCGGAAGAATTGGGTGCATTCGTCCCACTGTAGGCGTGTGCCTCTGCCCCTCCCCTACGATCAGTGGGTGAGGGAAGGACAAGGAGACTCAGAAACAGAAACAGTCCCGACGTTTGTCCCATTCAGCGATGCCAGACTGCATTTTACATCTACGGAAGCAGAGAGTGACAGCATACTGAAAGGAAGGGTGGAACCCTCCCTTAACTCTGCTCAACGTCCAGAACAATTGTTTCCCGACCATACTGACCCTACTTCTGACCGATATAACTTGCGCCCCGAGGGAAGGCTTGCCTTTGACTTCGCCAAGTGCCTATAGGCTGTAGGGCTGTGATCTCCCCGGCCGAGAGTAGTGCTGGTGTGTCAGACTAAGGTATGCCATAGGGCTCTTGGCACCTGCGCCCAGTGAAGCAACCACCAATCACAGACAGCCACTAGAGGTCCCTGGCTTAGCACAATGGCTGCCGTCCAAAACACTCGAATCCAGAAACAATATGTCAGTCTCCGACATAGTAAATGCTTCATGGCCACCGTGGTGACGCTGTTTGTCTCCCTCATCCTGTCTATTCTTGGTTGGCTGTTACTAATCTACCATCCTGTTACCTCACCAACCCCTACCCCAACTCCTACAGAGCACCAGTATTACACGCTACCAGCCCACGAGTTACCCCGCCGTGCAGAATTCTTCAATAACACCTTCATCCAAATGTTGCATCATCATCAGCTGATCATGAACACTTCCAACTGCTGGGTTTGCGGACTGATGCCGCATTCCATGATACACCCTGTCCCATTCTTTCCGTACCCCTTTTCCATCTCTGGGTCTTGTCTTGCATGGTGGATGTTGATACAGGAGGCCTACACTGTCAATGGTACTGCCAATTCTGCCCTTGGAACATTTCAGGATGACTTCTGGCGGAACAGATCTGGCCATGCCAATGCTCCTTTTGCCCGACCAGCTCATCCACATCGCTACTATCACCAGATGAACTCGGTGAGATGGTAGTATTCAACTCAACCACTCGACGAACATTTTCCAGATTCCGCACAAGAAGGATACTGCCCGATGAACGAGACACTGTGAATGTCATAAATGTGCAAGGCCGTGTCTGCATCCATGGCCTACGGACTAAGAAAGTTGGTACCAGTACTTGTAATATCACAAAATCTTTAAACTCTACATCTCCTCCGAAGCTGGTGGCATCCCCCAACACCTATTTTATCTGTGGCACTACCGCCTACACTTGGCTCCCCCGTAACTGGTCTGGTACCTGCTATCTGGCCTTCCTCCTTCCGCCAACGTATTCTACCCATGGGAGTTACCACCTGTTGATGAAGGGCGCTCTGCGTCGCTCACGTAGGGGCGTCATATCAGCCGAGGATACAGCAGGCCAGGAAACCGGGGACTTCCTTAAAGGTTTCCTTCCATTCTGGGGCCCCATGGCAAACAGTCGGGCTGTACGAGGACTGACCAGGGTCCTTGAAGCCACTATCACAGTAACAGCTGGTGCCCTCTCCAACATCACTGCAGAACTACAGGCGGACCGCCTTATAACACTGCAGAACCGTATGGTCCTAGACGTCCTCCTTGCTGATCGTGGTGGTGTGTGTAAATTGATCGGCTCCAGCTGCTGCGTGTACATCCCAGACAACGCACCTTCAGTGTACTATGCCATCCAACGTCTGCATCGCCTTTCTTCCGAAATTCATCTGGATAAAGGCAACTGGTCCCTCACAGGCTGGATCTGGGGCCTCCTTTCCCAGTGGGGGTGGAGGGTCCTCATCTTCCTTGCCTTGGGAATAACTGTCCTGGTCTCCTGCTGTTTGTGCTTTCAGTGCCTGCCAGTGCTCTGTACAATGTGTGTCCAGACCATCCAGCCTCCACCCTCCAACATTCACAACACCAATATGATGATGATGCTCCAACAAGAAACCGATGGCCTTATGAACATTGACATTTCTTAAAGTATTTGCCACTCAATGGCAAAAGGAGGGTCTGAGGAAAAGTGTTCTTCTGATCGGTATCATTTGTACCAGGACTCCATTGTTTTTTCATTGCCATTTCGTGTCAAACACTTCCACACGACCCACCTGGTCGTTTCTGCTGATGCCTGAGGAAATTCTAACTAACACGACAAAAAAAACCATCTTGCAGCCTGCATTTCTGCCCAGGAACTGTCGCACACCCAACCCCCTGTTCTTTGCAGTTCGACAGAAAACCATGAGACACTCACGACCTGTGTAAATGATTTGTTTCCCATCTCCTGCTCCCTGCCTGGTAAACATCCTTGACACCGTGATCAGGTTATCTGGACAATGGTCTGACTGCTGGGCCTTGATCAGGGTGATTGGACAATGGTTTGAATGACCGAGCTTTGATCAAGCTGATCGAACAATGACCTGAATGACCGTGCTTTGATCAAGCTGAGTGAACAATAATTTGAGTACCAAGCCTTGATCAGGTCACCAACTACAAACACCCTCTGGATCTGGTTATCAACTGCAAACACTGCCCTGATTGAACAATGGACTAACAGCCAAAAGACTGGAATGAAAAAGTATAAAAGGCTTGTAAGCTGCGGAGTAAAGCAGCAGCCTCCTCTGTCTTGTTTCTAACGAGCTTGGGACTCTGTTCCATAGCCCGGGCTATTTGAATAAATCTGGGTTCCTCCTGCAGACGAAGGCTCCTGTGTCTCCTTTTACTACGTATGAAGGGTATGGAAGACTTGGGCAATTCCCCCGCCGCCGAGACCCAGTGAGTGGGTTATTCCATTTCTTCACGACCCCAAAGCCGTACTGGCTGTCAGTCATAATCGTAACCCGTACATTTCTTCCCAACTTACATGCTTGAATCAGAGCTACTAATTCTGAAACTTGGGCAGACCGTACACCTTTCAGACAAGATGCTTCCAATACAGTTGCTACTGTGCAAACTGCATATGCTGCACTTAGAACTCCATCACTCGTTCTTAAACATGAGCCATCCACAAACAGAATATAATCTGATTCTTTCAAAGGCTCATCTCGGATGTCAGCTCTTGGTTTTGTACAGTATTCGAGCACATTCAGACAATCGTGATCTACTTCATCCATTTCAATCACATTCTCTTCATCTGGCAATGATGTTGAAGGATTCACATTCATACATCTATCAATGGTCACATTATCTTCACTCAAAATTACCTTTTCATACCTAGTCAGCCGACTATGTGTCATGTATTGGGTTTTCGTTCTTGTCAAAAGAATTTCCACAGAATGGGGAACATACACTCTCAATGGATACCCCATCACTATGCCTTCACTCTGTTCCAGACTCACACAAGTAGCAGCAACCGCTTTCAAACATCCAGGCAACGCTTTCTCTACAGGGTCTAAAACAGCTGAAAAATATGCAATTGGTCTTTTCATAGTTCCATGTCTCTGTACCAAAACTGAAAATGCACATCCATCTCTTTCACTGCAATACAGCTCAAAATCTTTCTCATAGTCAGGCATTCCCAATGCTGGAGCCTCACACAATTTCTTTTTCAGCTCTCTGAATGCTTTCATTTCTTCATCATTCATTTCAAAAGGATCTTTAACATCCTTTTTTGTCAGTTTCTGCAATGGTTTAGCAATTAGTGAAAAACCGCTTATCCATTGTCGACAATATCCAACCATTCCCAAAAACATTCTTACCTCTCTTTGTGTCATTGGAGCTCTCATTCCTTGAATCATTTTTATTCTTTCTGTCGTTACCTTTCGCACTCCTTTCTCTATTTTATGCCCTAAATACTGGACTTCTTGTTGACAAAACTGCAATTTTGAAGGGGACACTTTATGTCCTCTTTTTGCTAAATGATTTAGCAAAGCAATTGTATCATTGACACATGCTTCTTTCGTTTTTGATGCCACCAGTAGGTCATCAATATACTGAACCATTACTGACTTTTCTGGCATTCTTAAATCTTCCAATGATTTCTTTAGGATCTGATTAAAGATTGAGGGACTTTCTTTGTACCCTTGAGGAATTCGGCACCATGCCAAAATACGCTCTCCAAACCTAAACGCAAATATTGGCTGGCTATCTGGATGCAATGGAATAGAGAAAAATGCATGACATAAATCAATTACTGTGTACCATTCTGCTTCGCGTGGAATCTGGTATAGAATCACAGCAGGGTTCGGTACTATTGGGCAACAAGGCACAACAATTTTGTTTACCTTTCTTAAATCCTGTACGATTCTATATGTTCCGTTTGGCTTTTTCAGTCCCATTATTGGCGAATTACATGGACTGCTCATGATTTCTTTTAGAATCCCTTGTTCAATCATTTTATTTATTACTGGCGTTATTCCTTCAATTATTTCTGGAGTCAATTTATACTGGGGCATATTTGGGTAACTCGTTCCTTCTTTTACTGTAATTTTAACGGGATCTACTCCTTTCATTAATCCTACATCTTCTCCTGTCAAGTCCCACACTTCCTCTTTCACTGTCTTTTTCAACTCAATTGGGATTTTCTCTGCATCAAATACAGGAAACAAACCATTTACTTCTGGTTCTAAATTTACCATTGTCATTTTATACAGCACATCCTCATCTGGGGTCTGAAATGCAATTCTGTCTGGAGTACAATAAATTGTGCAGTTCATTTTGCACAACAAATCGCGTCCTAAAAGGTTCACGGGACTACAATCACACACCACAAATCGGTGCATTTCACTAAATAGACCAATTCTTACCTTTACTAATCTAGTAAGAGGCGTTTCAATTTGCTGATTGGAAACTCCAACCACTTGGATATGTTCACCTGAGAGAGGAAGATTTGGAATTTCCACTGACCTAACAGTAGAACGGGTAGCTCCAGTGTCAACAAGGAATGTTACATTTGCACCATTCACTTCTCCATCCACAAATGGACCTGACTGATCTACCTCTAGAGTTGCGCCAAGCACGCACTCTTCCCTCTCTCTTAGGCACCGTCATGAACTTTCATCCGTCTCATCCTCATTCTGTCGTAACCAATATTGTGAAATTTCAGCTGCACGTGACAACTGTTTTACCTGTTCTCCTCTGTAGAATCCTGTTTCTGCACTTTATTTCTGTTGGTTAACACTCTTGGGAAGTGGTGGTTGTGGCACCTGACCTTGTTGAGTAACTACCTCACTCTGCACCTGTGAATTTAATGATTGATTTTCCACATTAGGTTTTGGAGGAAATTTACACTCGTTTCTCCAATGTCCTAGCTTTCCGCAGTTGTGGCATGGCCACTTTTTCTTTGCCTCATCTATGCTCATTTGTCCTTTTCCTTTACCTATATTAGGTCGGGATTTAAACTGTCCTGTTTCACTGCTAGTATTATTCAATTGAGCTTCTTGCTTCTCTGCAACTTTTACTTGTGCCCACATGGCTTTTTCATTCAATTTACGCTGTTTACTCTCAATTTCATCACTGCAATACTTAGCATATCTCAAAACTTCATCCACTGTGCTATTCTGCCATCCTATCAAGTGCTGCTTAATCCTTTCACTTATCTCTGGTGTTAATCCATACACAAACCTATATACAAAATGACTCATGTCCTTCTCACTTAGTGTCTCATAACCACTATACTGTTTGAAAACCAACAACAATCTCTCATAGTACGCGTGCACTGATTCTTTGCTTTCCTGTGTTGTTCTGTCTATTTTTACCCAATCTGTTTCTTTTGGTGGAATTTTATTCTTCAAAAAGGTAACTACTTGATCATACTTCCTCATCACTTCTGGACCTGGCGCTCCTGTTTTGGCATCCCTTGGATATTCTACAGTTGGCCAATCAATGGTAATCTTACATTCTGTCCACAAATCAGCTGGCACTACTATATCAAACAATCCATCTAGATCTATCCACAGCACTTTTGACACCTTAACAAATCTCTCCACTTGTCTGTACCATTCTACTGGTTTCTCTCTCAATTTTGGGAAGTCATTTGTAAATGACAGTATATCCTGTCTGGTCCACGGAACATGCACATAACTACCACCTGGTGTTTCTCTCATCGGGTATTCCCTAGCAACTGGTTCCCTATCTGTTACTGCAAAAGCCAAAGATGCTTTATCTGTTGTTTTCTCATTCCTCTTTGTCCATCTATTTCTCCATCTATCCACATCACCCCATTTTCTCAATAAAACAATCAGCTCTTTTATTTGGGTCAATCTTCCTGATGTGTTCAAATTCTCTATGTCTTTCTCACAAAAATCAACTCTGTACGGTTTCTGCAACGTCCTCACTTTCACAAATTCTACTCCTAGTTCACCTGCAATCTCTTCCAATTTGTCATGTAAATTTCTAGCTCTCCAAGTAAGACTCTTGCACAAAAACATAATCTCGTCATCCTGATAATTTTTTAGTTTTTCTGTTCCAATTGTTCCCAAAATCAACTCTTCCATGTCTATTTTCAACCTAATTACATCTAATGGTTTTTCTTCTGGTTCTTTTGCTTTTAGCGCTTTCATCCATTCATTTAACTCTTCTGGAGTCGGACCTACAGGCGTACTATTTAACTCTATCCAATCACTGCTTCTTTCTGGTGTTCCTGATGCGGACTCTGTCACCATAGGCATTCTTCTAATCTCACTCTCATTTATCGTCAAATTTGTAGGTGGACTTGGTCTACATGTACTAGCCAAATTGTGTGCACTTTCATTATTCAATTCCATCCCTTCTCTTTTTCTTTGCAAATGTGAATTCATGGGAATCACCAAAGAATGTTCATTTATTTTCTGATTCTCAAAAATTCGCATTACTGGACCTATCGTTACTGGTACAGTTACAGCTTCCATATTCTTTGTCAATTCTCTTATTTTCTCAGTCAATTCTTTTGTCGTTTTTGCTAATTCAATTGCATTGTCACTTTCTGTCTCTTCATTTTGTGAAGTTTTAAATGTTTCTTGTGACCTATTTATTTCATTTCTTCGTTCGGGTTTTTATTCCTCCCAGTTTCCATTGGCGGTGCATTAGGTGTCACCACCGCAGAAGTCTGTTGGTATGGAGGTGGGTTTCTGTTTAAAATATCTTCCAGCAATTCGTCATCTGTTTCACTACCACCATACACATACTTTTCTACCACTACATGCTTCTTTTTCTCGGTACACTTTCTCTTTGCTTCTTCCTCAACCACAAAAGCTGGAAACAAACCTCCTGCCATGTTAGCGTATCTCCAACGCTTTACTCTGTCCTCATGATTTATTCCCCACAACCTTCCAGGCATAAACTCATGATTCTTTAATCCTCTGGATCTCTCTCGCTCATACATCTCATCTTCCCATTCCGTTAAAGCTTCAAACTGTGTCGGTCTAGGTCTAGATTCTAACATTACCATTTTTTCTCTCAAGTTCCGTAGTACAGCTACATTAAATGAACCATTCTCAGGAAAAGCCAATGCTCCATCGTTCTTGGTGTATTTTGTCCAATTTTCTAACCATATGCATGTATGATATCCATATTTCAGCATCATGTGTGAAGCTGGTGATTTTGGCGGAGGAATTATTTGTCCCTCTCTTGTCACTACCTTTTTGTCCTTCTTAAAGAAATTCTTAACTTTCGACATCCACGACGTTTTCTCTTTTCCATACTCATAGTACGACATGATTCACAACCTTTTTCTCCTTAAACAATCCGCAATTCAACACTGTTCCCTATGCGTTATTTCAACCAATACTAGCGCGACTCACACCAACCCTCCAATCACAGCGATTTCTGTCTACGGCGCACTATCCAATCCCAGCGCGGCTTTGGTCTACGCCAGTCCTGCTCCTGTTCTCATGTGACTAGCGCACTGTCCAATCCCAGCGCGGCTTTTGTCTACGTCACTTTGCTCTTGACCCCTCCTTTACAAAATTTATCGGCAATTTCTTTTTCAACAATTCTTGTTAGTTACAACATTTTATCCACATTTCCATTGTCTGATTCGCTAAACCGAAAAGATAGCTTTGACCATTCACACAAGAATTCTGTATTTTCCAGTAGGCAGCGCTTACCTCTACCCTACCACAGAACTTTCAGTTTCGTCGATAAAGTAGCACTTTCCTCTACCTTACCCTTCTTTCAAGCAATCAGTAAACCCGTTTCTCTGGGGATAAAACACATGTGGAGACTATACTGCTCCTGAGAATTAAGGCCAGAGTTTCACAAGAAAACCGATCACTATTTCACTTACACACCTTTTATACGCAAAATGTCCCTAATATAACACAACCTGTGTTATTACCAAAAATGAACTCAGACAGTGTAAAATTCCATGCGACTTCTCTTGCCACACGTGTTCCACTTCCTACTTCCCGGAAGCGTGAAAACTTACATATAACATAACGCGACTCAACAAAAAGTGTTAAGACATAAACTTATCAATAATCTATAATCATAAATCAATAATCACCAAACTAATCTATAGAAACCATAACTCTGCTACCAAGAAATCTGATCCAGCGCTAACAATAAAAATAATTTCTCCTATTATGCTTTGGTCATCCAGGTGCAATTATTTCTCTAACACACACACTATATCCATATGACGGTGGGGCCCATAACACTGCATATACATTCACTTACTCATTTGTTCCCTGGATTTCCTCCGTCATGAAACCTAGGAGAAAAACGATTCGCTGGAAGGAGACGGGATACCTCTTTTATAATGACATAATATTTCTCTTTTGCTTTAAGGTATTCCGCTCATTGGTCGATGGACCAACTAGTAGGAATCAGTTGATGGTGATTAAGACCAGCTCAATCACAATGAACTCTTTTACCATTCCATTATTAATCATTATGCTAAAGAAAATCACTGAGTCATTTGTTTAAAGAATAATAAAGTTTATATAAAGTTTTTGAATGCAGGAAATTTGAGATTAATCTTATTATTCAGATCATTGCATTTATCATCAATATAAGAATAGTTTGAAATTGCATGGCACTTTTATTAGACGGAAAAATGAGGTTATCATACTAAGAACTCTATAGATCAACCTATCTATCTCTCTGGGGAAATCCTAATAATTCTAATAAAAATCTATCAAATAAAAGTTCTCCTAAAGCAGCATCTTTATACTCAACTGGAAAAGGAAAATAACAGCAGCAGCCTCAGCTCGTCAGCATCAGCAACCGCAAACTCTCCCATCTACAGCATCTAACTTCTTCAGCATCTCCCGCAGCATCCCGCAGCATTCTAACCCCTCCCACCAAGAGTAGGTCTTCTTATACCCTAATTCTAGCTTACAGCATAAAATGTTTCTTCTTACATGGCGCGATTCATTCTCATTGGTCAAAAACTCAGGTCCATATACATTTTGATCAAACTTCCTGGTCTTAACCAGTTCCGTGTGGAATGTCCATGCAAGCATCATTTCCCACAGTTCATGCACTTGCTCATCCGTTTCGATCAGTCCAAATTGTATCTCTTTCTGTTACATTTTGTGTAATACAGTTCCGTCTATTGATTCACCCAGGCTTCTCACGCTTCTTGCTGATCATCTTGGCACACATCTGCTCAGAAGGGTCACAGCAGCCTTGACCATACTTTCATCTTAGCCTCTCGGCATCAGCACGTGATCATCCCTTTTCCACAGCCTCTCTCCTCTATCACATGGTCTCATCCGCTCATGCGCACTCTAGTAATTCGCGGCCATTTTATATTGCTGCTCGGCAGGCCTAAGCGCACTATTTTCAAAGATAAACAAAATGTTATTAAAACAAAGAAATATAAACCCTTTCGTTTCCCTCCCGTCTTTCTACGTACCCCAATTAGGTATTACCTAGCAGAAGCAACATATAAAGCTGTCCCTTACTTACCATCGCTTTATTTTGCAACCACACGTTTTATTTAAAAGCACAAATCATGCATTTATTATTAAATTAGTACGCAATTATTATGCTATGTTAGAAACGTAAACAATTATAAGTCAATTAATTTGCACACTGATTTGCGTGTTACCATTAACCCTTAACATACATTGTTGGTTATTTACTTAAACGAACATGTTTATTAATATTGTACGAAAATATTAGGAGGTTAAAATTTTTACATTTACCCTGCTCCATCATCACTGGAGAGGATTTTTCCCACCTGTGCAAAAGGTTTTGCTGGACCAGGGCTGCATTTAAATTGCCACCTCCCACCAATGCACCCCAAGTTGATTTTTATTTTACATTTCTTTATTAAACTTTTATATGTTGTTCAGCTTGTACTGCAATTTATACTGTCAAAATCCCGTTCAGAGGGCCCCAGGCAGGCCGAGGTTACTGGACCCAACCGTGGGGGTTGAGGCCTTTTACTCCTGATGTCCAAGGGCCTGACCTACTATGGATTCTGAGCAACTGGGACCAGAACTCCTTCAGGATTTGGCTCTCAGGGTTAGCGTGTTCCGAGCAGTCCAAGGCTCCCTTGGGGGAGGTGTGGATAGAGGTGAGTGAACACACGCACAAAATGCACGCAGCAGCAGTAATAAATACTCACTCTTATGAAAAAATAGAAGCATTTTAATTCTATCACTACCAATACAGTAGAAAAATCGACATTCACAAACAAAGACAAAATATCCCTAAGGTCAGTGGTCTAGTGTTTCTTTGGAGGTTTCCTGACCCACTCCCTCCTCGCATTAGCAATAGTGGTTATTCACCATTAACTATTGCTAACATCTATGGTATACGTCACTAGCAGCAGTCCGAGACTCAAGAGACCACTTTTACTGTAAGTTATAGTCAATAGTGTTCCAGTGCTCCCCCGCTAGCTAGTAACAAGTACCTATGGGCCGACAGGCCCGAAATTAGTCTTACCTGCACCGGTAGGCGTGAAGGGAATGGAGCTCCTGACCGCTCTCCATTTGCAGGCACATGAAGCAGCTGCAGCTGAATTCAGGTGAGCACACAGGCCAGGCAGCTGCACTCAGCGGATGCAGAGTCCCTTACTCGCTGTCATGCTCCTGAAGTGACCAGAGGTTCTCTGCGGCTCCTCCTGCGTGGCGAGTCAAATCAGGTTGCTGTTAATGATGCCCCCAGTAGCTCCCTCCGGCGTACGCGGTCACTGTATCTCACAGTACACAGGCTCCCACCCGATCGGCACAGTGAAGTCTTTGCCGGACGACAATCCTGACATACGGGGTCTCAGCCTGCTACCACACAAGGCTACGACCCTTACTGCACAGCAGTCTTTTTTTTACGGTGGCCCCTCCTGGCATACAGGGTTGCCGACTCGGCACTACACATGTGCTCCGCCCTGATCGGCACAGTGCAGCAAATGGCTCATTTCATGTCGACCCTCCCCTGTTATATGGGGATCACGGACACTGGCCAGAACCAACAACCCAATCGGTGCAGCAGCTATTTCCTCACACCTTACAGAGCGAATCCACTTGACAGGACTCCCCACTGGACCTTATTAGCTCCAACGCTTTCCTCTTCCTTACAGGGTACACTAGTCTTGCCAAGTAGGCAGACGCTGGTGCTCCAGACCCTAGGACAAGAGGTCTTGGATTCCCTGAGTGATGCTCCTTCACCCAGCAGGGAGACTAGCAGGCCTTGGCCCCCAGTCCTGGTCACAGGTAGAAGTCTTGCAGAGCTTCCCCTATTCTCACACCGCACGCATGGCTGCTTTGCAGATGGCAATTTTTGCGGGCTCAAACTCCCCTTCTTATAGTCCATTTCCAGACACCAAATGTGGTTTAGGGTCTGAGTCTTTGAAGTTTTATGTTGCGGGTCTGCTTCTTTTCACACCTCCACTCCTCTGCTCCTCTTTAAAAATAGTCTGTCACAGCAGAAGTGACTCCAAAACTGATAGTCCCACAGCACAGGCCATGGGAGTGACTAGCGTTCACAACTGGATGTCCGCCACAGTGATATGTGCATCATAAAGTTAGTCCTGGGCCCCCAGCCCTACTCTTTATAATTGTCTTATTGGCCCCATCTCCTTTCTGAGATGTGCCCAGGCCCCTTCCTTGTGAACTCTAACTGAATTAAAGAACAACCATTAAAGTGTACAGGGGAAGCCTGGCTCTCCCCAAACCAGTGTGTGTCCCACCCAGGTTAAGGAATGCAGCAAAACACACATTTCTGGGGGGATTTCTCTACCTCCCCTCCATGTTCCACCATGCAGGCCTGGGTCTCCCTAAATGGAACCCAGTGCTCTCCGTGGAATATAGCACTTTACTACGCGATGTATTACATTGCGTGCTATTACAACGCGGTCGTTACAACGACTGCGTTGTTAGTACGTGATGCATTTACATCGCAAGTCTTTACAACAACTTCCACTAGGGGGCGCGCTGGACTTAGGAATAGTATTATTTACTATTCCTACTCCAGTTTGCGCAACTGTAGGGAAGGTGATGGAATTAATTTCCAATACCTCAGCGCCCCCTAGTGGAAGTCGTTGTAAAGACTTGCGATGTAAATGCATCGCGCACTAACAACGCGGTCGTTGTAATGACCGCATTGTAAAGGTATCACGGTGTAATGACCGCATTGTAAAGGTTGTTTCCCGTACCCTTTATGTACTGTACCACTCATAGGCACACATACATCCAGCATTTGCATTTAACATGCACACATTGTATTCTTCATGTATTTTACCACTCACAAGTACACATTTACCCAGCACATGTATTTAACCAGCACGTATTTCACAGCACTGTATCCTTCTGGTACTGTACCACTCATAGGCACATATATGTACAGCACATGTATTCACCATACACACACTGCTCAGTACTGTATCCTTTATGTGTTGTTCCCCTCATAGGCACACCTACACCCAGCACATAAATTTAACATGCACACGCACTGCCCAGCGCTGTATCCTTTTTATATTGTACCACTTGCCGGCACACACACACCCAGCATATGCAGTCACGTGCACACACTGCTCAGCACTGCATTATCCCTGTATGGTACCCTTCCCAGGCAAACATACACCCAGCGCAGATGCATAACTTCACCCCTGCGCAGCACTTCACAACAAGGCAATGTAGGCCAAGGGTGAGTTAAGCACACAGCAGTGGAACTTTAAAGTGAGTGAGCCTGTAGGTAAAAAGGACCTATTCACTCCTACTGATCACTACACAGTATATTGCCACCACAGTGCTCATGCTGCTTAACTCCTGGTAGCGTTCCACCACTATGAGGGTAGCGCTTTGGGCAACCATCCTGGTCCAACAAGTCTGAAATCCGTGAGACAGGCCTATGTCATGGTGCACGCGCATGAACCGTGTTTGCCTATGACAAAAGAAAACAGCGTTAGGATCCAGACATCAATACAGTTGGGCACTCAGGGTAGGAGTGCACGCCCATTACCATGCAGAGGACTTTTCTGTCACAACATATGCATTAAATCATATGAACATAAACCGATGCAGAGGAAGACTTCAGTTAGCAGCAACATTGGCAGTGCGTTTATGCAAACAAACAGTTAAAAACCAATACAAAACAGTTAAACATAGCAGGCTTAAGATCACAGTATATCTGAGACTGGGCAAAAAAATTAGAGAACATGCATGTATAATGTCTTGCAGTGGGTCTGAAAGGATTATATTGATTTAGATCACTACAGACGTTACATGTAGCCAGGCAAAAAGCTAGCATTTCATAGTTGATAAGAAAGTGATGCAGAGTATGACAGCAGAGGACCAAGACTTGCTACCTCAAATTAGGGGGGGTTCTATGGTGGGGATGTGCCTTCGGCAAATGCAGACTGGAGGTTCGTCAAGAGCTCATCCTGACCATGGGTTAAGGCAGTGCTTCCCTAACTTTTTACCAGTGATCTTCAGGAAAGAAAGAAAACATTTAAACATTTAGATGCTGGATTGACTTCTTGTGAATCCTCACTTTGAGCTGCTAAGCATGAGAATGAGGCTAAATATGATAATGGTTTACGAACAAAAAGGCATTGGCTAACATGGTAATGTTAAAGCAAATGCATGCAATTTCTCAGTCGCAAGATAATCAAAGTTTAAGCCCCGTCCTTCCTTTGCTTTAGGATCTCAAAAACAAAAAAATGTTCTAACCATGACTATTAACCCGATCACCCACAACACCCTTAAACTGCCCACAATCAAGGAAGATAGCGTCCATAAAATGCATTGCATGCCAGCGCTTTAATAAATGGAATTCTCTACCACAATATCTCTAAGAAAACCTTATTGAATATTTATAAACTTATTGAGCATGGGAAGGGCTAATTATATTGGAATCAGGTGAAATCTGTTGCTCAGTGGATGGAGCTACCTCTGAGCCTGTGTACCGGAGTGGAGCTATGGTTGTAAATAATAGTATAAAAGGAATAATGACAAGGGTAGGGTAAAATAACATATGGGTGAGATAAAATAGCTACAACACTATGGAGCATATTTACCGATCTTTCCTTCAATGCAGGGCAGCAAGCAAAGTTGCTGCGCTGTGTTGTGTGAAATGGAGTGAGCAGAAAAGTTCCAAATTTACAAATATATAGAGCATTTCTGCTCTCTCCTTGCGCTGGTGCACTGTGTGCTGCCTAGCGCCAACGCAGCTACCCTTGCACTATGTTGCGTCCTCCCCAGCTCTGGAGCACGCAAATGACCACACCACACACGGAGCTCTGTAACACACATCTTTATTCTTCGGCATGCAACTGTTAACTGAACGCACTACGTCATAAATTTTATTGACCACACCCAGATACTTCCCAACTGATTAAGTAACTTTATAAGGAGTCTGCCAAGGACCACAAGGGTCCTACTGCACATGGGGAGAGGTGTGGCGCCGCGGCCAGGGCGACTGACGCTGGACGCTGGGGATCACGGTTCGATCCCTGGCTCCGGCGGCAGGGGTCTGCCCAGCACCATGCGACTCTGGGCAATAGCTCGCTTAATCTTCCCAACGGCCACCAGCGCCGAGATACCCCTTCGGGGGTGATTTGTGCGCTATACAAGTACTGGATTTACATTTACAAGACACAACATCTCCCCATTTGTTAAATAAAAAGTACGGACAACATATATACATTAGAGTTCCTCAATAAGTTGTCGAGGTGTTCGCACCAATCTTCCAGATTGAGTCGTATTAGGTGAAGGAGTTGCACTGTCCTCTGGCATCGTAGATGTAGGCTCTGATGCTTCACTTGGGCACTCAGGTGGACTTGTCTCACTCATTATACCTGGAGCTGATGAACATCGAGGCAGATGCTTGGAATGTGACAAGTCTCTCGCAATGGACTTTTCTAGGATGTTGAGCGGTCGCCATATGTCCTGCTTGTCACAACTCTCAGTGGATCAGCATCAAACAGAGCCTCAGTCTTGCGCTTTCATTTTTGTTTGACTAGGACCAGGTCTCCTTTTCCGAAAACCATGTCCCGAGCTCAGCTGTGTCTATCTGCATAAGCCTTCATTTTGCTTTTGCGAGAAGTGTCTGTGGCACGAATCTCATCAGTGTCCATTACTCAGTTTGTGGACCATTGTGGTAGCTTTGTCCCAATGGCTCTCTCAAACAGCAAGGTGGCAGGGCTTTCACTTGTTGTAGAATGGGGAGCTGACCGATAGGCACAAAGGGCTGGACATAAGGCTGACTTGAGATCGATCCCTTCTAGTGCAGGGTGCTGAACCACTTTCTTCAGGGTTCCCATAAATCGTTCAACACCATTTGCCTGTGGCAAGAGAGGTGTGCTTTTCTGATGCTTGACATTCACGCAACTAAGGAACTCTTTAAACTCTCTACTATTGAAGGGTAGACCATTGTCATATTTAAGAATGGAGGGAACACCCCACGCTAACTACCATGAGATGATGTTCATTGTTTAAGGGTCCAAAGCAATCAACTACAATTTTGTCCCATGCTTTTTTAGGAAGGTCAGACATTTTTAGTGGCTGCTGTGTTGTCTTGGGAGATAAGCAGTTACAGAGGTGACATGCTTTCATTTCCTTCTCGACTTGTTCATCAAGGTGAGGAAACTACACTTGGTCTCCTAAATCTTTCTTGGTGGTTACAATGCCATGATGCCATTCGTGTGCCAGTTCAATGGCTTGTTGCCTCAAGCTCTCAGGTATGACAATTCTTGAACCTCTTAGTACAATACCTTTTTTGAGTGACGGAAAGTTCTTCCTGCACATTTTTGAATTTTCGATATTTAACATCATCTGTGAGAGGTAGAGTATGTTTTCTCCATGATTGCATTGCAAGGATATCCTTGAGTGTGTGCATGTCTCTGTCTGTGTGACTTTTCTATGAAATTGATATACTCTTCAGGCGCCTCAGATGTTGCACTGTGACGCGATAACAGCACTCGTGAGAAATGATTTACGGGGTTTTGATTCTTCCCCGGCTTATGCACCATAGTGTAATAATACTCTTGCAATCACCACCCCACCTCTCAATGTGAGGGGGCATCTTGGCTTTTGGATTTCCGAAAATGGAAAGCAACGGCTTGTGGGTAGTGACAAGGGTGAAATGCTATCCGTACAGAAACACATGAAAATGTTCACAAGCCCACATTACAGTCAGGCTCTCTTTTTCTGGCTGAGAAGATGCACGTTCAGTGTGAGATAGACTTCTGCTAGCACAGGCCACAATGTGTCTCTGAGCATTTGGATATTGTTAGAAATGGAGGTCTCTAGTTGACAATGGTTTGCACATTTGACCAAGTACGGACCCTTGCTTCTAGTCAGGGTGAGGGAGTTACGCCCTTAGACAACCCCTGCTCACCCCCTTGGTAGCTTGGCACGAGCAGACAGGCTTATCTCAGAGGCAGTGTGTAAAGCATTTGTGCACACATAAAATAACACAGTGGAAACACTACAAATGGACACCACACCAGTTTAGAAAAATAGGAAATCTTTATCCAAACCAAACAAGACCAAAACGATAAAAGTCCACCATACATATATCAAGATATCATCAAAAATAGGTTATTCACAAAAATAAATCTTGTAGCAACAAATAGCTCTACCTGTGGCTATTACGACATCATGACAGATGAAAATCCCAAAGTATGACGCAGACCGCGAGGTGCCTGGCTTCTGGCCTGGAGTCACACGGACCCCAAAGAACAGTACCTTGACAAACAATGAAAGCAAAGACGGTGCATGGCGTCGGGGAGGTGATGTTTCGTTGGCGCTGGGTTGTGTTGGTTCCTTATGACCACAGGGGAGGTGAGGCATCAGTTTCTTACTGCGAGGCAGGGGAGGTCAGGTTTCAGTTCCTTACTGTTGCCGGGGAGGTGACGTCGCGGTGGCGTTGAGGCATCGGTTCCTTACGACGATGCAGGGTCGATGGATTCGGGAGGTCACCCACGTCAGGTATCAGCTCTGCGATGATGAAGCACTGGCGTCTGTGAGGTCGGGCCTCCAGTGCGAGTCAGGGCAGTGCGTCGTGAGCGTCATGAGCAGTGCTCTCATCTCCGGTGCAGGCAGTTATGTTATGTTATGTTAATTGGAGCTTCTAAAGCGCATATCACCAACTGGTCTCTAAGCGCTGTGAGAGAAGGCACCATAGCAACTCTGCTGGGTAGTGCGCCCTAACTAGGCCAAGATTCTGCCCCAGGCTTCTGTGAAAAGGATGGTTTTTAATTTTTTCCTAAAAGGGAGAAGTGCTGGTTCTTTGCGGAGGCCTTCCGGCAACTTATTCCAAAACTGGGGGATCAATGTGGAGAAAGCTCTGCCCCCCTTAGAGGAGCTCAGGAAGCGAGCGCAGGATAGTAACCCAGCATCTGAAGACCGAAGGGAGCGCCCTGGTACGTAGGTTACCAAGCGTTCTTTAATATATGCTGGGGCCTGTCCATGGATTGCTTTATGGGCTATACATAGCCCCTTGAATCTGGTTCTCTGCTTCACTGGGAGCCAATGTAGCTGCTGTAGTAGCGCGGTAGCATGGGCCCTCCTGGGGAGCCTGAAAATCAGTCTGGCAGCATCGTTCATGACTACCTGAAGTTTTGTTAGCTGCTTCTCTGGAAGGCCAACATACAGTGAATTCCTGTAGTCTAAACGAGAGATAATCAGTGCAGTCACTGCCATGCGGAGTGCTGTGAATGACAGAAGGGGGGCAAGTTTGTGTAGCAGTCTTAGCAGCCCCACGCATGTTCCCACCACGGCAGAAACTTGGTGGGACATGGAGAATTTGGCGTCTAATTTTATCCCCAGACTCTTTACAACTGGGGCTGGCTTTGGAGTGGGGCCCAGCTCTTGAGGCCAGAATCGGTCACTCCAGGGGTTAGTATCTGTGGTGACAGCCAAAACCTCAGTTTTATCGGGATTAATTTTGAGGGAGTTAGCTGTCATCCAGTTTATTGTGAACTTCAGGATGTTCTGTATTCAAACATGGACCGAGGGGGAGTTAGCAATCTGGATGATGATTTGGGTGTCATCTGCGTAGTTAAAGACTTGGCACTCCATACCAGATAAAGCCGCCACCAGGGGGTAGAGGTAGGCGTTGAAGAGGAGGGGAGACAGTGCCGATCCCTGAGGGACGCCACACGTCAGCCCACCAGGCAGTGACTTTGGTGACTGTGTCAGAGTCGGTATGGTGCGGCATCGGAGCTGCGGTGCAAGTCTGGGCGGTGCGTCATGCACTTCATGAGCGGTACCCACGGCTCCGTTGCAGGTCTCGGCGTTGCTCGGCGGCGTCGGTGTTGCAATTTCCCTCTGTTGCAGCTGAAACAACAGTTCCAGGGGCAGGAGGACAGAGGAAATGAAGTATTTGTGTACCTGAGACTTCAGAACAGGAGGCAAGCTCTACATCAAGCCCTTGGAGATCTTCTTCAAGCAGGATATACAGCACAGTTCAGTCTTTGTCCTCTCCTTGGCAGAAACAGCCACTACAGGCCAACCCCACACAGCACACAGCTCAGGGGCAGTACTTCTCATTCAGCTTTCCCAGCTTTTCTCCTTAGCAGAGGTTCCTCTTGAGTCCAGAAGTATTCTAAAGTTCTGGGGTCTGGGCCCCAATTTTATACCACATTTTCCTTTGTTCTCGTGTGGCAAAAAGTCTCTTAGCTCGGTCCAAACCAGTTCTGCCCTCTCTGGTCCATCTTCCTGGCAGGAGGTGAAGACAGCACCAGGCCAGGCCTATTCAGGTGGAAGGAAATATCCTCCCACGACTCTAAATGCAGCCCAGGTCTATTCAGCCCAGCCCTGACTCATCCAGGAAAGGCAGGACACACCTCAACACCCCCAACCCCCACCAGTGGCTGTCTACAGTGCATGCACATCCCCAGCCCCTGTCACTCAAAAACCAGACAGTCAATACACAACTCACCAGAGGCACATAGGCTGGCTAAGCAAGAAAATGCCCACTTTCTGAAAGTGGCATTTTCAAACACACAATTTAAAAACCATCTTTACTAAAAGATGTGTTATTAAATTCTGCGTTCAGATAGCCTAAACTCCATTTCTCTATCTTGTCCCAATGGAAAGTTATACTTGTAAGATGTTACAAATAAACTCCCATGTTACCCTAAGGGACAGATAGCCTTGCAATAGTGAAAAACGAAATACACAGTATTTCACTATCAGGATATGTCACACACCCAGGACATGTCCTACCTTTCACATACACTGCACCCTGCCCATGGGGGTACCTTGGGCCTACCTTAGGGGTGAATAACATGTAGGAAAAGGGAAGATTAGGGCCTGGCAATTGGGTGCACTTGCCAGGTCGACATGTGCGCAGACACTACAGTGGCAGGTCTGAGACACATTTACAGGGCTACTCATGTGGGTGGCACAACCAGTGCTGTAGGCCCACTAGTAGCATTTGATTTACAGCCCCTGGGCACACACAATGCACTGTACTCGGGTCTTAGAAGTAAATCAAGTAAGCCTATCATGGGAACCCTAATCCATAAACACAATTTACACAGAGAGCACATGCACTTTGGCACTGATTAGCAGTGGTAAAGTGCCCAGAGTCCTATAGCCAACAAAAACAGGGCAAAAAAAAAGGAGGCCAAGAAGCAAAACGTCTGGCAATAAACTCGCTTAAAAAGCCAATTCTAACACAAAACCCTCCCAGCCTAAAGCCAAGGTAGACTAATCAATCCCTTGATGGGCTTCCCTGCTTGGGGCGAAACAACACAGACCTGGCCCACAACAGCGGGGGCACGTTCTGGTTCTACACCTTGCTAAACCCAATTGGATCCCTCTGGCCATACACTCAGGGCCCACTAAACTAACCCTTAGGGAACCCTCCTCACCTGTGGACCCCATCTGTGCAGCGCCTAAACTTACTTTGCTCACAAATGTGTCCCAGCAGGTAGTCAGTACCCACATGGCCAGCACAGTGGTGTGGCCCAGTCCACCCCCGGGGTGTGGCTCCTTTACCCCTCCCAGGAGCAACTCTGTCCACCAGGACAGCAAGCCACAGTGGCCACTGACAGCTGTCAGTGACGAGAGCCAGGTCTCATGCCTCTCAGGGCTCTCTAACCTCTGTGACGTTAGCGAGTGGGGGGGTGATAACCCCAGGTACCTGGCACCCTTTGTCCACTCTCCACCCTGCCAGGTCAGGGATGGCATCCTGACACTGACCCACCAGCCTAGGGTCTGTACTCTGCGGCTGGCCAGGACACCGAGGTAGGCTCTTCCGCACCCTGTCCTCCCCGCCGGGGTCCTGTACACTCCACTGTGGAGAGGTACCCCCAGACTCCAGAACTTTCAGGGCACCTGTGGCAAGTGTCCTGCACAGTTCCTTTACCAGTTCAGGGGTGCTATCCTGCAACTGGTTTGCCAGCCTAGGGTCTGTACCCAGAGGCAGGACAAGGGACTGGGGTGGGCTCTCCCACACCCTGTCCTCCTTTCTGGGGCTCTGCACCCTTCCACCTGGAGCGGTACCCCCAGAATTGCCAGGGCACCTGTGGGAGGTGTCCTGCACAATTCGCCCACCAGTTCAGGGGTGCTATCCTGCAACTGATACACCAGCCTAGGGTCTGTAGCCTGAGGCTGAACAAGGGACTGGGGTGGGCTCCCCCAAACTCTGTCCTCTTCCCTAGGGCTCTGCACCCTACCACCTGGAGCGGTACCCCCAGAAGACAAACTGTAAGGGTGCTGTTAGCAGTCACCCCTTCCTTCAGGTCAGGGGGGACATCCTGGACTTGGCCCTCCAACCCAGAGTCTGTACCCTTAGGCTGTAGCTGTGCCTGGCAAGCCAGGACATCTGGGGGAGTACACCCACCCATGCCCAAGGAAAGCACACTCCTCATGAGTTGTGCAAGAGTCTGCCTGGCGCAGGTCTCCAGCCTCCTATCCACCTGACAGGGCATAAAGACCCCACCAGGCCTGAAGAGCCCTCACCACGATCAGTTCTGGTGTGCTCTGACCTCAGTGATGGCAACCCCTGACCCACTGGTCCTTCCACTGGGGACTGTCTCCCCCCCTCATCACTTTCTCTGGACTCATGCACCCTCAAAGTGTTGTTGCCAGACACCAGAACTGGTGGAGCTCTTGTTACAGCAGTGTCCCCCAGCTAACCTGACACCTTGGGATCCCCCTCAGGGGATGGTCTCCCGGTACAGACTAGGCCCCCCTTCTGGTGTTCACTCATGGAACCAACCAGGCTCTGGGACTGGGTTTCGGACACCTTGGGACCCAGCCCACACCCACTCACTCTACTCATAGAACGGACACGGGACTCCTCATCCATTCCACTACACTGGGACCTATCTGGGTTACTCCAAACCTTCCCTACCTCACCTGGTTGGGGAAAACCTGAGCCACCTTCTTCAGGATCACTCCCAAAAGCTTCTGCAGACCCTCTGGAATCCACCAAAAGGCCTGCCTCCAGCGCAAGCTCCCTGGGGGTCAGAGGACTCGCACTCCACCCGGTGTTGGCATAGCTCTGGAAAACAGGGACTTAAAATATGCTCTCCAACAATGGAATCACACAGCCCCACACAGGTGTTAACCAAGCTCCTCTTTGCCTCACCATCCAGTGCCTTAGACAAATACCCCACATCAACCTCCTGAGATTAGCAAAACAGTGTCTGACTGTTTCTGCCACTCAACCCACACTCTTTTGGGTGGTCTCTATACTCACATACTAAGGCTTCTACTATGGGGGAACCCCTCTCCCTGCACTTCTCAGCTAGCCAGTAGAGTGTCACTCCCACCACTAGGAATATGATCCCCTGTGCCAGTTCCCCAATCCACCTCAGGGACACTGCACACCACTGGAGCTACCTCGTGACCCTGAACACCCTGGTGTATGTCCACTCCCCACTTCAAGTCATGCGCCACATCTCTGGGTGTGTGTACTTCTCCCTCAGCACTAAATAACACCTTCTTGCTGCCACCATCTGGGCTGGACTCCACCTCCAGCCCAGCCAAGCTCAGTTCTTTAGCTACACACACTTCCTTTTCTTGGGCTAAGGCCCTCTTGGTCTCAGCCCTCTTTAGTTCCTGTTAGACCTGGTACCATTGGCGTGGGTCTCCCTTCCATTTTTCGCTGTTGCCTCCCGTGTTTTTGCTACATGTTTTGCTGGTCTAGATGCTTTGGGCACTTTGCCACTGCTAATCAGTGCCAAAGTGCAAGTGCTCCCTTTTGTAAAGTGATGTAATGGATTAGTGACTCCATGATTGGCTTATTTGGTTTACTTGTCAGACCCAAGTACAGTGCACCGTGTGTGCCCAGGGCCTGTAAATCAAATGCTGCTGGTGGGCTTGCAGCGCTGATTGTGCCACCCACCGGAGCAGCTTGTAAACTATGGCTCAGACCTGCCATTGCAGAGCCTGTGTGCAGTCTGGGACTGCCATGTCGACTTGGCAAGTGCACACACTTGCCAGTCCCCAAACCTTCCCTTTTCTACACGTTAGCCACCCCTAAGGTAGGCCCAAGGGCAGGGTGCATTGTATGTGCAAGGTAGGACATGCCCTGATGTGTGTGGCATGTCCTGATAGTGAATTACAGCCATTTTCGTTTTTCACTATTGCAAGGCTACCTGCTCCCATAGGCCAGAATGGGCAGTTTGATTATAACATCTTATAATTCTAACTGACCCAGGGAACCAGGTAGAAATTCGAGTTTAGTATGCCTGAACTCAGAATGTTAAAATACATCTTTTAGTGTGGGTGATTTTTACATTCTGTGTTTGAAAATACCACTGTTAGAAAGTAGGTATTTTCTTACCTAACCATCCAGCCTGCCTCTGCTAGGTTGTGTATTGCATGTCTGGTTTGTGAGTGACAGGGGCCGGGGTGGCTCCAGGAGACAGGGTGAGTCAGCACTAGGCTGAATAGACCTACCTGCATTGGGAGTGGTGGGAGGAGTAGCACCTGGGCCTGAATAGGGCTGTGCCTGCCTTCCACAATGCTGGCTCCACCTCCTGTGGTGCGTCTGATGACCCTGGCCCACACTGACAAAGGAAGAAGTTGTGCACTGGCAGAATGCACCCAGAACTGGTTTGGACTAGGTACAGACACTCTCTGCCTTCAGAGACAAAGGATTTGTGTGTATAAAAAGGGGGACCCAGACCCCAGAACTTTAGATCACTTCTGGGAATCAAGACGAACCTTTGCTGAGGAGAAGAACCAGGAAACTGAAGGAGGAGACTACCCCTATGCTGTGTGCTGTTTGGGGGTTGGCCTGCAGTGGTTGCTTCATTGCCAAAGAAAGGAGAAAAGGACTGAGTGTGCTTTCATCATCTTGAAGAAGATCTCCAAGGGCTTGAACATTGAGCTTGCCTCCTGCCTGAAGTCTCCGGGATACAAGACTTCACTACCAGCTCCCCCCTGAATTCCCTTGCTGGGAATTGAAGTGCCTGTTGTTGTGTTGGGCCTTCTGAGAGACTGCGTGTCGCTGGGAGCTGGAAGCGCGACGCAACAAGGAAAAGCGTGTCGCCTCCGCAGCAGTTGCCGTCGCATCACCGAAGAGGCGTGCCGCCGCCGCAGCTGTTCGCCGTCGCATCACCGACGAAGCGCATCGCATCCCCGGAAAAGCGTGTCGCCGCCGCAGAGGTTGCCGGCGCATCACCGGAGAAGCATGTCACAGGGCCTGTCGCGGCTCAGAAGTTACCGAGTTCGTCGCACGGCCGTCGGGCGTGCACGCATCGCATCCAACGTTGTCGCATCGCATCAAAGATGCCATTTTGTCGCATCGCACCGGATCGTCGCACCGCATCGAGGCACCATCTTGTCGCATCGTAACCGGAGCGCAGTAAGAACCCGACGCATCATCTCCCCACGTGGTAAAGAACCCGACGCATCACCTCCTCTCCGGTAAGGAACCGACGCATCACCTCCCCTGCGCTGCAGTAAGGAACCGACGCATCACCTCCCCCGAAGCAAGGAACCGACGCATCACCGTTCTTGCGTGTAAGGAACCGACGCATCACCTTCCCTGCGACCCTTTTGTTTGTTTTGCGTTTCGCATCCAAGGTACATTGAGAGTAAAGTGTCGCATTTACAATCTAAAGTGAACTAAGCTATTCCTACCATTCTAAAGTCTTATTTTTGAATATTGTATTGTGGATTTTTGTCGTTTGGGTCTTGTGTTAAGTCTATATAAAGAATACTTATTTTTCTAAACCTGTGTGGTGTCCATCTGTAGTGTTTTCACTATATTACTGTATGTGTTCACAAATGCTTTACACACTGCCTCTGAGATAAGCCTGCCTGCTCGTGCCAAGCTACCAAGGGGGTGAGCAGGAGTTATTTTAGGAGTGTAGCCCCTTACGCTGACTAGACGCAAGGGTCCCTATTTGGTCAAAGGTACCTACCTCTGCCAACTAGAGACCCCCAAATCTAACAGTTCCCGATCAAACTCTCTGAGCCTCCGCTCAACAGCTAGAAGCCACTCATTTTTCTCTGTTTCTCACTCACTGTCAGAGAAGTCCTCCTCCTCAGAATCATCTGGTAGTGTTGCTTCCCAGAGTGTGACCTCATAAGAATACAGGCGTGCCTCAAGATCCCTCCTTGTGGATATTCTTTCCACAGGCAGCCCCCTCTCCTTGCAAAAGGCTTTTATCTCCTTCATCATGTAGATGTACAGGTGGCAAAAGTTGATTTCCCTTTTGTCAAGACTTCACAGGTGCAACAGCTAGTCAGAGTTTCAGTATCAAAGATACCTTCAGGAGGACACAAGAAACAGAGAAAAACAGTATGTGGTTGCGTAATGGTCTGCACTACACTAGTAGTGTACACCAATTACTGTGTTAGGCACAAATGCAAGTCCTAATACTAACCGCTGCCCAGCTATGTTAGAAATGGGTGTTTCTAGTTGCCAATGGTTTGCACCTTTGTCCAAGTAGTGACCCTTGCTTCTAGTCAGGGTAAGGGAGTTGCGCCCTTAGACAACCCCTGCTCACCCCCTTGGTAGCTTGGCACGAGCAGACAGGCTTATCTCAGAGGCAGTGTGTAAAACATTTGTGCACACATACAGTAACACAGTAACAACACTACAAATGGACACCACACCAGTTTAGAAAAATAGGAAATCTTTATCTAAACCAAACAAGACCAAAACAACAAGCATCCACCATACATTTATCAAGATATCATCAAAAATAGGGTATTCACAAAAATAAAGCTTGTAGCAACAAATAGCTCCACCTGGGGCTTTTATGACGCCGTGACAGATGAAAATTCCAAAGTACGGCACCGACCGCGAGTTGCGTGGCATTGGGCCAGGAGTCACATGGACCCCAAAAAACAGTACCTTGGCAAACGATGAAAACAAAGACGGTGCACGGCGTCAGGGAAGTGATGCTTCGTTGGTGCCGGGCGGCGTCGGTTCCTTCTGCGTGGCAGGGGAGGTCAGGCGTCAGTTTCATACTGTTGCCGGGGAGGTGACGTCGCGGTGGTGTTGAGGTATTGGTTCCTTAAGACGATGCAGGGTCGATGGATTTGGAAGGTCACCCAAATCAGGTAACGGCTCCACGATGATGAAGCACTGGCGTTGGTGAGGTTGGGGCTGTGGTGCGAGTCGGGCGGTGTGTCGTGAACGTCACGAGCGGTGCCCTCGGCTCCGGTGCAAGCAGCGGCCTCGGTAACGGCAACAGAGCCGGTACGGTGTGGCATCAACAGGCATCGGGCTGCAGTGCAAGTTCGGGAAGTGCGTAGTGCATTTCACGAGCGGTGCCCACGGCTCCTTTGCAGGTCGCAGCGTCAGAGTTTCTATTTCCCTCTGTGGCAGCTGAAACAGCAGTTCCAGGGGCAGGAGGACAGAGGAAATGAAGTCTTTGTGTCCCTGAGACTTCAGAACATGAGGCAAGCTCTACACCAAGCCCTTGGAGATCTTCTTCAAGCAGGATACACAGCACAGTTTAGTCTTTGTCCTCTCCTTGGCAGGAATAGCCACTGAAGGAAAACCCTGCATAGCACACAGCACAGGGGCAGTACTTCTCCTTTAGCTTTCCCAGCTTTTCTCCTTGGCAGAGGTTCCTCTTGAGTAGCAGTTCTGAGACACCTTTGAAAGGCTGCTTGTGTGGGTGGCACAATCAGTGCTGCAATCCCACTAGCAGCATTTGATTTACAGGCCCTGGGCACACACAGTGCACTGTACTAGGGTCTTAGCAGTAAATCAAATAAGCCAATCATGGAAACACTGATCCATAAACGCAATTTACACAGAGAGCATATGCACTTTAGCACTGATTAGCAGTGGTAAAGTGCCCAGAGTCCTATAGCCAACAAAAACAGGGTAAAAAAAATAGGAGGCCAAGAAAAAAAAAGTCTGGGGATAAACCCGCTGAAAAACCCAAGTCTAACAGATATCCATTGTGTTGAGCAAGGATTGCGCCCAACCCCACCGGGATTGCATCTACCTTGATCTCAGTATGTAATGTTTGATCAAAATAAGCCTTTTTTTTGCATTTTCAATTACATGTTTGATTTTCTTGAAACTTTGGTTACACTCAGAGGACAACTGGAAGGGAATATTCTTCTTTGTCAAATCTCTTAAAGGGGCACTTACCATAGCAAAGTCATGAATGTATCTAGAGCAATAGCTGGCCATGCCTAAGAAGGATTGCAGTATGGTTATAGCTTGCAGGGACAAGTGGATGACAATGCTTGTACTATTTCAGGGTCAGGAGTCATTCTCCCATCAGAGAAAATATGCCCAAATAATTTGAGTTTGGTTTTGTGAAATTCACAGTTTCTGCATTTAAAGTGATACCTGCATCAGTGAGAAGACGGCATACTTGTGTAAGAGCTTTGTCATGCTCTTTTCGTGTGGCCCCAACACTAGTTAATCATCACAGTGGCGGCTTCTCCGATATGGTGAAGGAGCGTCGCCCCACTGCTTTTGAGCAGTGTAAAGTAAAGGAAATATAAAATGATAATAACTTTGCGTTATTATCATTTTATGTTTCCTTTGCAGGCGGGCGGGTAGACGGGGCTGCTCTACTCTCGGAGAAGGCAGGGGAGGAGTGATTTGCCCACTCCTAAGTGCGCAATGACTGTTTGGTCGGCCCTCTCGGGCCGCCCAAACCAATCATGCGCACTTTCCCCATTCTCCATGCAGGGTTCATTACAGCCTGCGTGGAGAACAAGCCCAGGCCCCCATTCCCTGGTTGAGCGTCGAACCAGGACGCTCACAACCAATCACAGCGCTGAATTGCAGCATTGTGATTGGTCATGGGAGCCTGGGTGCTTACTAATAACAATGCTGCAATGCAGCTTTGTGATTGGTCGGGGAGCCTGGCTGTTCTTCCTGGCTTCCTGTTCCTCGAGTCCCATGAGGAGAGCAGGAGTAAGGAGCAGAGACGCGGGACCCGGCGGCAAGGTAAGTGTATAATTTTGTTTCCATTGTGCAACCCCGCACTCCCCCCAACACCCCATGGCCGCCCGCTACCCGTGAGTCATGCTGGCCACCACTGTATCATCTCTGTAGTTAAAAGTGTGTGTGATGGGTTCAATTACTCGGCAAATGACATCATGAAAGATTTCTGCAGCTGACGACACACCTAAGCTGAGTCTTTTGTATCTGAACAAACCAACATGAGTTGAAAAAATAGTAATGTACCTACAGTTTTCTTCCAGCTCAATTGATGGTATCCTTTGTTCAAATCAAGACGGGAGAAAACTTTGGCGCCATTCAGCTGTGTAATCATGTCCGCAATGTGGATGTCTTTTTTCTCTCTTTGTTGGCCTTGCTCATGTCAAAACAAATGTGCACTGCATCTCCACTGTCCTTTTTTGGCACTACCACTATGTGTGAAGCCTACGGTGTCAGACCAGTAAAGCGCTCGATGATGCCATGCTTTATTAGTGTTTCTAGTTCTTTCTCAACGGCCTCCTGTAAATGAAAAGCAATCTGACGGTGTCGCTGAGCAACAGGATGAATGTCCCCATTAATGCGAAGTTGCACCTTCATTGTCTTGAGTTTCCCTAGTCCATGAAACAATGACAGGACTTGACTTACTATTTCAGAATGTGCATGGAGGTTTTAGTTGATGGGTTTCAGTCCCATGTCAACAGCAGTGCTGAAACTGAGTAGACATGCACTCAACAAAGTACCTTGGAGGACATGAATTGAGGACATGAACTGTCGTCTTCTTATGCCTCATGTTCGCTATGAATGACCCTTGACATTACAATGGTGGAGAAGCAGCCCATGTGTACACCTTTGTTTTCTATGGCATTAGATGTGGTATCGGAGAAGGTTTGTTGTATTTTTCTGATGCACCACTGTCCGTAATAAAGGTTTTAGGGCGGCCATTCACCTTTAGCGTGCTCTTGGGGCACCGTCCAAATAAATGTGGTCACTTCACATGGCGATCTCTCTTTGACTTGTGTTCTGCTTTGCAAGAAGCTGATCCTACATGTGCACGTCATTCTGCGGTCAACATCACCATTGCACATCCATCTTCTTCACTGTCGCTTGATGATGATGTTCAAGAGCCTTTGGAAGATGAATTTGTTTAGGCTCTACTTTGTTGATTCTCTACTTGCCTCAAATGACTTTGCCTTTTGGGCTTGTGGGCATGGCTAGAATGCATCTGGAACTTTCTGGCGCCCATTTTCTCTTCTTGTCGTGACACACTTAGTTTCTCTTTCGCTTTGCAGGCCGTTATGAAATGATTTTCTTTCCCACAGCCTTTGCATATCTGTCCAATAGCAGGACATTTACCTTTGTGTGGAAATGAGAATCCAAATCGAAACACAATTTCTCTTTCTTCTGAGACATTGCCTTATGGGCCTCCACTTTGTGTTTCTGCTTACTTTTGATGATCAACGCCGATTCATTCTGAACTGTTCCTGTTTCCATATCAGCAGCCTGTTGATCTGTATGTTCATCAGCTCTTGCAGCCATGAGTACCTTTTCTAGACAGTGTCTCTCTCAGCATGCATCGTCTGAATGAATCGGAGAGGCAACCATCAATGACTCTGAGACGCTTGGCTTCTTCGTCATTGAATTCACTGAACTTGCAGTGTTTGATGAGGGTATCAAGTCTTTCGACTAACTCATCCATTGTTTCACCAGCTTTCTGTCTTGCCTGGTTGAAAATGTACCTATCATAGTCGACATTTGGCACTGGATTGAACTTGGCTTCCAACGTTTCTTAGATTTGACTGTACAATACTTAATCAGCTTATGACATTTTCTTTATCACTTCTTTCACTCCATCACCTGCAAGGTTCTTTAAGTATTTGATGATCATTTTGTCATCCGCTTCTTCTAGAGCATCTATGAAGTCATCGAAGGTTGCAATCCATGCAGTCCTTCTGGTGCCAGCATTCTGCTTTTTGGTGGTATCGAAGGGTAGTGGTGGTTTCAGGAACGCAGCTGCGCTGTATTTGATGCGGCTTTCTGCAGCCATTAGAATTTTTCAATATTCAGACTGGCTTTTTGTCAGATTGGGTGCCACCAGCTACTTTTAATTGCACTGGCCTCCACCCAGGGCTTGATCCGAGGTCAGGTGGCGCTTCCTTCGTTCACGCTGGCAAGTGCACTTGTACTCTCTGTACCTGGATCTCACTGACCTTTAGTGCTTTCTGACACCTGGCTGTGGCTGCCTTTAGCACTTCTTCGTACCTGGTTGTAGCTGCCTTTAGCGTTTCTGCTTTGTTTGGGCGATTGCTATGTGTTATGCTGTGGTGCAGTATCTCTTCTTTCTGCCTTACCAGTAGTCTTATGGTGGGCTTTGTGACTGTGCTCCTCTGTAGGGCCTTACCTTCTTCGAGGGGCTTGTAAGAGCTAGAGTGGCGCTTTGACTCTACATACGCCAACCATAGACTGCTTCCTGTGGTGCACGTGGCATGCACAAGCAGTTTGCTGGACCTTCACAAACTCACAAGGAGAGCAGTCTTGTTTCTTCAGGGCACCTATCCCATCCTCGTCGCCAGTTGTTGTGTCCTCCCCAGCTCTGGAGCATGGAAATAACCACTACAATTATTAAGTAAATTTGTAAGGATCTGCAGAGGACCACAAGGGTCCTACTGCACATGATCACACAATACTACACACTATAGTGAGGGTGTCTGTATTACAGGCAGGACTGTTTTTGTGCAGGAAGGTACAAGAGGGATTTTCCTCTTTCTACTTGTGCTGTAGAATGCAGCATAAATGGAAGAGGGTAATAACGAGGAGAAAAGAAGTTATTTCTCCTTGTATCACTCACATGGGAAGGCATAGCATTTTTATGCAGTCCCAGGTTTACAAGTTTTAGTAAATCTGGGAATGTGCCAAAATCCATGGGTGGATGCATGGGAGAGACCATGCTCCACATATGCAACAACTCCCAAGTTGAAATGAAATGTAGCGCAGCAAAAGCAGTTGTGTTGCGTTAAATTTCTTTACAAAGCCACGCAAGGCCAAACATATCAGGCCTTGCGTAGCTGTATAAATTCCAAATAAGCCTTTGCGCTGCCCTGCTTCAACTTGCAAGGACGACGCAAAGGCTTAGTAAATCTGGGCGTAGGTCATCTAAACTCATCAATTGGCAAGAAGGTCAGACTCATTTAATCTCATAATTTAATCAGTGCCTCATGCTAACCACTGTACGATGTTGCTTCACCCAAATCCACTCTGATATTAAGCTCTGAGGGATGATGAGCTACTTAGAGGCCTCAGATGGACATGAAGAAGCAGGTTTTTCGCCACTGAGAAAGTAGGGGAAAGAGGACTTGCATAAAGGTCTAACATGGGAATGATGAAGAAGATATAAATGAGTTCTTTAAATATTGACTAAGGGGTGGGGGTGGTGAGATATTGGGACTAGCTGAGTTCCATATGTTTTGGAAATCAGCTGATATGAGTTGCTGAGTGAATGAGACTTTTCTTGAGCCCATATATGTGATAAAACCCATTAAGAAAGAGTGTAGACACTGTAAAAGTTAACATTTTCTAAAAGAATTACAGCATATATGGTGAGATAAAAATGCAACAGGGCTAGGCCGTCTAAGTGCATCAAGAGGTGATGGACATGATTCCTATCTCCTAATCTAAGGAGCGTCTTCTGATAACCACTGGAAGATGCTCTTACAACTAAAGACCTCCCGGTAAGAGAGCGGGGCAAAGGGATTATATAGAAGGCTTGATGGCGCATGCACTAATACCAAGTGCCTCAGTTGGTCATGGGAAAGTGTCCAGTTGAGATGGACCCCATGGACAAGTTTGGGGATGACTACAGAGAGTGCCAGGTTCAATAGCTGAGTAAACATTGTCTAAAAACGGCCTTCTTTCTATACAGAGGTAGCAGCACTATTAAACATATCACAATATTTGCCAGGAAAAAACTCCATTGTTTATCAATTTTTACTAAGCAAGCACTGACCAGATTTGCCATCAAGGGTTGTTACTGGCTGAAATTGCGAGCAATTATCAGAACTCTAACATTTTTCCAAAAGTTGAGGATGGATTTAACGTTCACAGAACTTGATAAAATATGTAACATAGATGTAAAGGAATCTGTGGTAAACAAAAGAAGAGAAGGGTAGAACAAAAGACACCCTAAGATTACACAATAAATATGATTTAAAAGGAAAAACTCCAAGGCCTAAACGTATAACACCCTTCAACCAAAGACCAAGATTGAGCCAATCAGAAATGACCCTACTGATATCTACTAACAAATACAAAATACAGATCAGTACTTAGAAAGAATAGCCTCATACAACTATTTAAAGTAATGAAAGTCTTTGAGAACAATTCATTCAGATGCATGCGAATATAATTAATGCCAGGCACGCACAATCCTGCACATGAAATCTAAATAGCAAATTCTACACAAATCATTTCATTAAATGAATGGAAAAAATTAACAGCAAAGGCTGAACACAGGAGCAATAAGTCTTTTGGCAAATAAAACGATCAGTAAAACGTCATGGGAGAGGTTTGCCTTGGATGTGTTCACAAGGATAATTATCATGAGACACACTTATTCCAAGTAATTATTAAAACTCTGCCTCGGCTGCTGTGTCAGCAAATTATTTTACTGCATTGTTAAAGGGGAACTCAATACGTCTTCACCCTCTGGTCCACGCTCACATCTGCCTGAGGTCCCCACAGCCGGGGTTTTCATGTTCTGTGGTCTCGGAGAGGAGAGGTGTCTGGGTAAGCGGGTGTGAGGAGAGTAGGTGCGGAATACCATCGGATCCGGTACAAGGAATATTGGAGATCCTGAAAAACTATTATTTTGACATCTTTGGGCTGCACCACCCGTAGTGAGAGGCGAATGTGAGCCCTTTCGATGCAGCCTAGCCCCCCGCTTGTGTTGCCGATGTAAGGCGCCCCTCTTTAAAGAACAACGCATCACAATGCAAGAATGGTCCACGTCTTTCTAGGCATACACAAAAACAATCCTCAGAGCAGCCTCGGCCACTGCAGGTAAGAGCTGTGGGCCGGCTGGGGGGGATTTTGAGAGATGACCACAAGGGAAAATTAATTATTTATTTAATAATTAACCGCTCTTACCTGCAGCGGCCGCGACTGCCCCAGCGGCATTTTCCTCTTTCTACTTGTGCTGCAGAATGCACGTAGAAAGAGGAAACAATGAGGAGAAATAAAGATATTTCTCCTTGATATGCATCACCTAGGGAGGCGTAGGATTTTGACGCATTCCCAGGTCTACCAGTAATGGTAAATCTGGGAATGTGCCAAAATCCATGGGTGGATACGTGGGAATACCCACGCTTCACCCATGGAACTCCTCCCCGGGGCAGAGTGACGCAAGGCAGCGATTTGCACTGCCTTGCGTTACCCTCGATTTATCAAGCGATGCAGGGCGTGGCCTTGCGTGGAAATCTCACAGGTTTTGTGTCGCCCTTGCGCCCCCTTGCATGGCACAAGGGCGAAACAAAACCTTGATAAATCTGGCTCTCAGTCTCATAATCAGTTGCTCTCCGAGAACCATTTAGGTATCTCTATCCATGCACTGTGACATCACAGGAATGTTGACCACTGCCAAAATGTGGGCATCTTTATTGCAATGTCATTTCTGCTCCCTGCAAATATGAAGAGATTTATTTACGTACGAGGGAGCTACTAAATATGCAGAGGTGACATCACACCCTTAACAGGAGTTGCTAATAGCTGACAATGACTATCCCTGTAATTGCCGCGAATCGCTATCTTTGTGCAGAGAAACAACCTGCTGATTAAGAATTAATAAGTCTTTTGATTCATCAATAGAATTTGATTCATGGGGTAAATTTTGCCTCATGCGTGCAAGGATCAATTAGACAAGGGTATAAGATTGTTTAGATGTGAACATGCAAACTAATGTTTAAGTTGCACAACTGTACATAAATGAAAATGATAATAGCATGAGAGCTATAAACTGCATTCCAATGCCCCAATGTGTACTTCGAACGCGAAATAGTTCATATGAAATTGACTTTAAGTGCCTTAAGTGCTGTGGATTCTGCCAGCTATAGATTATGATAATATCTGTCCAGATAAGTTATCTAAATCCAAGCTGGTCTTCTTGCCAGATTTTAAAGCACTAATCACTAAATCTTCAATGCGCGCATTGGATAGAGCTCACATTTCAAAAAGTGGAGAGCCTACCTGAAAAGCTCATCTCGATGGGAACATTTCACTATTGACTTTGTCAAGGTTAAATCCAAATAGCGGGGATCCTACAGCCAGGACAGTTACAGATATTGTCACTTAAATGAAACGTAGAAAGAAAATTGTGATCCAGCTGCCAAGTCCAACCAACTGAGGAAATTGATTAAAGAAAAATGGTAAAGGAGACTGGACAAAAGCATTCCAAACATAACAATAGGGTGTATAGCTCGAAAGACACACACGCACACACACACCACACCACACCATACCACACCACACACACACACATACACTCTCTCTCTCTCCCTCTCTCCTTCTCTCTTTTCAATGGATACTGTGCCATAATTAATGCCCTTACCGTGCTCAAGGAGGTTGGGAGCTTTTTGAGCATGTGGTCGGACCCTGTACCCACCCCCTGCAGCATCAACCCACACAAAAGATGGCCTTCTGCCATGTACAGCAGGGGTTTGGGCACAGAGCCTGGCCCATGGCCAGGTCCTTCACACTACCCCCTGCCATCATCCAACCCCTGATGGGTATGGCATTTTGCCGTCCATGGCATGAGTTGGGTGTTTGGCTTGATTGCATCCAGGCCCTGTGTCTACCCCCATTTCAGCAGTGAACACCAGCAGTGCAAGGTTGTCCAGGCCTTAGGCCCTAATCCCTACCATCAGTCAACCCCTTCTATGCAGTTTTCGGCCAAGTGCAGTGTGGGTTTGGCATAGGGACTGTCTGGTGGCCATGCCCTCCGCCCACTCCCTCGTCAACAGCCAACTGCTTTTCCATGTGAAGCAGGGTTTGGCCCAAGCCTAGCCCTACTCCCTGCAGTCAGCTAATCCTTTGCAGCCAGGCCCTTCACCTAACCTCCTGCTATCAGCCCCCCTACAGCGGGGTGTCATGACTGATGGGACGAACAGGTGAAGGTCCAATAAATTGCATAAAAGAATAACTTGCACACACAGGAAAAGATGAACACTAGAATCATGGAAACTGTGGACGACTGGTGGCTGGGGCTTAGATACATGAGTCGTTATCTTCCAGGTCAGACAGGGATGGACATATAATCAAAGTAGAAGAAGGGCTGCATTCCAGCAAATTGGGCAGCCAAGTAGCAGGAACAGGTTGCCTGATGGCTGCATGCTTTGCGCATGCACAGTTCACTGTTATTGTCATTTCCTGGCACCTTTGTTTTGTTCCTCCTTCTCCTGCTCTTCTCTGTGCTTTTGTATTTCCTCGAAGGGTCAGCTTACATCTTGATCTAAAGCCCCATGTTGCTATTTTACGTGACTGCCACTTCTCAGCGTCTCCTGGTGCTCCAAAGATCAGGGAAGGTTTCCAGGTACTTCCTGGGTTTGCTACCTGCTGTCACTTTCAGAGCACCATATAAGATACAAAGGGGTGTGGATTGCTTTCTGACTTTTACACTCACATCATTTATATTGCCTAATATTGTACTCTTGTTATTATAGTGGGACTATCCAGAAAGAAACTTTTGGGAGTAAGCCTGAGCATGAGATGTACATCTACTTAACTACTGAGGAGCGATCTATTCCTGTGTATTTCTCTCTCCTCCCTATCCTATTTTCGCCTTTCAAAAGCCTTTAGGTTTCAATTTATAATTTCCACTACTTGCAGCTCTTAACAAGTGTGGAGGACTAGCATAGTTATCCCTGACAGTTTGCAAGGCCCAAAATGGACACCAATATTAATTCTCTCCACATCACATCACAAACTCGTCCCCAGATGCAGAAAGATCTAGGGGTAGTTTGGCACTGTTGTTCATGTTGACTAAGACGACAGAGTTAAGCAGCAGCAGGAAAGTTTGAATACTGTGGGTCCCAGTATGTCAGCAGCATCAAATGATTCTCCTAAAAACTGTATTTCCTAACTTAGAAACGGTGTTAGCGCCATCTGGAAAGTATAGAGGGGATCTAAAAGTGTTGTAGACATTCACGGCTCAATGCAGTTTGTATTTTTTAAACAAATGAAAGTCTTTTCCAACCTACACAACAAAAGTTGCCTTTATACTTTGGTATTCATCCAAAGAGGCGCTAGCAAGGCCCTCTTCTTTAATCAATGGACATTGACCCCTTCTTTCAAATTTTCAGACCTTCATAGATCAGTTTACAATAGTATTTGATCATCAACAGACTGTGAAGAAGGATCTTTTTACCCTGTTAAATATCAAACAAGGAAGAAGAGAACTTGTTTCTTATGTTACGCACTTCCAACAGTGGCAAGCGGAAACACATTGGACCAGCGAGACAGCAATGGCAGCCTTTTATACTTGATTAATAAAAGAGTTAAAAGATGCTTTATCTATTGTCACCAGTCACCTTACAGAGTGAGAGGTGCTTATCGAAATCACTTTACAGATTGAAGCTAACAGCTGGCTCGGATAGTGGAGAAAATGTCACTAAGAAGATGGTTTATACCAAACGTTTCTCACCTTCTCAATGTGGAAAAGTCCAGTGAAGAGCCCATGCAAATGGCTCTATACACAAACTATTGATAACTGAAAAAACAAAAATGTCAAAAGAAAGAGAGACTATGTTTGTATTGTGGGCAGGGTTGCCAATTTAAACAAGATTGCCATCTCTGCAGGTAAACTAACAGGCGTGTCTCGGAGGAGCAAATCTTACACAAACCTTTCGATCCAAAAAGTGTTTACTATCAAGAGATCACATTTTCATGTGAAACTCAGCCGCACTACCCTGGAAGGACCAGTTCAACCAACAACTCTATTTAATTGCAGAGCTTCAGATTGTTGTGGTCTAAAAGTATGTTCAGTGGGAGACTGAAGCAGTGCTGCTGGCCTTGAAAAATGAACCTGTCAAATCCATTACATTAAATTTGATCTCTTCCCCTATGTTTCCAATTATGCTTTGTACCATTTGGTTAAGACTGCATAACCCCGAAATCAATTGGCAAGAAGAGAAATCAATTGGCAAGAAGAGTATACTATGCTGAGATCTCATTTTTGTAGGCAGAAGTGTTGTCACACCTACTGCACAGATGAAATAACCTTTGAACTGTTTTTCTCTACAAACCCCATAGAAGATGTCCGGGTACCACCTTCCTATTAGAAATATAGAGATGTATTCTGCTAGATAGGACCAAATAATTTATGCCCCATTGTGAATATGATTGCGCCACAGACATCCAACCAGGGGCTCAGATCCCTCGAGGTAGAATCTATCCTTTAACACTGACAGATGATTTAGTACTGAAGGACTACCTGAAAAGGGATCCATTTAGTACTCAGTGTCTCAGGCAGGGGCACCAATGTATTTCATCCCTAGACAAATTGTGAGTTTAGGCCATGCATTGATTACAGGGAATTGATTCAAATTACCATCCCTAAAGATATCCTCTGTCCGTTCTCTAAGTACTGTTGGACTAAGCGAAAACAACCAAGGTCTTCTCTAAATTAGACCTTTGAAGAGCCTATAATTTAGACTGTTTTAGAGAGATAATTAGTGGAAGACAACCTTCAATGCCAAATACAGCCACTACAAATATCTGGTAATGTCATTTGGTCTCTGCAGTGGTCGTGCCAGTTTTCAACATTTTGTCAGTGATGTTTTCCGAGACATCCTAGATACATTTCCCTAATATATATTGGCAATATATTCATATTCTCCCAGAATCTTGAATAACATCATAAACACCTTTGAGAAGTCCTGCAGACATTGAGAGAACATTCACTTTATGTGAAAGCTGAAAAATGCATATCTGAAACTAATCAATTATCCCTTATTGGGCTTCATAATACCAGAACCATGGATTCAGATGGTTTCGGACAAAGTCAACGCTGGGGTTTAGTGGCCTCCTCCTAAGACTGTGAAACAAATACAAAAGTTCTTGAGCATTGACAACTTGAAAATTTCTCACAGATCAAAAGACCTACAACCAAACTGACAAAGAAGACTCATTCATTCAGATGGGGTGAGGAGCAGGAAGAAACTTTTCAAGACTGAAAGACCACATTTTCTACTACACCTATTCTGAGACATACACTGTACTCTGGCTTTGTGTGGAGACTGACACATATTTCTTTCCGATTGGAGCTATATTTGTCTCAAAAACATCCAGAGACATCCAGAGACTCAAGACATTCTCCCTCTAGCTTATTTACCCTGCTCTATCAGCTGTAGAGATATGCTATACCATCTTATACCATGTTATTCATAGGAACTGTACTACTAAACACATATTCTCACATTTATTACTATAGTGCAAAGGTCAAATTATTTATGGTTTAAATCTTTTATTAGACAATGCAAAGGACTGGTTCGCTTCAGTCAGGCCACACAGGGCGTGCGATAGCAGCTAGGTGATGCATTGTTTTATCAAAACAACAAATGACAAATACCCCCCCCTCCCAAAAAGTGAAAGACAAAGCTGGAATAAGAAGAAAGATAAAGAAAGGCCACCCCCCACCCTTCCCAGTCCTATCCTTCCATCAGTGCTGTACCCGGCATGGTGTCGTTACCAGATAGGAGCCAGCTCACTTGGCAGGGGCCGGTTCCGAGAGGCGTAGCAGGCGTAAGTAGCGTGGGCAGGTCAACTCCCGGAATTCATGTGTAAGTAATGCCAGAAATGGCTGCCAAAGGTCATTGAAGGAAGAGCCCTTCCTGGTCTGGGTGAGTGAGATCTTCTCCATACCTAAAATATGCCACAATCGGTGGTACCACCCAATATGCGTGGGGAGGCGTGGGGTCCTCCAGTGAATGAGGATGTTTTGGACAGCTGAGCCCAGAGCCATAGCTATCTGCCTCCCTCTCCTGGATTTCAAGGGATAAGTGAGTGGATTCGGTACCCCCAATAGGATGTATGTAGGGAGTCTAGGGATCTCAGTGTCCAAATGTTTATCAACCTCGTCTAATACATGAGTCCAGTAGCTCTGTAGGTGTTCGCAGTCCCAAAGGAGATGGACCAACGTGCCCCTCTGCCCACACCCCCCCCAACAGTCGGGTGTCTGCGTCGGATCTGCTTGGTGAAGTCTTTCGGGGGTATAGTACCAATAGTACACCAGTTTTGTGAGGGTTTCTGTGAGGCCCACGTGTGTTGCAGCATGGCGCGCTCTGTAACATGCGCCCTCCCACTCCTTCATGCTGAGGCTACGGCCCAGGTCCCTTTCCCAACGTGCCCGACCTGCATGATGAGTGTGAGTATAGCGGGAGAGAAGCATCTTGTACAAATCGGAAATTAGCTTTTTATCTGAAGTCCGTGTGATCAGCCACCTCTCAAAGGTAGTGAGAGGCCTGGTCGCCTGCGCGCGATTGTTGGGCTGCATGGCCCAATGTCGTATCTGCAGATAATGCATGCGTTCGGATTCTGGAAGGCCGAAATCGGCCCTAAGCCGCGAGAAGGGGAGGATGGCGCCTTTAGTAAACAGTAAGCCTAAGGCCTGGCAGCCCGCCTCTCTCTACCGCTGGAAAGGCTGCGATCCCACCCCGGGGCGGAAGTCAGGGTTGTCGAATAGGGGTGTGAGCGGGGAGGGGAAGGTGGTTAGCCCATGTCTCGTGTTAGTATGATCCCATGAGGTGAGGAGGGTGCGCGTTACCTGTGAGGCATACAGATTAGGGGGCCGATGTGGTTTGGAAAGGAAGGGAACCTTCATGAGAGACGTGCCCGCAATGGCACGGTCCTGAAAAAGCCAATGTTTCTCGGACTTAGTCCGACTCCACTCGACTAAGTATCGTAATTGCGTCGCTTTGAAGTAGAGGGTGAGATCCGGAATCCCCAGACCCCCCTCGTGAGGCGGGAGGAAACTAACTAGTCGTTTCATTCTCGGTTTACGTCCCTGCCAGATAAAGTGTGAAAGCTCAGATTGCATCTTCTGCAGCCATCCAGATGGGGGCGACAATGGGAGCGTCTGGAAAATATATAAAATTTTGGGGAGAATGGTCATTTTGATCGCGGCGATCCGTCCGAGCCACGAGATCTGGTGGTGCTTCCAACGTCTCAGTTCAGAGCGAACGTGTGTCTGGAGCTGAGAGTAATTGGCTGCCCTCATGGCTTGTAAATTCGGTGCCAATTGGATTCCCAGATAAGGGACGGTGGTATCGGACCATTGTAAGGCATGTCGGGCCTGCAGTGCCGCCTGCTCCTGCTGAGGCATGGAGAGATTCAGTGCTATAGACTTCGTCAGATTGACCTTGAAGCCGGATGCCCTCCCAAAGGTGTCCAGCTCCTCCAGAAAGGCCGTCAGTGACTCCCCCGGCTGAGCCTGGGTGGCCAGCACGTCGTCGGCATACAAGCTAATGGTATGCGTGTCCCCCCCTATGCGAATGCCCGTGATCCGTGGGTGATGCCGGACCCGTTGTGCTAATGGTTCCATGTAGAGGGCGAACAGCAGAGGCGACAATGGGCACCCCTGCCGCGTGCCCCTACTAATACGGAGTGGGGTGGATGTGTACCCGTTAATCCGTACAGTTGCTGTGGGTGACCGGTAGCAATTGAAGATGTGGGTCCGCATCTTGTCCCCCAGGCCAACTCGGATCAGGGTCTGCTCCAAATAAGGCCAGTGGACCCGGTCGAAGGCCTTCTCCGCATCTATAGTGAGAAGCATGTAATCCCCTGGGATTCGGGAGGCCTTTTCTATGAGATGCGTGACACGCTTCGTGTTATCACTCGTTTGTCGCTGCGGGATAAAACCGGCTTGATCCGGGTCCACAAGACCCGGCATATATGGTGCCAATCGGGAAGCCAAAATTCCGGTATAGAGCTTTAAATCAATGTTGAGAAGTGAGATCGGTCGATATGACCCGCATTCCGCCTTGTCCTTCCCGGCTTTCGGGATGACAGCTATCGCCACTTCCAACATGGGGGGAGGAACCGCCCCTGGTTCTGCAAAGGAATTAAACAGTCGTGTAAGCAGGGGAGCGAGTGTGGAGCAAAACTGCTTATAAAATGCCGCAGTATAGCCGTCGGGCCGGGCGATTTGCCCAGTTTTAGCCGGGTAATAGCCGCTATCACTTCCTCTATTCTAATTTCCCTTTCTATGTGTGCCGCCTGTTCCGGCGTTAAGGTGGGAAGATGGGCCCGATCTAGATATCCCTCAATGTCTGAATTTCCCAGCGCCTGTGCATCATAGAGGTGGGCATAGAAGTCGCGGAAGGCCTCAGCGATAGCCGCATCGTCAGTCATTCGGGAGCCTGCCTGGTTCTTGATCTCTTGGACTCCCCCTCGGTGTCGGGCTTCCCGGAGTCTGTGTGCGAGTAGCCGCCCACATTTATCTCCTCCGGTGTAAAAGGTGTGTCGCAGCCGCATTGCAGCATATTCCGCCTTATCCCGGTCAATGGCGGCCAGCTGTGACCGCGCCGCAGTCAATTGCCGCCATATTCGAGGGGCGCCGGTGCGCTGGTGCATCTGCTCTAGCTCCTTCACTCTTGTGTCAATTCTTCCCGTTTTACTTTACGGTCCGCATTGTCCGCGGAGGAGATAGCAATGACCTCCCCCGGATGACGGCCTTAAGTGCTGCCCAGCGTGTGGAGAGAGCAGTGTCCGGGTTATCGTTGTGCACGAGATAGTCCTCTAGGGCCCTCTGTATCTGTGCTACCGTGTCTGGTCTGTGTAATAGAGTGTCTCGAAGCGCCAGTGTGTGGTAGGCCGCTGCAATTGAGGGAGAGCTAACGTGATTTCCACCGGGGTGTGATCCGAGAGAGCAGCCGTCAGAATATCAGCTGAGAGCGTAATGTTGCGAATGGCCTTGGATCCTAACATGTAATCTAATCGTGCGTATGTTTTATGCGCATTGGAATAATATGTGAAGGCACGTGTTTGAGGGTGATGGTGTCGCCATAAGTCCGTGAGCCCCAGGTCATTCAGTCTAGCGAGTCCTGCGTGTGAAAGGGCGCCCACCTGAGTGGTGCGTTGTGCTGAACGGTCTAGGTCATTGTCAAGCACCAGGTTTAGGTCTCCCCCCATGAGAATATGCCGTTCCTGAGTCGCCGTGGCCTCCGTGAGGGCATCGTGTAAAAATCGTTCCTGGCCGTCATTGGGAGCGTAAATAGACCCCACTATCAGTTCGTGACCCCCCACTGCAAAGTGGTATGTTGGAAAGTCCTAGATACCAATATAGCTACCCCAGCGGTCTTGGTGGTGTGTGAGGAAAAAAATTGTATCGGGAAGGCGCGGGATCTAAGCCTATGGCAGTCCTTATGAAGTAGGTGAGTCTCCTGTAGGAGGCAAATATCTGCCCTTGAGCTCTCGAGGTATGAGAGGAGCAACCTTCGTTTAATAGGATTATTGAGCCCCCTCACATTAAGTGTGAGGACCCGAACAGGGGGCGGTGGCATCTAATACCAAGTGGCGGACCTATCGCTAGACATGTGACCCCCCTGGGTCAGCCTTAGTGAGGGGCCCAGTGGAGGGGCCCTAGGCACCCGTGTCGGGTGAGGTGAATAAGAGCACTTCGTGGACCTAACCCCTAAAGAGTGAAAGACAGAAAAATCAGAAAAAAGGGAAAAACAGACCAAAGACCCCCATAAGAACAAAGAGAACAAGGCGCAATAAACGCCAACAAGGAAAAACATAAAAATGGAAAATAGTCCGACATCCAGAGATGTACAGCAGGTCAGTCTTTGGGGTTGTCGTGTGGCCTCTGGGAGCAGCAGCTTCCCCATTCCGTCCCGCCGAAGGCCTTAGAAAGGATACGCCTTGTGGGGCGAGCTCAGTCAGGCATTCGAAGACTTGGCAAGAGCCGTCTGTAAAGCGTCAAGGGCAGCTTGTTGCTCTTTTTTGATCTGTAAGGGGTCCGGTCTCTGCGCTCGGCAACGACGGCGCTGTTTCCTCCATCCGGGGCGACCATCGTTGGACCCACGGTCCGAGTGTACCCTGTCGTCAGGGTCCTCTGGAGTAGGAATCCCCAGCAGTTTGCTAGCTTCTGTAACAGAGCGGAGCTGGTACAACGTGCCTTCATGGCGGAAGATGAGGCAAAACGGGTGGCCCCAGGAATAAGAGATGTTACGGAGCCGGAGCGCTTCTGTAATAGGTCTAAATGTTTTACGCTTCTGGAGCGTGATGGCAGCAAGATCCTGATAGAGGACGAGTGATTGGCCTCTAAAAGTTATTGGATGGAGCGATCTGGCCTTACGCAGAATGTCTTCTTTTGTGGTAAAGTCCTGGACGCAGACCAGAATATCCGCCGGCGGCGCTGATGCCGCTCTCGGCGGACCCACCCTATGTGCTCGGTCCAGACGGAGAGCAGAGTCCAACGGATTGCCCAGTATGTGGTTAAAAAGCTCCCGTACATAGAGAAAGATGTCGCCTGCCTCTTCAGAAGCCTTCACTCCCCGGATTCTGATGTTGTGGCATCGGGAGCGATTCTCCAGGTCCTCCAGGTGGGATTGCACATATACTTGCTGCTCATGGATGCGTATCACCTCCTGCTGCAGGGCGGACATCTCGGTGTCCCTTGCGTCGCTCCGGTCTTCAAGGGTGGCCACTCTTTCCCCGATGCTGTCCACATCTTTGCGGATGTCCTTGATCTCTGCGGTGAGATCGCGCTTCACCGTTTGCAGGTCATCCCTCAGGCCGGCAAACAAAGATTCTAGGAACTCCCGCGTTACCGGCTCCCCCGGGGTGGATCCCATCGGCGCCGGCTCCTCCCGTCTCACCGTGTCCACCGGTCCCCCGTCCTGCGCCCTGGCAAAAAGATCTCGTAGTGACCTCTCCCTGGTGGCTGACTTATCTTTTCGGCCCCGGGCGGACGACATACTCGTGACTCGTCTTGTAAGTGACTGCAACGGTCGTGATCTTGGGTCAGATCGCACAGTACGCGGCTCGTCGAGGTGCTAACTTCACCCCTTAGCCTCAGGGCCTAGTCGTAGTGCGCAGATCTGGCCTTGCGCATAGTCCGGGCCTTCCCAGGTCTTCTCCGAGTCGTGCAGTGGCCAGGCGGCGGTGTCGTTACACAGCCGCCACTCAACCCGCAGCCCCCAGCAACGTGACCAGCCGCTCAATCGCCGGATGCAGTTGCTACGAGGTATGCCCCAGGCGGTCAGCGGCCGTGACAGGGCGCCAAAGACGGGACCGTTTATTGTCCGCCGGACATCACCGGTATGCTCTGGAGGAAGGGAGGACGCAGGAGGCAGCGTGTGTTCAAGGCCTCTCCCCCCTTGGTCCCCGCGGTTCGGCCCCCACCGGGTAAGGATTGACCCAGCGTCCAGAGGTGCTAGTGAGTTCAGAGCTCCCACTGTGTGGTGTCCGTGCTCAGTGGTGGGTCTCCTCGTTTCCTCCCCACACTCCCGGAATGCGTCAGGACCGAGGGACAGTCCGCCGATTTACATGCTACAGGGCCACCGCCGCGCTCACCTCTCTCCGCAGGCACGTCAATCTCCCCGCCTCTGGGGCAGCAGCCTCCGCCGGGACTCGAGCGGAGCAGCAGCCAGGAGAGAGCCCAGGGGAAGCTCGGGCCCGGCGCCCGCTAGGCCGCAAGAGTGTGTTCTGGGGAGGGGCAGGCCGCAGCAAGGAGTGGGCGCAGACGCCTCTCACCGCCGGGCCGCTGAAGATCGCCGCCGCAGGCTGAAGGCCGATCCGCCTCCCGGTAGCCCTTGTCCCCCACCACTGACCTCCACTGCCGGTCGCGCCTCTGCCCCAGCATCGGCGCCGCCCAAGATGGCGTCCGGAGGTCGGCGGCCGCTCGCCGTCCGTCGCTGGATGCAGGGGTCAGCTCTCCCGGCCCCTCCGTTGGGTTCGCGGTGCAGAGGCCGCCCGAAATCTGGTGCGAAGGGCTCCCACCCTCACTCGCGCCGGCTCCGCATCCCGGCCGCGCCTCGGCCGCAGAGGAGCGGGGAACCGTGCAGCAGGGGGCCGGGAGTCATCCGCGGGACAGCGCCAGCTTCCCCAGGTCTCAGCGCCGCAAATTGAGCCCCTCTCGGCGCAAGCTAGTACCCTGGTGAGTGCTAAAGTTCGGCGGGCGGAGGAGCGAAGACAAAGCACGTCCTAGCTCTCCGCCATCTTGGCCACGCCCCCAGGTCAAATTATTTAAAGTATTAACACAGTACAAAATTGACATGAGAAAAACACTAGTTACTACCTAATGGATACATGTTACTATGACTTTACACAGGAAAACAACTCTGTTTATAGTCACTAAGACCTTGCTGGTGATCGGGGGCTCAGACCCCGATCACACAGCGGTAGTGCAGGCCGCTTTGGTACTTATGCAGGGCCTACCATCATAGCCTACACACTGCGCAGGTAAGGAGCGGGGATTGAGAACTATGGTAAACACACTGTGGAGGTGAGATGTGGGGAGCAACAGCTATTGGACCCAACACACCCTGCACAGCACTATATTCGGGTGCCCTGCTGCCATTAGACCCAGTCAGGCCTGCACCCTGGCTCTGTGGATGAAAAGAGGCCCCCGTTCCCAAATGACCTGGTGTAGACAAGCTTAACTAAGGGTCGGCAGCTCCTGGGCTTATCCCCCTTTTATTGCGACTCCTGAGCTTTTTGAATACATTTTGGGCCTAGCTATGTCTGCTGTGCCCCCTGCAGGACCCCCTGCTTCTGGTGCCTCAACACAGGGTGCCCTGTAGCGCTGTCTGCTTGTCTACTGCTCCTTTAACTTGCCCTACATGGAGCTTGCTTGTATTATCCTCGACCTCTGCTGCAGACTCAATGTCATTGGTCGCAATGGCCAAAGCAGATAAAACACAGCTAAAACTGAAGTTTGAGCTGTGGAAGACAGTGCCACCTGAAATGGGACCTGATACCTCCAAGCCAAAGATGGAAGGTGAACTGTGCCAAATCTTAGTCTTACTAAGATCGATGGGAGTATAGATGCCCTCTCCTATCGTATGGACAGGATGTCGGAGCGCATCAACAAACATGCGGAGCGTTTGGAAACAGTGAAAAAGCAAGTGTCGGAGGTGGAGGACGAGCAGGTCTCGGGCCTGAGGACAAAGAAACAGCTGGAGAGGGTGCTCACTACACTGCAGGCCAATGCTGAAGACTTGGAAGCTCGCTTCCAGTGAAATAATCTTCGTATTGCCTGCCTGCCAGAATCCATCAATGTTGGGAACATGGAGGCATTTGTGGAATGGCTACTTGTTGAGTTGATGGGACGGGAGACATTTTCTGATATTTTTATAGTGAAACGCACCCATTGTTCTCTTGCACCTCAGCCAGTGCCGGGGGCCAGACCCGCCCGATAATTGCAAGACTGCTCAACTATTGCGACTAAGATGCAGCATTCCATCAATCCTGGGAATTTCAGACATTTCACTATGAGGCACTGAACTTTCTATTTTCCCAGATTTTACGCCTGATGTCCAGAAAGTGCGGAGGCAGTTTCTCCCTGCTAAACGAAAACTGCAAGAACTGAAACTAGACTGTGCTATGCGTTACCCAACATGCTTACTTGTGACCACGGATAGGAAGACCAAGATGTTTAGTGACCCTAAACTCCTGCAGCAGTTCGTCAAGCAGCAAGAGACGGCGTGTGCACGACCACGTTAATAGAGGTCAGAGGAGGGTGAGCCGAGGGGCTTCCAGGATCTCAAGGGGCTGGACTGATGCCCTTATTGCCCTTAATATTGTCTGAGTTTGCAAAAGCTGGCATTGCTTTTTCAGAGAGGGAATTGCTGAAAATGCAGCTCCCTGTCTGTGAAAGCAATTTTGCTCCGCTTCCAGCAAGGCGAGAGGATTTTTAATGATGTCGCTGGCTGGAAGCAGAGCATTTGCTATGGCTTGGCAGGAGTGGTAAAGCTCCTGCTAAGCCATAGAAAACAGCTATGTCCCGGGGGTGGTCACCCCGGGACATAGCAGGAGCCGGCCCTGGGGGGTGGCCGTCCCCAGGGCCATCTATGGCTCCAGGAGGGGGGACACACAGCCCCCTCCTTTCTTGAATTTTTTCCCAGGGGAGGTGGTGGTCCCAGGGGCCATAGGGGGGGGCTGCCCAGCACCCCAATATTCAATTGAACAAAAGTCCCGGGAGGTGGCGGTCCCCGGGGCTGCAGGGGGTGGCATACGTGTGGCCCCTGCATTGTTTTCAGATTAAGCCCCAGGAAAGTGGCAGTCCCCGGGTCCTGTGGGGGTCTGAGAGGCCCCCCTTTGAAAAAATAGAAAAGTCCCGGGGAGGTGGTGGTCCCCTGGGGCATTTGTAAGCCCCAGGAGGGGTGCATGCACCCCCTACTTTTTGATGCAAGTGCCCCCAGGACCTGGCTCAGCCTGGGGCTGATTTTTAAGGAAGCATGGGAATCTGCACTTAGTTTTTTTTTTTTTTTTCGTCGGGATCTGCGGATTTTGCAGAAAATAAAAAAATTAATTCTTTTTTGGCCCTGCAGAGTCCATGTGGGACCCCTTCAAGTAGCCTAGGGGTCAAGGTATTTCTACCCTGCCCTGTTTTCTTTTAAAAAAGATTTTTTTCCGGGACTTGGTTCAAGTCGAGTCCCATGATGGCTGCCAACACCTCCTGGTCTGTATTGCTGGCAGACAATCAGATCTCAGCACGAGATCGGGAGGGGTCGCAGATCCTCTGCGTCCCTACATATACAACGGAACTTTCTTTAAATAGCTCCGCAACTACTGAACTGATTTACACAAAAAGGCACATCCTTAGACCAGCGTCTACCTTTCTGCCAAATTTGGTGTAATTCAGTTCAGCAGTTCGGGCTGTAGACGTGTCTAAAGTTTCCTATGGTAATTAACATGTGGAAAACGTGTTTTGGGAACCATGCTTTTCTCACCCCCACTTGACCGATCACCCCGAAACTTTCAAGACAGCAGCTGAATTGAGCGTCTGTTGGAAAGTGGATTATTAGTAGTGGTAAATATGCATCTACCACTGGAAATAAGGCCCCTAACGCAGTTTAGGGCTCAGAATAGGTCTCAGGAAATTATTCCCGTGCTCAACCCTTGGTAGCTTGGCTGCGAGCAGGCTGGCCTAACTTCAGAGACGGGTTTGTAAAGCTTTAAAAATACAGATTCAGTAAAAAATTAAGACACAACACACAATAAAAATCCAGCACCAATTTAAAAATAGGAAATATTTTATCTTTAAAATGACACCAAAATGAAAAAAAAATTCAATGTAGGGAACCTGAGATATGAATTTTTGAAGAATAAACACTTTCTAGTACTTAGTCACCTTATGGAGTTTTTTCCCCCAAAGTTGCTCCAAACTTTTGGAAATTCTTCCTGAAGTTCCTCTTGAGGGTCTAAATGGTCCTAAACACAATCCAAGGGTCTGAAAGCTCCAAGATGGTCCTGGAAAGTTGGGGACCACAATTCCCATAATGCAACTGGCCAAAACCCTTAAAAGTCAACTGGATGCACTCCAGGCAGGGGACCCTTGGTGGAGTTGACGCAGGTGAGCTCTGTTAACATGTAGCTAGCAGGGAGCCCACTCTTTATTTATTCCTCTTAAAACAAAGTACATCCAAAGGGCTGTAGTTCCAGATAATGCAGCAGGCACAGTCAGTCAGAAGGCAGGGCATGATGGTGCACATCAAGTTTCCAGCTTTGCATCCACTCTTTATTCCTCTTGAAGCAAGGTACATCCAAAGGGCTGTAGTTCCAGATAATGCAGCAGGCGCAGACATTCAGAATGCAGGGCCTGATGGTGCAAATCAAGTTTCCAACTTGGCAATCCTTCTTCTCTCAGTTTCAAGCAGCAGAGCTGAGAGGCTCTGACCCTCTCAGATACTTATTCAGTGTTCTCTGAGTCAATCAGGAGGGCACTCCTGTCCAATGAGGTGCAGGGCAACACTCCAGAGCATGACCATTTCCTCCAAAGTGTGGCACAATGGTCTCCCAGAAAGCACTATTCTTCCAAATTTCAATATAGCTGAAGTATCAGCAGAAAAGCAAGAGCTAGCTAAACCAACCTCCAGGATAGCTCATTTCAATAACTCCCCTCCCTACTGCATCTGCAAAGTCCTTCCGTAAGCCTGCCATCTGGCTGGGTTCAGAGTGGAAAGGGGGTAGATGGGCCTGGCTGTCTGTTCCTGTCCCCTTCTACCTTTGAAGCTGAAGCTTTATGACCCTTCCCCCAATGCTCTGGCATTCCTGTGGAGCAGGGTCCTCTTGCAAGAGATAACCTTTTCTCCCTGGGTGCCACTTAACACTTCATCAAAGAAGCCTGGCTAATCCACTTAACTCTGACTAATCAGGGCAGACCACTGAAAGGCTGCATTTTGGCTTACAGACAAGAAAGTCTTATAACTTCTTTTCTGTACATGTTAGGATAAATAAAAAGAGCGTATTGTTGGATTTATCAATACCAGTCTCCTAAGTGCTTGAATGATATTTTTCAGTTGTCCCTTGTGGTAGTTAATAATTCATAAACTATTGCAATATTAACCTATGTGGCTGGGGATCTACAATGGGGAAAATGAAATGTCCAATTTCTCCAGCACCAGGGCCTATAACAATTATTTTATAAGGCCCTGCTTATAATTAAATGAGCCCCCACCCCTGGGACACCTAGGGAAGACTTTAGGGGTCCTGAATATTCAAAAATAATGTAGATCCTTCCTCCACAGTGTTCCTAGCACAAACGTCGATTTTGGGAAGCACTTTATTACACTGAGGGAAATAAAATGTGCATCATCTCTATCCCCAGGGCATATAAAATCTCTTTTATAAGGGTCCTCCTTATAATTACCTGATTCCCCAACCCTGGGACACCTAGGGGAGACCCTGAGGGTACTTAATATGCCAAAATATAGTAGTTTATCATTTTTAAGTGCCCCTAACACCAAAGTCGACTTTGGGCACAATTTACATTTAAAAGCAGTTCTGCAACACAGGGCAGCTTTTAAAATGACCTCAGGCTCTCAGCAGTGCACACATGCACATGCAGAAAGGGCTGCTGGCCTCTAAACTGTGATGCCCTATTATATACCAGGTACTTAAGGGTAGTTTTAATCACCCTGCCCTATTATGTACTAGGGTCTTATAGGGGAGGTCATGCCAATCATAGGGGTGCCCTACCCTAGTCTGTGTAGGTGTTTTCACTGTATTCTAAGTGTGTTTTCAGCATAGCACTGGTTCTGGTTAAGCAGAGCCCAGGGAGAGTAAGAGTCAGTTACCACCAGTACCAGTCAGCAAAATGGGGGTGCCCAGGGCACAGGATGATTTTACAACAGCGTCGAACTAGTTTCGAAATTTCACGAGGATTCGTCAAACAATGCCTAAGTTATTGGCAAATGAAAAAACGCTCTTCCTATGGAAACTTCATCCTAACTATAACTATCTACTGGTGACTGCCAGTAGGTAATATACATATATATATATATATATATATATATATTCATTTTTCTACTTTATTCTATTAAAACTGTGTTCTACAAAACAGGTCATCGGTTATTGCTAGGCAAGATCGAAAGTATTAAAAAAAAAGAAAATGTTTTCCTATTTCAATTGAAACAGAATATGGGTGCTATGTTTTGAACATATATTTTGAACATATGTTTTGGAAACATTTACCAAGGAACCATTTAAAACTGCTCATTTAAAGTTAAGTTACAGTTAAGACATCCTTTCTCTAATGGAATCAAAAAATGAATCATTGATGGGCGAACAATACAAATGTTCATAGAAAAGTATTAAATCAGTAAGTTAGATTTAATACATTTTAGCAAACTTGGTTATAAGGATCTTGAATTTAAAAATCACTGGAGGGTTTATTAATGGCAAATTGTGAAAGTAGAAGAGATCAGGCCTTTGGAGATATCTCTCCAAAGATACAAATGTGTATTAGAACATTGGAATGTTGGGAGCTCCATTGAAAACAATGGAGTAGCTCCGGGCTTATAATGGCTGGTATACGCCCGGAGCTCCAACATTCCAATGTTTCTTTGTTCACAGCTGTGGCTGTGAACAAAGGCTTCAGGGAGCCTGAGGGGATTTCAATCCCCGCGCTCCCTGAAGCCTTTGTTTTATTCAGCTAGAACATTCTGCCCTCTAGTGGCAGAATGTTCTAATAGCCTTCGTAGCTGGGCTATACCGGCATAAAGTCCCGCTCCCTTGTTAAAGGCCCTCGCCTTCAGCTCGGGCTTTTAACGCTGGAGCGGGCCTTTAATAGCCGGTATAGCCCGCTACGGCGGGCTATAAGGCTATATTAAGAAGCTACCATAACTCATATAAACTAAACAACCTGGACAGATTAGGAGATTATAAAATCCTAATGTGGGATTTAGATGAGAAACTTTGAAGAAATACTAATGTTTCGGGATTTTCATATTGAGATGGGGAAAGTGATGGCACGGTGAGTACCGATATTGAAGATACTCATTTGGATGAATATGCACAGTCCTAATGGTGACAGAAATGTACTCATCCACACACCACTTAAGTAAACACCACACATGGGATCAAAAAGGAGATTCATAAGTGCTTTGTCACATGCGATCACAAAGCCTTCCATGGTTAATGCCAGGGCCGGACTAGCCGTAGCGGGCATCGTGCGTTTTCCCCGTGGGCCGGAAAGGGGGGGGGGGGCGGTTTGTGACCCGTGGGGGCCAGTTTTGTTACTGGGGGCCACTAGTAACCACTAGCCACAAGCACCCCTCCAACCCAACCGGCGCTTCTCAGCGGCATACCCCCACCTCCCGAACGGTCTAGCGGAATTGCCAGTGCCGGTTTCTGTTCCCAGTCCGTTACCTGGGGTGGACAGCTTTCATTTTACTTGCAGGAGTTATCCCAGTTGATCACAACTTCACTACGGGCACCACACAATGGATTGTCAAAGTAAAACAGGAGCAGATGTCTGCTCTCACTGCTTTTGCAGAAGTGCACTCTTGGACCCCTGCCAACTCCGACCTCATGAAAATTATTGAGGCGGATTACCTTTAGTTCACACCACAGAGTTCCCATCTTCAGCACCAGACTGGTGCATCTATCACAGAGGAAATGACTAATATGGTCACATTTCAACTCTGCATTAAGGGAGTGCTGTCCGGCAACTAGGTCAGTACAAATGTATTTGAAGGAAACCTATATTGAGGACAAAGGTGAATTAAAGCCAAAGACGGTATTTCCACATAGGTTATGAAAACCGAGCTGGAACTATGTTTTTGTTATAATCAAATTAAGTTTCAGATCTGGCCAGATAAGCTTGTGAATGCAGAATACACTGGAAGTAAAACTGATTTTTGTATGGCCTTATTTTTATGCAAAAGATGTAATCCACCCTTCATATAGCGTAAAAATATTCCTCGAAGTTTTTAAAGAAGTAGCAACTCCTGTTCATTATAGCCAGGGACCTTTACAATAAGTTATCTTTTAGCTTGGTAAATGACATGAAAAAAATCTTTCCTTGCAGATATGACCTTCATGCAAGATAGACAAGTTGAATAATTGACAAGGTAATAAGGAAGGCTGTCTGTTCACTGATGTAAGTGCCTACTGTTTAAATATAATGTGATTTGTAAGTGACAATTACTCTCATTCTACCTGCAGGAGTGGCAAGGAAGACTCTATTATTGATTATTTCTTGGCATAAATAATGTATTAGACTCAGTGAACAGCCTCTAAGGTGGACTTTAGGTCAGATAGGGATCATCACCCTATTACAGTGTCATTAAAAATCAATGAAATCCTCAATAACCAGGCACCTAAGTGGTTGACCTGCATGTTTTTGTTTTTATTGATTTACCAAACAGACTAGAATACATAGAGTATCTCATGACATCAGACTGAAAAAATCATTAAAATACTCTCTTTTGAAGATATTGGCATTTCTTAATAATATATAGGAGAGTACAAAATCGAGGTAATGGAGAAAAGTGGAAATTCAGAAGTGAACAAATAAATATGTTTTTTCCACATAATGATTTAACAAGGACCTGCAGTCATACCAGGGGGGTTACAATGAAGCACTTGTAACATACAGCCAGTAGACTGATGTATGCCAAGTGGTAGAGTGAAAGGCATGGCTTCTGGAGGTATGGCTGCAAAGGCACAAATAAACATTCCACGGCTACTGTGACCTGGATCATAGGTCAAGCATCAATATTAACAATATAGGGGTTAATGGACCAAAGGCTACACCAGGATAGAAAGTAACTATGAAATGCCAAACTATTGTGTTGTGTGTCAAGTCCTGGGATTATTACATTGAGGAATGTTGCGGTGGAGGCGAGAGGCAGTGAATGGGATTGTGGACTGGAGCATTTTCACCTTGGTGGTATAAACATCCCCCTCCACATGAAAGGACCAAATACAATCAAGGAGCAAAAGAGTTCACGCCTGTTCACACACACACTCCTAAAGGGTCATTTAGACTTGGGTACAAATGGGTGAAAATGGTATTGGAGTATGGAGCCTCTTCTACTCTTGCATCCATTGGGATATGAGCAATAATAATACCGACTGCTCTACCTTTTTGGATACTTTCCCATGCAAAGCAGTGTGGTGAAGGTAACAGTGCTGCATTTGCATACCTTACTCCCCATGGTCTTGCTTTCATGAGTGCATTTGGCATTAATCACTTCGAATTCATGGTGTAAAATATATTTAGAAATGATGATAGTTTTTTCCAAACACACTTTTGACCACAATTGCTACTTTACTTTTATTACAATTAGATTCCTATATTGCTCCTTTTGGTATGTGCTTATGTACAGATGGGCGGAATCATTCGTTCAGCATCATGTGGTGGGTGGCTTGACCGTAAATACTGATCTACGTGGACTAAGTACCAGGGGTGGGGCTCGCTGTGGGTTATGTTATTGCTGCGTTCTCTGTTACGTGTTCTGATATACATGCATGACTAGATGAGTTATGGACATAACTTGTGCTTGTTGTTATGATTATGTTTATTTTGAAACTGGAATAAAGAACTCATATAAAAAATACTCCTGTGTACACTTGAGTATGACGTTGCTGGCATTTGTGTAGTGCCTAGTCTTTCATTGATACAGCCTCAAAGTGTTGTAGGCTTTGCAGGGCAATGAATCGCGATGCAGTTCTGGCTGTCCATCACACATCAATGTCAGAGCCATCCTGTTGTCATAAGGTAAGACACTGCTTGGACTGCTGGAAGCATTTTATGTAGTAAATCACATCCATGACATCTAATGGAGAACACAGAATTTTTGTGGACTACACTCTACTGTCTGACAGGTTGACCCGTTAAAGAACCACCACCAGTTACTAGACATCACATTATAGAACCAGAACATATATGTTACAGCCTTCGACAACTAGTATATACGTTATGTTAACACCTAAGAAATTAGCTACCACTTTAGTGATTGCTTACACATCTCTAAAGAGGGTAGCATGCCTTTTGCCCAGTAACTAGAACTTGTCTGGGGAAGATGCGGCTGGTTGTTTGGAGCCTTTGAACTCAAATGGTTTTTGTGAAATATTGTGTCTGATGTGCTATGTTGGATGTTTTTCTGTAGTGTATCTTGGTGGCAAGATGAGGTGAAAATAAGTTGATAGTCAACTACATAACATATCTGTGCTGTGCTGGATGTAGATAAGATTAAATGTGCACTGTTGATTGTGTGTGTGGCATTTCATTCTAGTAAGTACTTTGGATGTCTCCTATTGAACTTATCTACTTAACTCTAGTTGGACGGGCAACAAAGGGTTGTGTGGGTTTACGGTATAACAGTATATCCTAGTAGGATAGGCCTTTAATCAATATTGTCACAGGGAATACCTGAGCAAATACAAATTGACTTCTCGTGTTCAGATGTGTGTTCCTTGTGCAGTATTTCATGAAGCTTTCTTGGTCAGCCCAAGGCATCCTTGGTCAGCCCATAATCCTCACAGATGCTTATTCTTCCATTATGCATAGTCATACTCTCAGTTAAAGTATGCATCCCATGTTGGCTGCTGCTACTTTTGTCTCTTCTATTTTTTGTCTAGTTTAAAGAGATGTGTTACTATCATTTTTTCATGCTGTATTGTGCCATGCTTTGCCCAGTCTCAGCACATGGTTGTCACATTTTTAGTTGTTTCATCAAGCTTGGTGTGATCACTTGCTTCCACTTAAGCAAGTTTCTGGATGTCTCTGCATTGTGACAGATCCACTTAGGAATATGCCTGCAATACATTTTTAGTCGCATGACAGTCTTGGTGTGCTGTGCCTGAGCACAAATGGTCTCCAGAGGTGATCATAATATGTCCTTTTTGGTGTTGGTGAACCCATAAAAATTAGGAAAAATTGACTACTTCTTAGAAAAATGCAAACACCGCAGTAAAAAAATATTTTTTGATACAATTCTGCTTGTTCCTGAAAGCTGGAGAGATGGTGATCATAGCACAGCCAACATGTTGTTGATGCCATTTTTAGGAGAAAAAAAATATGCTTTCTCAAACAGCACTTTTTTCCATTTTCTCCATAAAAACCAAAATCCAGCTATATTTTGATGATTTTCTCGGCTCCCTCCAAGGCAAGCCACAAACCCTGGGTACCTTTAGAATTCCTAGGGCACTGGTCCCGCCGTTGCTTTTTCGACGGTATTCCCACCTGCCGCCTTGGCGGTCTGCCCGCTCAATTTAGATGTTGGCTGGTCACTGGAGGGAAGACCTCCACAGTCCTTCCGACTCCACCAGGTATCTTTGCTCGCGTCAACAGCGCCATAGGCAGAAGCAGCTGGAGAAGGGACTCCAGCCAGGAGTCTCGCCGAGCTGATTATGATGTGCCTTTCCGCCTAGGCAACTGTGGTGGGAATCACTCCTCCTTTGAATTGGTGGAATCTGAGGAAATGAGTTAAAAACGTACCTTTCTTCCTGCTTCCTGCTTCTCGCTTCTGTCTTAAACGGTCTCGTCCAGGTCCCTCCTTTGCTACTCCAACTCCATCACGATGCCAAAAGACTCTGTTGTAGCCGAGATCAAAGGTAAGCTACTTGTACAACTGTCCTACTATGTATTTTGTGTTGACAATTGCCATAGCCTCGTGTATTACTGTATTGCTCTTACTTGCAATATTTTTATGAGGTGTAATGAAGTAGTGTTCATTTTCCTATTTCTCGAGGTAAATTGAACACACCTGTATTGACACTTCAAAAACATTATTTGTTGTAGTGGTGCTTGGGGGTGTTGTGCTAGAGGGGCCAGTGGTTGGGCATTCAATAGTGTGTGTATGTTATGTGAGTGGTGTGCAATATGTAACACTGTTACTGTTACTGTTTGAGTGGAGGGAGGTTTCGGTAGTTAAGGTGACTCACTTCCGCTGTGCCATTTGGTCGCCGCCATTTTGGAAGTGGGGGCATTCTAGTCTCCCTTTACCCAGCCAGGCTTGGGACATAAAGAGATGCAATGGCGCCGACGCGCAGTGGTCAGAAAAAGCAGTAAGGCGTGCTGTTCGGTAAGATCAGACAAGTGTTTTTAAAGTACCTGACTTTTTTACAATTTTTTTCCTTCCTAAATTTTATCGGCCTTTTTAATAATAGTATATTCTTATAACTTCCACATACTCTCTATAGACACTTACCGTTTCAGGCAAACAGAGCTTTCTTTCCCTTCTGGAATCTCCCCGGTCCACCGCTGCCATTTGTCGGCTGTTTGAGTGGAGGGAGGTTTCGGTAGTTAGTCTGACTCACTCCCGCTGTGCCATTTGATCGCCGCCATTTTGGAAGTGGGGGCATTCTAGTCTCCCTTTACCCAGCCAGGCTTGGGACATAAAGAGAGGCAATGGTGCCAACGAGTAGCGGATGCGTGCAGCGGGAACGCCGGTGGCGTGCCAAAGGCAAGCCCGTCTGCGCCCGTCCGCGCCTGGCCCGCGCCTAGCGCCCGTCCCCCTGGTCCTCTCCCACAAAAAATGGCAGGCACCATTAGCTATTCACAAGATATACTTATGGCCCTGAGACCTAACACCCCCACCATAACACCCTGTTATCCCCCTTGCCACATACGAACTGGATGTCTTAAACCACAGTCAGAAAGAAACGTGGACGGCTCTTCTCTTATAACGCCGCTAAACTCTGGAATTCTCTGCCACTACATCTTCGCATAGTTCCCAATCATCTGGCTTTCCGTAAACAACTGAAGACCTTTCTGTTTCCTTAGTTCTTCTGCCTCCCCGTGTCGGTTCTTAGCGCTGGGACGCTCCCGGGTAGCCATGCGCTTTATAAATGTTTTTTCATTTAATTTCATTCAAAGAAAGCCAGCGTCGATAGGAGCAATGGGCCAGATGCATGGGAATAGCTCTGGCACCAACATAACAAATATCTGCTGTATGTTATTAAACACAAGCTCTTTAGTGAGACACCAGCTAGAATTTTATGATCTAGTTCAAACACAGAACGCTGACGTGACGTGGACAGATGATAGCTCTGGCCCTGACAATGTTGCAGCCACCCCCCCGGCTTTGCCGTATATCGGCTGGGTAGACAGTGAAAAAAAGGAGGGGGGTTGGCGGTGTTCTATGGCAACCACTTTAAAACCCTATTTGAACCGCTAACTACCTCTGGCTTTGAGGCTTTGGCCTTCTCGGTACAGCCACCAGATTCTCTGGCAATCAAGGGGATGTTAGTATATCGTCCTCCAGGTTCTAGGTGTGGCTTTGTTGATAATCTCAGTATGCTAATAGAATCTTCAATTATTAACGAGAATTTCCTGGTGTTGGGAGATTTCAACTTTTACCTAGAAAAAGAAACTGACCCAGACTCGCAAAAGCTAATCGAGGCAATGGATGTGTTTTGACTCTCTTTAATTACTAAAGGTCCAACACACAGGGCTGGACACATGTTGGATGGCATCTTTTCAAATTTTACCGCCACCAATGTACTTCCATCTCTTCCACTGACTTGGTCTGATCATTGGGTGGTTAAATGGATGACAAAGATCGAGAAAACCATTACGCATAGACCCCCATTCAGCAACCCCCGGGCAGAGCCTGGCATAAAATACTGCCAGCTGACCTAGGAGAGGCTAGTACTTTCAATCCATGGCAACCAGGGGCTAACCTGGAGCAAAGTGTTGAAAATTTCACACACTGGCTAAACTCTGCACTGGATACAGTAGCACCAATCACCCTTAAAACCACACTAAAACAAATATCCCAGCCCTGGTACAACGAAAGCCTCAGGCTATCAAGGCAGGACTGTCATAGACAAGAACAAAAATGGAGGAAAATATATGAGGAGGAGGAGAAAAATATCTATAAAACGAAATTAGCAAAGCACAAAGAGGCTATACTTGCAGCAAAGACTGAATACTACTCAAAGCATATAAAAGCAGCCTGTGATGCAAATAAAACCCTTTTCTCTGTAATAATAAAGCTGGTGACACCAACGAGCCCAAGTCATGCAGTCACAAATCAAGACTTCTGTGACATGCTGGCAGGCTTTTTTCAGGAGAAAGTTGTTAAGATTTACAATAACTTCACTGCAAAAAAAGCAGCCAATCACCAGGAGGAGCACGCCCCAGTCGACCCGTTGGGTACAATTAGTTTCTCTACTTTTAAGACCCCCTCAGTGGAGCGACTAACAGAGCTAATCCCTCTAATTAAAACTGGTGCGCCGCAAGACCCCTGCCCTCCCAGTATAATGCACATGATACCTGCCCAAGTGGCACAATATCTGGGACAAATCTATAATAACATGTTTGCCGGAGGGATCTTTCCCTCCCAATGCAAACTTGCTTCAATCCTCCCGCTCTTAAAGAAAGACAATCTGAACACCATGGACCCCAATAAATATCGTCCTATTTCAAGTCTCCCTTTTGTCGCCAAGTTGGCTGAGAAAATTATGAATCAGCAGATCTCAGAATATATAGAGGAAAACTCTTTGCTAGACGACACACAACATGGTTTTAGAAAAAATCATAGCACAGAGTCAGCCCTAGTGGTAGCATCTGAAGATATACGAGAAATTCTTGACAGAGGGGGGACGGCGGCGCTGATCTTGTTGGATCTCTCCGCTGCTTTTGATACAGTCAGTCATGAGATCCTGGCTGACCGTATGCGAGGCCTGGGAATTGGGGGCACAGCATTGGAACTCCTGAAATCATTTTTGGCTAACCGACTACATAATGTGACAATGGGCAATTTCGTCTCCAGGCAGTTCTCCTTGCCCTGTGGAGTCCCCCAGGGATTGGCATTAAGTCCAACGCTGTTCAACCTCTATGTTACACCACTTGCGTCAATTATCAGACACCGGCTTTACTTTAGCGTCTTACGCGGATGACACCCAAATTGTGGTGTCACTAGCAAATAGTGAAAATAACCCGGGCGAGGCCTTCATCTTATGCTTGAGCAAGGTGAGTGTTAGACCTGGTACCATTGGCGTGAGTCTCCCTTCCACTTTTTTCTGATTGCCTCCTCTGTTTTTGATCTGTTTGCTGGTTTTAGATGCTTTGGGCACTGTGCCACTGCTATTCAGTGCCACAGTGCAAGTGCTCCCTATGTTAAATTGATGTATTGATTAGTGACTCCATGATTGGATCCTTTGATTTACTTGTCAGACCCTAGTATAGTGCACCAGGTGTGCCCAGGGCTTGTAAATCAAATGCTGCTGGTGGGCTTGCAGCACTGGTTGTGCCACCCACAGAAGCAGCTTGTAAAGTGTGTCTCAGGCCTGCCATTGCAGAGCCTGTGTGCAGTCTGTGACTGCCATGTCGACTTGGCAAGTACACCCACTTGCCAGTCCCTAAACCTTCCCTTATCTTCATATCAGACACCCCTAAGGTAGGCCCAAGGGCAGGGTGCATTGTAAGTATAAGGTAGGACATGCCCTGGTGTGTGTGGTATGTCCTAATAGTGAATTACAGCCATTTTCGTTTTTCACTATTGCAAGGCTACCTGTTTTCCATAGGCCAGAATGGGCAGTTTGATTATAACATCTTATAATCCTAACTGACCCAGGGAACATGGTAGAAAAACGAATTTAGTATGCCTGAACTCAGGATGATAAAATACATCTTTTAGTAAAGTTGGTTTTAACATTCTGTGTTTGAAAATACCACTTTTAGAAAGTAGGTATTTTCTTGCCTAACTGTCCAAGCCTGCCTCTGCTAGGTTGTGTATTGTGTGTCTGGCTTTGTGAGTAACAGGGGCTGGGGGATTCCAGGAGACAGGGTGAGTCAGCACAGGCTAAATAGACCTATCTGCATGTAGAGTGGTGGGAGGAGTTGCACCTAGGTCTGAATAGGGCTATGCCTGCCTTCCACAATGCTGGCTCCACCTCCTGTGGTGTGTCTGATGTCCCTGGCCCACTCTGCCAAAGAAAAGAAGGAGTCCTGTAAACAAAGTGCTCCAGGACTGCACAGAACTGGTTTTGACTAGGCAAAGGCCCCTCTGCCTTCAGAGGACAAAGGATTTTGCAGTATAAATATTGGGGCCCTGACCCCAGAACTTTAGATCACTTCTGGAACAACAAGACGAACCTCTGCCAAGGAGAAGAACCAAAGGAAGCTGTAGGAGTTGGACTGCCCCCTGCCAGTGTGCTGTGTTGCTGGGTTGGCCTACAGTGGTGTCTTCAGTGCCAAGGAGAGGAGAAGGAACTTTTAAAGAACTTTCATCATCTTGCAGAATATTACTCCAAGGGCTTGAACTTGTGCTTGCCTCCTGCTGAAGTCTCAGGGACAAAAGACTTCACCACCAGCTCCCCTCTGAATTTCCTTGCTGGGAATTCTGTCTGCAGAAGCCTGCGTGTCGCTGGGAGCTGGAAGCGCGACTCAACGAGAAGAAGCGTGTCGCAGTCGCAGCTGTTGCCGTCGCATCGCAGGAGAAGCGTGTCGCCGCCGCAGAGGTCGCCGCTGCATCACCAGAGAAGCGAGCCTTCGTCAAAGCTGTCACCCGACGCATCACCGGAGAAGCGTGTCGCCGCCGTAGAGGTCTCCGGCGCATCACCGGAGAAGCGTGTCGCAGGGCTGTCGCGGCTCCAAAGTAACAGAGTCGTCGCACGGCCGCCGGGCGTGCACGCATCGTTTTCCCGTCGTCGCATCAAGGGCGCCATCTTATCGCATCGCACCGGATCGTCGCATCGCATCGAAGCGCCATCGTGCCGCATCGCAACCGGAACGCAGTACGAGAACCTACGCATCACCTCCTCTCCGGTAAGGAACAAGACGCATCCCCTACTCTGCGCAAGCATTGAGGCGCGACGCATCGTCTCCCCCGAAGCAAGGAACTGACGCATCTCCATCCCTGCGAACCTTTTGTTTGTTTTGCGTTACGCATCCAGGTACTTTTGTGAGAACTTTGTCGCACTTACCATCAACTTGAACTAAGTTACTTCTACCATCTTTAAGTCAATTTTGAGTACAGTATTGTGGATTTTTGTCGTTTGTGGTCTTGTGTTAAGTCTATATAAAGTATACTTATTTTTATAAACCCTGTGTGGTGTCCATCTGTAGTTTTCACTGTATTACTGTATGTGTTCACAAATGCTTAACACACTGCCTCTGAGATAAGCCTGTCTGCTCGTGCCAAGCTACCAAGGGGGTGAGCAGGGGTTATCCAGTAGTGTAAATCCTTTGCCCTGACGTAGAAGCAAGGGTCCCTATTTGGTCAAAGGTACCTACCTCTGCCAACTAGAGACTCCCAGTTCTAACATTGGTGGTCAGCGGTGAGGATTTGGACCTGCATTTGTGACTCATATACAGTAATTGGTGTACACTACTAGTGAGTGCAGACCAAACGCGACCACATACATTTTGGTAGAATTTTCTTTCCTTGGACTGTTATTTTTCCTGAGAACTGCCAATTCTTACTACCATGAGTAGACCAGCATCTGTTGCATCTATGGATCTAGATTTTGAGGAAGAGAGGTTGGAAACCTACACTTTGAAACAGCTCAAGCATCTCTGCAAGAAATTGAAAGTTGCTACACCAGGCATTTCCAAAAAGGATGACTACCAAAAGGCGCTGAGGGCCTGGGTAGAAGCAAGAAATGCCCCTAAGTTGGTGGTGGAGCCAGCTGGGGATGCAAATGGGCAACTGGATAGGCCAGAGTTTCCAGCCAGGGGAGGGGTACCGTCCCCACCTGGCAGTAGCATCTCTTCCAAAGACCTGTGCCCCAGAGAGTTGGAAGACAGGGAGAGAAATAGGGCACACAAGCTGGAGATGGCTAAGCTTAAGATGGAGGGTCAGAGGGAAATAGAGAATAACAGGTTGTCCTTGGAGAGAGAGAGAATGAGAATGGAGCATGAGAGAATGTTGAGGGAGTTAGAGATCAAAGCGCAGGGCTTAGAAATCAATCCCTCTGGTGGCAGCGCACCATCTGTGCCTTCAGAAGGCAGGGTATATATTCCCAAGGATGTCATCAAAGATTTCCATAAGCATGAAGATATTGGGCAGTGGTTTGCAGCCTATGAGATAGCAATGTTGGCCCACTGGGTCCCTGAGAAGGATTGGGGAGCTGGGTTGTGGGGCCGCTTTGTGAGTGAGGGGAGGGATACTTTGTTAGACCTACCCAGTGAAAATAGGATGTCTTATGCCCACATGAAGGAAGCCCTGATGACAAGGTATGGTTTGACCCCAGAACTCTATAGACAGAGGTTCAGGAATTGTAAGAAACTGGAGGCAACCACTTGGGTAGAATATGTATCTTTCTTTTGCAGAGCTATGGATGGTTGGGTGAAGGGTAGCAAAGTGGATACTTTTGAAGCGCTCTATGATTTGTTTGCATGGGAGCACTTGTCTAATAATTGTTTTCCAGAGCTACGCCAGCACCTTATTGATAGCAAGCTAACTAACCCTAGGAAGCTTGCTGAGGAGGCGGACCGCTGGGTCAGTACCAGGGTCCACAAGGGTCATGTGGGAGATTCCGCCAAAGGTGGGCAGGGTCCCCAGCAGAAGAGTGGGGGGGACAAGGTTAAACAGAGGGAGTTCCAGAAAGGGCCCCAAAGTAATTCCCAAGGGAACCAAAGGAAGGGTTCCCAGCCTCCCCCTGAGAAGAAGCAAGAGGCCCCGACAGGTAAACCTGTTCAGAGGGGCCCCTACAAGTGCTTTACGTGTGGTCAAGTGGGCCACCGTTGGTATGATGCACAGTGTCCCATGAAGGATTCCAAAGCACCACCCCGTGCACCACCCCATCAGTTGGCGAGTGTAGCCCTGGGAGGGGAGGAGATGGGTGCCCAAGGTGGGTGGGGTCCCGCAGAAATGTCCCTTGTCTCTTTAGGAGACTTTGAGATGGTCCCTGAGACCCAGCTGCCTGATAACACTAAGAAGTACAGGCAGTGGGTTACCATCAATGGCCATAGGGTGGAGGCTCTGAGGGACACCGGGGCTAGTGTGACAGCTGTCAATTGCCGGTTGGTGTCCAAGGAGCAGGTTATCCCTCATGGATTCTTCCTTGCAGTTGCCGCGGACAACTCGCAGAGCCAGTGTAAGGTGGCTCAAGTTCCCTTTGAGTGGGGGGGGGGGTCTCAGGTACTCTCCAAGTTGCTGTGAGGCCAGCCATGCCTGTTGATTGTATGTTGGGCAATGATTTAGAGAGCTCCCCTTGGGCTAAGGTGGAGAGGAAGTCTCATTTGGAGATGTTGGGTCTGCCTGAATGGGCGTGTGTCACCACTCGGTCTATGGCAGCCAGTAAGGGTGCTCAAGAGATATTGGAGCCTGAAAGTATGGCCCAGGAACCTGCCTTAAAGAGAAGAGGTGGGGGGCGCGGGAAACCAGCCCCCATTGTTCCCACGGTCCAGGAGGAGGCAGACCTTGAGGGGGATGCCCTGGAACCTACAGGGTAACAAGTTGCTGAACTGGGGGACCTGCCTGAGCTGACCCATTGGTAGCAGGAAGGAGGCCCCTCCAGGGAGGAATTTTGTGCAGAGCAAAGGAAGTGCCCTTCTCTTGAGGGTGTGCGGCAACAGGCCACAGCCCAGGCAGCAGGTGATCAGTCTGGATCACATTGGATCTACTGGGAGAACGACCTCCTGTATAGCAAGCCTAAGGTTGCTGAGCCTGGGTCAGCCTGTGTGCTGGGGGTACCCCAGTGCTTCAGAGCCTTCCTACTGGGTTTGGCTCATGATGTACCTTTAGCTGGACATCTGGGGCAGAACAAGACCTTTGAAAGGCTTGTCTCCCACTTTCATTGGCCCCAGATGCGGAAGAGTTCAGACACTCATTGTAGGACATGCCAAACTTGCCAGGCAAGTGGGAAAAGTGGAAGGAAGCACAAGGCTCCTCTCCAACCTTTCCCTGTAGTCAGTACCCCCTTTGAACGGGTGGGCATTGACATTGTGGGGCCACTGGACCCCAAGACAGTCATGGGCAACAGGTTTATCCTGGTCTTGGTGGACCATGCTACCCGGTACCCGGAAGCCATCCCGCTCAGGACAGTGACGGCCCCCGTGGTGGGACATGCACTGATGGGGATTTTCTCCTGTGTGGGGTTCCCCAGAGAGGTGGTGTCAGACCGTGGTACAAACTTCATATCCAACTATATGAAGTCCCTGTGGAAGGAGTGCGGTGTTACTTATAAGTTCACCACTCCTTACCACCCCCAAGGTAATGGGCTGGTTGAGAGATTCAACCGGACCCTCAAAGGCATGATAATGGGTCTTGAGGAACCTATGAGGCGTAAGTGGGACGTCCTCTTGCCATGCCTCCTGTTTGCTTACCGTGAGGTGCCACAGAAATCCTTAGGGTTCAGTCCCTTTGAACTGCTCTATGGTCACCCGGTAAGAGGACCTTTGAGTCTGGTCAAGGAAGGCTGGGAGCAATCTCCCAGGAAACCTCCCCAGGATGTAAACAGTTACATGCTGGCCTTCAGGAACCAGACCAGGCGATTTAGGCAACTCGCTGAGGCGAATCTGGAAGTCAGCCAGGAAGAGATGAAGCGGTGGTACTGATGGAGCAAGGACTCACAAATGAGACTTGCTCGGATGCAATCTTCTCAAAGTATTAATGTATTAAACTTGTATTGTTTATACTAATAACTGCACACACAAATACATGAATAGCAAGGAAGCTTGCCTATGTGTTCTAACTAACAAGTAACGCTTGTCTTTTTCTAAAATGGCCGCTAAAGCGCGGGAACTTTACTGCGCATGTCTCAACCATATCACATGGTGTGACGTCTTTCTTTGCTTGGTGGGAAATTTCTGCTTCTGCGCAGTGTGCATTAAAATGGCTGCTTGATGTTTTCACATGCTTCAGCTTGCTTTTGTATTATTATTAAATTGTCGTTTTCTTAACGCTACTAATGCGGGATAGATTTATAAGTAAATGGGGATAGAGTAGAAAGAATGGGTATACAGTGAAACATATTATTTGTGATTTTAATATTTTCTTCTTTGACTTTTATTAGTTCGTAAACTTGGGCCTGGGGTTGGTGATCTGAAACTCGAGAGACAATGATTCTGCGCATGTGTCCTGCTTGGCTGACAAAGAATAAAGATGAAGTCAACCTGGACGTCGTCCAAGGCCACGACCTAATGGCCGATATTGATATATTCATGTGTTCTTGCCAAACTTGCAACTATGTATATGGAAAATGAATAAACTTTGTCGTGAGACGGGTGGGAAATAAAGCCAATGTATTAAAATTGATGGGCGGTAGTTTAAAAACAAAGGTCTTCAGAATTCGAACCAAATCAATATGGTGTGAGGATCAACCCCCTGTCCAATCAGAAGTAGTGGTCCCATATTTTGGCAACATTAAGGGGAGGTACATGGGCGTAGAAGGGTATAATAGATATAGAATTAGTTAATTAGTTTAGCTCAGACCGCAGAACGCGCATAGGAGACTAGAGGGACGAGACTAGACGCTGACGGAAGAAGGAGATGCTGTAAGAGAGCAGAGGACCAGAGAGAATAAGCGTAGATGCTTCCAGAAGAGCTCCAGATCGCCAAGCTGATTGATTGCAGACAGAATCGCTGTCCAGAGAGGTCCTGAGGAGGGGGCGGCGGAGTCCATTAGAAGAAAGGCACGGGAGAATCGAGGAGAAGCCGAGTATCAGAGAGGACAACGACGCAGGCGTCGTTGTAGAGAGGTCACTGGTCCTGTCCTGATCCTGGAGGAGGTCTTTGCTCTTCATCCTTCTTGGGTCCTATTCTTTCCAACTCCTTGGCTAAGGGGTTTGGTTCTCACATCTAGGTAAATATAAATGCAACCTTTAGTTGCGCTGCTGTCTCTATCTTCTCCTTTCTAAGGGACCGTCATTAATCAATAATTATTTTTCTATGCTTCATCCGTGATATGCGATTAAGTACCATGTGGTTCTGTAATTTATTCTGCAAAATCTTTAGATAAACATTTTAAAACTTCTTGACTCAGTGGTTATTTCAGGATTATGTACTATAATGAATGTCACTCATTTTAAACTTCCCAATTAGCAAAGGATTCATTGGTAAGTCATTACTCTTCAATCGGAAGGTAATTGGTAGCAGGGATTTTGATAAAGAGTAACAACTGACAACCCCAGCGTAAGTATTAGCGTAGTATGAATGTATGGGCCCAAGTGAGTATCTAGTGTATGAATGCTGTTTGCTAATATCGCGCTGGATCAGTTTTCTGGTAATCAGAGGATGGTTACTCTTTGTTAATTGGGTAATGAGAATTTTATTTTTATGAACTAACATCTGTGTATTCAAAGTTTGTTTTATGTTGTCTAGAATCCCCGGGGAAAATTTGAATAGCAGATGGTAAGTGGAAGCCATAGTGCAGTGAGGTTATCTGTCAGGCAGAAATAGTACTGAAAAGTTAAGCAGGACTATCAGTACTGGTTAGGGAATCTATGCGTGTGAGTGATAGCAAAGGAGTACGCTGGTGAAAATTTTATGTTATATCACCTAGAAAGGGCAACATTGAAGATGTAACAGGTACTTCTGGAGCTTGTGTGAAGAGTAAACGGAAGGGTTTTACTCGTAGTGTATGTTTAGTAAACGGAAAGGTTTTACTAAGTGTGAGAGAAAACTATCTTTTCTATTTTTAGAGAAACTGGCACGATAGCGAATGTTTTATGTTGTTACTGAAATTTTATTAAGATTTATAGAAAAAAGAAAAAAAAAAGTTTTTGCGTAAGAATTGTAAAGGGAGGGTCAGCTGCCGGAGAGGGAGCTGACGTCACAGACGCCGCGCTGGGATTGGTTGAATCAGCGGGTGTGGAACGACTCTTGTAAAGGAGGGGTCAGTAGTCAGGAGCAGTACTGACGTCACAGGTGCCGCGCTGGGATTGGTTGAAACAGCGAGGGACAGAGAAGAGCAGATTGCAAAGGAGGGGTTGACAAATAAACGTCACCGAAAGGCCGCGTTAGGATTGGTTCAGAAATAGAAGAAAGCAGACACTTGATTGGTTGATATTCTAGAAGCTAAAATCTTAGTGGATAGAGATTGCATGTTAAAACGCGATCCGACTTTAACAGGAACTCGTCCGGATAGGAGATTCCTAGGTTTTGCAGAATATAACTTTATACACCGAAGATTAGATAAAATGTACGGAGAGAAGAGAAAAATGTCCTTTTTACAAAAGATTAAGAACTATTTTAAAAAGGATAAACCAGTCAAAACTAGGGAAGGAATTATCATTCCACCAGCTAAAACGCCTGCTTCATTCATGATGATGGAGAGAGGTTATCATACTTGTGTATGGATAGAGAATTGGATAGAATATACCAAAAATGATGGAATATTAGCATTTCCCGAGAATGGTACCTTTAATGGAAGAATTCTTCAAAATTTGAGATTGAGAATGAACGATTTGGAACCCAGACCTAGATTAACTCAATATGAAGCCTTAGAGGAATGGGAAACCGAGGCATTTGAGCGTGACCGATCCAGGAGTAATAGGGGTTATCGAGGATTTTTCCCCAGATACCAACATGAGTCTAGGGATGGTCAGATGAAACAATGGAGGAGGGCAATGCTTACAGAAGGATTATATCTATTGTTAACGGCAGAAGGAAAATTAGGAAGTAATTGCACAGAAAAGACAAAACATTTAATGAGAAATGGAGATTCCGAAGATGAATTTATAGAAGAAATATTAAGGAACCCCCCACCATATCAGGAAGGGACAAGTGGATGCACTCCAAGTGCCCCACTGTTAAAAACTCCATTAGTACCACAGGTAATGCATGATTTCACCCCCAGTAGGATACTTCACGATAAAGAAAAAGAAGCCCTAGAAAAGACAAGAGCAGAATTAATACAGAAGATAACACAGATAAAAGTACATCCTGATTCTTTGACCATACCTGTAACGATTGGTCCAGTAGTCCCATTATATGGTAATCAGGGAAACTGTCCTCCACCGTTAGTTATGCCTACTCCTGTGAATATTCCTAAACCTGAAGCAACAGTAATGGTTGAAGATCATTTTAGTGATTGTGAATCTACGATATCATTAATGGATTTACCAATTCGGGATTCTGTCAATAGTACTCCCAGAAGAGCTACACCTGGGTGCTCGAAAGAGATAAACTTGATAACTTCATCAGGAGCAAAAAGTGTCACTGTAGTTAGTCCAGAAGACTTAGAAAGGTGGGCACAAGAATCAGATCAGCAGTGTAAACCTCCAAAAAATCTGGATATTTATAAATTTAAAGTCGAATTAGAAGAAATTATAGCAGGAAATGTGGGGCTAGATCGTCTAAATGCTTACGATGAAGAAGAATTATTGTTCATTGCAGAAGTATCACCAGAAATGTAAACATATTTCATGAAAAATTATCAGATTTGGCTTTGCAGATGGGAATTGAAATAGGGAGATCAAAGGTGTTGCAGAAACCCTATAGAGCAGATTTTTCAGACAAGATTTAGAAAATATGAATGCCTCTGGAAGAAAGTTACAAGTAAAAGAGTTAATGACAGTCTTGCAAAAATGGGGAGACCTAGATAAATGGAGAGTTCGATGGGCAAAGAAAAAGGAAGAGGCACAATCCAGTAGAACAGCCTCTGAATATTTAATGAAGGAAATAGGGAAAGCAGACCAAATGTACCCGATGCGAGAAGTACCAGGAGGGGGATATGTACATGTCCCATGGAGCAGACAGGATATTTTGTCATTTACGAATTACTTTCCAAAATTGAGAGAAAAACCAATTGAATGGTACAAGCAGGTTGAGAGGTTTGTGAAGGTGTCAAAGGTATTGTTGAAAGATTTGGATGGTTTGTTTGACATAGTGGTACCTGCCGATTTGTGGACAGATTGTAAAATCACAGTTAATTGGCCTAGTGACGAGTATCCTAGAGATCCAAAAACAGGTGCCCCGTCAAATGATGTAATGAAAAAGTATCAGCAGGTGATAACTTACCTAAAAGGCAAAATACCACCGAAAGAAACAGACTGGGTGAAAATAGACCGAACCACCCAAGAAGCCAGTGAATCGGTTCACGCCTATTATGAGCGTTTATTGCAGGTATTCAAGCAGTATAGTGGATTTGAGGACATTGGAGATAAGAATATGAGTCAGTTTGTTTATCGATTTGTTTATGGTCTGAAGCCAGAGATTTGTCAGATGATTAAGGAGCACATGTTATGTTGGCAGGGGAAGCCCATAGACGAGATTCTGAAATATGCGAAATACTGTGGAGACGATATTGAGGATAGGCACAAGAAATTGCAGGAAAAAGTGATGTGGGCACAGGTGAAAATGGCCGAGAAACAGGGAATTAATTTGGAAAATCCAAGTGAAAATAAAGGAAAGGATTCTGGAACAAATGGTGATACTGGGAATGGTGGAAAAGTGAGAGGACGAATGAGTAGAGAAGAAGCTAAAAAGAAATTTCCTTGTCATGGATGCGGAAAATTGGGGCATTGGAAGGATGAATGTAAAAAGATTCGGAATAATAATGGCCCAAATCAAAATTTAAATCCACAGACGCAGAATGACTCACAGCAGGGTGTAAACCCTCAGAGTCAGTTGCCACCTGCACCTATTCAGGGTAATGTAAGCAGAGCAAAGCACGGTACAGACGTCGGATATCAAGGAGGAAGTGGTAAGAATGATTATGTAACATCACAGTTTCTTTTACAGGACGATTTCTGTCAATACAGTTCATGACGGTGCCTGGGAGAGGGGAAGAAGGAGTGCGTACTTGGCGCATCCTTATCGGTAGATCAGTCAGGTCCATATGTTGAAGGGAGTGTAAAAGGTAATGATATTACTTTTCTTTTGGACACTGGTGCTACCCGGTCTACTGTGAGAACAGCAGACATTCCAGACCTTCCTCTCTCTGGAGAAGCTATCCAAGTAGTGGGGGTAGCTAATCGAAAGATTAGAACACCTCTTACCGAACCAATGGAAGTTAAAATTGGAAATTTCAGAGAAATGCATCAATTTGTAGTGTGTGATTCCAGTCCAGTAAATTTATTAGGCCGTGATTTGCTATGCAAAATGAATTGCACAATTTTCTGCACACCGGATGGTGTGGCAGTTCAGACCCCAGATGAAGATCATGTATATAAGTTTATGATTGCAAAACAAGGTACAGAGGTAGATGAGATGTTTTCGTTAATAACAAAAGATGAGCTGCCAGAAGAATTAAAAACTACAGTAAACCCCATAGTATGGGATTTCACAGGAAAGGAAGTAGGACTTATGGCCAAAATAGACCCAGTTAAAATTACTGTAAAAGAAGGTGCGATGTTCCCAAATACCAGACAGTACAAAATGAGTGCAGAAGTAAAGATAGGAGTCATTGAAGAAATAAATCGAATGGTAGAACAAAACATACTAAGAGAAGTAATGAGTAGCCCATGTAATTCACCAATAATGGGTTTAAAGAAACCTAGCGGAAAATATAGGATTGTGCAAGATCTGCGCAAAATAAATAAGATCGTGGAACCATGTTGTCCTATAGTGCCAAATCCTGCAGTAATCCTATATCAAATCCCTTGGAGTGCAGGATGGTTCACAGTGATTGATTTATGCCAAGCGTTCTTTTCAATACCATTGCACCCAGACAGCCAGTATCTTTTTTCATTTAAATTTGAGAACAAAGTCTATGTATGGAATCATGTTCCTCAGGGGTACACGGAAAGTCCTTCTATTTTTAATCAGTTATTGAAAAAGTGCCTAGAGAAGCTAGTGATGCCAGGAAGCTCAGTCCTAGTGCAATATATCGACGACTTACTGGTGGCATCAAACACCAGAGAGGACTGTGTTGTTGATTCCATTGCACTATTAAATCATTTGGCTGAAGAAGGGCATAAAGTCTCACCAGAAAAATTGCAGGTCTGTACAACAGCAGTTAAATATCTGGGACACCAAATTGAGAGGGGAAAAAGAAGAATAACCTCGGAAAGAGTACAATTGATTAAGAAAATGCAAATGCCTGTAACCCAAAGAGAAGTGAGAATGTTCCTAGGAATAGTAGGTTACTGTCGACAATGGATACTAGGATTTTCCTTGTTAGCAAAACCCCTAACTCAAATGACAAAAAAGAAGGCCAAGGACCCAGTTGAATGGGATGATGAGAGTGTAGGAGCTTTTGTAAAATTGAGAAATGCTTTGTGCTCAGCACCGGCCCTAGGCATGCCTGACTATAAGAGAAGCTTCGCATTGTTCTGTCATGAGAGAGAAAATTGTGCACTTTCAGACCTAATCCAGAGACATGGTTTGGACAGACGTCCTATAGCATATTTTTCTGCTACATTGGACCCAGTGGCAGCCGCATTGCCAGGCTGCTTAAAAGCAGTAGCGGCTACCTGTTTAAGTATTGAACAAAGTGAGTCGATTGTAATGGGACACCCAGTAAAGGTGTTTGTTCCACATGCGGTTGTGATTCTGTTGACAAGAACTCGAACTCAGCATCTTACTCCTAGTCGGCTGACTAAATATGTGAGAATAATAATGGGTGCTGAAAATGTGAACATAGTGAGGTGTACAATAGTAAATCCCGCTACCTTACTACCAGACCCATATCATGAGGAAATTAAAAATGACGAAGAAGAAGAACATGATTGTTTACAAGTCACAGAATTATGCACAAAACCATGTCCAGACATTGAGGAACAGCCCCTTAGAAAGCCAGACAGGGAATTATTTGTTGATGGTTCATGCCAGAGGCATGAAGATGGTAAACTGACTGCAGCCTATGCGGTATGTGAATTAACTGGAATAGTCGAAGCATCCTATTTACCAGGAGTGAAATCTGCACAAGTAGCTGAATTGATTGCTTTGATAAAAGCTTGCAAAATTGGGAGGACCCAAAAAGTAACTATATTTACAGATAGTCAATATGGTTACGGGGTTGTGCATGATTTTGGCCAACTATGGATGCAGAGGGATTTCAGGACTTCTTCAGGATCCCCCATTAAAAATGGACAATTTGTAAGGGAATTGCTGGAGGCAATATAATCACCAAAAGAATTGGCTGTGGTGAAATGTGCCGCACACCAGTCAGGAGATGACTGGGTGGTAGTCGGCAATAGATATGCAGATCTTGTGGCTCAACATTGTGCCAGAAATAGATTGTCAGTCAATAAAAGGGTGGAAAGAATGGGAATCAGCTGCCAACTTATGCCACCTGAAACATGGAATGAGGTTAGAAGATTACAAGATGGTGCTGATGAAAGTGAGAAGAAAACATGGATCAAAGTGGGTTGTTCCCAAAGGGGAGATGATGAAGTGTGGATTTGTGCTGATGGCAGACCAGTCATGCCTGACTGTCTGCTCTCTCAAATGGCCAGGATGTATCATGGAGACACACACATAGGGAGAGATGCAATGATTAGGCTTTTCAGACAGAACTGGTACAATCCCAAGTTCAGGGCTGTAGCAGAGAGCCTTTGCCAGAGATGTTTGACTTGCCAGATGCATAATCCAGGAAGAAAAACAATAATTGGTTTTGGAAAAATTGGAAAAGCAGAAGGGCCATTTATAAGACTACAGTTCGACTTTATACAGTTACCACCATGCAGAGGGTTGAAATATGTGCTAGTCATAGTATGTCTGTTTTCAAAGTGGGTGGAGGCTTACCCTACCAGGAGGAGTGACAGCATTACAGTCGCAAAGCTGTTACTACGAGAACTCATTCCTAGGTTTGGTTTCCCAGTAACTTTGGAATCAGATAGAGGAAAACATTTTAACAGTGAAGTGATTCAAATAATCTGTGAAGCATTCCAAATTGAACAAAAATTGCATTGTGCATATCGTCCAGAGGCTTCTGGAGTGGTTGAACAATTGAATGGCACTATAAAATCCAGACTGGGAAAAATGTGTGCATCAACATCATTGGAGTGGCCGGATGCATTGCCACTCGTCTTAATGGGACTCAGAAGCATTCCCGATAGAAATACGGGATTGAGCCCACACGAGATAATGATGGGAAGAGCAATGAGACAAGCACATGTTCCCATAAACAAACTGCTGAATATATCTGATGATATGGTTCTGGTTTATTGCAAAGGATTGGCTGACCTAGTGCGTTCTGTCTCTCATCAGGTCGGAGAAGACGCAGTTTCGAGGCAGCCTGAACAAGAACATGATCTGAATCCTGGTGACTGGGTGGTAGTGAAGAATCACACCAGAGAGACGTGTCTATCACCTAGATGGGGAAAACCTTGTCAAGTCATACTGACTACCAATGCAGCAGTGAAGTGTGCAGGATTTCCTAATTGGATTCATGTAAGCCACACCAAAAGAGTACCAGACCCTGAAGAAGAAAATCCTCAGTCAGCATCAATCACTGAGGAAGCTGAAGGTTGTCCAGCTGAAGAATCTCAGGCTCGAGATTCGAGAGAAGTTGCAGAAGAACAACCGAGCACAAGTCAGGACTGGATACCGGTGGTAGAAATTCCTGAAGTTTACTACAGAACAAGAAGTCAAACAAAATTGGAAGAAATTGAAGAAGATCAGATAGGTGAAGAAGAAGCAGCTCAGGAAAAAGAAGAACATACAATAAAAGAACCTGAGCAGGACCAGATAGGGAAAGGGAACTGGGCTCAAAATAACGAAGAATCGAAAAATTTTGAGCAGGAACAGACAGGTTTAGAAGAATCCGGTCAGGCTGCAGAAGTACAAAGTGCAATAAGCCCTGATCAGAACCAGTTAGATCCAGAAAATCACACAGAAGAAAAAGATCTCGAGAAACATAAACATGAAGAATTAAACAAAGAACAAGGTCAATTAGTGGAAAATCACGGAGGAGCTGCAGAAGAAAAACAAATAAGGCCTGGAAAAGAGCAAGAAAGAAAAACAGTAATTGCAGAAAACGAAAGGGTGTCAAACAGTGAAAATAAAGAGATTGCTGAAGACAAAAATAAAGAAACAGTGCAAACGAAGAAAACAAGAAAAGGTGATCATTGGCCTAGTGTCATTAAAAGAGTAAAATACCACATAACAACCAGAAGTGAAGATCCAGATCAAGTAAATGAAGTAACAAGTCAAACCGAACAAGAAAACAGAACTAAGAAAAGAAAAAGCAAGAGACTGAAACTTGTGAATAACAAATTTAAGGGTCCTGATTGGACTTACATTATTCTTGAAGATTACGAGAGCTCAGAGTCAAGTGAAAGTGGTGACGAAGGAACAAGTGCAGAATTGACATACGAGAAAGAAACAAGACCACCTTGACTACGCAAAAGAGTCATATAAAGAAAAGCGAAAAATAGATAAGAAGAGCAATCTTCCTTGTCGACATGCCTGATGATAGAGTTGCTGGGAGACCAAAACAGAGATGTTGTAGAAGATGCTGTGCAATATGCATATGTAGTCTAGTAATGGGGCTTATAGTATGGTTAGTCCTGATCGTAGCAGTCCCTTACCTTATGATAATGGATAAAAAGATTAATAACGAAACTAAAGGAAGGACAGCACACATAAAGGGAAATAGAGTAGAACTAATGGCAGAAAATGAACCAGAATTTCATCATGAAATAACTGATAACGACACTAGTTTAAATGTTTTCACAAAATTATTATTTCAGTATGTAGATACCATGGAAGTTAGTAATTGTTATGTCTGTATGAAGTTACCTGAATCAGTAGCAGAAGGATTAACATATCATCACTTACCATTGACATACGGCATATCATGTAGTGTATTAGCTAGTTTATTTTATAGAACAGGGAGACTTCAATATTATTATTCAAACATAGATGTGATATTTTCTGAGGTTCCGATTCGAAAGAGTATGAACTCAGTGCTTAGTAGTCAAGACGCACAGTTTATGGGAGAATTTTTCTTAACAATGAAATCGATAGACATAACACATGCACATAGACACAATCTAACATGTTCTTTACATGAAGAAGAAAAGATATTTTTGAATTTAGTAGAAGATAGAAGACAAGATTTTCAAAAGAAAGCTTCTGAGCATAAGGCTCATTTACCACCTTGGGCTGAGAAAGAAGGGAGTTACACACCTGGCAAGGCTCAAGCTGCTATGGCTCTGGATTTTGTAAGGACGGGGAAAATTTGTCTACATAGATTAAGGACTGATTATAACAATGTTTTCATCGGTACCAGTGAATGTGAACACAATTTCTTAATTCTTAGAGGTTGGGGAATCAAAGGAGGAACAGATTCAGTTTTTCCTGGAATCTATTATGTATGCGGGAATAAGGCTTACTTTAGGCTTCCTGCACGGTGGTATGGAAGTTGTTATTTTGGAATAGTATTTCCAAAGATATACCATGTAAAAAGAAACACTGGGAGCAATGAAAACAATAGCGAATTAACACGTAGTAAAAGAGCTAGTTTTTCTGAAATTGTAGGTGATATATTTGGTGCATTGATACCTTCGGTGGGAATAATTCTAAACTCAAGGAAAATATGTAAATTGTCTACAGTGGTTGATCGTTTATCAACGGACACTGCTGGAGGATTTCTAATGATTAATGCGGAGATGGTTGCAATTAGATCTATGGTAATGCAAAATCGACTTGCTCTTGATATTTTATTGGCAAAAGAGGGCGGAGTCTGTAAATTACTGAAGACGAAACATTGTTGCACTTACATTCCTGATAAAAGTGCAGAAATTGGAACGTATATACAGAATATAACTAAACTTGAGAAGGAACTTAAACCACTGGAAGTTGATAGTGTATGGGAAAGATTGACAAGTAGTATTGCGTCAATTGGTACCTGGTTTTCTAATGTAGGAAAAGGGCTTATAGGTCAAATACTAGTACCCTTAGCAGGAATAGCAATAATAGTACTGACGATAATAACATGGTGCAAATGTTGTAGAAAGAATGAATCGTATAGTGTGACAGGAAGAGGAAAGAAGAGAAAGGTTGATGAAATTGAACTTGAAGATTTAAGAAGTGAATTATACAAGAAACTGAAAGGAGATGTGAAAAATAGAAAGTGTAAAAATGAAAGTGAAACTATATTATGCTAAAAGTTGGCAACTGGTTGTGGGTAGTAATTGATGGCTCAGAAACGCCATCAGAGAGGGGATTGATGGAGCAAGGACTCACAAATGAGACTTGCTCGGATGCAATCTTCTCAAAGTATTAATGTATTAAACTTGTATTGTTTATACTAATAACTGCACACACAAATACATGAATAGCAAGGAAGCTTGCCTATGTGTTCTAACTAACAAGTAACGCTTGTCTTTTTCTAAAATGGCCGCTAAAGCGCGGGAACTTTACTGCCCATGTCTCAACCATATCACATGGTGTGACGTCTTTCTTTGCTTGGTGGGAAATTTCTGCTTCTGCGCAGTGTGCATTAAAATGGCTGCTTGATGTTTTCACATGCTTCAGCTTGCTTTTGTATTATTATTAAATTGTCGTTTTCTTAACGCTACTAATGCGGGATAGATTTATAAGTAAATGGGGATAGAGTAGAAAGAATGGGTATACAGTGAAACATATTATTTGTGATTTTAATATTTTCTTCTTTGACTTTTATTAGTTCGTAAACTTGGGCCTGGGGTTGGTGATCTGAAACTCGAGAGACAATGATTCTGCGCATGTGTCCTGCTTGGCAGACAAAGAATGCAGATGAAGTCAACCTGGACGTCGTCCAAGGCCACGACCTAATGGCCGATATTGATATATTCATGTGTTCTTGCCAAACTTGCAACTATGTATATGGAAAATGAATAAACTTTGTCGTGAGACGGGTGGGAAATAAAGCCAATGTATTAAAATTGATGGGCGGTAGTTTAAAAACAAAGGTCTTCAGAATTCGAACCAAATCAATATGGTGTGAGGATCAACCCCCTGTCCCTGTCCAATCAGAAGTAGTGGTCCCATATTTTGGCAACATTAAGGGGAGGTACATGGGCGTAGAAGGGTATAATAGATATAGAATTAGTTAATTAGTTTAGCTCAGACCGCAGAACGCGCATAGAGGGACGAGACTAGACGCTGACGGAAGAAGGAGTTGCTGTAAGAGAGCAGAGGACCAGAGAGAATAAGCGTAGATGCTTCCAGAAGAGCTCCAGACCGCCAAGCTGATTGATTGCAGACAGAATCGCTGTCCAGAGAGGTCCTGAGGAGGGGGCGGCGGAGTCCATTAGAAGAAAGGCACGGGAGAATCGAGGAGAAGCCGAGTATCAGAGAGGACAACGACACAGGCGTCGTTGTAGAGAGGTCACCGGTCCTGTCCTGATCCTGGAGGAGGTCTTTGCTCTTCATCCTCCTTGGGTCCTATTCTTTCCAACTCCTTGGCTAAGGGGTTTGGTTCTCACATCTAGGTAAATATAAATGCAACCTTTAGTTGCGCTGCTGTCTCTATCTTCTCCTTTCTAAGGGACCGTCATTAATCAATAATTATTTTTCTATGCTTCATCCGTGATATGCGATTAAGTACCATGTGGTTCTGTAATTTACTCTGCAAAATCTTTAGATAAACATTTTAAAACTTCCTGACTCAGTGGTTATTTCAGGATTATGTACTATAATGAATGTCACTCATTTTAAACTTCCCAATTAGCAAAGGATTCATTGGTAAGTCATTACTCTTCAATCGGAAGGTAATTGGTAGCAGGGATTTTGATAAAGAGTAACAACTGACAACCCCAGCGTAAGTATTAGCGTAGTATGAATGTATGGGCCCAAGTGAGTATCTAGTGTATGAATGCTGTTTGCTAATATCGCGCTGGATCAGTACGATCAGAATGCCACTCTGATTGAGCTTCAACCTGGACAGAAAGTTTGGGTCATGGTCCCTGTAGAGCCTTGTGCGCTCCAGGACAGGTGGACCGGACCATTTGAGGTGGTGGAGCGCAAGAGTGATGTCACCTACCTGGTGAACTTGTGGTCTCCAAGGAACCCTTTGCGGGTCCTGCATGTTAACCGCCTGAAGCCCCACTTAGAAAGCTCCGAAGTGGGCATGCTCCTAGCGACAGATGATGGAATGGAGGAGGAGACTGAGCCTCTTCCTGACCTCCTGTCTGCCACAGAGCAAGATGGGTCAGTGGATGGTGTCAGCCTCTCTGCCACACTGACCCCTGATCAGCAGCAAGATTGTCGCCAACTGTTGGGACAATTCTCTGATTTGTTTTCCCTGATTCCTGGTGTCACTGAGTGGTGCGTCCACGATGTGGACACTGAGGACAGTCCTCCTGTGAAGCACAAGGCTTACAGAGTGACTGACAAGGTCAGAGCTTACATCAAGGAGGAAGTCTCCAAGATGTTTGCCTTAGGGGTGATTGAGTCCTCTCACAGTCCTTGGGCCAGCCCAGTGGTCTTGGTCCCAAAGGCTGCCGCGCCTGGTGCCACACCCGAACTCCGGTTCTGTGTGGACTACCGAGGACTCAATTCAGTCATCAGGACTGACGCACACCCCATCCCCAGAGCTGATGAGCTCATTGATCGGTTAGGGGCTGCACGGTACCTCAGCACGTTTGATTTGACGTCTGGGTACTGGCAGATCGCCTTGACTGATGGGGCCAAAGAGAGGTCAGCATTCTCCACACCAGATGGGCACTACCAATTCCGGGTTATGCCCTTTGGGATGAAGAATGCCCCTGCCACCTTTCAGAGGTTGGTCAACCAGGTGTTGGCTGGACTGGAGGATTTCAGTGCCGCCTACCTGAATGACATCGCAGTGTTCAGCGCCAGTTGGGAAGAACATCTGCGCCACCTCTGGGAAGTGTTGATGGCACTGCGAAAGGCAGGCCTCACGATCAAGGCGAGTAAGTGCCAGATCGGGCAGGGTTCCCTGGTGTACTTGGGGCACCAGGTAGGGAGCGGCCAGGTGGCGCCCCTACAACCCAAGATTGATTCCATCCTGGCATGGGAACCCCCAAAGACTCAGACACAGGTGAGAGCCTTTTTAGGACTCACGGGGTACTACAGGAGGTTTGTCAAGGGGTATGGCAACATTGTTGCACCCTTGACTGAGCTGACTTCCAGGAAGCAGCCCAAGAAAGTGAACTGGACTGACACCTGTCAGAAGGCTTTTGACGCCCTGAAGACTGCCATGTGCACAGCACCCGTGCTTCAGGCGCCCAACTTCTCAAAGGAATTCATTGTTCAAACAGACGCTTCAGAGCATGGTGTGGAGGCTGTTCTATCACAGATTAATGAGGAGGACCTAGACCAACCTGTAGCCTTCATCAGTAGGAGGTTACTTCCACGGGAACAGAGGTGGAGTGCAGTTGAGCGTGAGGCATTTGCTGTGGTCTGGGCACTGAAGAAGTTGAGACCATACCTGTTTGGGACTCACTTCCGGGTTCAGACAGACCACAGGCCCCTCAGATGGCTGATGCAGATGAGGGGTGAGAACCCAAAGATGTTGAGGTGGTCCATTTCCCTACAGGGGATGGACTTTACGGTGGAACACCGCCCTGGTACAGAAAACGCCAATGCTGATGGTCTGTCCAGATTTTTCCACCTTAGTGATGAGAACTCCCAAGGGGAAGGGTAGTTCTCCCCACATTTCAGCTGGAGGGGACACGTGTTAGACCTGGTACCATTGGTGTGAGTCTCCCTTCCACTTTTTTCTGATTGCCTCCTCTGTTTTTGATCTGTTTGCTGGTTTTAGATGCTTTGGGCACTGTGCCACTGCTATTCAGTGCCACAGTGCAAGTGCTCCCTATTTTAAATTGATGTATTGATTAGTGACTTCATGATTGGATCCTTTGATTTACTTGTCAGACCCTAGTATAGTGCACCAGGTGTGCCCAGGGCTTGTAAATCAAATGCTGCTGGTGGGCTTGCAGCACTGGTTGTGCCACCCACAGAAGCAGCTTGTAAAGTGTGTCTCAGGCCTGCCATTGCAGAGCCTGTGTGCAGTCTGTGACTGCCATGTCGACTTGGCAAGTACACCCACTTGCCAGTCCCTAAACCTTCCCTTATCAATCAATCAATCAATCAATCAATCATTCATGTCACTTATAAAGCGCACTACATACCCGCGAGGGTCTCAAGGCGCTGGGGGAAGAGGGGGGTGGTGCTGCTACTGATCGAAGAGCCAGGTCTTGAGGAGTCTTCTGAAGGCCAGTAGGTCTTGGGTCTGTCGGAGGTTGGTGGGGAGGGTGTTCCAGGTCTTGGCGGCGAGGTGGGAGAAGGATCTGCCGCCGGCGGTCGTTTTCCGGATGCGGGGGACTGTGGCGAGGGCGAGGCTGGTCGAGCGGAGCTGGCGGGTGGGGGTGTAGAAGCTGAGTCGTCTGTTGAGGTAGGCTGGTCCGGAGTTGTGCAGTGCTTTGTGTGCGTGGGTGAGGAGCTTGAAGGTTATCCTCTTGTTGACAGGGAGCCAGTGCAGGTTCCCTTATCTTCATATCAGACACCCCTAAGGTAGGCCCAAGGGCAGGGTGCATTGCAAGTATAAGGTAGGACATGCCCCGGTGTGTGTGGTATGTCCTAATAGTAAATTACAGCCATTTTCGTTTTTCACTATTGCAAGGCTACCTGTTCTCCATAGGCCAGAATGGGCAGTTTGATTATAACATCTTATAATCCTAACTGACCCAGGGAACATGGTAGAAAAACGAATTTAGTATGCCTGAACTCAGGATGATAAAATACATCTTTTAGTAAAGTTGGTTTTAACATTCTGTGTTTGAAAATACCACTTTTAGAAAGTAGGTATTTTCTTGCCTAACTGTCCAAGCCTGCCTCTGCTAGGTTGTGTATTGTGTGTCTGGCTTTGTGAGTGACAGGGGCTGGGGGATTCCAGGAGACAGGGTGAGTCAGCACAGGGCTGAATAGACCTATCTGCATGTAGAGTGGTGGGAGGAGTTGCACCTGGGTCTGAATAGGGCTGTGCCTGCCTTCCACAATGCTGGCTCCACCTCCTGTGGTGTGTCTGATGTCCCTGGCCCACTCTGCCAAAGGAAAGAAGGAGTCCTGTAAACAAAGTGCTCCAGGACTGCACAGAACTGGTTTTGACTAGGCAAAGGCCCCTCTGCCTTCAGAGGACAAAGGATTTTGCAGTATAAATATTAGGGCCCTGACCCCAGAACTTTAGATCACTTCTGGAACAACAAGACGAACCTCTGCCAAGGAGAAGAACCAAAGGAAGCTGTAGGAGTTGGACTGCCCCCATGCCAGTGTGCTGTGTTGCTGGGTTGGCCTACAGTGGTGTCTTCAGTGCCAAGGAGAGGAGAAGGAACTTTTAAAGAACTTTCATCATCTTGCAGAATATTACTCCAAGGGCTTGAACTTGTGCTTGCCTCCTGCTGAAGTCTCAGGGACAAAAGACTTCACCACCAGCTCCCCTCTGAATTTCCTTGCTGGGAATTCTGTCTGCAGAAGCCTGCGTGTCGCTGGGAGCTGGAAGCGCGACTCAACGAGAAGAAGCATGTCGCAGTCGCAGCTGTTGCCGTCGCATCGCAGGAGAAGCGTGTCGCCGCCGCAGAGGTCGCCGCCGCATCACCAGAGAAGCGAGCCTTCGTCAAAACTGTCACCCGATGCATCACCGGAGAAGCGTGTCGCCGCGGTAGAGGTCGCCGGCGCATCACCGGAGAAGCGTGTCGCAGGGCCTGTCGCGGCTCCAAAGTTACAGAGTCGCTGCACGGCCGCCAGGCGTGCACGCATCGTCTTCCCGTCATCGCATCAAGGGCGCCATCTTATCGCACCGGATCGTCGCATCGAAGCGCCATCGTGCCGCATCGCAACCGGAACGCAGTACGAGAACCTACGCATCACCTCCTCTCCGGTAAGGAACAAGACGCATCCCCTACTCTGCGCAAGCATTGAGGCGCGACGCATTGTCTCCCCCGAAGCAAGGAACCGACGCATCTCCATCCCTGCGAACCTTTTGTTTGTTTTGCGTTACGCATCCAGGTACTTTTGTGAGAACTTTGTCGCACTTATCATCAACTTGAACTAAGTTACTTCTACCATCTTTAAGTCAATTTTGAGTACAGTATTGTGGATTTTTGTCGTTTGTGGTCTTGTGTTAAGTCTATATAAAGAATACTTATTTTTATAAAACCTGTGTGGTGTCCATCTGTAGTTTTCACTGTATTACTGTATGTGTTCACAAATGCTTAACACACTGCCTCTGAGATAAGCCTGTCTGCTCGTGCCAAGCTACCAAGAGGGTGAGCAGGGGTTATCCAGTAGTGTAACTCCTTTGCCCTGACGTAGAAGCAAGGGTCCCTATTTGGTCAAAGGTACCTACCTCTGCCAACTAGAGACCCCCAGTTCTAACAGTGAGCAACTGGATGGACCGCAACTGCCTGAAATTGAATGCATCAAAAACCGAGGTTATCATCTTCGGCAACAAACCCTCTCTTTGGACACCGGACTGGTGGCCTCCAGAGCTGGACACACTGCCCACACCTTCAACTAAAGTAAAGAACCTGGGATTCCTGGTAGACAGCAAACTGAAATTCAAGGACCAAGTTAATAACATTACCTCTGCCTCTTGCTGCTCCCTTAGGCTTATAAAAAGAAATCGAAAAATTTCTGCCTCCAGAACTTTTAAAAACAGTAACCATGGCCTTGGTCCTCACAAGGATTGACTACTGCAATAGTCTCTACCTCACTCTTGCACCAGGTCTTTTGAAAAGATTACAGATATTGCAAAACGCTGCTGCTCGCTTCATTTTTAAAATTCCCAAATATGAATTGGCCAAAGATGCCATTAGGAAACTGCATTGGTTACCAGTTAGACAACGATGTAAGTTCAAAGCCCTCTGCCTGGCATATAAATCCCTGCACGGATTCGGGCCAGACCATTTCAAGAGGAGATTTAAATGGTATGTACCAGTCAGAGCACTGCGCTCTGCCAGGAACATGACGGTTCCCCATTCAGGAAGGCCATGTGGGGGGGGGGGAAGAGTTTTTTCAGGGCTACTGCGATACTCTGGAACAGTCTGCCACTGACACTAAAAACAGCCCCCTCCCTACTTAGTTTTAGAAAAGCCCTAAAAACTTGGCTCTTCACACAGGATTAGAAGGCATCCTGTGCACTCGTCCAACCCACCGCAGACATTGCCACTGCCTTTAGGTGGACCTCCACAGCGCCAAGACGCCCCCGGGCATGAGTTGCGCTATATAAATTGTATTTACATTACATTACATAACACATTGCCTACATATGTTTTACATGCAAACATGACACATATGTGTATTGACACATTAATAAGTTGTACTTACCAGTCTCCACTCCACTAGGAGCTCACTCCATCAGCAAACTGCCTCTAAGACACCACCAGCATAACAGGAACATCTAAATCGGCTCAGCACAAACCCGCCGGCCTGACGGTGACAGAGTACTGTTAGCCAGCTGAGAAGACCACCACCACAGAGGTCTACTATCTATTTCTGCAACATCTAAATACAGTGGGTGGCCTGCCGTCGGCTTGGCAAAGTACTTGGAACCGCTGCCACGGAGGGATGGCGGTATTTCCGCCAAGTTCTAAAACAGGCCCTCAATCTCCCCATGCCTGTAAAATTAATGTGTCCTTGTGTAATGCAACTGGCGATCATGTAAAGCACTCCAAGTCCTTCCAGTGGACTTCGCACTCTAAAAAACAAGCTATGTTGGAGGTAGAAGGGAGGCAACTAGCGACGAGGTGGAGAAGGCACATGCAGTGACAGGAGATGGGTTGTGGGAGGGACAGGCCGGTAACGAACGGGGAAGGGACATGCAGCGATGAAAGTGAGGTGGTGGTAGGGACGGGCAAGCAAAAAACAGAATGTGGATGTTAGAAAGTAAAAATAAATAAATAAATAAAGTATGTCACAAGTGCGAGGTCAGTGGAAGAACACTGGCTGCTGGAAGCAGTACTTGGTCCAAGCTCAACAGCAAGGATGAAGATGTGAAGTTGAGCAGGAAGCTGGAGGCAGAAGAAGGTGTTGACCAACAGGAAGAAAGGAAACAAGAATGAGGTGGGAGCCAACCAACGGTAAGTAGAGTTAAGTAATGTGCGGGCTATAAGCCCCCTTTAAGTTTTTTTTCATTACAAGAGATTTCGCAAGCATGGCACGCGTAGTGTAAGGAAACCAAAAAAGTGCTTAGCAACAGTGGGGGAAATCCCTAGCAAGTAGTTAATTTTTTTTTAGGATGCAAGGACCATACCCCTGAGACTTGTATTGCTGCCACAACAAATTGTTCAGGTTGTGGCTAGCTATTCAGGATTGACTAGTTCTCTTTAAAGTGGACACCAACAGTCCAGATATACCTAACCTTTTAACTCATTAATGACTATTCCAAGCACCTCTTTAAATGTGAATTTTTTGAAAACAGCTCGATGGATTCACACAAATTAATGAAAAGCACGCTTTCTGAGTAAAGTTCTAACTTCTGCCAAACTAGGTGTAATTTCAGTCAGCTGTTTTTTCTGTATCTCTTCACAAAATTCCCAGTAGGAATTAACATGGGAAATCAATGTTTTGGGACACCGTCCCTCTTTTTCTTGATTTGTGCATAACTTTCCTGGAAGGAGCTGAGGTGGATGAACCTTTTTTTCTGAAACATTCGTGAAGATTTGTCAAACAATGCCAAAGTTATTAGCGAAACAACAGAGCACTAGTCTTAAGGAAACTGTGGTAGTAGAAATGTACACATGCGCCAAACAGAAATGTAGATTAGTTGGTTTATTAGCTTTCTTAGCAACATAGGGACCTCCCAGCCTGCTTCATCCATCAACCATCTCTGAAGCCGTGCCGTCCGCTCCCTAGAACGCAAAGCTCCATTCCAAGAATGCCACGACAATGCCCTTGAGGCCGCTGTGGTTACATAGGGCAGGCTGCAGTTCCACAGATCACAACATATCCCCTCACTTTACAAATAAGAACAAAAAGAAATGACAAAAAAAAACAAAAAAAAACAGAACCCCAACTGAAGAATATAACTACATTTCGACCTTACTCCATGACATAATCATTAAATTTATAGGGGGTACGACGCAAACGGGATTGCTTCACAGACACATTTCTACTGCCCACCGGAACAACATTTTTGTACAATTTGCTCCTAGCGTCCCAATCAACCACATTTGCTGACCTCACCTCGTCCACTCCATAAAAATTGTCATCATTCATTCCCACACCATCACCAATGTCAATTTTCTTACAGTACAAAGCCACTCTTCTTCTATTCCACTTTTGTCCATTCTTTAAACCTATAAACCACCCATGTACTTCTTTCACTTCCATTGGTGCAGAAAATCTGTTCACATCATGCTCTCTCTTGCCCAACTTGACTTTGATTAGATCTACTACTTCTATTCTCCCAACCATCACACCATTTTTCCCTTACTGTCACCCTCAGTTTCGATCATCCACTGAGGTGTAAGTTTGGTTTTGGGAACTCTGCCCCTTATTCTTTTGAAAGGAATTTCGTCAGTGGCTCTATTGACCTCAGTATTGTAGGCCCACACCATATTATCCACACATCTCTGAAGATCCTGATTTCCCTGCATGGCCATTTGAATCGTGCTCTTGATGACCCTTTCCGTGCATTCCACCATGCCAGTCCCTTGAGGATTATATAGAGACGTGCATACATGCCTTATTCCATTTCCATGCAAAAAAAATTTCCATGGTATGGGATGTGAGTTGCGTGACGTTATCTGTCACCAACACGCCTGGACCCCCTTCTCTCTTAAAAATAGCATCTAAGTTCCTGATCACGTTGCTCGTAGTAATATTTCTCAAGAATTCTACAATGACCCATCACAAGTAAACATCTACTAGTACCATGGCAAATCTCCTGCCTCCAACAAAAAAATCCATGGGGCTACTAAAATCCAGGCAAACTTTTTCCCAAGCCGCTCCATTTTGGCCTCCTCCAAGGGAACCCATTCCCTGCGTATCAACTTTTACCCTTTTTTCACTATGCCTGCATAGACAACAACTTTCTATCCATGATTTGACATCCTCATCTAATCCTGGCCAACAAAACCTGTCCTTGAGATGTTTCTTAGTAGTAGTTTGTCCCAAATGACCTTCATGCGCCAGAAGAAATAATTTCTTTCTAAGCCCCCCAGGGGGTACATATCTCTCACCCCTCAGTACTAAGTCGTCAGTTGCTCCAACACTGAATTTGTCCTGTAATTTAACGTAGCTCCTCAAAGCCGGTTTGAGATCATCCTCACGTTTCCACCCAGTCCTGATACAACTAACAAGTTCTTTGAATACGTCATCATCCCTAACTGCTGCCTGCCACTCATCTCTAGTTAAAGACTTGAACTCATTTTCCAACACATCATCAACACTAGCCACCACACATACACCACTTCTTCATCATCAATTTCATCACACTCCACACCAAGCGGTAATCTCGACAGATAGTCTGCCTGCACATTCTTCCAGCCTGCTACATGTTCAACTTTGTAAATATATTCTTGCAGTCTGGCCGCGAACCGCATAAGGCGTGAAGAACCTTTGCTCGCCCCCCCGGGGCTCAACATTTTTACAAGAGGCTTGTGGTCTGTTCTTAGTGTAAAGCGTGCACCCCACAGATAGGTGCGAAAATACTGAACACCCCATGCTGCAGCTAACGCCTCCCTCTCAATTACAGCATAGTTGCGTTCAGATTTGTTTAGGGTGCATGAGGCGAACGCCACAGTTTTTTTTACACCCCTTTTTACTTGTGATAAAATGGCACCAATGCCATGGGCACTGGCATCAAAAGTAAGAAGGGTTTCCTTATCCGGTTCAAATGGAGTTAAGATGTCAGCATTCACTTTTTCATCCTTTATATTTTTGAACACCCTATCCTGAATATCACCCCATTCAAACTGTTTTCCCTTCCTCAATAACTCCCTGAGTGGTTCAGTTTTGTCTGCGAAGTTGAGAACAAATTTGGAATAGTACTAAACTAATCCCATAAAAGATTTGAGTTAATCTTTGCCAGTAGGAATAGCTGCCAGCTTAATGGCTTTTAACAAATCCTCTTTTGGTTCCACACCCCTCTCAGAGATAGTATACCCTAAATAGTCTACTTCCTTCAGTAAGAACTTACATTTACCTCTTCTTAGGGTAAGATTTGCATTGTCTAGCACCTCCAGGACCTTTGCCAATGTTCTATTGTGCTCCACTTCACTTTTGCCAGTGATAAGAATGTCATCCCGAAAATAATGAGTATTCTCAACGTCACTGAGGGAGCTGTGCATCATATGCTGAAAAACACTGGCAGCAGATGCCAGGCCAAAAGGAAGTCTCTTGAACTGGAAAACCCCCTCCATGGTGATAAAAGCTGTCGATTCGATTTTAAAGCTTTTATTCGGTTAAATAAATCAACCATATAAGCAGTACAGACATAAAAAAAGCTCAATCTACAGTTAGATCAAAAAAATATGAAACAGTGGGATGGAGAGTGCAAATACATCAAAGTTCATAAACATATTAGTACAAATACACAGTGCAAGTGCGTGATTCACAAAAGGGTCCAAGCATTTACTGGGTCATATATTATCCTAATTCAGAAGTGCAAATGCATTTAATTACATGATACCCTTAAAACATACAATCAAATGTCAATAATCATAGATTTCCTAATACTAATAGATTTCAGAAGAAATGTAGCTAAATAAAAGCACAATCGTGGGTCATCCAATCTGAAGAGCAAGTTCATGGCATCTGTAGTGGATCTTATATTATAGTGTAGAAAAAAGGTTTTAAATAAAATTTCCTAAGATGAGAATAAAATATGCAAAATAATAACATATGACAGCAGCTTTGTCGTGAAACTCCCTCACATGGGCATGCGTGAACAGAGCACTGGTTCATAATTGGAAAATTAACAAGATGGTGTACAATACCCAATCTTAAGCGTGTCAGCACAAATCGATGCGAAGCTCTTGTCACGACTGACAGATAAGTTTGGAAGCCCTGTTTAAGGTCCAATTGCAAGTAGAAGAGGAGAGTTGATTGATTCTTAGTAACACATGAACGAGCCTCTATTTTATTTGCTAGCAAAGTTAGTTTTATCTCGGCTCTAGCAACAGAGACAGTACACCCAGGATCCAATCGGATATCACAATTGAATAAAGATTTAAACCAATAAATGATGTAGTTAAGCCAGGGTATTCTTAAACAGTTTTCCAGTTTGAGGCAATCCCGTATAATAGATTGATTAAATAGTGTTTCCTCTTTTGACCATATAGATTTCCATAATAAGAGGGGTCGTGTTGAAGCCAGGTCTGAAATATATTTGATGCCCACCTCACGGTGGATCAGTTCCGTGGAGGCAGATGAAGGGACACAAAGTAAACGTTTTAAAAACGAATTTTCGGTTTGTTGTAATATATTACCCTGAAAGTGACCCCAAACACCTGCCCCATAAAGAGCTGCGGTGACGCATCGTATCTCATAAATTGTCAACATATCTTTAATGCGTCGATTGCCCAGTTTGGCCGCAAATCTGAAAATACCATTTATATTTCTAAGCATCTTAGAACAGGCATTTTCCTGTTCCTGAGCCCATGACCTATTCCCTGCAAATGTAATGCCCAAGTAACAAAATGTCTTGACTATCTGAACCTTGGAACCTTCAATAAAGTAAGAACTAGATGTTATAGGGTTCCTACCGCAAGCCATAACAAAAGTTTTTGATTTATTGATTAAAAGTTTTCTTTTAGTAATAAAAACAGTAAAATTATCAATAAGACGCTGTAGCCCAATAGGGGTGCGAGAAAGTAAAACCGCATCATCGGCATATAAAAGGATTGGGACAGGCTTCCCATCCACCCTAGGGGCATCCGACTCAAACAGTTTCAGAGCTGTGTCGACTTCATTGATAAACAATGAGAAAAGTAATGGAGCTAGGACGCAGCCCTGTCGGATGCCTCTTTTGACTTTAAAAAGAGGGGTATATTCGCCTAAATGACCGTACCGCACCTTACTTGACAGCTCCCCATATAATCTAGCCCAAAAAAATATTATCTCTTTGGGGGCACCCATATCTAACAATAAGGGCCATAAAATAGAGTGGTCTACCAAATCAAAAGCACTGCTAAGGTCAGCAAAACATAAATATAAATTTCCCTCCTTAGCTAGTGTATACTTGCCGATCAAAAGATCCAGGTTGACACACTGCTCCAGTGTGCCAACACCCTTTCTGAAACCATATTGCACTTGGGTAAGGACTGACTTTTCTTGGACCCAGGCTTCTAGTCTTGATAGCATGACCCTACTCATGATCTTTATAGACGAGTCCAATAAAGAGATAGGACGATAATTACAGGCATCGGTCTTAACACCCTTCTTATGAATTGGTATTATAATTGACTGGCCCCATGATAAAGGAAAATGAGTCTCACCGGCGACGTTAAAAACTCTAGTTAATAACTGCGACCATAAAACCATTTCATTTTTATAGAGGTCTATCGGGACCCCATCGGGTCCCGGTGCCTTACCCCCCTTACTACTAATTATGCCCTCAAATACTTCCTCTATACTAATTGACAAGGGCAATTTTGGCCATTCGGCGGGGTTTTGGTTGGGCAAGGTGGATGGAACATCTTTATCAAATGGATTAAAAATATTGGAAAAATGAGCTACCCAAGAATTACAATTAATATAAGAACTAAATTCTGGAATATGGTCATCCTTCAGAAAGGTACTATTGACGGTATCCCAGAAAAGTTTATTATTTTTGGTATCGGCTGCCAGGCTTAAGTCTTCCCAAGCTATTTTTTGGAGTTCCAATTTCCTAGTTTTTAGGGCTAAAGCGTATTCTGCACGTAAGGCCTTAATTATATCCGGGTTTCTTGGCTTACACCCCAGAGCTTGTTTGAGACGGCCCAAAGCCACTATACAGTTATCATCAAACCAGCCCACCTTGGGTTTATTATTTCTACACACTGGTTTCATCAAAAGGTTCTCCACAGTATTATTGATCCTAGTAAAGTTATCAAGCAACAATACTGGGTCAACCTCGTCCCCTAAACAGACTTGGATTTCATTCTGACACTGTGTAATAACATCATGCTGGATTTTAGATGGGTCCAAACCGGCCCATTTTATCCGGACACCATTCGGTCTGATGGGGGCAATACATAGACTGTGAGGAACACTAGTAATATTTTTAAAACCCCAACATAATAAATACAAAGAAATACTATTATGATCACTAGTTGGTTGGTCCGTTATCCAGGGGGTGAGAATAAATGTACACTATTACTAGAGATAATAATGTGATCGATATTAGACGTTGCATTCCTGCCTGTGAATGTGGGACATATCATGTTATGTTTATCGGTAGCACAATACAGTAATTCTAAGTCCAGCTTAGCGATAACACCATTTAAGGCCCTACCATATTCACAATGAGGGAAATGCATATAACAATCGTCTTCGAATTCCCCCCTCCTGGGCCCACAGACTTTGGTCAAGGACAGTGGGCATATTTGAACATTAAAATCGCCAACCCAAAGAATAATAATCGGTTTCCTAATGGTACTAATCAGCTTCTCGAGTTCCCTTTCCAGGGTATGGACAATAGAACTACGTAGGGAGTTAAACAAATTGTTATAAAAGTTAATCAGGATAACATCATTACCCGCGGTGGATGCCAGCCACATAATCTGAGCATAAGTGCCCACAGTGATACAACCTTTAATTTTACATTTATTCAAATTAGTAGAAATCAAAATCAAAAGGCCACCCTTAGCTCTACCCGAAAGGGAAGCCTGGGCTGTTAGCCAATGTGAGGTAAAACCATCTACATATATTGGATCAATGCACCACGTCTCCTGTAAGCATATAATATCATGTTGGGCCAAAATGAAATCAGACCATGATGGTGTACCTATTTTGCTTTTAAACCCAGCAATGTTCCATGTAGTAACTTGATACCCTTTGCCTGTATTCGTTTCATAGAATTCCTGAGGGAGTACTTCATGTCCCACCTCTTTACTAATAATAATTGATTCTACTGAAATACATTCTGAGTCGCTGGGGATACTAGCTGTCCATATTACGTTAGTGGATAACGACTCACCCTGCTCTATCATACATAGACCGACCTTACTAGTTATGTTCTTGACATTTGAATTTTCCGTTGTGGGACTTTTAAGTACATAACTTTCCCGTACAACCTCACCAGCCTGTATCGATCCCTCACGTCAATCATTGGTATCCAAATTACTCAGAGCCTGATACCTATTAGTTACTGGGATAGCAAAATTGGACAGGGGGGAAAACCGAGAAGAGGCTAGCAAGGATCCATTTGAAGGCCAGCTTACGTTTCCATGCATCACCCTCGGGTGTCTATAAAAGTACCCCAGAGGGAGAAGAGTGGTATTAAATTCCCGCCGTAAAGGAGGTGGTGCATTTTTAAGAGTATTGAATGCCCACCTTGGGGATCTAAAATTGATAATAATACAGTCCCCATCAAAGCATTTTTCCAAAGGCCCGATCCAGCCCACTCTACGGGTTGTTAAAATCTGGTTTATTCCTTCCATAGGATAACCGCAGCTATTAGTCAACCAAAACACTACTTTGTTCGTAAGTGAGCCATGTTCTTTTGCCTGACCAATTTGAAGTTTGGGGACGTTGGCCAGAATTGCGACATAGGGACTACATTCAGGAGGTAAATTTGCAACCGGGGCCATTATCCTATCCCCATGGGCTAAGGCTCTTAGACCATCAGGCTTTATAGGATCAGATGTATTAAGTTTGTCTGGCTTGTTCACTATTTGCTCCTTTTGGGGTGGTGCAAATCTATTATTAGTAATTGGATTTCCTATTACTATATTTCTATCTTTTTCCCTATTTTGCACTTGTATAATGGGGGACCGCACTTTATGGTTTTTACTACAATCACTACGATCACTACCTACGGCAGTGGTCGGGTCAATAGGGCCTATGATAGCATCCTTTTGATGATCCCTATTTGACTCTTTTTGAAGTTTACAATTAACTTTATCCAGCACTCCACTAATCTTATGGATTTCTCTAGCTAAAATATCCAATTTATCGTAAAGCGGCCTTAGAAGCTCTATTATTTTATCAGAGATAGTCGCTAATGTTAAATGTTGAGATATAGGGTCTGTGCATAACAAAAGATCAGCAGGCAGTCCTGGTTTCCCATTACGAATATTCTTATTAACATTTTTAGCTTTGGCCTTAGAATTGAAATTCCCCTGTTCTAGGGTATTCTTTCTACGTCTCCTGGTCTTTTTCGGTGACGGCGGGCTTTCAAGGGTGGTCAAGTTAGGGGTCATAGATATTCGGGTAAGATCCCCACTGATCCCTCCCGAAACAATAACGACCGGATCCAGCTCCTCGACCGCCAACGAGTTATTGGTCGATTTACTGGATCCGTTCACACTAGAGGGACCAGAAGGGACCCCAACCCCACTTCCCTGTTCTACCCCCATATAGCTTGAGCCCATAGAGAGACGCCTCTCAGTATGGTCAATTTCCTCTGCGAGAACATTAACCGCTTTAACCAGAAATGAATCGATCGTAGTACATGATTTGTCAGTAAAAGGCTTAGCTAACTTCCTCCTTGCCATGAGAATACAACAGAGAGGACTATACAGACAAAACGTAAATACATTTATTTATTTTATTTATTTATTTAAAGAGTTTTATATAGCGCTGGCTAGACCCGAAGGTATCAGAGCGCTTTACATAAGGTTCCACAAAATTACACAGTACATTAGAATCAGGTAACATCAGTAGCTAGCAAAACATTTCAACAGCATAGATGCGAGGAAGGGTAAGGGGGCAGGAAAGGTGGGGTAGGGGAAGATAGGACATGGAGACGAAAGGAAATCTGCCCCGAGTCCGGCTGGGTAGGTGACGGCTAAGGGGAAGTCCACAGCCCATCTCCTCTTTAGCTACCAGGTAGCTCCACCGGGCCAGGGTCAAATAGCAAGGTCTCGGTTAAGAAGCAAAACATTTTAAAGAGTATAGGAAGACGAGAAAAGTGGAGCGTAGAAGGGGTGGGGGAAAGGAAAAAGGGGTAGGGGAGAAAACGACAGAGAGACGAAGGAAAGTCTGCCCAAGGTCCGGCTGGGTAGGTGATGGTCGCGGGGGAAATCCACAGCCCAACTCCTCTTTAGCTAGCAGGTAGCTCCACCGGGCATCGGTCAGCTAGATAGGTCTCAACAGTCAGAGGAAGATCCCAAAGTTAATAAATGACCCTTTAAAGGTGCCTACAGGGGCATAGGGGTTACTTCCCCAAATACAGCGGCTGGAATAAGACTAGGGGGGCCAATACAAGGCAGTAAATATTAACCTCCTAAAATCTTGAAGCCTTAAGTCTTTACTAAACAAGAAATTTGCCCCCTTAGTAGATCTCTTGCTATAAGGTTTCACCTCTCAAAAAAAAAAAAAAACTGCGAAGTAGGTTGGCTATAAAATGGCACGTGCTACACAGTATACGTTAATCTTCCACAGACGAACTCACTATACATAACCTTTGGGGTTTAAGCTACCCGCTAGTAATAAAAAGTAAAATAGATAAACCTTTAAAAAATGACGTGTACTAAAAAAACAAACGGTACGACAATAGAACTGATATGCTGCTATGCTGCAATTCAGAAACCCACAAAGTCAATACAAACAGTTTGTTAATATGTCATCATTAAAAAAAAAAAAAAAGAAGAAACTCACCATCGAAATAAGTGCAGTGTGAGTTGATTTTAAAAATGATACATACTACAAAACGTAAATTTATCTACCACACAAGTGTACTCACTATGCTGGAACTTGATGTTTAAATAGTCCATTAGTAATAAAGTGCAAAATGAGTAATCCTTAAAGTAGCATGTGCTAAGCCAAATTGATATATCGCATAATTGAATAAAATCCCACAGTATCACACACACAATACAATATTAAAATGGGGAATTAAAACCAAGGAAATATTAAAATATTGATGAAAACCAAGGACGATGGCAGCAGGAAAATGTTAAAGTACAGGGAGTCAGTTTAGAGTGGCGGGCACCAAAATTAAGAGAGGTCTAAAACAATATTCTGTATCTCCAATTGCTCGAGTTCAAAATAAGAGCACGACTATTAGGCACAGTACCTATCTGTTAGTTCTATATTCCGGATAGGATCCTGGTTGTTAGGGGGGGGACCCTGCCCTGCCTCTACCTGGCTATGACGGGCTAGGACGGGCCCACCCTTGGCCCAGGCTTCGCCCGGGCGCCGCCCACGCGCGTCCCGCGCTGCGGTAGGCGCTTGGCGAATTAATAGCGCCTCCGGGCGCAGACTGAGGCGTCACAGGTGCGCCTTGGGTCCCCGGGGGCTGCTGGGAATTGTGGATGCCTCAGCTCACGCTGGCCGTTTCCCTCACGGCGTAGAGGAGAGGAGAAGAGCACCCAGCCGTTTCCCTCACGGCTCCCGATCTGATGCTGTGGGTAAGTTGCTGCAGTCCCGCGCTGCGGTAGGCGCTCGGCGAATTAATAGCGCCTCCGGGCGCAGACTGAGGCGTCACAGGTGCGCCTTGGGTCCCCGGGGGCTGCTGGGAATTGTGGATGCCTCAGCTCACGCTGGCCGTTTCCCTCACGGCGTAGAGGAGAGGAGAAGAGCACCCAGCCGTTTCCCTCACAGCTCCCGATCTGATGCTGTGGGTAAGTTGCTGCAGTCCCGCGCTGCGGTAGGTGCTCGGCGAATTAATAGCACCTCCGGGCGCAGACTGAGGCGTCACAGGTGCGCCTTGGGTCCCCGGGGGCTGCTGGGAATTGTGGATGCCTCAGCTCACGCTGGCCGTTTCCCTCACGGCGTAGAGGAGAGGAGAAGAGCACCCAGCTGTTTCCCTCACGGCTCCCGATCTGATGCTGTGGGTAAGTTGCTGCAGATAAAAGCTGTCAATTTTCTTGAATCAGGATGTAACATGACCTGATGATAAGCCGCCTCAGATCTAATTTTGTAATAAAACTTGGCTTCATTTATCAATAGCACCACCATAGCAATGTTTGGCAGTGGAAAACTATCCACTACTATATTCTGATTCACTGATCTGAGGTCAACACAAAACCTGAGCTTACCATCCTTCTTCTTAGTGATCACCACCGGAGAACGCCATTCTGACACCTCTACCGGTTCAATAATGCCTTGCTTTTGCATATCAATCAACATTCCCTTAACTTCACTCCGAATGGCAACTGGAATTTTTGTCAACCCATGTCTCACAGGTTGCGCTCCATCCTTCATCTTAATCTTGTGTATGTACCCTACAAGTTTCCCTAAATCATCCCTAAATACTTTTTTGTACTTAGCTAAGATAGATTCAAGCCCCTCACCATCACCAACAATAAAACACTTGTTCTTCCGATCTGGGATCAAGAATCACATGTAAATCGTGTTGTTGCACCCAGCCCAGAATGTCTGGCCCATCATTAGACACATAGGGGCATATTCTCAAGGACTTATCGCCGATTTATCGGCACTTTAGTGCCGCAAAAGTGGCGATAGATTTTTCGCCCTATTCTCAATCTGGTGCAAACTGCCGATATCGCCAGTTTTCCAGCGATAGCTGCCGCAAAAAACATTGCCACGGATGAGAGCGACAACTAACGCTAATGATATGCAGAGTAGGTGTTCCCGTGCAAAAACACACGAAAACACCACTTCGCGATATTCTCAATGACCATCCAGATCGGCAAAGCGATCCAAAAACAGGCGATAAGGCGCGTTAGCAGCAGGGATTTAACACCTGCCTATTACTGGTGCTAAGCAGGACGACAACCTGCAGTAGAAAGGGAGCCCAGCCCAGAGCCACATCTGAAGACCAACAGATGCCATGGAGCCAATGTCCATGCAGCTTGGAGACCCAAGAGGGCCACAACACCCACTGCCACCACCCCCAGGACTCCCCCCCGGACCAACCCCCCCGGACTACCACCTAGGCAGCGCAGAAGAAGACAGCGGACGTTCCTAAAACGCACAAGCCTCAGACACTCAATGCCAGAGGATGCCATTGCCCACTACAGGCTCAAAAGGACAACCATCCTCCGCATCCTGACCCACATTGCCCACAGGCTGACGGTACCAACACAGCGGAGAACCAACATCCCTCCGCAGACAAAGCTGCTGGCTGTGCTGCACCTGTTGGCCTCTGGTACCTTCCAACCAACAACTGCCAGAGTCGGAGGAGTCTCACAGCCAGCCCTATCAAAGTTCCTCACACCTGTCTTGGATGCATGTCCACAAAAGCAACGGCGGGCCCCTGTATCCGCACCACACGCTAGTTCCAATTTGTAGTGTTCCTGCGCAACCAACCCCAACGCCAGCGGTTGCTTGACGCCTCTGTGCTCCAGATCCAAGATTGTAGTTACTGAAATGGGGGTGTGCCAGGTCATGAAGTCCAGTAGTCAACAGTAGTGTAAAAACAGTTCTTCATTACAAATACATAAATCAACAATACGAAAAGATCAGCCAACGCGTTCCATTCCCAACGGGGAACTTCATCAGGGCAACGTGTGGATTTAATTAACTGCATATGCTGCGGGAACTCCCCAATACAATTCCATATTCCGAAAGTCAGTATTCAGAAACCTGTTGGATAAATGGTGACAATGGTCAAGCGTCCGTATAGTCACAAACGTAATCTGGCACAGTGTATTGCACTTGGACAAACCGGAATGCTAACAGGATGATAAATCCTGCATAAAAAGACCGTAACAGAAGTTTGTGTGTTCGTAACCTTCGTAGGAAAGAAAAGGAAGGTTACGACCACACGAACTTCTGTTATGGTTTTATTATGCAGGATTTATCATACCTGTAAGCATCACGGTTTGTATCAGCTTGATACCCCTGCGCCTTCACTTCCCCCACACTGCGCAGGAACAGCTGGAGACCAAGCAAGGGAACTACACCAAAGCTGGCTTCCCGCACGTGTTGGGGGCAATTGACTGCACACATATACTACTTGTGCCCCCTGCCGACACTGCACACAATAACCGCAACAGAAACCACACACATTCCATCAATGTGCAGGCAAAAGTGGACCACCGGGGACTGTTCACGAATGTCGTCGCAAACTTCCCAGGCAGTGTGGAAGACCTTGGACATGTAGCTTTGTCGTCCCCCCCTGTAAGCGTAAGCGGAGTGGGCTGGGCTGGCGTATGCCAGTCTAGCGTAGGGGTGTGAACAATGAGCCCGAGGCGCTGGGCGTGGTTCAGTTCTGGGCTGGACAAGAAAGTAACTAATGCGTGTGTTTCTGTTGTAGTGTCGTCGCCACCCGGACTGCAATCGGCAATGTTGCACCCTGTGACTCAAGTCCCAAAACATGAGCAACATGGACGTAGGGGGAATCACTGACCCTACATTCATCCATACTTTCATACTTGAATGATCATAGACATGACACATCTGTGTGAATTTGAATGTTTTATTCACATTCAGTGGAGTGTTGAAGCTGGAGCAGTACAGGGCCATGCAAACCCCACTTTACATTGTTGCCCCGTGGAGGGCCAGCCAGAGTCCTTTAGGGAATGACAAGTTCATCAGAAGAGGAAGAGTTCAGTCCGCAGTCTGATTGCTGTGTCATTGGTAACCAAACAGAATATGGCAGTCCATGTCGAGGTCCAAGGTGAGTGTTGCAGAGTGTATCGGGGGACAGTGGAAGGTGATGATGCAGAGGGCAGAACCAAGCAGAAACAGGCCATATGGCGGAGATGAATGCTACCACTTCCTTCTTACCACTAAGGCAGAATCATCCGCATCTTCGTCCTCTGATGTTTCATGTGCCTCACATGTGGGTGTTGTTGTTTTGTCTGCATCACTGTGTGGCAGTGACACATCAGTGGCCGGAGGTGGATTGTCTGCAGCACTGTGTGTCACTGACACATCAGGGGGCGGAGATGTGGATGTAGAAGCAGCAGCAGCATTCATCGGCGCGAGGCCTTGTGGCAGTAATGCCATGATGAGGGTCTGCAGGGCATGGAAGATCCCAGCTACATCTCGCTGGTGTGCAGCCGTGGCAGCCATTCTTTCTGCCTGCATCCGCTCCCTGTTCTCCATGATCCTCCGCATGTGTCCCAACTCCTGGCTGACATCGCTGGAGCCACTCTGACTAGACAGTTGTCCTTGTTTCAGAGTCAGGACTCCAGCGATGTCAGCCATGGATCGTTGTAGAGCATGGAGCGAACTGTGGGTGTCTGTTAGGGACTGTAAGTGGTCCCTGATGGGACTTAGACACCCACGTATGGCATCTAGTTTGGCTGCCATGAGGACGAACCCCACCCGCACCTGATCAGCCATCTTCTCCTGGCACCCTAACACACGGCGTTGGAAGGCCATGTGTTGTTCGTGGGGGTCCTGGGAGACAGCTGTGGTGGTGGGTGCTTCCTGCTGTGTGGTCTGTGCAGGGGGTGAGGTCTCCTCGATGCACCTGGGCTGCCCTGCTCCTGGAGGTGAGGTGCCGAAGCTGTCCAGGAGCTCTTGGAGGGCATCAGTGTCGAAGGTGTGGAGGTCCTCTTCGTCATCAGTGAAGAGATGTTCGGTCTGCTCTGCAGGAGGTGTTGTTTCTCCCTCTGCAATGTGAAGGGAAGATGCAGTTTAACATTGTGTTCACATGTATGTTGACGCATTGTACAAGTTTACATACAGACTGCCTGACAATGTACATTGTGACTGTTTGGGAGGAGCTGCCTATTTGATGCGGGACAGTGGACATTTCGACAACATCACGGATGTGTGTTTGTACTTGTACATTATCACCTCACATTTCCCTGCTATGCCAAATGTGATTGGCCAGTTTCTACACACAAGCGGCACCAGTTGTGTCCTCTGTTCTGTTGTGAACGTGTTGCAGTTTGTACCACATTGTTGTCAAAGTTGATGTGCTCTGAATGTTATGTGTGTGTGCTGCATTTTGGGAGAGTCGCCCCTGCAGCTCTGATTTTGCTGCCCCTTATCCCTTTCAGGTGGTGTGCCTTTGACGTCTGTGCTTATACATTGCTGAGATGTTGCATACTTGGGTAAATTGGGCTCTTGGTGGGAGTTGGGACTCTGGGGCATGGTTTGTCCGCAGATGTGTTGTTGACGTCAGGGGTTGTTTCTGCACGTGGATGTGTCAGAGTGTGACCTGCTCCTTTACGGATGTGGTCCACACTCATCCACCTCAGTCATGGCGTGCAACATGTCATGATATATTGACTGCAGCCATGCTATTCGTCATGCAGTGTCACTTGCATTGTCAGTGTGGCTCACAGACACGCCGCTTTGCTGGGTTTGGCACATGTGCTTGGGTTGGTTGTGAGATTGGTGATGTGTGGGAAGGGCCCCCTCTGGTCACATAGTCGACGGGGGCCTACTTGCTGCTTCTAGGTGTGCTGCAGTGTGCCAAGGGGATCAGGGACATTGTGGGTGTGCACTGTGCTATACTTAATTGTCCATGTGTGAAATTGTGCCCATCTCCCCCCGTCCCCCCAGTCCCTGGTCGTTACTCACCCTGTTGCTGTTGTGTCAGGTCATGTTGAGCAGTGTCCGGTCCCCCAACTCCTGCCACCGTCTCCACACTGTTGACTGTGGACACCATTTCCTCCATCTCATCCAGCTCCTCCTGTGGCGCTGGACTCCCACCTCCAGTCTGCATTGCTGCCTTCTGGTTGTTGCCGAGTTTCTGCTTGGTTTTGCGCTTCACATCATTCCAGCGCCTCTTGAGCTCTTCCATTGTGCTCCTCAGCACTCCGACTGCATTCACCTTGTCCACGATGGAATGCCATATTCCATTTTTTGTTGCCAATGACAAAGTGAAGGTGACGAACAGTTGTTGATGGTGTTCTATCACCTCCGTTATCAGGATCCTGTTTTCCTGCGGACTGAACCGCGTCTTCTTCTTCTTTTCCTTGCCCTTCCCTGAACCCGAGGTCCCAGGCTGGTCCTCCGTGGGGCTTGTGGGGTTCTGGTTGTCCTCTGTACTTGCTCCGGCTACCTCCATTGTGCTTCGCAGTTGTTTTGGTTTTGTTTGTGGGTTTTTTTCTGCTTTTATAGTGATTTTTCCCTCCTGACGTGTGTGAATTGCAGGCCTGGCGCAGCTTATTGCAGATTTTTTTATCGCGGTTGGGCCCATCGCCACTTTTTTCACGTTCGGCTTTAGATTTTTATCGTTGTCCCGGTAATTTTATCGCGGACATTTGACGCGTTATCGGGAAACTATTGCATGTTACGGCCGTGTTGAGAATAAGACGTTAACACAGCGTTATTTTCCCGCAATAGACGGCGATATGAAAAAAAAGGTTTACCTATTTTGGCGATGATTATCGCACGTTCTTGAGAATATCCCCCATACACTTTACCCAATGCACTTCTTCCTTTAAATTCAAAACTAGCCTCCACACAGCTCTTGATGGACATGTCCTCCCCACTATAGCCCTTGGGTGAAATGTCACTGTTACTGAGCGAGGTATTAGGCCAATGATCATTGAACATTCCATAAGGTAGAATAGTAAACATGGAACCCGGATCCACCATCAACTCCACAGGTACACCATTGACAATAAAAGTTGCTTTAGGCCTTTGCATTCTCGCTTTTGCATTCATCCTCCACACAAAGTACAATGTCCGGCACAAAAGATCCTTCATCAACAAAAGCGACTCTACTTTTAGAAACATCTTTGCAAACTCTACTCAGATGTCCTTTTTTACCGCACTTTCTGCAAACTTTATCTCTTGCATAACAACCCATAATATCAGCAGCATGACTCATGCTCCCACACCTATAACACCCATTAAATTTACTTTTGTTTTCACCAAGAGATTTTGCTCTAGGTTTGTATGAACTAAGTTTATAATCATTAATTTGCTTTACTCTGTGGTCACTCTCCGTCAGTTCTTCCTTCTTACTAACATCGTTTACTGTGTCTTCTTTTTTAACCTCTAAGTTCTGCATCTCCCTCATTTTTTATTTAACTTTGTTTTTATTATTTTTCAATAGATTTGCAGTTTACAGTGTGTCTGATTTTTGGATGAATAGTGTCAATACTGTTCACATCGTACCTTTACAGAGATAGAACACTCATTATCAGCTGACACTTCAGGCTGTTATATCAGTTACAGATTGCTTGTGTCCATTACGGTTCTAATATCGTAACACATTGAGACAACTTATGCATTACTTATATAACAACATAACATGAAACGTTGAAACTCAGCACCTAGAGCCTTTACAATTGAGTGACACTTTTTCCTGTGCGCCATCCTCACAGCTTCCCCCCACCGCCCACATGCTCCGCCCAGCATATCTTTTTATCCGTACAGTGTGTTCACCCAGTCCCCCATTCCGTTCAATGTACCACAGCTGCAATTCAGATGGTGTATCCCTTTGGTACGCGGGGGCTAAGTATATACATGGGAAGGAAGACGGAGAGGACCCTCATGGGCCTGCACAGAGCGGAGAGAATGCAGAGCCTAATTCAGACCCATGCTCCCCGTATTATGCGTCAGCTGTACTCTCATGTCCGTCCACAGCCATGGGTGTGCTTGGCTGCGACTGCGAATGGTCGCGCCAATCTGCACGAAAGTCTGAGAGAATCGCATCCCATGCCGCAGCTATCGGCTGTTTACGCAGCCCTCTAGCGTCCTCTCAGTGAAGAGCCACACTTTCCGCCTGTGCCCAGCACAGCAGGGATTGGTACCAGGCGACAGCTACCGGGGGGAGAGGAGATTTCCATCAGCGTGTGAGCAGCCGCTTGGCGACTATGAGTCCCAGATCTATATACCTGGAGGTCACCTTGTGCCCTTTGGATCTGGGGTACAGCCCCAAAATGCACTGTTCCCACGTCCAGTCCAGTTCCCGTTCCGTGCACCGAGCCAAACAGCCGGTGACAGCGCCCCAGTATGTCTGAATGGCAGTGCAGGTCCACAACATGTGCAGCAGATCTGCGTTAACTTCATCACATCTGGCGCATTTGGCGTCAGTGCGACCAAAATACCGATTTATCCGCTCCGGTGTCAAATAAGCTCTATGAACGATGTAATATTGAATGAGCCGGAAACGGACATTCCGAGGTATGCGCACCGGACTTTCGAGAATGTGTGCCCAGTCCCGATCTGTGGTGGGCCGCTGCAAGTCCGCGTCCCAGCGGGTACGGAGGTAGAGCAGCTGCGGCGCCGTGTGCAAGCGGAGAGATTCCGCAAACCACTTTGTTAAGTGCCGACCAGTGCCCAGCTCATGCAAATATTGAACAGTTAAATGGGTAGCAGGTTCCTGCGTCATGTCCCCCCACAGCGCGCCAAGGGAATGAACCACGGCGGTATGCAGCAGGAATTGACCCTGCGGCAATTCCGTACTCTCGGCTAGGTCCGCAAATGGGAGAAGGAGCCCGTCGACATATAGATCAGTCAGCGTCTGTACTCCGGCTGCTTCCCAATGTGTAAGCTCAGTGCTTGTTATTGCCCGGAGCCATCTGGGGGTGCCTACTATCGGAAGCGATGGCGCGTAGGGTGTGACATGTCTCGTAACATAAAGACTGCACCGATAACATTTATATGCCACCCCCACCAGGAGCTGTGTAGGCATGCTGCCCGTTCGGCCTGGATGAAACAGTGTCACAATCTGGGTATGAGTGAGCTCAGGGTCCTGCGTTGCCGTGTCTGCCAGATGGCGTGCGGCCAACCAACGCGCCACCCACTGAAGCTGTGCAGCCAAATAATACTGTTCCATATGGGGCAGCGAGAGTCCGCCCTGACTGGTCGGTGGGTACATTTTGGCTAGCGACACTCTGCTCTGTGCCCCATGCCATATAAATTGTCGCATGTCTGATTCCAAAGTTTTAAAAAACGGTGGTCGGAGGTGCAATGGCAAATTTGTGAAGTAATATAGGAGGCGTGGCAGCGCCACCATTTTTAGCAGCGCAATTCTGCCCAGAATATGACACTTTTCCCCGCTGCCCGTCACCCCGCATGTTGTTACAACGCGGTCGTTACTACGACCGTGTTGTAACAACGCATACCATTACCGCGCAAGTTGTAACAACGACTTGCGGAGGGGGCGCTGGATGTTGGAATAGTATAATTTACTATTCCAACTCCAGTCTGTGCGGACAGTAGGGAAGGTGTTGGATTTTAAATCCAACACCTTCTCCCCCCTCCGCAAGTCGCTGTTACGACTTGCGGGGTAATGGTATGCGTTGTTACAACACAGTCGTTGTAGTGACCGTGTTGTAACAACATGCGGGGTCGCGGTTTCGTTGTCAGGGTTGTTTACCTTCTGCCCATGACCGCTAGTGGTAAAGTAGACCAGAAAGACATCTGCGCTCTAAGCGCTGTAACAGCACGGTCAGTTTCCCTCCAGGAGGTCCCTGTATATCAGGATCCCTAAGTAACGAAACGCCTCAGTCTGCCAGGGAACCTCCCTGCCATTTATGAGCAGGTATGGGTCGGGAGTAGAGTCTGCAAAGGGATATAAGCATGACTTGTCCTAGTTCACCCTCAATCCTGACACTAAAGCGAACTGGAGGAGCGTGGCCTCAATCGCTCGATGCACTTGCCCCACATCTCTAAGATAGATCAGCAGGTCGTCTGCATATAAGGAGACAGCATGTATACCGTCTCTGAGTGGGATTCCCCAGCCATCTTGCGCAGAACGGAGCGCTACCGCCAATGGTTCGATGGCGAGCGCAAATAACAGTGGGGAGAGGGGGCAGCCCTGTCTCGTACCCCGCTCCACGGAGACACTCCCTGAGACATATGGGCCCGTCTTGAACCTGGCCGTGGGACGCGGGTAAAGCAACTTGACCATACCCAGGAATACATCTCCCAAGCCATAGCGTTGCAGTGCCGCGAACAGAAACTCCCACTCTAGAGTGTCAAAAGCTTTCTCAAGGTCTAACACCAGACACCTCCCTGAATATTGCTCCACGCAGAAGAAGCGGCGGAGGTTTAATGATGTACTACGCACTGCATGTACCAGCTGTGGCACTAGGGGAGCCAGCCTATTCGCTCGTACTTTAGTGAGTATCTTATAATCCGAGTTAAGTAGCGCTAGTGGACAGTAAGACCCCATGAGTTCCGTGTTTCTGTGCGGCTTAGGCAGAGGCACTAGCAGGGACTCGCGCAACGAGGCTGGTAGAACACCTGTCTCCTGTGCATTTTGATATACCGCAAGCAGGTGCGGCGCTAGGACCTGTTGGTAGGCCTTATAATATTCAGCGGGGTAGCCATCTGGACCCGGGGCCTTGCCAGTAGCTAATGAGCAAATGGCCAATTGCACCTCCGCCAGCATGAGTGGTTCGCCTAATTCATCGCATTGGTCTGTCGTGACCTGCTGCAGGGGCAAAGGGGCAAGGAACGCATCTATGTCTGCCGGCGTCGTACAGTTGAGTGATTGGTATACTCTGGTGTAATGCCCGGTGAACGCATCATGGATGTCATGTTGAGCAGTGAGTATCTCTCCCTCCGCAGACCGAAGCCTCAGTATAGGAGTCTGCGCGGTCTCCTGCCGGATCATGCGCGCCAGCAGCCTACCCGCCCTGTCCGCCGCTGCATGCGTGCGCGCAGCGTGTGACGCATAATTCAAGCAGCGCAGCCGCTCCATCACTTCTGCATGTTTGGCACGCTGCGAATCTAATTCGTGCTGTACCTCATCACCCTGCCCCAGTTCAGGCTCGAGCCACGTTAATGTATCTTCTATGCCCTTTACCTCTACATCCAGCTGCCTCCTAATACTCCAACTCAACCCCATGCTGTGGTCTCTCACTACTGCTTTGCCTGCGTCCCATAGGGTGCCCACATCTGCAACAGAGCCCACATTTTGTTCAAAATATGTTTCTAGCACCGCGTGTACCGCCTCCCGAAATGGTGGGTCCTCCAGTGCCAAGGGTTGTAATCGCCACAAATGAGCGGTGGGTCTCCCTGCCTCTCCCTGCAGTGTCAGTACATGTGGGTTATGGTCCGAATGTGTCTTACGGAGGTATTCCGCCTTGGCGCACTGCGGAAGCAACAGGGCGCTCGCAACAAATCGGTCTATGCGAACATGCAGTTTATGCGGATGCGAGTAATGTGAATATCTACGCATCTGTGGATGGAGAGCCCTCCATACGTCCGTCAGCCCCCACCTATGCAACCAGTCCCCCAAGAGTCTGGCATTGGTTGTTGCAGCTGTCTGTATTAGCGGCGGAAATGAACTATCCAGTGCTGTATCGAGAACCGCATTAAAGTCCCTGCCCAGGAGCCAGGGGATATCACACCAGCGTGCTAATATGTCAGTCAGCGTCCGCCAGAACGGGCCCTGTTCTATGTTCGGAGCATAAATGGAGCCCAGTATTACCCGCAGCCCATTCAACCGCCCTTTAACAAACACATACCTGCCATAAACGTCTATGTTGGTGTCTTCCGATATGAAGTGAGTACCTGGGCGTATCCAAATCAGGGCTCCCCTGGCATACGCCGAGTAGTCCGTAGCAAAGACCTGGCCCCTCCACCTCTGCCGTAATTTATGAATCTCTGGTTGGGAGATGTGTGTTTCCTGGAGGAGTGCCACATGTGCAGCATGGCGCTTCAGGTATGCGTACGTACCATATCTGCGAGCTGGCGTATGCAGCCCCCTAACATTCCAGGTGACTACAGTTGTTGGAGGCATGGGGTGTGGTGACAGGTGATAAAATTGTGTGGGCCAGCTATGAGAGCGCGGGGGCAGCTTGCGCAGGGACTAGCCATGCCTAAGCGCAGCCTAAGCGGCCATAGGTGCTGGTCTATAAAAACTCGAACAGGGGGTAGGAAAGGAACCTTAATGTGGGTTAACTGGGAAAGAGCAGATAAGCAACACATACCCGCCCAAACTAATAAGAATGCCAGGAGGCAACACACGGCTAGATATGCCACTAAGATCGAACTATAAGGAGGGGTGGGTTAAAGCTAGACGTGAAGAGAGTTTGTGATAATGGATCCGCTCCGTGTATGTAGATGTGTGCGTGTCTACGCCGAGTGCTTCATGTCCCGGTGGCCAGGTGCCAGCCACGGAGCCCAATCTACAGCGCCCCCACCCCAAATGCCATGGGCCATCCCATATCACATGGCTAATAACACATGTATCATGCGCAAGGCATAATTGTCACGATGGCACTCAGCTTCCCTAAATGATACTTGCGTGTCCTTGAACTGCATCACAGTTTCACATCAAATCGTCCGCAGTCCGCGGTGTCACATCTGGGAGCGACTGATTCTGCATCTCCCTCATACATGTATCGGATTCCTCCACAATTTTTGCAATGGAAATGGCTTCCTGTAGCATCTGATTTCTAGCAGCCCATAGTCTTTCTTGCATCCTCTTGTTTTTGCATTGCACTATTAATTGATCCCTAATCATGGGACCAAAATCACACTTAAGTGCCAACTCTCTTAAACGTGTGACCATTTGCTCCACAGTTTTTTTCTTTTTGAGGTAAAGAATAGAATTTGTGACACTGCATAACAATATTAACCTGTTTCCCATAGTATTTCCCTAGTCTGCTCTTTGCTTCCACATAAGGATTATCGATTGGCTCACCATCAGCTCCCGTGACTTCCGGCAAAAATTTAAAAACATGTTAACCTTCTTTCCCTAACGAGTTCAGTAATAGAGCTTTTTTTCTCGTAGCAGGAAATCTCAACCCATTGATGGCTTCAATATAGTTTTCAAAAATGCCAATCCACTCCTCCCACTCTGTGGAAGGAGCTTCACCTTCTGATAAGACAATAGGAGGTGGTGTAACCATTCGACTGGCTGCCATACTGATATGAAAAAACTTTTTTTATTATTATTAACTGAATGAATTGCCAAGAGTTTAATATCCAGTAGAATATGCCTGAATTAATACTTCACACTGGTGTGATTACCTCCATAAAACCTGGATGAAAGGAGAGTAAAACTATGCACAGATAAACTGGTATACAAATAGTGTGATGCAAATTGATTTTAAACCAGGTGTGCAGATCACCGCGCCATGAGTCTACACTAATGCTTTGAAAAGGTAGCATGGACTGTAAACAATTTCAATCAGGTGTGCAGATCACCGTGAAGATCTGCATTGCTGCGTATATACTCCAAGACAGGTGTGCAGATCACCGCAGAGTGCAACTGCACGGATGCACAAACAGGCGTAGCGATACACAAATCACTATTGACAGGTGTGCAGATCACCGCACAGATCTGCATTGAAGCGTGACGAAACAAATGCCAGGTTGATACCGTAGATTTTGTAATGCAGGGTGAAAACTCCACACCCTTCAAAATGGCATCACGTACGCTCTGACGTAGGAACGGAAAGCAGAAACGAAAAAGATGCGCGCTCGGAGGCACGAGGAAAAGAATGAGTGCACGAGCTCCGCTAAGAATACGGGTAACTACCACAGGAAACTCAAGTAAGAATACACAGTACCTGTACTCCAGATAGCATTCTGCATTCGTAACTGCAGACAAACTAGTCCTTGTCCGAACACCGATAGTCACCTCAGTATGAATTACACACAGTTGAACATCAAGGTTGTGGCTCTTGTAAGATGCAGCCTGAATAGCGTAGATTTGTTCCCCGCTGTTAGAGAGCGCAGACAATCATCGCCAAAATGTAGTAGTAGAAATGTACACATGCGTCAAGCAGAAATGTAGATAAGTTGGTTTATTAGCTCTCTTAACAACACAGTGACCTCCCACCCTGCTTCATCCACCAACCGTCTCCGAAGCCGTGCTGTCCGCTCCCTAGAACGCAAAGCTACCTTCCAAGAATGCCAAGACAACGCCCTCGAGACCACTGTGGTTACATAGGGCAGGCTGCAATTACACAGATCACAACAGAACCTCTGTCCTATTACTGCACAGTGGCAACCACCATTGTATTATATATACACACTTCTTTTCAAGATGGCCGACATGTGAGGAGCTCCAACCGGGAGCTCCCTGGCTAGGGATTGCCTTTTTGGCTTTTCCCCTGGAATCAACCCCCCTTGGAGCTTCTACACCCCTGGGGATCGATGACTGTTGCCCTCTGATTTCTAAAATTCCCTCGATCTAATTTTTACTGCGGATTTAACAACTTCCGAGGATCATGAAGATCTGCCGTCAGCGAAGCCCCAGCAACATGGCCGATGCCCGGTGGAGCTACCGAGGTAGCTATAGAGGAGATATGCTTTGGATCTGCACCTCGGCCGTCACCTACCTTCTGGACTTGGCACTATTTCTTGTCTCCCCGCTACGTCGCCTCTCTTCCCTCGCATTCCGATGCGATCCCAGGGTTTGCCGATAGCGGATCCCACTCAGCGTTCCCGATGCCCAGTTGAGCTGCCTTGGTGGCTTTTGAGGAGATGGCGGGGGATCACCCCTCCGGCCGTCGCCTACCTTTCCGAGCCTGACCGCAGTTGCCTGGTGCCCCACTGCGCCTTTCTGGGACTGCGTCTGGGACGCACGAGTCTTGTTCCCCCCTCGCAGCAGCAACGAGTGTCCAGCGTCGCTGCTGTCCTGTGCCGCTGAGCTTGTACTCCCTTTTCGTTTTCTGAGGAAACGCGCCCTCCTGACCTCGCAGCTTCCTTCCTCTTCCAGGGCTGCTGCCTGTGTGCCCGCGCTGACTTCCCCTGACTATTCAGCGTGTTTGTTGGAGGCACTGCAGCCCTTCTAGCCTCGAGCGTGTGTTTGTGACGACCTGTGAAAGATCGGTTATTTTCCTGCCTTCCTTCCGCGGGATCCTGTTGTTGACTTCCCCATTCTGCTCTGCTCCATGGGGTAGGTTCCCTTGTTGGCTTTTCAATCAGATTTTTGTGTTCCTGCATTCCCGCCATTTTGGTTGCTAAGTCTCGGGGTCCATGACCTGGATCCTCCATCTTGGCGGTCCCGACAGACTCCCTGATCAATTCATGCCGCTGGTCAGCGCCTCGTTTTCCACCTGACTGACCTTTTTGCCTTGAGTCTGCCCCCACCTGGGACACCTACGCCCCTCTCTTCTTGTATGGTCACAGTGAGGCACCCCTTCGCCCTCTCCTTCGGTCCCGCTCCATTTCTAAGGTGATCTGTCGCAGTGAAGGAGTCCGTCACTGGATGTTCTGTTTAGTGGACCCCCTCCGGTTTACTGACTCACTTCTCTGACTTTTTGGTGTTCCCCTGAAGTTCTATCATTTATGTCCGGTCTACCTGACCCGAGCAGCATCCCAACCCCGTTACTATTTCCCCCTCTTCTGTAGTGTAGCTCCTATTTCCCTAATAGGCTCTGCGCATTGGAATAATATATCCTATAGTTTTGACATAGGACTAAGGTCAGTATGTCCCTATCGAGTATATTAAACTTAATTACTTGTGCCAGCTAGCTCAGAGGCCACTAGAAACTCCTTGACAACAAGAAGGGAGTAGTTTCTGGCAGCCGCAAAACATGACCACTGTGTTTCCCTTTAGAATCAGAACGTGTCCCAGAGTCGTGGAAACAATAGATAACTATTTCACTCAGCTCAGTCGTGCATGCTTAGTTTTCTCCAAGTTACACAGAAAGAAATAGACGGGCGTTTCAATAAAAGATTTATTGAACAGTCTTGTTTCTGGTGTAAGTAAAATGTGCTGTTACGATCACAAGACAGTATGCGAGATAAATAATGTACAGTGTGAGCAGTAGAAATATATAATACTGCGAGAGCATTATCATTTAGTACATATGCTGTTACATAAATAACACAGACTAAAAATGCGAGTACTCATACGATGCGTTTCTAATCTAGTTCTACCCCAATGTACCTAACCTAACCTAGGTATAGGACGAGGTATGAAGTAGGTGAAGTATTCCTTACTATGGTATACTAAGAGTACGCTAACCCCAGTATGCCTAGTATGCCAAGAGTCCCTCTAGGTTCTAGTCTGCTCCATACCTGAAGAATGAGAGAGGTTGGAATCTCTTTGCCAGACTCGAACTCCAACACCCCGCAAGGGAAGTCAGATCACTGGAAGCTGGACTCTCTGCGTGCAGGGATGACAGCGTCTTCTCAGTGCGTCAGGCCGGGAAACGGGCTCCTCTGAAGTCGAGGTCTCCTCTGATTTACAGGGGCTAGGGAAGGTATATTTATACCTGAGAAGCACCTAAGAATGTTAGTATTGACGTGAGTCGGACAGCGAAAGACATCATGAATGAACCCCTAAGGAATAATGGTTCATGCATAATATATGAGTCCTTGAAGAAATCAATAGTCCTGGACTAGGAAACTCCCGCAGCCTAAGGGTCTGTTCTTCAAGAACTCGTTGTGACGTTAGGGTGGACGGATGTCAGAGACCATGCCTGTATTTGGAGTGCACGGTTTAATGCCTAAATAAGGGCTGGGATTTTATGCCTATATAAGGGCAGGGCGAATTGTGCCTATATAAGGACATGATACTAGAAAGCCCGTTTATGGACACCCTAAGAGGAATACAACACTTCCTTCTATGCTCTATCGGACTTGTCTCCATGTCATTTTATGCTCTAGTAACTGATGTTATTGTAACACCGTTCTTCTTCTCCAGGTTATGCTATGTTTTGTAACTGATGTAACTATGTAACACTGTTCTTGTCCAATGCTTACCTCATGTAAAGCGCTCTGATACCTCCGGGTCTAGCCCTCTACCTTCTATGCTCTTTCGGACTTGTTTCTATGTCATTTTATGCTCTAGTAATTGATGTAATTGTAACACCGTTCTTCTTCTCCAGGTTATGCTATGCTTTGTATCTGATGTAACTATGTAACACTGTTCTTGTCCAATGCTTACCTCATGTAAAGCGCTCTGATACCTCCGGGTCTAGCCAGCGCTATAGAAAACTCTTCAAATAAATAAATAAATAAATAAAACAAGCATACATGCTCAGAATGGAACATGTTAAGTAAACTACACTGCTGTGCAATGGAGGGTAGCTGGACAAATTAATATGTGTCACAAGATGTAGTGTTTCTTTTCTGCCTTGCCTCCTGGCACATTTGGTTGTTTTGGTGATGGTGGGTCACAAGGGAGTGGTGGGGGGCAGGAATGCTAGAGCTGGCCCCTCGAGAGATGCAATTGACTGGGAGAGACACACTGATAGAGGTAGAAGGAGAGGATGTAGCCAAACGGCTAGAGCTGTTGATGGAGCAGGCGCTGGATCACTGTCGACCCTGAAGCTCGGGAACCAGGTTAGGGTCTTCGCGCTCAACATCCTGCGATTCTGGGCAAATCACTTAATCGCCCCGTGCCTGACAAAATGAATGTGTCCCTCTGTAACACAACTGGCGCTCATGTAAAGCGCTCTGAAACCTTCGGGTCGAGTTCGCGCTATATAAACCCCCCCAAAAAAATGAGTCTGGGGGAGGCAGATTGAAGAAGACCGCAAGAGGAAGAGTGAAACAAACTGAAAGAGGCAGAGTGAAAGAGACGAAAAGAGGGAGCGAGGAAGAAGCTGGGAGAGGCAGAGTGAAACAGACTGGGAGGCAGAGAGATGACGACTAAAACGCAGAATTCGTGGAACTGTACGGGAAGAGACACTTTCTGCAAGAGAGTGAAAGACACAAGACAGAGTAAGGTGGTGAGCGAAGAGAGATGACAGAAAATAGACAAAGGAGCCAGAACAAGATACAGGTTGCAAAAATACACACTTGTTAAACGACAGGAGGACGGGTAATGACAGACGGGCGCTGAATGGAGAGAAACGAAAGGCTTTACATGGAAAGCAAGCATCCTTCTCTCTTTGCACCGTAGACCCCCTTCCCTCCCCTGTCAGGGTAGCCCTGTGTGAGTGTGTAGCGCCAGCATCCTCGCGCATAACCTTGCCTCAGCTGCATTTCAAGCGCCCGACCTTTCCCGGATTAGTATGCAAAAAGCAGAGTGAATGAGGGCAGCGAAAGCATATTAACGAGGGGGAATATGGAGCTGGCAACACAGCCAAGCGAGAGGCTATTAAGAGATAATGAGCAATGTCTCACTTAAAAGATTCATCTGCATTGTTTGCACGGCCCCTGCCAAGCGCTCCCGATAGACTTAGCGCGGAAGAGACAAACCACAGGAGAAATCTGGGGCTCCTCCATCGGGAGGGCTCCTCGCTGCTGCGGCTGATAAAGCGGCGCACGCCAGATAACCTGTAATTGGACAGGCGCGCGAGGCCACCGTTCCACTCAGGCAGCGCCCAAGTAACTTTCGCTAAAGACAAGGTGAACAAACTTCCCTCCCAAAAAATAGAGAATCTTGGAAACTTATGGACGAGAGATAGTGCCAAAGACGGCCTTTGCTAAGAGAGAAGCCTGGGCGGAAATAAATTTGTCTCTTTCGCTCCTGAATCAGGGACATCTTAAGAATTTTGGGGGCCCTGTGCCAAACATATTTTGCCCCCCCTTCCCCCCCCTTTGGAACAGCTTTGAATTTATGATCCAATTGGTCTTTCATGCCCTCTTTGGCCAGGTCCCTCCTCCAAATTCTAAATGTGTTTACATCTAATGTTCAGGGATAGTGACACCTGTTTTCAATATTGTAACAGCAGCAGCTCACTAATATTACAGCAAAAGATAATATCTGTGACACCCTCCCATTTCTCATTTATGAGTACCTGTTTAAAAAGGAATCATTTATGGATGTTGCATGAAACATTTCTCTGCAAAATGTTGAACACTCTCTCACATCACCCACAAACTTTATTTAAACCAATCTGTTTCAGAACTATTCAAGGTCATCAGGGCTGACTCTCCAGAGCAGAGCTGGCTCTATCAGGAGGCCCCACTGAAAGGCTGGGGCCTAGGCCAGAGCCCACTTTGTCCATGTCTTAAATCGTCTTTGTACTGAATATAATAAGGCAGCAGTGAGACCCTTTTGTGTTCACAGGTCAGTCCCTGGATGGCTACACATGAGCAGTGGCTGGCTTCTGAACACCAACATTGCTGCTCCGTTCCCAACTCACCTGAATCACCCACAACTTAGCTTCATCATGCCTGTGCCAAGTTGTTGATGGAGGGAGGGGGCAGTGGCGGCTGGTACCCCAAATATTTGGTGAGGCAACCAAACATGCAATACCGACAACTTTACTAGGCCCCAAATTGCACTGAAATTGTATCTAGAAACTAGGCCCAAAACACAACTTCACACACATCGATTTTCTTCAAATAACTTACAAACAAAACTACTGTGTTTCTCAGCTCTGGTTGTGAGTGAGATACACAGTATCTCACTCACAACCAGCTGGAACACCCTTTAGTTTCAGCCCCAAACATGCAAAACCGCTAAATTTACTAGGCCCAAAAACACACAAACTGGATTTACGAACTTGGCCAAAAAACAACCCTTCCTGTGGATCAATTTTCTTCAAATAAATCACACACTATTTTAACATCCCCAGCTTTCAGGAACAGTAGCAAACTCAAATAATTACAAAAATAAAGATGTACTTACCTTACCCACTCCACTGGCTCATCTCCTCCGGTCCTCTACTTCACTCCCTCCGCGCCTGCAGCATTTGAATCAGCCGAGTCCCAAAATAAAGTTTAAAAAAAAGAAAGCGGGGTAGGGTAGGAATACCCTGACCCCTCAGCTCCGGTCATGGGGTCCCAGAGAGAACCCGACAGGGCCAAAAAGCACTTTTAAAAAGTAAATTGCTGGGAAAACATAACGGAATCCGTGACAAAAATTATTTTAAACATGCGCAGGCTCCCGCGCTTGTTTTGAATACAGCCCCCGGGTTGGCCAGGTCCCGGGGGCATTTTTTCAAAAAAGGAGCGGGCACACGGGGCCCCCGTCCTGAGGCTCATTGAGTCCTGGGGACCACCACCTCCCAGGGGCTAAAAAAAGATTAATTGGGTGTGGGGGGCGCGTGGACCCACCCGAGCCACCGGGACCACCAACTCCCCGGGGTTAAATAACACCCACAGGTAAGTTCCCCACAGCGGGATTGCTCAGACCTCATCGGAGGCCCCGCCCCCTTTCTCAACCACTCTGCAAAGGGGCCTCCTGGTGCACTATTGGTTGGGGGATGAAGTCTCCTTGGCTGCTGAGGGTAGTTGGGGCCAAGTACCTCTATTGTTGCCACAAGTAAGTCTCCCAAAGTGGGATTGCTGAGACCTCATAGGAAGCCCCACCCCCTTTCTCAACCACTCTACAAAGGGGCCTCCTGGTGCACTACTGGTTGGGGAATGAAGTCCCCTTGGCTGCTGAGGGTTGTTGGGGGGGCAAGAACCCCTATTGTTGCCACAAGTAAGTCCCTCACAGCGGGATTGCTTAGACCTTGTCGGAGGCCTCGTCCCTTTTCTCACCCACTCTGCAAAGGGGTGTCCTGACACACTACTGGTTGGGGAATGGAGTCCCCTTGGCTGCTGAGGGTCTTTGTGGGCCAAGAATCCCTATTGTTGCCAGAAGTAAGTCCCCCACAGTGGGATTGCTGAGACCTCGTCCTGAGGCCCCGCTTCCTTTCTCAACCACTCTGCAAAGGGGCCTCTTGGTGTACTACTGGTTGAGGGATGAAGTCCCCTTGGCTGCTGATGGTCGCTGGTGGCCAAGAACCCCTAGTGTTGCCACAGGTAAGTCCCCCACTGTGGTATTCCTGAGACCTCATCGGAGGCCCTGCACCTTTTCTCATTCACTCTTAAAAGGGGCCTCCTGTTGCACTACCAGTTGGAGTATGAAGTCTAGGAGTGAGTGCACCGGTAAAGTCCGATCCGCCAGCGGTTGGCAGAGTTTTTGCTGAACTCCGCGTTCCAAGCACACTGCAGAGTGGCAAAACTCAGCAAACTCTGCAGACGGAGCAGAGTTTACCACCCACCCCTATCAGAGACTCACACCCCCCTCACAGATCCACTCAGACACTCATGTACCCACTTACAGCCCACTCATACTCTCTCACACCCACTTACACACCTACTCAGACACTCATACACCCACTGAGACACTCATGCACTCACACACTTAGTGTCAAAGGTTAGTGGTTACAGTTAGGAAATTAAATTAAAAAAACCTTACATATTCACTGAAAAAAACAAAGGTTACAGGGACGTTATAGTTAAGAAATAGAATTAAAGAAACCTTAGAAATTCACTGAAAAAAACAAAGGTTAGTGGGACATTTTAGTTAGGCTCAGATTTCAATTGTACAAAACCAGTGAAATTCAGCAGTTATAGTTACCTGAGCTAACTATAACGTACGTCCCTGCAATGCACTGTTTATAACCTCACATATTACATCACTCATAATATGGTCAGTGACATCACTGCATCACTGATGACATCTCCAATGACATCACTAATGACATCATCCACAGAACCACTACACATCCACTCTCACCCCATACAATCTCACAAGCACCCACTTCCACTTCCACTCCCACACATCCACTCACAAACCCATTCACAGACCCATACAAGCCATGGATTCATAGAGCCACTCACACAGACACTCACTCATATAGCCACTTACACAACCACTAACTCACCCATACAGCCACTCATGCACCCATTCACTCACCAATACAGTCACTCACACATTCAGTCATACAGATATTCAGTCACTAACACACCCACTCATACACCCATACAGCCACTCACACACTGAGTCAGTCAACCATACAGCTACTCACACACCTATTAATTCACCCATACAGCCACGAACACACCGAGTCAGTAACCCATACAGCTACTCACACACCTACTCACTCACCCAAACAGTTACACACCCACTCACTTACTCACACACCCACTTACTTACCCATACATATACTAACACATGACACTCAACTATACAGTCACTGATAGAAGCACACACTTACCCATACAGCAACTCTCACATTGTCACTCACCCATAGTTACTGCCAATCCCACTCACTGACCCATACACCACTTATGCACCCACTCACTCACCCATCCAGCCACTCATACATCCCATCGCTCACCTTTATATGCCTCTCACATACCCACTCACTCTCCCTTACACCACTAACAAACCTACTCACCCTTATACACCTACTCACACAGCCACTCATACACCGCTACAGCCACTCACACACCCATACAACTCCCATACAGACATACACACACCCACTCACTCACCCACACAGCCTTTCACACATCCACTCGCTCACCCATACAGCCACTCACACACCCACTCACACACCCATACAGCAAACCAGACACCCACTCTGATATTGATACACACAGTCACTCACATATTATGTGTTAGAAATAGTATCGCTCATTACTAGTACACAAAGTATACTAATTTAAGTTATGTAGTATGTTATGTTATGTTAATGCTATTTTTAAAGGCGCACGTATCACCCGGGGTCATCTCGGCGCTGTTGAGGAACCTGAATGGGAGGACAACCAGAAAAATTAATACAGATAGGCTTTTAGTTGTTTTCTGAATTTACTGTAGATAGGAATCTCACGGAGAGCTATGGGTAGCCTACTATATATATTTAAAACTCATAAACCTTTACAAAACACTCACACTAAATGCCCCCCAGCCCAAATGGGTCCCAGAGACTCCATCTCCCATGGCCATACTTTAATTATAGGGGAGAGTCCCCCTCCCCAAGCCTTTGGAGGCCCCTGGCCCCAGGGACCCCATTCCCTAGGGCCAAATACATTAACATTAAGTGAGAGGGCATGTGGCCCCCCAGTGCCTTAAGAAGCCCCGGGGACCTCATCCCCTGGGGCCAAACACTTTCACATTAGGGGAGGGGGCACATGGCCCCTTTCCCAAGCCAAAATGTGCCCAGGGGACTCCATCTCCCGGGGTCCTATATATATTATAGGGAAGGAGGGTGCATGGCCCCCTACCCAAGCCTTAAGAGGCCCTGGGGATCACATCCCACTGAGATGAGATACCTTAGTAATGTGGAAGGAGGGCACGTGACCCTCATCCCCATGCCAAATGGGCCTCGGCAACCCTCTCCCCAGTGCCAAACATAACATTGGGAGCCACTGGGGGAGGCACATGGCCCCTGTGACCCCAGCCTGCTCCTGCGCTGGAGCCAGCACAGGAGCAATCGCAGTTTCCCTATCCACATGAGCGTGGGCAGGGAAACAGAAGTGTGCTCCCACCAGCATTATAAAAAAAACACTGTGTCATGTGGGTGGGCTCCCCGGGACACAGCTAAAGAGCTGGCCGCGGGACCTTGTGAGGCTCGGGGAGGAGAGCCATGTGCCCCACTTCCCCTCTACTTATTGTTTGGTCCCTGGGAAAGGGTACCGGGGGTGAATTTGGGCTTGGAGAGGGAGATTGCGTGCCCCCCATTAAAAATAAAGTGTTTGGCCCCAGGGGGTGGGGTTCTTGGGCCGCTACAGGCTAGGGGAGAAGGGCCAGCTACTCCCCTCCCCTAGTAATAAAGTATTTGGCTGCAGGCAATGGAGTCCCCAGGGCCGCTACAGGCTCTGGGAGGGGGGGGGCAGCATGCCCCCTCACGTTTTTTTTTAAGTTGGCCCCGGGGGATGAGGTCCCTCATGCCTGAATCGGCTCGGGGAGGGGAGCTCCACTCCCCAAATATTGGGGGAAAAAGTGTCAGGCCGACGTTTTCTTTTTTTTTTCGTGATCTCGCAGGAGTCCCAAGGGATCGCTGCAAAAGCGGCTGACTTTTTTTTATATTTTGGGCTCAGGTGGGCGTCCATCTGGGACCACCCCACAAGGGCTAGGGGAGAGGGGTATCCCTACCCTGCCCTTCATATATAATTTTTTTTTAAATGCAGGACAGGGGATTTAGTCCCCAAGTCCTCTAATGCCTGCCAGCAACATTTTATTTCATGTTGCTGGCAGCCAATCAGACCTTGCTCCCGCAGGAGCCAAATGGGTCCAAGAGTAAAAAAAGTCCTTTAGGCCAGTCAGAAGGCTCTATTTTTTTAATTATGTTCAAGGGACTCTTGCAAGCGTCCCTCTAACCCAGCCATCCAGATATACAAATATTTTTGAACTGGATATCTTAAAAACTCCATGTTGCTTCCGCCTACCCACAATCCTCCACAATCTGTATTGCTTCAACCCACTCCCATCCACTTAGAAAAAAATGAAATCTCTTTCACACTACTTTTTTCTTTTTATTTATCAATCATCAACAGATCAGTAAATGAAAAGAAAAAAAGCGCCTCTAGCATTTTGTAGGAGAGCACGTGTGGTGGTCGCTCCGACAAAATCACACTGCTGGCAACGTCATGTCCTTTTTTTTCTTCTTTAGCCATGCTGCACATCATCAGGATACAGTACAGCATTGCTAAAAATCATTTGCAAAGCCAATAGGTCCCAAAGGCACTACCTATTCGCTTTGCCAATCCTTATTTGAACTTGAACCTACTTTATAGAGCACCCTTTTTAAGATCTCTTAATTCAGTGACCTAAACCAAGTGCACAATATAGTGTTGAAGTGACAAAAAGAATGATTCATAGCCATACATGCTAGTGCATTTCACGGGAATGTTGAATTGCATTGTGGCACTTTGTAAACATGGTATTATGAAGTGATTATCTTCTAGTACTGGCAAATATCTATTTGATATGTAGATGGGTTGTATGGCATGTACTTGGGGAGGGTGTATAGTTTTTTTCACCAGCTTATTGCCAAGAATGTGTCTTACTTTTTCAAATAACTTCAAATGAATGGCCTTAAACTTAATCATCCCAAACCCCATGAGATGCTGTGCTGGAATTCATTGAGCTTGGTGATTGGACAGAAGAGGATGCAAGTGCTGGCAATTACAGGTGACCATGAAAACACGGGAGACAATGAGACCCTGAACACTGAGCCATCAACAGGTTGCGACCTGGCGATGCCTGACGAAAATGAGAGCGCCAGTCCCCAGAGATCCAGTCTTGCAAAAGAAGAAACACAATGTGCCGACCATCGTGAATCAAGATCAAGTCTTGTGAGGGTACCAATTGGCACTTCAGTAGGTTTAGAAAAATGCCATAGAGACTAATGCAACAGTCAACCTTCCAGATTCTCCAAATCAATCACCATGAAAGTAGCATGAAGTAATCAGTTGTCCAAGCAAAGGAAAGGATTCATACCCAGAAGTGGAGAAGATCCATGTCTGGAGCTACCATATTGGTGAAGGTATAAGGAGCAAATAATAGAAAAAAGATAGTAACCTCAACTGGTGACACCGATCCTGAACACAAAAATACAGGAACATCTGGGGGCGTGGTTTTGGCACTGAAGGAACATGGCGCCAGGAGGTGTAAGCTCCAGCTGTTGAAGGCCAGCCTTGGCAGCAATCCTGTGCTCCCCGGGGTGGCTGTGGATACCTGCTGGTTACGGAAGGTGTGGAGAAGAGATCGGCACAGCGGGGAGCCCCGGCGCAGCACCAATATCCTGATCAGCAGCCCGATGCAGTGAGCAGCAATACTACCCAGATGGCGGCCACCATTCAGAGAGGAGCCCCGCCTGCTGTCATCAGCTTTTTATACCAATCACAATTCAAGCAATACTGCAAATCTCAGTACAGAATCATTTATTTAAAATTTAACATTGTTGTGTAGTTTTCTTTCTCAAGGTGGGATTCACCTCATAAGCAAACCCTGGGATGAAGAAAAGGGAAGTAGAGGTAATGATGATCTTGCCAGCCTCACCAATTACAAACATCAAAAGATATCATGCCAACCGGTGGGTACACTCTTTATTTATCGTACAAAGAACCAAATATATATTTATGTGCTTTTGAGGCAAACAGTGAGGAAAACCACAACCCTCACCATTTAGTGCCAAACATAGCACTTGCATAGACAAGGGAAGAATGGAATGACTGAATGCAGAGACTGGACAGGACCATGGCTTTTGTCAACACTTCTGCACTGCTGTCACTAATTACCGACCATATTTTCAAGTACAGGCCCCTGAGATTTAGGGAGTGATATTGGTACCATTGAACATTATTTCCTATCAGCTTGTTACCGATTTGAAGGAAATTGAAGATTTCTTTTAACCCCTTCGCTGCTAGTCCTTTTCCCCTCCTGTGCTAAGCCTTTTTTTGGCTATTTGGGGTAGTGCGCGCTTAGGCCCCTGTAACTTTTTGACCACATAAGGTATCCATGCCAAATTTGCGTCCTTTTTTTCTAACATCATGGGGATTGTAAAGGTACCCAGGGTTTGTGGATTCCCCTGGAGAAGACCCAGAAATTAGTCTAAATACAGCTACATTTTGTTTTTTTGGGGAAAAATGCGAAAAAAGGGCTACAGATGAAAGCGTCTTGTTTTTCCCTGCAAATGGCATCAAAAAGGGGTTGGGGTGCTGAAATCACCATCTTCCCAAATTTCAGGGACAAGCAGACTTTTGTCAGAAAACCAACTTTTTTACACAGTTTTGGCATTTTTCTGGGACATAGCCTATTTTTGCTATTTTTTGTGATTTCAACCTCCTTCCAGTTAATGGTAGAAATGGGTATGAAACCAATAATGGATCCTGGAAAGCCATACATTTCTGAAAAGTAGACAAAATTCTGAATTCAGCAAGGGGTCATTTGTGTAGATCCTTAAAGTTTTCCTTATAGAAACTAACAGTTAAATAAAGGAAAAATTGAAAATTAGTTGAAAAAAACAGCCATTTGTGTCAACGTTTTCACCTGTAACTTCTTCTAATTATGACAGGTATTTGAAGGCAATATACCGTTATATCCGCTGGACCTTTCTGGTTGTGCGGATATATAGGACTTGTAGGTTCACCAAGAACCCGACGAACCCAGAGCCAATAATTGAGCAGCATCTTGCAATGGTTTTTTATTTTGTACCGGGTATATAGCAATTATTTTGGGAAAATGTATACATGGAAAAATTGTTATGAAAGACACCTATGTATTTCTGAAATGGGAACAAAATGTAGATTTTAGAAACAGTAGATATTTGCACATTTCCGAAATTGGGAGTACCCATACTAGCATGAGAATTATAGGTCATTTTCAAAATGACTTATTTTTACACATTGTCTTTCATTTGGAAGGCAGAAATGCATCGAAAGTCAATAGGTAATAACAGTTGCTCTACAATTCTGTGTTACCCTAAGTCTCCCGATAAAAATGGTACCTCACTTTTGTGGGTAGCGACACGACACCACAGTAGCCCTTGTGCCCACAACAGGAAATGGCTCAAAATGCAACGTGGACGTACCACATTTTCACAATGAAAAATTACCCTTTTTTTGCAAAGTGCCTAGGTGTAGTTTTTGAACCCTAGCTCTGCCGGCACCTAGGGAAACCTAGCAAACCTATACATTTTTGAAAACTAGACACCCAGGGAATCCAGGATGGGGTGACTTGACTGCCTCCCACCAGGTTCTGTTACCCAGAATCCCTTGCAAACATAAAAAATTGTCAAACAAACCACATTTTCCCCACATTTCTGTGGTGGAAAGTTCTGGAATCTGCGTGGATCTACAAATTTCCACCCACCCCGCGTTCCCCAAAGTCTTACGAGAAAAATGGTACCTCACTTGTGTGGGTCGGCCTAGTGCCTGCGACAGGAAATGGCGCAAAACGCAACGTGGTCACACCTCAATTTCGCAGTGAAAAATGACCCTTTTTTGGCAAAGTGCCTAGCTGTAGTTTTTGAACCCTAGCTCTGCCGGCACCTAGGGAAACCTAGCAAACCTATACATTTTTGAAAACTAGACACCCAGGGGAATCCAGAATGGGGTGACTTGCCTACCTCCCACCAGGTTCTGTTACCCAGAATCCCTTGCAAACATAAAAAATTGTCAAAAAAACCACTTTTTCCCCACATTTCTGTGGTGGAAAGTTCTGGAATCTGCGTGGATCCACAAATTTCCACCCACCCCGCGTTCCCCAAAGTCTTACGAGAAAAATGGTACCTCACTTGTGTGGGTCGGCCTAGTGCCTGCGACAGGAAACTGCGCAAAACGCAACGTGGTCACACCTCAATTTCACAGTGAAAAATGACCCTTTTTTGGCAAAGTGCCTAGCTGTAGTTTTTGAACCCTAGCTCTGCCGGCACCTAGGGAAACCTGGGAAACCTAGCAAACCTATACATTTTTGAAAACCAGACACCCAGGGGAATCCAGGATGGGGGGACTGGACTGCCTCCCACCAGGTTCTGTTACCCAGAATCCCTTGCAAACCTAAAAAATTGTCAAAAAAACCACATTTCCCCCACATTTCTGTGGTGGAAAGTTCTGGAATCTGCGTGGATCCACAAATTTCCACCCACCCCGCGTTCCCCAAAGTCTTCTGAGAAAAATGGTACCTCACTTGTGTGGGTCGGCCTAGTGCCCGCGACAGGAAACGGCGCAAAACGCAACGTGGTCACACCTCAATTTCGCAGTGAAAAATGACCGTTTTTTGCAAAGTGCCTAGCTGTAGTTTTTGAACCCTACCTCTGCCGGCACCTAGGGAAACCTAGCAAACCTATACATTTTTGAAAACTAGACACCCAGGGGAATCCAGGATGGGGTGACTTGACTGCCTCCCACCAGGTTCTGTTACCCAGAATCCCTTGCAAACATAAAAAATTGTCAAAAAACCACATTTTCCCCACATTTCTGTGGTGGAAAGTTCTCGAATCTGCATGGATCCACAAATTTCCACCCACCCCGCGTTCCCCAAAGTCTTACGAGAAAAATGGTACCTCACTTGTGTGGGTCGGCCTAGTGCCTGCGAAAGGAAACGGCGCAAAACGCAACGTGGTCACACCTCAATTTCGCAGTGAAAAATGACCCTTTTTTTGCAAAGTGCCTAGCTGTAGTTTTTGAACCCTACCTCTGCCGGCACCTAGGGAAACCTAGCAAACCTATACATTTTTGAAAACTACACACCCAGGGGAATCCAGGATGGGGTGACTTGACTGCCTCCCACCAGGTTCTGGTACCCAGAATCCCTTGCAAACATAAAAAATTGTCCAAAAAAACACATTTTCCCCACATTTCTGTGGTGGAAAGTTCTGGAATCTGCGTGGATCCACAAATTTCCACCCACCCCGCGTTTCCCAAAGTCTTACGAGAAAAATGGTACCTCACTTGTGTGGGTCGGCCTAGTGCCTGCGACAGGAAACGGCGCAAAACGCAACGTGGTCACACCTCAATTTCGCAGTGGAAAATGACCCTTTTTTGGCAAAGTGACTAGCTGTAGTTTTTGAACCCTACCTCTGCCGGCACCTAGGGAAACCTAGCAAACCTATACATTTTTGAAAACTAGACACCCAGGGGAATCCAGGATGGGGTGACTGGACTGCCTCCCACCAGGTTCTGTTACCCAGAATCCCTTGCAAACCTAACAAATTGTCAAAAAAACCACATTTTCCCCACATTTCTGTGGTGGAAAGTTCTGGAATCTGCGTGGATCCACAAATTTCCACCCACCCCGCGTTCCCCAAAGTCTTCTGAGAAAAATGGTACCTCACTTGTGTGGGTCGGCCTAGTGCCCGCGACAGGAAACGGCGCAAAACGCAACGTGGTCACACCTCAATTTCGCAGTGAAAAATGACCCTTTTTTTGCAAAGTGCCTAGCTGTAGTTTTTGAACCCTACCTCTGCCGGCACCTAGGGAAACCTAGCGAACCTATACATTTCTGAAAACTAGACACCCAGGGGAATCCAGGATGGGGTGACTGGACTGCCTCCCACCAGGTTCTGTTACCCAGAATCCCTTGCAAACATAAAAAATTGTCAAAAAAAACACATTTTCCCCACATTTCTGTGGTGGAAAGTTCTGGAATCTGCGTGGATCCACAAATTTCCACCCACCCCGCGTTCCCCAAAGTCTTACGAGAAAAATGGTACCTCACTTGTGTGGGTCGGCCTAGTGCCTGCGACAGGAAACGGCGCAAAACGCAACATGGTCACACCTCAATTTCGCAGTGAAAAATGACCCTTTTTGGCAAAGTGCCTAGCTGTAGTTTTTGAACCCTAGCTCTGCCGGCACCTAGGAAACCTAGCAAACCTATACATTTTTGAAAACTAGACACCCAGGGGAATCCAGGATGGGGTGACTGGACTGCCTCCCACCAGGTTCTGTTACCCAGAATCCCTTGCAAACCTAAAGAATTGTCAAAAAAACCACATTTTCCCCACATTTCTGTGGTGGAAAGTTCTGGAATCTGCGTGGATCCACAAATTTCCACACACCCCGCGTTCCCCAAAGTCTTCTGAGAAAAATGGTACCTCACTTGTGTGGGTCGGCCTAGTGCCCGCGACAGGAAACGGCGCAAAACGCAACGTGGTCACACCTCAATTTCGCAGTGAAAAATGACCCTTTTTTGGCAAAGTGCCTAGCTGTAGTTTGTGAACCCTAGCTCTGCCGGCACCTAGGGATACCTACCAAACACACACATTTCTGAAAAGTAGACACCTGGGGGCTTCCAGGGAGGTATGGCTTGCGTGGATCCCCCAACATTTCCTTACCCAGAATCCCCTGCAAACCTCAATTTTAGCTGAAAAAATCACTTTTTTCACACATTTTTGTGTGGAAAAGTGTGGCATCACTGGCCTCACACAAATTTCCTACCACCCAGCGTTCCCCCAGGTCTCCCGATAAAAATGGTGCCTCACTTGTGTGGGAGGCCCAAGTACCCGCGACAGGCAAGGTAGTGAGGCGACCTCAAAATGGCCTTTCACAAAACGACCTGGTTTTGCAAGGGGAGTCACCTGGGTTTTTGGCCCCGTGCTCGGCGGCCATCTAGGAAACCTGCCAAACCCACACATTTCTGAAAAGTAGACACCCGGGGCTTCCAGGGAGGTATGGCTTGCGTGGATCCCCCAACGTTTCCTTACCCAGAATCCCCTGCAAACCTCAATTTTAGCTGAAAAAATCACTTTTTCACACATTTTTGTGTGGGAAAGTGTGGCATCACTGGCCTCACACAAATTTCCTACCACCCAGCGTTCCCCCAGGTCTCCCGATAAAAATGGTGCCTCACTTGTTTGGGAGGCCCAAGTACACCGCGACAGGCAAGGGCCCAAAACATTTTTGATAGGCAATGTTGATGTTGCCTCAAAACGTTTTGTGTCCTTGCATGTCGCGGGTACTTGGGCCTCCCACACAAGCGAGGCACCATTTTTATCGGGAGACCTGGGGAACGCTGGGTGGTAGGAAATTTGTGTGAGGCCAGTGATGCCACACTTTCCCACACAAAAATGTGTGAAAAAGTGATTTTTTCAGCTAAAATTGAGGTTTGCAGGGATTCTGGTAAGGAAACGTTGGGGGATCCACGCAAGCCATACCTCCCTGGAAGCCCCCGAGTGTCTACTTTTCAGAAATGTGTGGGTTTGGTAGGTTTCCCTAGATGGCCGCCGAGCACAGGGCCAAAACCCAGGTGACTCCCTTGCAAAACCAGGTGGTTTTGAGATAGGCAATTTTGAGGTCGCCTCACTACGTTGTGGGCCCTTGCCTGTCGCGGGTACTTGGGCCTCCCACACAAGTGAGGCACCATTTTTATCGGGAGACCTGGGGAACGCTGGGTGGTAGGAAATTTGTGTGAGGCCAGTGATGCCACACTTTCCCACACAAAAATGTGTGAAAAAGTGATTTTTCAGCTACAATTGAGGTTTGCAGGGGATTCTGGGTAAGGAAACGTTGGGGGATCCACGCAAGCCATACCTCCCTGGAAGCCCCCGGGTGTCTACTTTTCAGAAATGTGTGGGTTTGGTAGGTTTCCCTAGATGGCCGCCCAGCACGGGGCCAAAACCCAGGTGACCCCCTTGCAAAACCAGGTGGTTTTGTGAAAGGCCATTTTGAGGTCGCCTCAATACGTTGTGGGCCCTTGCCTGTCGCGGGTACTTGGGCCTCCCACACAAGTGAGGCACCATTTTTATCGGGAGACCTGGGGGAACGCTGGGTGGTAGGAAATTTGTGTGAGGCCAGTGATGCCACACTTTCCCACACAAAAATGTGTGAAAAAGTGATTTTTTCAGCTAAAATTGAGGTTTGCAGGGGATTCTGGGTAAGGAAACGTTGGGGGATCCACGCAAGCCATACCTCCCTGGAAGCCCCCGGGTGTCTACTTTTCAGAAATGTGTGGGTTTGGTAGGTTTCCCTAGATGGCCACCGAGCACGGGGCCAAAACCCAGGTGACCCCCTTGCAAAACCAGGTGGTTTTGTGAAAGGCCATTTTGAGGTCGCCTCAATACGTTGTGGGCCCTTGCCTGTCGCGGGTACTTGGGCCTCCCACACAAGTGAGGCACCATTTTTATCAGGAGACCTGGGGGAACGCTGGGTGGTAGGAAATTTGTGTGAGTCCAGTGATGCCACACTTTCCCACACAAAAATGTGTGAAAAAAGTGATTTTTTCAGCTAAAATTGAGGTTTGCAGGGGATTCTGGGTAAGGAAACGTTGGGGGATCCACGCAAGCCATACCTCCCTGGAAGCCCCCGGGTGTCTACTTTTCAGAAATGTGTGGGTTTGGTAGGTTTCCCTAGATGGCCGCCAAGCAGAGGGCCAAAAACCCAGGTGACCCCCCTTGCAAAACCAGGTCGTTTTGTGAAAGGCCATTTTGAGGTCGCCTCAATACGTTGTGGGCCCTTGCCTATCGCGGGTACTTGGGCCTCCCACACAAGTGAGGCACCATTTTTATCGGGAGACCTGGGGGAACGCTGGGTGGTAGGAAATTTGTGTGAGGCCAGTGATGCCACACTTTCCCACACAAAAATGTGTGAAAAAGTGATTTTTTCAGCTAAAATTGAGGTTTGCAGGGGATTCTGGGTAAGGAAACGTTGGGGGATCCACGCAAGCCATACCTCCCTGGAAGCCCCCGGTGTCTACTTTTCAGAAATGTGTGGGTTTGGTAGGTTTCCCTATGTGGCCGCCGAGCCCCGGGCCAAAAACCCAGGTGACCCCCCTTGCAAAACCAGGTCATTTTGAGATAATGTGTTGTTTATTTCTGCAGCGTGAAAATTTTGGCACAATATTGCAAGGAAAATGTGACAGACATTTTGAGGTTTGCAGGACATTGTGGGTACCATAACTTGTTGGGATCCACAAGAGAGATATCACCATGTACTCCCATGGGTGTTTCGTTTACGACAATATCTACAGTTGGTAGGTTATTCTTAGACGGAATGTACACCTTGGCAGACAGACTAAAAAGACAAAGATTACTGCACTGCCATCTATTCCTCAAGAACACACACATACTGGTTGGATTTGGCACGAGGGCAAGTGATGGTTCAGTATATACAATTTTATTAACAAGAGATTTCACAAAAATGAAATGCACTGTCAATAATTGAAAGGACAAAAAACGGAACCAGTGACTCGCAGCTCGTGAGCTGTAAAGCCACGTCAAGGCCCCAACCGCTTTACAGGCCATTCACACACCTTTCATACGTGATACACACAAGACCATTCACACCCCCAGGCACGAAACAAACACATTACAACATTCACAAAAAGGGACAAGGTACACCCTGCTTGAGAAAGACAAAAAAAAATATTACTGCACAGCCATCTAATCCTCAAGCACACACACACATACTGGTTGGATTTGGCACGAGGGTGAGTGATGGTTCAGTATATACAATTGTATTAACAAGTGATTTCACAAAAATGAAATGCACTGTTAATAATTGAAAGGACGAGAAACTGAACCATTGACTCACAGCTCGTGAGCTGTAAAGCCACGACAAGGCACCAACCTCTTTACAGGCCATTCATACACCTTTCATACGTGTGACAAATACAAAACCATTCACACCACCAGCCGCGGGCCCATCACATTACAACACTCACACCAGCAGACAGCGCCATTCAAGGGCCCATCACTTTCACACGCCCACATTCCTAACACAGCAACCACACAAGCTGATGGATTGCGTGGAGTGTCGCTCGGCTAGCAGTGTGTGTAGTGACCAGCAGCAAGTCACTACTCACACACTGCCAGCCGAGCGCCAGTCCACGCACACCGCCAGCCAAGCGCCACTCCACGCACACCGCCAGCCAAGCGCCACTCCACGCACACCGCCAGCCAAGCGCCACTCCACGCACACCGCCAGCCAAGCGCCACTCCACGCACACTGCCAGCCTAGCGCCACTCCACGCACACCGCCAGCCTAGCGCCACTCCACGCACACCACCAGCCTAGTGCCACTCCACGCACACCGCCAGCCTAGCGGCACTCCACGCACACCGCCAGCCAAGCGCCACTCCACGCACACCGCCAGCCTAGCGCAACTCCACGCACACCGCCAGCCTAGCGCCACTCCACGCACACCGCCAGCCTAGCGCCACTCCACGCACACCGCCAGCCAAGCACCACTCCACGCACACCGCCAGCCAAGAGCCACTCCCCGCACACCGCCAGCCAAGCGCCACTCCACGCACACCGCCAGCCAAGCACCAGCCTACACACACCACCATCACATTTAGGATTTTTTTATACAAAAAGAAAACACAAACAAATTGCAAATAGATACAAATCTACTAACACAAAATCAGAAACTAAATACATTGCACTAATGCCAACCTTGAAACAGAACAACAATTCTTAAACATTACAGACCAGGCAGTTCACTTTACCACTCGTGGTTGCTCCCAATAATTCTTTTGCTTGTGGTACGCTCTATAACAAGCAGGCACACACAGCCCAGGGTTAGAAGGACACTCAGGGCAGTACATACGAGTCTCCTTCCGCGTACCTCTTCGCCAACAGACTCTACATCTCCTAGTGGGAAAGTCTTTTGAGGGTGTAGGAGGAATGTGATCAGGAAAGTGGCGATCTTTCAATCGAGCCACATCCTCCACCACTCCAACTCTAGGAACACTTGCCTGTTCCACAACAACAAGGCTGCCTATGACAGACTCCTGAAACTGAACAAAAGTCAACTTTGACGCAGGAGAACACTCCTTGAACACAACAAAAGCATTGAAAGTTGCTAAATTGAAGAGATGGATGGCCAACTTCTTATACCAAATGTAAGACTTACGAATAGCAGTGTAAGGTTCCAACCTCTGATCTACTCTATCAACACCACCCATGTGCTTATTGTAGTCTAAAATGCACACAGGTTTGCGCACTTCAGCAATCTGACCCCAAACAGCCACAGGTGAAGTACTCTCATCATGGATGGTAGTCAGCATGTACACATCCCTCCTGTCCACAAATTTCACAGCTAGCAGTTCCTCACTACGCAAGGCACTGCACTGTCCCCTCTGAAGTTTTTTGCAAACAAGCTCTTTTGGATAACCTTTATGGTTAGAGCGGATTGTGCCACAAGCAAAAGTGTCCACTTTGAACAATTCCTTAAACAATTGCACAGCAGTGTAGAAGTTATCAAGGTACAAATGGTGGCCTCTGTTAAACAGTCCTCTAGCAAGATCCCACACAATTTTCTCTGAAACTCCAAAAGTGGACGGACAACCAGGGGGTCAATAGTGGAATCCCTACCAGTGTACACACGCAAATTAAAAACATATCCTGTCCTACTCTCAGACAACATATACAGCTTAATTCCATAGCGTGCCCTCTTGCTAGGAATGTACTGCCTAAAAACCAAACGGCCCTTGAACAGGACCAAAGACTCATCAATAGATATTTCTTTCCCTGGAGTATAGATCTCTGAAAATCGATCTACAAAGTGATCAAGAACAGGCTGAATCTTAAAAAGACGGTCACATTCAGGGTGATCTCGTGGCAACGCCAAACCATTATCAACAAAATGCAGCATCCGAAGCAAAAGTAAATACCGATCACGAGTCATAACTGCAGGAAATATGGCCGTTGCCATCAAGGGACTGGTAGACCAATATGAACCCATGGACGGCTTCCTTATCAAACCCATCAAAAAAGTCAAACCCAAAAACTTCTTCATCTCTTCCAGATTTGTGGGACTCCACCGGGTAGCTCTAGAATGGGGCCTAAGTCTGGCACTGTTGTCCCTCAAAAACTGTTCAGCATACAAATTAGTCTGCTCAACAATCTCACCCAAAAATACATCATCCATAAACAACTGAAAATACTGTATAGGCAAATAATGTTCACAATCCACTCTACACCCTGCATAACCACTAAAGGCAGGCAACACCGGCTGCACCATGTTTGGATCAACCCAGAGTCCAGCACTTCCAGTAGGAAGCCTAGCAGCCCCAGGCTGCAATCCAGATGCCTCTTGCACCATCGGCACAGTAGTATCCTCCTCTAAATCAGGCACTTCATCTGCACTGAGAGTACCTTCATCATCCGATGATTCCATGTGGAGAGAAAACTCACTGCCTGAATCTTCCCCTCCCTCCTCTCCCTCAGACGCACTGTCAGTCTCATAATCCTGCTCAGAGGAAGATTCAAGAAGCAAACCAACCACCTGCTGAGCAGTAATTCTACGGCTAGCCATAATGCTTACTAATAAAGGTTACTTGTCAAACAAGTCAACAACAACAAACCCTTTGTAAAAAAAGAAATAAACAAAATGTAGCTTTATCACAAAGACCTATATACTCCAACACTATACCACTCACGTGACAGAAGCAGCTAGACTCACCACCACCTACTCTGCACAGACACAGTAAGGATCAACAATATCCCACTAAAAAAGAAGAAAAAAAATTACACATAAGACAATGCAAAACATCGCAAAGAATTTTATGCTCTGAACACTAACAAATATGCTGCCATTATGACACCACTTACAAAAAATTCATTCATGCATGACAATAATACTCATTTGGAGTACACACAACAAAAATATTTTTCTTACCAAATAAATGCAATTACGCAAAACTGCAGAACAACCACTGCCGAAACCGCAAACAGGAATCAAAAGCTTTACACTAGAATAAAAAGGAGAAAAAAACCATTACAATCACATATGCAAATAATGCACCAGTCCACACACAATCCACCAGCCAAGCTAAGGGGTAGGTGGGCCAAAGAGTATAAATAAAATATTCACCCCCGTAAAAGGGAGCAACCCTTGCCCTTTTGGCCACTCCCCAACACAAAAATTAAAAAAACCCTGCTGTCTAGTGGCTTCTGCCCTCCTTGGGGGCAGATGGGCCTAAAAACATACTGCTATTCTGCCACCCAAGGGGTCACTCTCCACAAATAAATGCCTGGTGTACTAGTGGGAAGATACCTTTATCTTCCGCACACGATCTCTCACTACTCAACTCTACTCTATTCACAACTGGATGTTAGCTCACCAACTCATTCTGAATCCCGCCAAAACTGAATTCCTCCTCCTCTCTACCTCTCTCTCACCTCCTCCTGTTCAATCTTGGATGGATCAGCTGAACCTACTCAACAACAAACCCATCATTGTCTACAGCGCTAAATACCTTGGTGTCATTCTTGACAAAAGACTCAACCTATTCTCCCACATCAACTCTATTGCTAAGAACGCACGTTACCAGTTGCGCCTTCTATGGGGGATCCGTCGGTTCTTCCCGGAGAAAGACTTAAAAACCTTAGTACAATCTCTGGTTCTCTCAAGACTGGATTATTGCAATTCTCTTCTGAAGGGCCTACCCAAATCCCACCTCTCCCCTCTCAAATCCATCCTCCATTCAGCAGCTCGCTTCATTTCAGGGTCTAAACGAAGCGAACACGTCACTCCTATCCTGTCCTCTCTTCGATGGCTTCCGATCGAGGCAAGATCTATTTACAAAACTGCCTGCATCACACACAAAGCCTTACACACGTCCTCCCCTCGTTACCTGGCGAATAAATTGAAATTGTCCGGTGGCTCGCAATGCGGAAAAGCTTCTGCTTGCACACCCCCTCCCCCCTCTTCAAAAGGGAAAGATCGATGGCGCAATCCGGTGAGAATCGCTTCCCCCATTGCTCCGTGCCACCTCCTCTACCCGGATCTTCAAAGCTGACCTCAAATCTCTTCTCTTCCAAACACACTATACTTTCACTCTCAGCCCCCTCTAGTTCGCTCTTCATTGTGTTCTGAGTGCCACTTATTGCAGTATACCTCTATATCATGCACATGTGTGTGTGCCCGGAAGCTGTTTCAGCCCGGGCTGCCACACACGGGGGTGGTGTATGCACTGCCAGCAACCTGCCGGGCCAGTGCACAATACTTGCCCGATTCAAGGCCCCAGGGGGGCAGAGCACCAAAAGCATATGGCCCCCAAAGGGGAGCGACCCTTGCCCAAGGGGCCGCTCCCCAAAACAGTATTTAGACAGGAATGCACATAAGAGGCATCGATGCCTCTTTTGTTTCACACGGGGGGTGGTGTATGCACTGCCATTCTCCCTATTGTGAAGCGCTCTGACACCTTCGGGTAAAGTCTGCGCTATATAAAAACGCATTACATATTACAATGCCCCCAAAGGGGAGTGACCCTTGCCCAAGGGGCCACTCCCCATCCCTGGTGGTCTAGTGGGCTACAACAGGAAAAACTGCCCCCCCAGGGGGGCAGAACACCAAATACATATGGCCCCCAAAGGGGGAGCGACCCTTGCCCAAGGGGCCGCTCCCCGAAACAGTATTTATACATTAAAAAAAAAAAAAAAATCCCTGGTGTCTAGTGGGCATTCCTGCTGCACGATCGCATGATCGTGCAGCAGGAATGCACAAAGAGGCATCGAGGGAAAGGAAAGGGTTTTCTTTCCCTCGATGCCTCTTTTCTTTCAAACCCCCTCCCGAGCCAAAACTGACCTTATTCCCCGACGCGCTGGAAGCAAATGGCTTCCAGCGCGTCGGGAAACAAGGGAAACCCCCAATGACGTCAGCGCGCCTCGCGCGCTGACGTCATTGAAGGGGCGGGGGAGGCAGGGAAGCCCTTCCCCTGCCTTCCCCGAAAAAAACCCAACGATCGGATCCCCACGGGGGGAGCGCCAGCGCTTCCCCCGTGGGTGGGTCTTATGACGAGCTGGACTCGTCATGAGCACACGAGCACTGTGTGCCATGACGAGTCCAGCTCGTCATGAGCACCGAAGGGGTTAAGCAGCCAAGGACCGCCTCTGATGTTTTCTTTCTGATGCAGCATGTTGCGTGGTCATTGATGGCCATCCCTCCCCTTGTCAGCCAAAACCCTGTGGTAGACTCAAGGAGGAATTAACTCCATGGAGCTTTTAAAGATCTGACTTTTGATCACTGAGCATTTTTAGGCATAGGAATGGGGCAAGAAATTAACACCTCTTGGTGTATTGATTGAAACAGTCCAGGCAGGCGAGGAAGTTGAAGCCAAAAGGAGAATTCCATCACTCACTCTTAAAGATCTGGAAGGGAGTATAACCCACCACCATCTTCATAGATGTGACAACAGGCGGATATGTCACACAGACAGGAACATGGAATCAAAGATCATGGAGAATAGATAATCAAGGGCTCCTGCAAATAACCACACCGAGGGTGCAATGTTGCAAATGTGTCAGCATATATCAGTGTAGTCTAATGTATGCTCTTCTAGTGCAGTAACTAGGCACATTTTTTACCTTGTCAAGGTCATGACATCCGATGTGCTCGGAGTTCTGGGGATTGTAGGCTTGTGACGAACCCAACACTGTGGACTTCCTGACAGGGCCCGTCAGGAAGTACTTCCAAAGAAGCACTCCCGCCATTCCCACATTGACTCACCTTCTCAGACTCCAGATAGCATACACACTGACATGTTGCTTGGGGACATTTGGATCAGCCAGTGTGAAAGCCACTCAATTTACACCCAGTTTGGATGTAAATTGAGTGGCTTTCACACTGGCTGATCCAGACCTGCTGATGGGTTAATGGGAGTCTTGTATTGGAGAGGGGGTTAGCCTAGCTCCTTGGCCTAAGCATGAGTCCTAAGACTCTGGTATCTTGTGTGCACACACCCCTCCACACCCAGAGAGTACTGAGATACACAATCCTGTGTCTGTGAAACAGGGTTTTCACATTTTCCTTAAACCAACCAGAACAATCATATAATCATCCATCTCCAGACTGGAACATGCCATGGTAGGCATTTTGTATGACCAATACAAAACAATTCAAAGATTTATCCTGACATGAACAGAACATAATTTCCTGACAAGAAACAGGCCTCCTGTCGCCTGAAGATCAGAATAAAAATGAATTGCTTTGGCTTAAACCCAGACATGTCTCTACCTTACTGATTAATGGTAGTTTCACAGGCACTATTTGTGGAAAATACTTGGTGATTGGTCTTTTAAGTTTCCTCATTTGATACACTGTTGATGTCCACGGTCATTTTGATAGATTAGCTGTCTTCCAATGCCTTGTCATTCAACCGCTCCTGTTTTATTTCCAGCATGGTCCTACAAGTTACTGCATGCTTGGACTCATTCAGGGTTTTGAGCATGGATCTAGAAGTTACCACATTCTTGGGCTCATTCAGGGCTTGAGATTGGGCCTAACCTGAACCCACATGTAAACACATGCTTGGGCTCACCTACAAGTGACTGCATTCTTGGGCTCATTGAGCATTGACCTTCAAGTTTTCAGCATGCTTGGGCTCATTCAGGATGTTGAGTATGGATCTACAAGTTACGGCATGCTTGGGCTCAGTCAGGATGTTGAGTATGGACCTACAAGTTACGGCATGCTTGGGCTCATTTAGGATGTTGAGTATGGACCTACAAGTTACTGCATGCTTGGGCTCAGTCAGGATGTTGAGTATGGACCTACAAGTTACGGCATGCTTGGGCTCATTTAGGATGTTGAGTATGGACCTACAAGTTACTGCATGCTTGGGCTCAGTCAGGATGTTGAGTATGGACCTACAAGTTACTGCATGCTTGGGCTCAGTCAGGATGTTGAGTATGGACCTACAAGTTACGGCATGCTTGGGCTCATTTAGGATGTTGAGTATGGACCTACAAGTTACTGCATGCTTGGGCTCATTTAGGATGTTGAGTATGGACCTACAAGTTACTGCATGCTTGGGCTCAGTCAGGATGTTGAGTATGGACCTACAAGTTACGGCATGCTTGGGCTCAGTCAGGATGTTGAGTATGGATCTACAAGTTACGGCATGCTTGGGCTCAGTCAGGATGTTGAGTATGGACCTACAAGTTAGGGCATGCTTGGGCTCATTTAGGATGTTGAGTATGGACCTACAAGTTACGGCATGCTTGGGCTCATTTAGGATGTTGAGTATGGACCTACAAGTTACTGCATGCTTGGGCTCATTTAGGATGTTGAGTATGGACCTACAAGTTACTGCATGCTTAGGATGTTGAGTATGGATCTACAAGTTACGGCATGCTTGGGCTCAGTCAGGATGTTGAGTATGGATCTACAAGTTACGGCATGCTTGGGCTCAGTCAGGATGTTGAGTATGGACCTACAAGTTACGGCATGCTTGGGCTCATTTAGGATGTTGAGTATGGACCTACAAGTTACTGCATGCTTGGACTCAGTCAGGATGTTGAGTATGGACCTACAAGTTACGGCATGCTTGGGCTCATCACTTAGGATGTTGAGTATGGACCTACAAGTTACGGCATGCTTGGGCTCATCACTTAGGATGTTGAGTATGGACCTACAAGTTACTGCATGCTTGGGCTCAGTCAGGATGTTGAGTATGGACCTACAAGTTACGGCATGCTTGGGCTCATTTAAGATGTTGAGCATGGACCTACAAGTTACTGCATGCTTGGGCTCATTGAGAATGGGCCTGCAAGTTACCACGTGCTTACGCTCATTCAGGGTGTTGAGCGAGGACCTACAAGTTATTGCATGCTTGGGCTCATTCAGGATGTTGAGTCTGGACCTACAAGATACTGCATGCTTTGACTCATTCAGGGTGTTGAGCATGAACCTACAGGTTATCTCATGCTTGGGCTCATTCAAGGTGTTGAGCAGGAACCTACAGGTTATCTCATGCTTGGGCTCATTCAGGGTCGAGAACATGGACCTATAAGTTGCGGTGTGCGTTAGGCAATCGGCTGGTATTCCAGGCCTAGTTGAAATTATGCTCCTGACATTGGTCATGAAATATGCATCTCATTCCTCACACAGGGCCTTCATGTTCACCTTCCTCATCACTATAGAAGGCAGGTCTGCATATTCCAAGCATGATCCAGGCAGGGGTGGTTTACGCGCACCAACCTGCGGAACAACAAGCACCAATGCCCTTCCCTGCAATTATCACTTGCTTGCTTCAGTAAACAAGCAAACCATTCCACACACATCATTAGCATTTAAGAGATTAAAATCATGCACAAGCGGGAGAACATAAATACAGGCACACACACAAAATCCATTTAATTTCCTCCTTCGCCTTGGACCAGGACGAGATTTGCATTACAGTGCAAGAGGCAAACCACAGAGGGGATCTCGGAGGGATTGGGAGATGGTAGCATGAGCTCTGCGGCAGGCAGTCGGTGATGACACAACAGGGAGTAATCATTAACATTAAAGCAAACCACCAATCTGTTAATTAAAGGAAAGGCACAGTCAAGGCCGGATACGTGAAGGCGCTAAGCATTGCCATGCAGAATCAGAACTTGGCTCCTTAAAGCCTTGCCTGCTAAAGGCAATGAAGTAAGCATGCGACTGTCAACGGGAAACAGCCTTTACAATGACGTTTTTGCCACGTTGTACCTTTACCACTCATTTTTTACCATGCATGTTTTTAGAGCGCATATTCTTTTACAACGTATGCCTTTACCACACATTTAAGTTAAGTTCAGGGGTGTGGGGGTCTCCCCCCCACAAATACATTGTTTATATATATAAATATATATATAAACAATGCATGGTAAAGGCATATGTTGTAAAAGCATATGCATTCTAAACAAATGCGGGGTAAAAAATGCGTGGTAAAGGCATGGAGAGTATTTCCCTGCGTTGTTCCGTCCAACAACCTCTGTCAATGCCACAGTGAAAGGGAATAGTTAGTCCTACAACATGGAAATTTAAAAGGTGACAAACACTGGGATTGGCTGGGGTTCTTACCCTTGGAGCCCTCCTGTATGTCCTTGCCTACTGGAAGTGACCGTATTTCTAAGTTTCCCCTCAAAAGCAGAGAGGAGACATTTAAATATGTCCAACTATTTGGGGAGATGATCATTTACTGTTCTAACCCCAATTTTCAAAATTTTGGTGATAGTGTATTTTTTTTGGTATTCTTGCTGTAGCGTAGGCAGAGAGACTAAAAAAACAGGCATGCATGCAACATGTCTGTGTGCTGCGTAGTGGCTCTTAACCTTTTGACTTCTGTGGAACCCCAAGTAATCACTACTGGAACAAGGGGACCCCCGCGCTATTACTGGAAGTCAAGGACCCCATCCTCAGCATTTCTGATGATTGGAAATGCAAAACAATACTCGAAAAATACTGGAAAAAGCATCCATCAAACAAATACGTGAATTATGAAATATTTTATTTAATCTGCAAAGAAATATACAAAAAAATCAACATTTTTGTTTTAATGGGAAGGTTCAATTGAGGCCACTCATCATCCATTCTATATTCTGTTTGATGCACTTGCACTGGTCCCACGAATCAATCTGAGGATACTAATTTAGGGTGTTATTTACAAGCCCCTTGCGCAGCCGGTGCGTCACTTTTTGTGACTCACCGGCGGCGCATCTTGCTGCACCATATTTACAAGGACACGTAAAGCCACCCTGCGTGTCTTTTCCTTTTCCTTTACACACAGCATTTACGTAAAAGGGGCATTCCATGGGTGTTGCTGTGGGTGTTCCCATGCAACACTCATGGCTTCTGCTGCATTTCCAGATTTACGAGAAATCATAAACCTGGAAATGCGTCTGAATGCTACGCCTCCCAATGGCATTCTGCAGCATGCATAGAAAGGTGCTCCTTCCTGCACAAAAACAATCATCCCTGCAACGCAGGCACTCTTGCACTGTGGTGGAAGAGTGCCTGCATCGGCGGATAGCAACCCACTGTGCGTCAGTACAAGGGAGAGCAAAAGGATCTGTCATATCATTGTAGTTTCGACTCCAAAGCGTAATTATAGAACCAGCAGATCTCTGTAAAATTGATGCAGCGCCGCTGCCTGCACTGAAGCCGTGGTCCTTGCTCGCTGAGTGCGCAATGCATCAACCTTGACTTACAATGCAGCCTTGACTTTGACGCAGTGCCTGCTGCGTGAGTCTCAGACACTGCATCACCAACGTCTGTGGTGCACCGTCCTGACTCCAACGCAGTCCCTGCCCTGCGTGGCTTCCAAATGACGCATCGCCTTCAGCCCAATGGTTCGACATCGCCATGGAACCGACGCGCCGCGCCCTTGACATCGATGCATCCTCGGCGCTGCGCTGCCTTCAGAAACTGAAGCCTTGCACCAGCAACCGATGCATCACCTCCTTTGCGCACCACATCGTCCCCGAGCGTCCAAGCCCCAATGACCTTGCACCGCCTCCAGGAATCGACATAATCACCTGCATCCACGACGCCTCACCTCCTCTGTACACCACATCGTTTGCGATTTCCGACGCATCCAAGGTGCAGTCATCAGGTCTGCGTGACTCCTGTATCCGGCCAACAGCTCCATCGTGGTCGGACTAAACTTTTGGATTTGTCCTGGTCAAGTGCGACCAGATAGCCCCAGATGAAGCTATTGACTTTAAGCACTGCATTTTAATTTACTCTTGCAAATTTCATATCTTGACTTGTTTATGTTGGATTTTTGTATTTTTGGTCTTGTTTTACTCAGATAAATATTGGCTATTTATGTAAATTGGTGTGAAGTACTTTTGTGGTGTATTACTGTGTGTGTGTGTGTGCACAAATACTTTACACATTGCCTCTTTAGTTCAATCTGACTGCTCTGTGCCAAGCTACCAGAGGGTGAGCACAGGTAATCTTTTAGTGTGTACTACACTTACCCTGGCTAGAGTGGTGGTCCCTACTTGGACAGGGTGCATACCTCTGCCAACTAGAGACCCCATTTCCAACAACATTTTATTCATCTTTTTCAATAATATTTAATTTTCTAAATAGTTGTGGACTCCCAGAGTAGGCTTTATGGATCGACAAGGTCCCCGGACCATAGGTTAAGAACCACTGAAAGGCTACTTGTAGCTACATACAGAACAGCAGTAGAGTGACATTCGATTATTTTTCTCAATTTTATCCAGGGACACCACAAAGAATGGGGTGGAGGGGGCATTATGCCCTGACCCCATGCTTTCCACAGCCCCTCTCTCCTTCAGCAACATTTATTTGTAGTTTTTTTTAACTGGAAATACGCCCACAATCTTCATTAATAATGATACAGCTTGTGTGACCAGATCACTAAATGGCACCAGATGCAATTTTCTCTCGTTTCCAGAAGTTGATTTTTTGAATACTTAGGAACAGGGGCTGCTTAACTCACCTGGACAAAACAAAAGTAGCACTCAGAGGACCCCGCATTATGTTTTGGCTCCAGGGCATGCAAGAACTTCTGACAAGCCTGACCTTATCAGTCATGGGTATTCCCAGACAGTCCTCAAGTACTGTACTGTATCATGTGGAACAAAGCTAACACTGTAGAATTTCAGACCCATTTCATTTATCCCTGGGGTCTCCAAGATTATTGAAAAAGTCATAAATACCCAGCTAAAGTTATTCTTTTAAACCTTTAAACTCCTCCACCATCACAATGAGGCTTCATGTCCCTCCACAGCACCCACAGCACGTAGACAGCTCTCATGGAAAAGACAGACTCCATCAAATTCACGCTAGATGTGGGCCACAATGCCACATTAATTTTATTAGACCTCTCAGCGGCATTTGACATGATCTCACATGAGATCTTGCTACACCGACCTGCCTATATTGGGGTGGGGGGGAAGGCTCTTGCCTGGCTAGGTTCCTTTCTAGAGCATATGGAACAGGCAGTGTGGCTCAAGCCATTTTCTCAGAAGCTAAAATCCTCAAGCATGGAGTGCCTCAGCCCTGAGCTCCACACTTTTAATATATATATATATATATATATATATATATATATATATATATATATATATATATATATATATATATATATGGCCACACGAAAATAAATATTTAAGAGCACTTACTTTGTGGTCCGCGCCTGCTTTGGTTGGTGAACGGCTGATTGGGATATATATAAGCATACTCCTTTCGTTCCTTCCATTCACACGATGCCGCAGGAAACAGAGGAGCCCGGACCACAGGTAGCTGCAAAAGCAATTTATTTCAGCCTTAGTACACCGTCAGCATGACGCGTTTCGATCCCGTGGGATCTTGTTCACATATATATATGACACCGCTGGCATACCTCATTGAATCCTTTGGTATCCAGGTGGTCTCCTACGCAGATGACCTATAACAACGAGTCAGAGGCTAAATTTGCGGCCTGTATGGTAGCGGTGATAGGGTGGCTTAAAGCCAGCTCTTTACAATGCAACCCAGAAAAAGCTGAGGTCCTACTGTTTGATGTCGACCCCCTGCTCTGACGGCCAGGGCCATGGCTAGCCAGCTGCATTGCACTGCACCCCCCCTGACGAGGAGGCCAGGAACCTATGGGTATGTCGACCCAGATCGCAGCGGTGGTTAAAACCGCATGCTGGACACTACGGATGTTAAGGAAATTCCTTAATCTCCTGCCCTGGGAAGCCCAGAAAACAGTAATACAGGCACTGATCCTATCAGGGCTGGACTATGTCAACATCTTGTACCTAAGAGTCCCAGAATATCTTATTCAGAGATTGCAAAAGGTACAAAACATGGCAGTCCGCCTTCTGTTTAATCTTCCCAAACACACCTCGATCTTCCAGTACCGTAACCACTTGCACTGGCTACCTGTGAGGGAAAGGATCCTTTTTAAAGCCTTAACGGTAGCACATTTGGCCTTCTACAAGACTGGTCCTTATCTTCTTTGGTGCTCAGGACGGCCCCTGGCCGTCCGACGTCACGGTGGGCGTGTGCTGAGGACGGCCGGGGGCCGTCCGAATCCCACCCACTTATTAATTCTCCCGCACAGCGCCGAAGGGGTTAATACCTGCATGAAAGGATGACCGTATACTGCCCTAAAAGATCCTTGCGTTCACAGTCGGCCCGATTGTTAACCATCCCCTTCACCAAATGAAAGAAGTGGGGCGGCACTGCCTGATCGGTTCTGGCAGCTAAATACTGGAACGAGCTCCCCTTCCCCCTCAGATGTATATTGGATAAAAGGCTGTTTCAAAAGCAATTGAAAACACAACTGTTTAAAGGATAAAGTGGTTATGATCCTCCTAGTGGCTTTCTAACTCAGCACCGGGACACTCTTGCAGTAGCCTAGCACTATAAAAATCCCTTAATTAATTAATTCATTCATTCATTCATTTATGCTAGCACTCTGGGCGGCATTCCAGGTTTTTCACCTACTGTACAATTCCAGACAGAAACCCACTTTATGCAATTCAGTTTTGACCCTGCTCCAATAAGAACTTTCCAGCCCCAACTGCCAGACCAGGTCCCCTCCAGATGGGAATACAACCAACCCCAGACATGAGGCAGGAATAAAAGTTTGTGTTTTTGCATCAATTTTCTTTATCAGAAGTTACCAAAATACACAGCATTCCCTCTGATTGTGCAGTTGTAATCATGTAAGGACCCGGAGAGCCTATTTCACAGCTTGTTCCCTGTCCTTCTCCTGATCTGCTTTTATGGGGAACATATCTGTTCTTGCCCTTGAATGAAAGAGGCATCATGCCTCTTCCGCACTCTCTTTCCTGGCAGGAAAGGGAAATACAGACCATATGCAGCTCATCAAATACAATGGAGCAAATTAAATAGAACCTTAAATGCCAGATTCAGCTGAAAACTGATAGGTAATGATGGAGTCTCTTGGTAACAAATGCCACACTTGAGGAAAATCATGAGATAGAGGTGGAAGACATGGGGAGAGAAAGGAAGGCGACACGAGAGTCCAGTAGTGGACATAAAAGGCAAGACAGGAGAATCCAGAACCTGGCACGTATGAGACATGAGGGCGAGAAGAGCAACACATCCAGAACCTGACACGCAGGCACGGCCCGTGGTAGGAGTTCCGGTCGGGCGGTGATGTGGGGCGGGGGAGGGGCAGAGTGGGGGGTAATAAACTACTGATTAAGGCCGAATACAGGTAAGTGAACATTTAAATAAATAAAACGAATTTCGTTGTGAGCGCTGCATCGCCAAATCGCCCTGAAACACGCCTAGTGCTCAGCAAAAATTAAAGAAGGCACAGTGAGCACACGCAAAGTACATAAGGCGAAACAAAAGTGAGCCTAACGCCAGATCCACTGCTACTGCCTCTCCGCCTATTGATGAGTGGCGTGATCTCACAAAGACACTACTGCAGCGGCGCGCGCCAAAAGCTTGAGGAGAGGCCCTTGTCCTTTTATGGGAGGACTTTGCCATCCGCAAACGACAAGACCAGAAGTAAGTCAGATCAAAGGCAAAACTGAGAACTCCAGCGCATAGACGGTAGCCTGCAGGCAACAGGGGTGCTAAACGTCCCCACCGCCCCACAAAGTCGGAGGCCAACCTGACAAAGCCAGAGCCTAACAGACAACCACCCTATTAAGCACCTGTATGCCCTCAGCAGAAGCTAGCCATGGGTCGCTCACGCACAAATGCGCAACAACCCACTGTGCACTCGGAAGCACAAGGGACGTAACACACGGAGGAAGGAGGTACGTGGGAGGCACCAAACCTAGCGCTCTCCACAAAACTCGACTCAGTCCTAGCCGCGGTGGAGAAGATAGGCACTGTCCTGGATCATACCTGGGCCATACTAGAATCAAAAATAGACAAGGTCGCCTCTGACTTCACCCTCCTGAGAGCCGATCACCGGAAGGTATCGGACAAAGTCTAGATCAATGAGCAAACCCTCCTAGAACTGAAGCCAGCCACCCACAGCCATGCAGCAGCACTGCAAGACATCATGGACTGAGTGAGCACGCTTGAAGACTGGCTGGAAGATGCAGAAGGCGGCTCGCATTGCAACAACATACGCGTGGTGGGCCTTCTAGAAGGAGAGGAGGGGCAACACCCAGTCACATACATTGAACACTGGCTGCGGGAACTTCTCCCGGAGGATACCATGTTACCCCAGTTCGTAGTAGAGTGAGCGCACCGGGTACCGGCTCGCCAGCCACCCCCGGGTGCCCGGCCACATCCACTGCTTTTTAAACTGCTCAACTACAGAGACTCGGAGATCAGAGAGACCCACAAGCTTGCAGAAAAAAAGGTGCAAAATCAACGTGTTATGCTGTTCCCAGACTATACCATTCAAGTACAGAGACGCCGGGGATCATTCGCAGATGTAAAGCATCAACTCCGGACCCTGGACATCAGCTACTCCCTGATGTTCCCAGCCAGGCTATGAGTAGTTGCAAAAGGACAGGCATGATTCTTTGAAACGCTCGCTGAAGTCTGGGATTGGTTGGAGGAATCAGGACACTTCACGGGGCCCAAACTACCTGCGGACCAGCAGCTGCCGTGCCATGACAGTAGAAACTGCTGCAGCGGAAGAAGCCCTAGGCAAGCAAGGTCACAGGCAGCAATACCGGACATGGAACAGAGGATGATGGAGCAACAGGAAGCCCTTCACGTGGCCGCAACTATCTGGGCCGCATCACAGTCCTCCGAACTTGACTCCCACTCAGTTTTGTCCCAGAGCCTGGAAGGGTCATCGCCGGCACGATCCGAAGCCTGAGACTCCCTCCAGCTGCCGGACTTCAGGCCTCAGACCTCCGACGACATAATCTGAACAATGGACAATTGATCAATTAAGTGTATCCTTTTACTGTTTATATGCCTGTCACACAGCCTCATCTGTACACCCCGGCTCAGCAGATGCAAACTCGACTGCGCAGCGCTCCCAGTAGGCATAGACTGAGCAGTACGCACCCAGTGCGAAACACCTCTCTCACTAGAACAGTAGTGCCCACGGCCCAGCCCCCCTTACACCTCTCAGAACAGATAGGACTCTTTTACCCCTGTTCAAAAATCAAGCCGACAGACTTGTTGCTGCTCAACGTAGCGTATAGATGCTACCGCAGAGCACTATATATCACCCGCACAGTCACTTCGTATGCCCCAGCCTTGCCACTGGAGGGGACACCCAGGGGCACCATAATAACCACAGCGGTGGAGCTGCAGCACTGGCGAGACGCAGGGGTCCAGGACACAGATGATCTGTACCGCGAGGGAGCACTAACTCTGTACACTATGCTGGTAGAGGAAGATTAATTACCCCCCGGCCAATTTCTACTTCACCGCTCCTCCTGGCGGTGCTTGCCGCCAAATGGGGCGACTTGTCCACCGAAGTAGCGACACACCTCACTGTACAATACATACGTCATGAGACAGGTGGACACTTAACCAAATGGTTCGCTGCTTCGTTAAGACACCACACGGCGGCCGACTTGTCGCCACTCCCACAGCGCTAAGAGGATGAAATGGGCAGTCAACTCACAAACTCAGAATGGTCTTCGGTACTGGCAAGCCCGATACAAATTCACAGGAATGCACGCCTATGCCGAATTCAATTCTATATCACCCAAAGAGCATATCTCACACCAGCAAAAATTAACCAGTACTTCAAGCGCCAGGACACCGCATGCCTTAGATGCTCACTTTCTGATGCGATCTATTACATATGATCTGGGGATGCCCCGCCCTACTTGACTACTGGAAAGTGCTAGCAAATACCCTGTCACAATGCACGGACCGAGTCCTCTCGCCCGAATGGGGCACGTACATCCTGCACCTGTATCGGAGAAGCCGTGACAACAAAGTCACCTCCCGGTTCCTGGACCTGGGGATGGCGGTAGCAAAACGGCTGATCACCAAACGGTGGAAAGCCCCTGACCCCCCTCCCCGCATTGCAATGTGGAGACGCTCGATGCTTACCTAGGCCAAAGCGGAAAGCATCACACTCCACAGAGAAGACACACTGGGCCTTCGCAAGATTCCCATAGCCGTTAACTGGGACACGATCCTAGCCGCAGTGACCCTCATCCATAACAACAGCACGGCACCCTCAAACCCAGTAGCAGCAGTGCCTAAAAAAACCCGCACCACAAACAGAAAACGACACGGAGCAAGACATGTCACGGATAAAGCGAACAAAAAACACATGCATGCTGACCCCACAGCAGAGCCATGTCCAAAATGCCAGTCACTCACACAAGTTCACAGAAAACGATGACCAGGGTGACCGCGTGCCAGCTTCGCAGTTCAATTTTATAACCTATTATGTGTTAATTTGTCACCGTTTCATTATAAGCCGCCTCCACAGTTCAAACTGTTTTGAGCACCACACAATCAAACCACGGAGATAGAGCGCATGCCTCAACAACTCCAGAAGAATTGTGTTAATCAATAATTGGTGTGATAGTTAACTAACTGGAAATGCTATCGAACGATGCATACCGTGATTGTAATGTAATTGGCGTACAAATGAAACACCTGATAAATGTATGTATAATGTTGATATGCTCGCCAGCAGAACTATGTAATAAGTAACTACGAAACGCAACAGTTTGACTAATTTGCACAGCTCATGTAAACCTGCAAAACAAAAAAACAAATAAAAACAAATTTAAAAACAAATGAGGAGAAAAAGCAACACAAGAAAACACAAACACTGACAGGTGCAAGACATGAGGGAAGAAAAGGCAGCACAAGAGTACACAAAAAATGACGGGTACAAGGCATGAGGGAGGAAAAGGCAAAACAATAGAACCCAAGAACTGATAGGTGCGAGTCTTAAGGGAGGGAAAGGCAGCACAAGAGAACCCAAGAACTGACAGATGCGCGACATGAAGGGGAGAAAGAACAACACTAGAGAATCCAAGAAATGACAGGTGCAAGACATGATGTAAGAAAAGGCAACAATAGAGAACCCAAGAACTGACAGGTGAAAAACATGAGGGAAGAAAAGGCAACACAAGAGAACCCAAGAACTGACTGGTGCGAGGTATGAGGGAAGAAAAGGCAACAAATGTGTATCCAGGAGCTGACAGGTGCGAGGCATGATGGGGAGAAAAGGCAACACACGAGAACACAAAAACTAACGGGTTCGAGGCATGAGGGATGAAAAGGCAACACAAGAGAACCCAAGAACTGACAGATGCGAGACATGAAGGGGAGAAAGAACAACACTAGAGAATCTAAGAACTGAATGGTGCAAGGCATGCGAGTAGAAAAGGCAACACATGAGAATCCAGGAGCTGACAAATGTGAGGCGTGAGGGGGAGAAAAGGCAACAATAGAGAACCCAAGAACTGACAGGTGTGAGGCATTAGGAAAGAAAAGACAACACAAGAGAACCCAAGAACTGACAGGTTCAAAGCATGAGGGGAGAAAAGGCAACACAAGAGAACCCAAAAATTGACAGGTGCGAAGCAAGAACAGGAGAAAAGACAAAACAAGAGAACCCAGGAACTGACAGGTGTGAGACAAGAAGGTGAGTAAAGGTAACACAAAAGAACCCAAGAACTGACGAGTGCAAGGCATGAAGGGGAGTAAAGGCAACAGAAAAGAACCCAAGAACTGACAGGTGTGAGACAAGTGGGAAGAAAAGGAAATGCATGAGAACCCAAAAACTGACAGGTGCGGAGTATGAAGGGGAGAAAAGGCAACACAAAAGAACCCAAGAACTGACAGGTTCGATGCATGAGTCAGAGAAAAGGCGACACACGAGAGATCAAGAAATGATAGTTTCAAAGCATGAGGAGAGAAAAAGCAACACAAGGGAACCCTAGAACTGACAGGTGCAAGACATCAGGGAAGAAAAGTCAACACAAGGGAACCCAAGAACTGACAGGTGCAAGGCATGAGGGAAGAAAAGGCATGACACGAAAACCAAAGAACTGACAGGTGCAAGGCATGAGGGAAGAAAAGGCAGCTCAAGAGAACCCAAGAACTGGCAGGTGCAAGGCATGAAGGGGAGAAAAAACAACACAAGAGAACCCAAGAACTGACACGTGTGAGGCATGAGAGGGAGAAAAGGCAACACAAGAGAACCCAAGAACTGACAGGTGTGAGGTATGAGGCTGAAATAAGGCAACACAAGAGACCGCAAGAACTGACACGTGTGAGGCATAAGAAAGGAAAAGGCAACACAAGGGAACCCAAAAACTGACAGGTGTGAGACAAGAGGGAGGAAAAGGCAACACAAGAGAACTCAAGAAATTACAGATGCGAGACATGAAGGGGAGAAAGAACAACACTAGAGAATCCAAGAAATGACAGGTGCAAGACATGAGGGAAGAAAAGGCACCACAAGAGAACCAAAGAACTGACAGGTGCAGGACATGAGGGAGGAAAAGGCAACACAAGAGAACTCAAGAAATTACAGATGCGAGACATGAAGGGGAGAAAGAACAACACTAGAGAATCCAAGAAATGACAGGTGCAAGACATGAGGAAAGAAAAGGCACCACAAAGGAACCAAAGAACTGAAAGGTGCAAGACATGAGGGAAGAAAAGGCAACACAAGAGAACCCAAGAACTGACAGGTGCGAGACATGAGACAGGAAAAGGCAACACAAGAGAAGCCAAGAACTAACAGGTGCAAAATGTGAAGGGAGAAAAGGTAACACAAGAGAGCGCAAGAACTCACAGGTGCAAAGCATGAGGAGAGAAAAGGCAACAAGGAGAATCCAGGAGCTGAAGGCGCAAGACACGAGGCGGAGGAAATGCAACGCACACAAGAGAACCCATGAACCCAGTGGCAGAGCTAAATTAAAAGTTTGGAATGGTGATTAAATGTTGCACCTTACTGTGATCTCAATTAAAGTGATGACCTTTAGAGACACACCAGGAAACATAACCTACAAAAGTTCATCAAGAACCCAAGGCTCTTTAAATACATAACAAGTTAGCAAAAATGTGCTTTCTGACACAAAAAACCCTGAAGTCTTGTGCAAATTGGAACAGAAAGCTCAAAGTCCTTATGCCTAAATAGCAGATTAAAGGAGAAGTCGCAGTCCAATCATTTATTTCTATCAGAGCTCAATAATAACATGTTCCATTGCATGATTCTGTCTGACATGAGAAAATATGTCAATAAATCTAAAGTCAAGTGTGTGAGAATCTAAAGTCAAGTGTGTGGGCAGTTTGAGCAGTTGCAAGTGAAAGATTATATCTAGGTCTGAACATTCTAATGAAATCCTCCAATATGAGGTGTTGGACATGGCCTTCTTAGGGGAACACCCCAAAACTTTTTGCTTTTTTCTATCTCCAAGTCTTTGCCTACTCTCTGTTCATTACCCTAGAACTCAGAACCTGTACTCACTGTACTGCAGTGGGAAGGTACGAGCACCCTCCCCACATGGGGTAGGAGCGGGGTGCTTGCACGATTGGGTTAAGTGTCGTCCCCGGGAGTGCCCTATGAGAGGGTAAGCCATATACCCAGGGTAAATAGGGCATTGGTGTGTTGGGGGACGTGGCACTGATCATGCCCCGTGGGAACTGATCTTGCCCTGTGGGACTCGTCAGCCCATTATGTCTCCTACTCAGGTTGGCGTCGTCACGGGTGAGCCAACCTGGATGGGGCCTCCCTTACCACCGGAGCGGCCTAGAGTGTGTTAAGAGGGGTAAAGCTCGAGGTAGTTAAGTGGCCCGGTGGGGGACCCTGCCTGAACAGGAGAGAACCCCTAGGTGGGGGCCCCCTAGCTCAGAGATCAGTCACCCTCTAGGGGACTCCTCCTGAGGTTGCCAAGGTCCCTTTGTGGCTGTAGGGCTGAAGCTCTTTCCCATTGTGGGTGCAGTGTGGAAGGGAGCGCACCCATCCTACGTCTGGTAGGAAGCAGTGCTTAGCTGAGGGAGTGAAACGGATCATCTGCCTGTCATGACAATCGGTGGGTGTGCTAGCACCAAAGTTGTGCTAGGCCAGTCTGCTAGTGCTGGTTGGCCTGAGCCCTTGCACCAGTGATGTTTCCAGACCCCCACCACCAGCCTGCCAAGATGGGCCGGTATGTGCAGTGGCACCACAGAAGTGCCTAGCGTGAGTCTGGACCGCCAATTGTCAGCTGGATAGTGCACGGACACCACGGGTGGCTAGGAGACCCAGGGCGATGGCCGGCCACAGCAAGCCGGTATGCGTGCTGGTTCATGTGTAGAACCTTAAGGCTCTGGGCCCTTTCCCAATGTACTGCAGTGTGACAGTGCGTGAACCCTTCTGACACGTTAGGAAGTGGTGCGGACATGATGTTTGTTAACGTACCTCATGCCTGCCATTGCAGCCTTGGGGCGCACCCTTCCTACGTCTGGTAGGAAGCTGTGCTTAGCTGAGGGGGTGAAATGGATCGTCCGCCTATCATGACAAGCGGTGGGTGCGCTAGCACCAAAGTTTTGCTAGGCTGTGTCCAGTCTGCTGGTGCCGGTCGGCCTGAGCCTTTGCACCAGTGATGTTTCCAGACGCCAGCTACAGCCTGCCAAGATGAGCTAGTATGTGCAGTGGCACCACGGAAGTGCCTAGCGTGAGTCTGGATCGCCAGTTGTCAGCCGGATAGTGCACGGGCACCACGGGTGGCCTAGAGACCCAGGTTGCTGGCCAGCCATGGCAAGTGGGTGTGCATGCTGGTTCTCATGTAGAACCTTAATGCTCTGGGCCCTTTCCCCCTGTACTGCAGTGTGAAAGTGCGCGAACCCGTCCAACACATGTTAGGAAGTGGTGCGGACATGATGTTTGTTAACGTACGTCATGCCTGCCATTGCGGCCTGAGTGCACACTTACACCTCGAGTGTGGTTAACCAATGTGTCCGACCTGCTATGGCAGGACAGTGTGGACACTCGCACGGACGGCGTGTTTCAAACATGTGTCCGACCTGCCACAGGAGGTCTGTGAGAGTGCCCTTGCACACGTACTCTGGGTGGGTAGTAGCAAACACGGTCCATCCGAAGGAGATATTTTGCCTGCACTAGGATGAAAGGTGAAGGGCTGGGCAGGCACCTACAGGTGTTTGCTGCCCAGGTAGTAAGGAAGACCCACAAGGGTTCCCCTACCGAGGAGGCTTGCTCTTCCCTTAATTTAGCATGGGGAAGGGGTTGCCGGTATCTCAAGCTGTAATAAGGGATTGCAGTGTCGCAGCCTCATGAGGTATCCTATCATTGGACTCGCTAGGTCAAACCCGTTCCAATGGTAATGGTGAGCTTAGCATATCTTGCGTTGAAGTGTCACTTATGGAAGGTTGCCATTTTTACGCATTAAACTCTTTGTGTGCCATAGTATTTGGCACTGGTCAACACCGGAGGCCGGGGAGCACATCTGGGGATTCCCCAGCGAGAGCCAGAAACTATTGGGCATGCAATTGAAATAGCCAACTGTAGGAGAGTAGGATCTGTCTCTTATGTTGCCCCCACTTTTTTCCTGATGTTTACACTGGTTTCTGGCTATAGTCTGGCTGGGTCCCTGCTAATCAGGGCCCCAGCCTCTCTGTTCTCTCTAAATGACTTGGAGTGCACTCTAGGTGCACTAGTGATTGGATACTGTGGTACCTTATGAGTCCCTAGTATATGGTACCTTAGGTACCAAGGGCATAAGTACTTCACAGGCCTACCAGGGGCTGAAGCATGTATTATGCCACCCCTGGGAAGCAGACTAAATCTGACACCACAGGCCTGCTACTGCAGCCTGGGTGAGGTGGTGCTAGCACTCCTCACTGAGATATAGGTTTCCTATATCTCCCCTGCACACACATTTAAACCTATCAGTCACCCTAAGGCAGGCCCTATCAATCCTGAGGGCAGGGTGCTTGGTTCCTATGTGAGAGGGTGCATCTGCCTGAGCAGGGCCCCTCTGCAGCTCTCAGAGTCCATTCTCTGGGGCTGTTTGTGGATGCGGTTAAACCATATACTCTTAAGCGCATTATATCCTCGCGGTAAAATGCTAACTTTGGAATGGCTGCATCAAAACATGCCGTGTTTGGTGTCAAACATCTTGGAATACTACCCCCCGCCAGTCCTGGCGGCGGGGGTAGCATTCCACCCTTCTAGAGAAATAGACATGTACCTACTGTGGAAACGCGGTAGAATCCTGCAGAGCCCTGGCATCTCAAAATGGATGCCACCAGTCACAGACACTGGGCTGCCCTCCTGCTGATGACCGAAACTCGCAGTGGAGGAAGCCCAACAATAGGCATCCTGTCACAGGGAGGTGTAACCACCTCCCAGACAGGGTTTAGTGTATTGGGGCTGGGTGGGTGCACTCTTAGAGTGCTTTGAAGTCCTGCACTGGGGGAGCAGAAGGCTCCTCTGTGCATATGCCAGTTCAAACCAGCTCAGGGGCTACCTGCCCCTGCTCTGGCGCGAAACTGAACAAAGGGAAGTGGGTGTAGCCAACCACTCCCCTGACCCTCCCATAGGTGGGGTCATAGAGCTAGTCCCTCCCTTTCTTTTAGTATAAGAGGGGGAACCTGTGCATTGCAAACTAGATATCCCTGGACAACGCTCTACAAGAAGAATCCCGGACCTTCGACGTTCCACTACCTTTGGAAGACTGAAGAATCTCCCTTGGAGTCAAGGAGTGACTCCCCTGCTTGGCAGGCACCAAAAACTACAAACGACAGTCGCAAACTATGCCGCTCCCGCCGGAGTCCAAAGTCCCTGCAGCCCAAGAAGTGGATTTCCTGACTTCTCAAAGGCCATCGTGAGTCCCCAGCGAAACTGAGGCCAGTGGACCCCAAGAGTGATGAGGAACCGTGACCCCTGGGTACCGTGCACTATTGTCGAGTGCAACCCCCTTCACAACATTCTACGAACTTGTGCTTTGGACCACGTATGGTCCTAGCCTCCAGCAGGAATCCCTCCGAAGATCAGAGGCCTACCACATCCCGAGTGACCGTGGACCCCTGTTGAGCGAATCCTCCCGAGGCGTCTTCGCGATCCCTTTCCAGCCGGCTTGTGGGTCCCCTGAAGGCTTTCCTACAGAACCAAAGGGCTCCCCTGGTTGCTCCAGGCCTGCCCTGACTTACCCTCGCTGGGTGAGTCCCTCAGACCTTGCTGGTCTGCGCCATTGACTTTTTACACTTTCCCCGAGACTTGCTGTTACCAAGGCTTGTTGGCTCCAATCGAGTCGCCAATACCGCAGTAAGCTGCAGACATCGTGGGACATGCCGAATCCAGCTCCTGGTCATCGTCGACACCTCCTGGACCTCCTGGCTGAAGAGTCAAGGCACCCGTGAACGACCTGAATCTTGCGACGACGGTGGGCATCCATCTTCCTTGCCCCGAGTCACTGCCAAGTGACTTTGAACACTGTCCCCTCTGCTTTCAGGTCTTCCATCTTCTGAATCCAGGCTTGGATTCCTCCGGACACTTCTCCTATCGCCGCAAGCAGCAAGTCTTCACTGGCTCCCATTAAAAACGACGCTGCGACCCGACACCAAAGAACACCTATGCACCCGGCTCCCCTGGGTGAGGTAACTTCAGCACTACGGTGCTTCTGTGGGTGTGGGCCCTAGAACTACTTACCCTGTAAGTGACTTGCTTGTAGCTACCCTAGAAGTGCCCTAAAACTCTTACTTTCCAAGTGCGACTATCGCGCTGACTCGTACATGGTTCGCGTCTGTGTTAGACACACCGCGTCCAACTCCCTTGCAACTCTATCTGTAACCGCGTCCTTCGACTCGTACAAGGACCGATCGGTGTGTTAGCTTCGAACACGCAAGGGACCTTTAACATTGAAATCTCAATCGCGTCTGTTCGCATAGACTCGTACAGGACTCGCACCGGTGCCAGGACACCGCGTCCGTCCCCTGTGGGTCTCCTACAACTACCTGGGGTGGTTCTTGGGGGTCCCTCGATTCTAGATGCCCTAGACCTAGGTCTAGCCAAACTAAGATTGTGATATTCGATTGTGCTAAACTTATTTTGATAACATTTGATTTGTACATATGTTCCTGACTTCTAATCTCATAAAGAGATTAGTAGAGAGTTGTTTATTAATAAATACATATATATTTGATATATATACCTGTGTGGTGTCTTTTCATTTGGTGATTCAAGAGATTGTGTGGTAAAACAAGCTGCTTTACATTCCTTCAAGACTTAGCCTGAAGGCTGCTCTCCACAGCTACCACTAGGATAGCTTTCTTTAAAGGTTGTCTTAAACCTATCTACCATAAGAGTCGAATTGTTCTGGCGCAAGGTGTCCACTTTAATTAGTGAACAGCATATACCAGGCCAACTTCTCACATTGGTGGGCAGCGTGTGGGATTCCAGCTTGCTATTGTTTTACCAGAAAATCTCTATTTGAATTACTAACTGAAAACCACTATAGGTACTTAAGGTACATATAAAGTCAAGCTTAGTATCAATAAGTTCTACTGAACTTAGAGCTGTGTGCCAAGGGATAGCACACCCTTTCTACAGCTCAAGCTAGTATCAGTAGGCCACAAACTAGTGTAGGTAGTACAACACTGCACAACACTAGAATGTCCTTAAAGGGTGGAACCAGTGGATCCACTCAGCCTCAGTATAAGGACATGGCTTTCTCTGACTTGAGAGCCATGTGTGTTGAAAGACACCTGAAGCTAGGACAGAGTCCCTCCACACTACACCTGATAGATTTGCTGACAGCAGATGATCTTAGATTGGCTCTAGGAGCTAATGGGTCTGAATCAGGTGGTGGGTCAATTACAGTGTCTGGGTCAGATGATGAAAATCAGAATGACCAAGACTCTGTGATTGAAGGGCCAGGCTCCAAGGGGCCTGAAAAGGACAGAGGAATTCTCCCTAAGAGAACTGACAGAGTGGATGAGAGGCATAGGTCCCCTTCCAGGGAATCTGACCACTCTTATCACTCTGGCAGAGAATTTGTCCAGCAGAGGAACTCATACTTTCCCATAAGAGAGAGCTCCTCTGACAGAATGTGCAAACTGCTGCAGTATGAGGAAGCAAGAGTTGCCCTCAGAACCAAGCAGTTGGCACTAGATAGAGAAGCCCTGGAGATCCAGAGAGCTTCTAGAAGAGAGGGGTTAGAACCCCTTGGTGGCAGCAACAGTGTCCCTAGAGGCAGAGAATCTATTCCAGACCATAGGAACCTGAGCAAGGTTGTTCCTCCCTACCAGAGTGGGGATGATATCCACAAGTGGATAACTGCTATGGAGAGGGCCTGTAGAGTACAGCAGGTCCCCCAAAAGCAGTGGGCAGCAATCTTGTGGCTCTCCTTTTCAGACAAAGGTAGAGACAAGCTCCTCACTGTTAGAGAAGAGGATGCTGATAATTATGAAGTCCTGAAGAGTGCACTGATAGATGGGTTTGGCTTAACCACTGAGCAGTACAGGTTGAAGTTCAGAGACACCCAGAAGGCACAGACTCAGGACTGGACTGACTTTGTAGATTGTGCAACCAAGGCTCTGGAGGGTTGGCTGGTTGGCAGTAGGGTTACTGATTTCAAGGGATTGTATAATCTGATGATGAGAGAACAGATCCTTAATAATTGCCAGAACCAGTTGTTGCATCAATACCTGGTGGACTCAGATCTGACCTCTCCCCAAGAATTGGGAAAGAAGGCAGACAAATGGGTCAGAACCAGGGTAAGGCAGAAACCCCAGAACCAAGGGGGTGACACCAAGAAGCAAGATCCTAAGGGCTCTGAGAAAGGTGGGGATAAGTCAAAAGACCAGAAGTCTTCACAAGGGCCCCAAAAATCTGCATCTGGTGGGGAGTCACAATCCAACAAGGGAAAAGGCCAAAAGAAGCCCTGGTGCAAATTCTGTAAACAGAAAGGGCACTGGACTTCTGATTGTAACAAGTCCAAAGACCAAACCACCACCACTCCTGCCCCTAAGGCAACTGTTCCCCCTAGCTCAGCTACTGGTGGAGGTGGTACTCAGAGTAAGGGTGTAGTAGGGTTGACCCTGGGTTCTGAAGTGGACTCTGACCTAGTCAGAGTGCCCACTCAGGCAATGCTGATTTGTGATGGAGACCTTGATATGTCCTTCCTAGTAAGCCCCAGTAATCTGGGCAAATACAAACAGCAGCCTGTAATAAATGGCAAACAGGCTTTGGCATTTAGGGACACAGGTGCTAGTGTCACCATGGTGGCAGAGGATCTTGTGGACCCTGGACAGATCATCCTGGGCGAAATGTACCAGGTGACCAATGCAAGCAATGTCAGGACCAACCATAGTCTGGCAGTTGTGAATTTCTCCTGGGGAGGGGTAACTGGCCTCAAGAAGGTTGTAGTCAGTGCAGACCTCCCTGTCTAATGTCTTTTGGGCAATGATCTAGAGACTTCAGCCTGGTCTGAAGTAGAGTTATGGACTCATGCTGAGATGTTGGGCATCCCTGCAGAGGTATTTGCTGTGACCAGGTCAGAAGCAAGAATGCATAACACTGAACCAGCTCTGGATCCTGGAACAATGGACCAGATGCTTCCCAAGAGGAGGAGCAGTAGGGTAAAGGTAGTGCCTTCCCCTCTGTCTCAGATCACAGATTCACCCCCAGAGGGAGGTGAAGCAGATCCTGAAGAAGGAACTGCCCCAGAGGGACTTGAGCCTGATCAGGTTGAGTTCTTGGGGGCAGGGGGCCCTTCTAGGGAAGATCTGAGTAAGGAGCAACAGTGCTGCCCCTCTCTTGAACCCCTCAGACAGCAGGCTGCAGCTGAGGCTGCTGGGAGTGCTAGTGGGTCCCATAAAGTTTATTGGGATGAGGGACTCCTATATTCTGAGGGTAGAGATCCAGCCCCTGGAGCCACCAAGAGGATGGTAATACCTCAGATGTTTAGGGGGTTCCTCTTGACCCTAGCACATGATATCCCTTTGGCAGGTCACTTGGGCCAAAACAAGACCTGGGACAGGCTTGTTCCACATTTTCATTGGCCACATATGTCAGAGGACACAAAGGAGTTTTGTCGCTCCTGTGTCACATGCCAAGTCAGTGGTAAAGCAGGTGGCAAAACAAAGGCCCCCTGATACCACTACCTGTGGTGGGGGTACCCTTTGAAAGGGTAGGGATTGACATTGTTGGTCCCTTGACCCTCAAACTGCATCTGGGCACAGGTTTATCCTGGTAGTAGTGGATCATGCCACCAGGTACCCAGAAGCAATTCCCCTGAGGACCACCACAGCCCCTGTGGTGGCAAGAGCCCTCATTGGAGTTTTCTCCAGAGTGGGTTTCCCAAAGGAGGTCAT